>CP136059.1:507239669-508453152 GCA_032464435.1 Aegilops umbellulata
CCAGATGGGAAAGACCCAACTACGCAAAAAAAAGCAGGAAGTAATATATGTCATTGCCAACTATATGCATATATAACATCTTATGTACTTTCATAAACCAACGCTGGACTTGAGGCCACAAAGCAAAACCTGAAATAAACATGAAACAAAGACATAAGAAACCATAGCAAATCTCGACACGGGTACAACTTGCAAGACTCTGGGCATGAAGGCAAAACTGGCTAGTCACATGAGAGGAAATAAAACGACATCTTTCTGCCCCAACTCCTATTTGTGATCACCTCAAATGCCAAATACACTGCAGCCAAGAAAGAAAACATTAACCAGCTAGAGAATATAAACACCTGTCTAATAGGAAATAATGTACTTTAATCAGCAAGGTATTGCCACTCTCCAACATGGAAGAAAAGCAAATAAATCTTATATGTGCACTGCCCTAGTTATGTTCTTAGCATATCTCTGGAATGAAATTTAGAACCACGATGTCCAGATATAACAGAAGGTCAAACATAAGTCTTTATGAAATAATAACTACATGCAAATATCAAACAGACAATATATGATCACCCTCATCTATATCTTACTTAATAAAAAAGAGCAGATTGTGTGCCTAAGTTGAAATTGAAACTGTATGCTCAATATTTATAGTGGGAGAGAGAAGTGTGGGTGCGTGCAAGAAAGCTTACTCGCATGACTCGTTAACAATAAAATAATATCAGAAATACTCCATTGAACTCCTCATGAAGAAACAATAGCATTGCTGAACCATCGCTTACCCCAGAATAACAAAGTGAAACTTACTCTTAACCAGATTATATCAAGGACCAACAACAAACAATAAAAGATCAAAGGTATGAGAGAGAAGAAATCTTTACATAAGACGGCTATAAACATTGGAGCATAAATAAGCAACACCTTTAAATACAAATAAAAATGGTTCAGGGTTCAATGCATAGTGGGCTCAGATTCGCCTTTCATCGATCATATAATCTACCCCCATCATCTCTTTCACCAGATCAATCTGTTTATCCAGTGGAGCTGCCCTGGTTATCATTCAACAAGAACGACCATCCAAGGACAGAACAATAAGTATCACAAGATCAAAAAGGATTCTAGAGACAAGAGGGAGGATCCAACTTGATACCCACAGGTGCCTCGATTGCTCAAAGGCACACTTATTTCTGCCACGGCTAATCATCATCGCCCCAGCAAGAATGGCTTCCGACCGATGGGGCACGTGATTCAAACGCGGTGGCACGAGATATCTCGCCGCGGGAGTAACTATTCATTCCAGCAGTAACTTTTTTTTATACGACGAACGAGGTCGTTACAGGGGTCGATCCGACGGCCCAGATCCGATCAAACCACCCGATCCGACGGCCAGGAATCCCAAATCGCTGTGGTGCGGCCTGAGGAGCATCTATTCTTACTTCTGGATTTATTGATGGGTCACCAGATCAATATGTTCTTATGAGGGTGAAACTGCCCTGGTTATCACTCATCAGAAATGACCATCCAAGGACAGAGCCACTAAAATAAGAACGTGATCAAAATAGTTGAAAGAAACGAGGGGGGATCCAAATTAATACCCACAACAATTGCCTCGATTGCTCGAGAGCATGCCTATATCAGCCATAATTGATCATCAGCTAACAGTAATCCTGGGGCTGGTGAGCACAACGGCCAATCTCTGGAAATTAATACCCGGAAAATCGGTCGGGACAAACTTGGTATCAGAGCCAGGCTGACCATTGGCTAATCCTATCTTAGCCAGGTCAATAAACTTAAGCAAACCAACCCTCCAGACCTCAGCCAAACCCCGGCCAAGCTTCTCATGTAAGATAGCCACATAGTGACCCGACACCTTTTGGCAGTCGGTGCCCAACCTACCAGCCTAGCCGTCGATCACGCGCCAGTGACCGGGCCCTAAATAGTCTTTTTTTCTCACAAGCGTGCGAAGGAAGACTCCGTCCCCTTTTCCTATAAAAAGGGCACGCTAGCCCCAACCCAGCACAACACAGCCGCTACCCCAAACCGAGCCATAATGCCTGGCCCCGTCGTGCACAATGAGACCACAACAACCAACCTTGGAGGCTTTGTGACCATACTCGCAAACCTCACCCGTCGTGCCTATGCATTAGAAGAGCCCCCAGAATATGTTGTGTACTAAGGACCCATGAGCGGTGAGAGCCATCAATTCTGGGCCACTGTACACATCTATGGTAGGGGTCTAGCGCCCGAGCGCCCCTACAGGTTCACCGGAAGGAAAACTTCCTTTGAGCCACAAGTCATCCAACTAGCTGCTCGAGAAGCTATAGTTCATCTCCGGCACTTGTCGCCCAAAGTTAACTGTTGCTCGTTCCACTACTACCTCAGACGTGAAGGGTATGGTAGACCACCCCAAGTTGCCAACGGAGATCACGAGACAGATACTGCATTGTTACACCTGGTGCGCTATGTAGGAGCACTAGAGGAACTGTTCGATCAAATCACCATTGATCTGATCGCAGCTCGTGGAGAGCTGGTTCGTTGAGCCCCGGCGAGAGAAGAGAACGAGCCCAACGCCGAAAACCCAGTCGTGCTGTTTGGACACCCGATCGAGTCCTTGAGGTCTGCCCCAGCCGTCGGCCAAGGTACTCTGATGACCCCAGAAGTGCTTCGTCGCCTCTTGGGAACACACTCCAACGGGGTTGTGGCCAACAATCCCCGAGATGGTCATCATCGCTACCCCGAGCCTGCAGCCCCTCAACCCACTCCATCTAATTCCGACGGTGAGACCCATGGAGAAGCCTCGACATCCACAAGGCATGCCCGCTTGGATGTAAACGAGGTAGAATAAGTCACTCGAGTAGTGTCGAGTCTCAGTGTATTCCCCGCTTGGTAATCGTGTGACTATAAACGCCGCCTGTTGTCATGCCTCTGTTTTAATTAGTAGCTTTGCATGGATATGCCAGCATGCGGTATAAAATTTCTACCCTAGACATAGTTTCCAAAAACCTCCCGGATAACCCCCACAGTGATACGTCACTTTAGTGAGATGTGTGTATCTGTGGCTTTGACCCCGATCTTTGGAGCTGAACTGGCAAATTCATTATCTTTCACCACGGCAAAACAACCCAGCTCCAGTGCTATAAGAAGGCCACCGCGTGACCTTGCCAAGCACCCCTCACCTTGTGCTCCATCCTCACAACCATTTCTTGCCATGCCGAGCCCTAGTATTTATATGAGAACTCCAGATGCAACCCCGGGTAGTTTTGTCAAAATATTGTGGGATTTTACCTGCAGTAACATGGGCGCTACCCAGCCACCCCAGTACGAGCTGTTCAAATCAAGAATCACCCCTTCCACCTCGAGATATTGGGCAGCAGTACACATCCCTCCCATAAACTCAAACCAGGACCCAACGGAGGTCTCCTTCGTAGGGAAATCTATGCCGACCCCGCATATGGCCGTAGAAGCTGCTGCATACGGAGCGCTTGCTCGCCTTCGATTCACGGTACCCTATGCCAGCGAACGAGGGTATTAGTACTTCCCGAGCCGTGCAGCACCCGGAGGAGTAACATCTTTTCCCGGTGGACGAATTGAGAGAGACCCAGTCCTGGCCAACCTTGTCCAGTACGTCATCGCTCAAGAAAGTTTAACCCAACTTGTGATGGGTTATCTCCAGATCCTCGCGGATTTAAATCTTCAGATCGCCATCGGCAGATCACTATGGCCCGACCAGGAGAGACGCATTCATCGACTGGTCAATCCACTTTCCCCGATAGAAGAGGAGTGTATCCCAGTACCAGAGACATTTTCTAGGTACCCCGTCCAGTTACCGTTTTCATTATAGACGTCACTGCTGTGTTTATTATTGCAACATTTATTTATAAGTTGTAACTTATGCGTGGTACCCCGAGTTTGCGCAGGAAGCCAATCTTGTAGTTTCTATTAATGTGAGTGGTTCTGTTGCGGTTTGACTCTAAGGTATTACAGTTTTCTCTCGCAAATAATTCTGGAGTGAGATTTCCTTTTCCTGAGTTGTTGCATCTGCACCTTCTCACGACGTGGATTATTTTATTTCACGCAACACCACGGCAACAGACTCACAACCATAATCATTCAAACACATACACTGTTTGCAAAACTTTGCAACGGTGTTACATCTAACTAAGCACCCCGAACAACAGTTAGCACCCGGCACAACCCACCTACTCCTCGTGATCACCACCACCGCGGAGAGTCAACACCCGAGCAGCAACATCGCGGCGATCATCGAGGATCATCGTGCACAGGAGCACGGAGAGCCCCAGCAGTGTCGCCAGCCCTCCGCATATCAGGATCGCGAACCAGTCCGGCATCGCCTCCGCCATTTGAGCCTCACCCGAGCTTCTGTAAACAGAAATGGAGGAGGAAGAAGGAGAAGGAGAAGTGAGGCCAGGTGTGAGGAAGAAGAGAGGAACACCATGGCCGTTTTATAGCTCGAGCTCGGTGTACGGTGGGTGAAGTCCACCAACGCCGCTCGTTGCCCAATCGCCGGTGTTCGGAGACGAATCCGCGAGCAGTGCCGACAACACGCTGACCCGCGAGGTGAGTGCACGCTACCCCGGCAGCTAACACGCCGCGCACTACCGCGGTACGGCCTAGATGCCCTACGCGCTAAACGTCGCCAGTGGAGAAAGCGCGGGAAAGTGCGCGGGAGAGAGGAAGAAGAAAGAGCCGGAGGAAGAAGAAGAGACTGACAGATGACCCCGGGTCCACCTGTCAGCCAGAGGGAGCACTGTGCTCTCGGGTACGACCAGCGTATATTTAGGTTTAGAATTTATTCTAAATTTACCGCGTCCGACGTAGAAATCACTCGTTTTTATTTTAAAAAAACCGTAAAATTTTCCACGCAGCACCAGTGTCCACACTGTGGTTTTGCACCACTTATTGCCCTCTCACTGTAGCCACATTTTATTGCATATAATTTTTCTTAAAACAGCTTTTAACAAATCTCGAGGACGAGATTTTTCTTAAGGTGGGTAGTGTTGTGACACCCCAAAATTTTGGCCTTGTTTTAATAAATTAAAATTTTGCCAGGAAATTAAAACTTTTATTTTCTGGGCTCCCTTTTGATTTTTGAACCATTTTACAACTTCTCCAAACCCAAGTCAAAACAGGATTGAAGGTATGATGAATGAACCTAGAGACATAAAACTGCTTAGGGGTATATGGTTTGTCAGAGCCATGCCAAGACCAAACATCCTTCAAATCAGAATCCCTCTCATGATTCAACATAAGAGATTTCAAAACCAAGAGCTCATTGTGAGCCTGCTCTGAAAGAGGAAGATGGAACCAAGAGGTCAGATCTATGGCAGAAAATCCATCCTTGACTGTGACCAGAGCATCTCTAACAAAAGAGAATAACCTAGGAAATCTGTGATGTAAAGGCAAAACCGAATTTCCAAGCTGCCATTTATCCTGCCAGAAAAGAGCAGTGTCCCCTGCATTGACCTTAACCCATGTAACTTCTCTGAATTGATCCAAGAATTTAAGGACATCCTTCCACCAGAAAGATCCACATGGTGCTGTTCCTTGTGGGACAAGTTCATGATAATATGAATTCCAAATGAGGTGAACCCAAGGAACATCAGCCTTGTTGAGGAACTTATTCACATGTTTCAATAGTAGGGCCACATTCTGAATACCAAGGTCAAGAATACCTAGCCCACCTTTGTTTTTGGGTATGCAAATCAAATCCCAAGCAGCTAGAGAGGGAGCAGGTTCTTGCCTGTTTTTCCTCCACAAACACTGCCTCTGAATCCTCTGTAACTGCTTCAAAATACCAGGAGCAATGAGCAAACTGCAAAGGAAGAAAATTGGCAAAGAGGATAAAGCAGAGTTCAAGTACTGCAGTCTTCCTCCCTGAGCAAGAAAAGATGAGCTAGCAGACATTCTCCTCTCCATAGAAGTAACCAAAGGCAGCACATGAGCCATAGAAGGCTTGGTAGTTCCAACAGGCAGACCAAGGTATGTAAATGGCATCTTGCCCACTTGAAAACCAAAGAGAGTTGCCAATCTCTGTGTTTCCACCTGGGAAACATTTATTGGTATCATGGAAGACTTATGGTAATTAACCTCCAAGCCAGTGGACTGAAAGAAAACCAGTAGCATTTCCTTAAGAGCCAAGAGTTGAGCTCCATCAGCAGGTACCACAATCAAGGTGTCATCAGCATACTGCACAATTGGATAGTCCTTGTCATGACAGGGAATAGGTAGATTAATCTCTCCTCTAGTGTGCATATCATTTACCACAGATTGCAAGAGATCTGCAGCAAGAACAAAAAGGAGGGGGGAAACTGGGTCCCCTTGCCTGACACCTGTTTTACAAACACATTTTTTCCCAGGCACCCCATTAAGCGGAACAGATGAAACCCCAGAGGATAAAAGAGTCTTGACCCAACCAATCCATTTGCCATTAAAGCCCTTGTGCCTCATGATTTGATAGATAGCTTCATGCTCAATGGAATCAAAGGCCTTCTCAAAGTCAAGCTTAAGAATTAAAATTGGCCTCTTGGACTGGTGACACTGATGCAAATATTCCAAAGTCCACCCAATGCAGTCTTGGATGGTCCTAGACTTAATGAAACCATACTGGTTCTTGTGGATGCACTGCATTATCAACTCCTGAAATCGATTAGCCATCATTTTGGAGAGAAACTTAATGCCCATGCCAGTCAAAGAAATAGGCCTATAATCCCCAACCACTTCAGGTGAAAGTTTCTTAGGAATCAAGGTGATAAATGACTCATTGATGTTTTCCAAGGTAGCATTGCCATCATAAAACTCCTGAGCTAAAGCATAGAACTCCTGCTTAATAATATGCCAACACTTCTTGAAGAAATATCCATTGAACCCATCTGGCCCAGGGGCCTTATCAATTGGCATGTGTTTGACCACCAAGTCCATTTCCTCAATTGTAAATGGTTTTGTTAAGACCTCCAGGCCAGGCACATGAGTAAGCAGGACAGACAGATCAAAACCCATGACAATGCCTCTTGAAACTCCCATCCTACCTTTAAAGGCACTCCAAATCATTCCTTCCATTTGAGAGTGCTCTGAAATAACAGCACCATCAGGCTGTTTCAGACTAGCAATAGAGTTTCTTCTAAACCTCTCAGTAGCCATTGCATGGAAGAATTTGGTGTTCTCCTCACCCACTTTGATGGATCTCATAGTACATCTTTTCTTCCAATACAAGAACTGAAGATGCAACAATTTTTCCAAATGCAACTTGACAATTTTCCTGAAGTTAAATTCCTGTCTAAAAAGAGGCCTGATTTCCTCCAAGTTATCCAGCAGTAAAATGACCTTGTTGCAGTTAGAGATGAGCAACTTCATTTTGCACAAATTGGTTTGCCACCTTTTTAGATCCTGCCTGAGAGTTTTCAACTTGTCAGCAATGATGGCAGAGGAGTGTAACTTGTTAGATGGTTTACTCCAAGAGTTCTGCACACACTCTAGAAACACATCCATGTGCACCCAGTAGTTCTCAAATCTGAAGATGTTACATTTAGGAATTGAGGTTTTAATAACTACAACACAAGGCACATGGTCTGAAGCAGTTCTAGCTAGAGGTAGAGCTTCAGTAAATGGATAAACAGATATCCAGTTAGTGGAGGTAAAAAACCAATCCAGCTGCTCCAACAATGGAGAATCTTGCATGTTAGACCAAGTGTAAGACCTTCCTTTAAGCGGCAACTCAAGCAGACCCAGATGCCCAATAATCTCATTGAAGATAAAAATGTCATTCACATCCCCTCCTGGTAAGTTTCTGTTTTTAGAGGATCTGATGAAGTTAAAATCTCCAATGATTAGCCAATTATCATCAATTGGAATATGCAAGTTATATAACCAGGACACAAAGTTGTCCCTGGCTTCCCCCTGGCATGTCCCATACACAGACACTAGAGACCACTGCTCATTATTTTGTTTAGAGGTAAAACACACCACAACCGCAAAGGATTGTAATTCCACCAGCACCCCAGACAACACAGCCGAATTCCAGACCACCAGGATCCCCCCAGAAGCACCCACAGATGGCGCAAAAGCAAAAGTATCAAATTGCCTAGGGCAAAAGGCCCGAATTTCCCTTATATCAAAAGTTTCACATTTAGTTTCCTGGAAACAAGCCACAACACATTGGCTTTCCTCAATTTTTTGCTTAACGACACGCTTACGAGCTGGTGCATTGAGCCCTCTCACATTCCAGCATAGCACACTCCAATTCTTGCAGTTATAATTACTCATAATAACCATATAGCAGATGGTAGCAAAAGAGTACTACATAATAGTACCACAGCATATGAAATTCCAGCAAGCAAGAAGGTTTGAAGCCTAAATTATTACAAAGCTTTAAAAAGACCAAAATAGGCCACAGCAAGGCCATCATAAGGGCATGGCAGCCCCCATAGTTCCGAAGAGAACTAAACATCTCCACCAGACGTGTTGTCAGCCGCAGGATTAGCCATAAGCTTATCCAGTGTAAGTTGATCATCTGGAATCTGCAGGTCTCTGCCAATATCTTGAATCACCCTGATCGGCGTTGGAGGGGGCACATCAGAGGAAGACCCTGGGCGTGACGATTCAGATGGAGGAGCGATGAGTGGCTTGCAACGAGGCTTCTTCTTCCTTGGCTGCTGCTGAAGCTCCTGAAAAACAGGTTTAAAGCCATCCCTCTTGACTGAGCCACGCGTACATCGACGAACTTCAGTATCCACAATTGGCGTTGGAGCCCGGGTCTTGCGTTGTCTCGACTTCTTCTTGTCACATTGAACAGAAAAAGAGAAGACCCCATCAGAGACGGTTGAGTCCACAGGTGCAGAGACAGAGAAAGTAGAGTCCACAGGAGCAGAAGCAGAGCTATCCAAAATTGCCGGTTCAGGAAAGAGGGCTCGCGCAACTGGCCTGGTCTTACTGGCAATTGGCCCCTCAATGAGCTGCAAATGAGAGACAGGCTGAACGTCATCAAAAGCAAGATTCCAGTTCCTCTTAGACAGAATGATTGGTTGCAAGTCCACCAACGGCATCTGCACGGGGACCTCAAAAATAGGACAGCACTTCAGTAAAGACTCGAAAGTGCGCTTCCATGCCAACTCCGGTGGCAGAACAGGCCCATAGACAACCTTGACAGATGCAATGACAATGCGGTCATATTGAAGCACAGGCGGCTGATATGGCACAATGGCCCAATCATTAACATTAATAACCTGCTCAGGAGAATCCACCAACTGAACCTCAGACTCCGACTGCTCCATGGAATTGTCGATAACGATCGACTCTTGATCCTGAACCACTGGCTATGGGTTAAGCTCCTCATCTTGACCAACCTGATCATCACCCAGTGCTCATGACCCCAATTATCTGGGTCAACCTGATTGTGCATTGGAGGGGGAACAGGGGGGAGGTCATTCCATCCAATGGCAGGGTATGGAGGAAGCACAAAATTATGATTATCAGGCATCAGAGCACCCGTCATAGGATGGGGTTTGCCATCAATGGGCATTGGGTCTTCATCTTCAGGCATTTGGTCCGCAAAGTTTGCACCTAGGATATAGCAAGGTGCAGTCCAAGAAACTTTTGCACCCCCATAAGCAGCATAATCCATGAACACCACATCTCGAGGGACTAGTATATCTTCAGGAAAAGAGGCAAAAACAATGGTTCTAACCATATATGGGTCATCTTGAATCCAGTGCTGAAACTTTCCAAAAGTGTTGACAGCAGCACGGATATTACTTTTCATTGCTTCTCCTTTGCCAACATATCCAGGAAACCCACATAACCCAATCTTAATCGTAGAGCACCACTTCCCAAAATCAACTTACGAGCAGTAGCAGATACTGCAACACAGCATAGGGGAAAACATTTGTTAGCCAGCAACACAATATAAAGATATATATTTTCTGCGAGGAACATAAACCAATATAAGAGGAACCAACTAAAATTAAATGGATAATATATGCTTGAAAGAAGCAAGTTGCAAATAAGCTGCACAAATGAACAGAAGAATACATTTGGGCTTACAGTAAACAAAAATGCAATGATAAGCTGCCAATCTATAGAATCAAGTTAGTCAATATATAAGTGTCTCATGACTACCAAAACTGCCATGCATAGACAAATAACTCTACTTTTTCATGTGACTGGATAAATAGCGCTCTGCTTTTCATGCGTAACAAAAACTCTAATTGCAAGTCAAGCTTTGGGAATTCAAATCATGGCACCCTTCCACGCACATAGGAATACAACCACCAACGTTCCATGCACAAAGGAACAACAGGGATTCAGAAAAAGGAACACAAAATATATAGATTTACACTCCACTAAAAACAAGATCTCTGAAATAATTCCAGGAAATGGACATTGCAGGTTCTAGATGATGCTAAATTGCTTCTTAATTCTTACTGATGTCTCTCAAAATTAAATTCACCTTCCGTACTTAAATAGGTGTCCTTAAACTAATAGAAGTAGAGGAAGGCATGAAACTAACCATAAATCTTACGGGTGGAGATCAGCATAGCTGTTTAGGGCTGAGGCACTCCACACTGTTAGGAATGACACC
The DNA here is from genome assembly GCA_032464435.1 of Aegilops umbellulata. Lineage (NCBI taxonomy): Eukaryota > Viridiplantae > Streptophyta > Magnoliopsida > Poales > Poaceae > Aegilops > Aegilops umbellulata. The sequence goes on from CP136059.1 coordinate 507,250,258, forward strand.
GAGGAGGTCCTCTTTGCCATATCCACCAACCAATCCAGATGGGAAAGACCCAACTACGCAAAAAAAAGCAGGAAGTAATATATGTCATTGCCAACTATATGCATATATAACATCTTATGTACTTTCATAAACCAACGCTGGACTTGAGGCCACAAAGCAAAACCTGAAATAAACATGAAACAAAGACATAAGAAACCATAGCAAATCTCGACACGGGTACAACTTGCAAGACTCTGGGCATGAAGGCAAAACTGGCTAGTCACATGAGAGGAAATAAAACGACATCTTTCTGCCCCAACTCCTATTTGTGATCACCTCAAATGCCAAATACACTGCAGCCAAGAAAGAAAACATTAACCAGCTAGAGAATATAAACACCTGTCTAATAGGAAATAATGTACTTTAATCAGCAAGGTATTGCCACTCTCCAACATGGAAGAAAAGCAAATAAATCTTATATGTGCACTGCCCTAGTTATGTTCTTAGCATATCTCTGGAATGAAATTTAGAACCACGATGTCCAGATATAACAGAAGGTCAAACATAAGTCTTTATGAAATAATAACTACATGCAAATATCAAACAGACAATATATGATCACCCTCATCTATATCTTACTTAATAAAAAAGAGCAGATTGTGTGCCTAAGTTGAAATTGAAACTGTATGCTCAATATTTATAGTGGGAGAGAGAAGTGTGGGTGCGTGCAAGAAAGCTTACTCGCATGACTCGTTAACAATAAAATAATATCAGAAATACTCCATTGAACTCCTCATGAAGAAACAATAGCATTGCTGAACCATCGCTTACCCCAGAATAACAAAGTGAAACTTACTCTTAACCAGATTATATCAAGGACCAACAACAAACAATAAAAGATCAAAGGTATGAGAGAGAAGAAATCTTTACATAAGACGGCTATAAACATTGGAGCATAAATAAGCAACACCTTTAAATACAAATAAAAATGGTTCAGGGTTCAATGCATAGTGGGCTCAGATTCGCCTTTCATCGATCATATAATCTACCCCCATCATCTCTTTCACCAGATCAATCTGTTTATCCAGTGGAGCTGCCCTGGTTATCATTCAACAAGAACGACCATCCAAGGACAGAACAATAAGTATCACAAGATCAAAAAGGATTCTAGAGACAAGAGGGAGGATCCAACTTGATACCCACAGGTGCCTCGATTGCTCAAAGGCACACTTATTTCTGCCACGGCTAATCATCATCGCCCCAGCAAGAATGGCTTCCGACCGATGGGGCACGTGATTCAAACGCGGTGGCACGAGATATCTCGCCGCGGGAGTAACTATTCATTCCAGCAGTAACTTTTTTTTATCCGACGAACGAGGTCGTTACAGGGGTCGATCCGACGGCCCAGATCCGATCAAACCACCCGATCCGACGGCCAGGAATCCCAAATCGCTGTGGTGCGGCCTGAGGAGCATCTATTCTTACTTCTGGATTTATTGATGGGTCACCAGATCAATATGTTCTTATGAGGGTGAAACTGCCCTGGTTATCACTCATCAGAAATGACCATCCAAGGACAGAGCCACTAAAATAAGAACGTGATCAAAATAGTTGAAAGAAACGAGGGGGGATCCAAATTAATACCCACAACAATTGCCTCGATTGCTCGAGAGCATGCCTATATCAGCCATAATTGATCATCGCAGCCCTAGCCATGTCCCATGCAGTAGTTGAAGCAGAGCAGGAGGAAGATGGAGCTCACCGAGGGAGGTTGTAGCCAAGGCAGTACTTAGTGGGCACCGGGGTTGCGCCTGAACGCCGTCCAGCCGGCGAGGAACCGCTTCCTACACCGCACATCCACGCCGCTACATCGGAGTTGCGCCTTGCACCGTCCCGCCGATGAGCACGAACGCCACGGGCACCGAAGCGGCCAATGAGAGGATGAGGTGATGTAGCACATCCAGGAGCACAGAAATATGTCGTAGGTACACAACAACATGTTTGCTTGGAGACACTGCTGCCCCTGCAACAGCAGCAGCACCAACCCACAACAACAACACCTGCAAAAGACAAAGAAGAGCGACAATCAGAAGGGTTTAAACAAATATATCTAAAAAACATACATCATAGCAAGAGCACCAAAAATTAGCTAAATAGACCCAAGAAGCATCGTAGCAGAGTACATCAAACCAACAATCAAAAGGGGATAATGGAGTGGAAGACCATAAGTTAATCAGTATTCATGTAGAACGGGGGTATTAATTAAGCATGGATTTTCATGTAGAAAACGATTCTAGATCTATTAAATTAACAAATTACCAGTCCTAAAGGTTGAGGTGGAAGCATGGAAACACATCCCTTACAACAACTCTGTCCTGATACAGAAAAAATCACTGCTGTCCTTCACGGTACATGAAGACAGAAGCAATAAAAAATAATAGTATAAAACGAATCTTGAAAATCAATTATAAAATAAGAAAACTTAGTCATGTATGCACTGGTTGCAGCTTTTGTGCTAATTGTCCGCTATTGTCACAAATAAAGACAATGGCATATTCAAAATGAGGGTAAAAGTATTACTGATTTAGTTCCTAATTCTATATAGTAATCAAAATTCTTAGAAATATGCGGAGTACTTGGCATTTTAGGAATTGGCCACTCAAAATAAACCGACAGGGGCTCAGGCATTGGTTGTCGGACATAATTTTTACATATAACTTTTTAGCAAAACCAAGATATCATCAACCATTACTCCACTAAACAGATAGGGCAGTCACCTTTAGGACAGATTGTGGTTGCTTATTTCAGTGTGTGTGAACAAATTACAGTTTCATATGTAGGCAGTGGGTCAATTCAAGTCAATAGCAAGAAGTCACATGGCTGATTTAGAAAAAATTAATTATAGATAAATATATAAGCATGATCATATTGTACCATAATCTGAAGCTAGTGTATAGATAAATTCTGAGAGCGTCTACATGTATAGAAATAAGACATGCTAAGATGAGGACACCAAACCACTTGTTTCTTTAAGTAATATTCTTTTCAAGTGGGCATAATGGCTCAAGTAGTCTAACATGTTGGCAACACAGCTACCCATATCACGAAAATGGATAGTTCACACCGCTCCAGCTACTAGAGCGTCACATAAAAGAACTACTTAACTTATATTGCGATCAAAGAAAAATTGCATGTTTCCTCATACCAGGAACTGTCGAATCCCCATGAATCTAGCTTGGAAATAAATCCCTAAGATAATTTACATGTCATCTAGAAAGCATTTTTCATACAAGCATAGCACTATATAGCAGTTACCAGTGTAGCTTCTCTCAGCAAGAAAACGTAGGTGCAGGACAGTTCATATTTCCTCCTGTAGAGACAATAAGACTCATAGTACATACATGTTCAGACTTCTATTACTGGTTCAAAATACATACTACATCCCATATCACAGACTACTATATTCATTGAGATGAATAGCAAAACTTAAAAGTATCAATTTGAGGGTGAAGTACTAAATGTCTAAATCTAAGCTCGCATATAGAACACTGCCGCAAATGCATTTTCTCTGAACAGTAGCTGATTTGTACAGTGACACAAGAATGGTTGAAGAGTTATATCAATTTACTCTCAGAACGAACTTCTAGATGAAGGTTAACATAAAATTAGTTAATGGCCTAAAAATTCTGCCAGCATGCTAAAAGTGAAAAGAGTCCAAATCATACCATATGCATAAATGTAATTAGTTTCTCTTATGCTACCATTTGACAAGGCCTCCCAAAAGTGTAAACGTAAAAGTGGGCAAGGAACTTTACAAAGCAGAAGCTAAATAAGTACTAAAGGAACATATCAACTGAAATTCTTTCCTCCAGAGAGATGTGGGGTAGATGGGGGAAGGGAAGCTCACCACGTTGGTCTGCAGAAGATGTGACTGGACTGCTCTGTCCGTTGTATGTTTGTTGATATATATTCAGGTTCAGAGGTGTTGGGTGCTAGCCTGCTGCTGCTGCTGCTCCACCTCCTCTTCTCTGGCCGCTGTACCATCTACACCCGCAGCTTCTCCATGGATGGGACCCCTTCCTTCCTTGACACAAGCAGGGTAGAAGCTTCCTTCCTGCACATTGCACACACGCATCAGAGAAAGAAGAAAGAAAACCAGAGGAAGAAGAAGAAGAAGAGAAACGAGGGGAGGAGGGATCTGACCTAGGGAGCAATGGGTGGAGCTCTGCGGCTCACTAGGGTCTCTGGCGGCGGCTACGGTGCTTCGTGGTGGAGGAGGAAGGAGCTGATGGTCGCCGCAGGCCCGGGCTCGAGCTCGGCCACGGCTGCCGCCGCGCTCCGCCGCGTGCCCCTCCTCCTTCTGCTGCTCCCCGGAGGCGGTCGTCTCCTCGTCCTCCCCGAGCGCGAGCTCCTCCTCGGCGACGGGGACGGGGCAGGCAGCCACGGCGGGCAGGGCGGGACGGCGGGGCCGCGCCCATCGTCGCCGCCGCCGCGTGCCCCTCCTCTTTCTGCTGCTCCCCGGAGGCGCTCCTCCTCGGCGACGGGGACGGGGCAGGGAGGTGATCTAGGGTTTGGAAGGAGAGAGAGAGAGAGAGAGAGAGAGAGAGAGAGAGAGAGAGAGAGAGAGAGAGAGAGAGAGAGGGAGGCGTGGGTGGGGATGAGGCCGGGCGGCGGCGGGGCGAGTGGGCGCCTAGTGCGAGGCGGCCGGGCGGCGGCGGGGAGAAGACGTGGTGCGGGGTCGAGGGGAGGAGAGGAGGCAGGCGGCGACGCGCGAGAAAGGGAGCGAGGCGGCTAGGGTTTCACCACGGGCGTGGCTGCCTTTTATACCCCGTGCAAGTGAAATTATGGAAATGCCCCCGGCGGGGCAGGCTATTTACGCGCGGTGGCATGAAACTGGAGTAACTATTCATTTCAGCAGTAACTTTTTTTTATCCGACGGACGAGGTCGTTCCAGGGGTCGATCCGAGGGCCCAGATCCGATCAAGCAACCAGATCCGACGGCCAGGAATCCCAAATCGCTGAGGAGCGGCCTGAGGAGTTTCTATTCTTATCTCTGGATGAGCATCTTCGCTTGTAGTATTTTAATAATAGTAATATTACATGGGCTACAAAGGACCAAATCTCTAGTAATCTAGAAGATTAGTTTCTTACTTTTTAGTGATTAGCCACTATATGGCAGTACTTAGCAAATCCAACCTAATCAGTCTGAATTGATTCAATTTAGGAAAAGCGGCCACACAATTGATTATGATCCATATAATAGAAATAAAATATAGGTAATAATTAATTGTGGCGTTCAATATATACTATATGGGCATAACCTAGTAATTTTTGCATGCCAGCTCCAACGTCATAATTTTAATACAATTGTGTTGGATTGCCACTATAAATAAATTTTATATGTATTGATACTCCTAATCAAAAATAAAATATTTAGATATACATTGATATTATCCCTAAATATATAGGTCCAATGGATTAGTATATATGTGTCATCTTGCTACTGTAGCAACAAAACAATAGTCTGTTACATCAATCTAGTTCTTGATAGTTTGTTCACTATACTATTGTGAAGGACAATGTCAAAAGTTGTGGCAGTAGTGATGGTTCTTAGTTTGATGATGATCTCCTCGGTCCTGCACCAGGACCGAGCAGTGGCAGCTACTCCAATAGGAGAAAGCAATCAAGCATGGATGCGCTACTCGGTGACTGCGAAGAACTCTCCTATAACATCACCAACCGATGCTGGTACCTCCTGTGCGGGTCGCGATCCAAGACATTGTACTCCTCCGCCCGCGTTCTAAATAGTTGTACTATTTCCCATGCATGCGATGATGAATAAAACATCTTCCAGGATTTTCAATACTACATTTCTTCTACTTCAACTTTTCTCTCGGTGTTTTTCTTACTTGTATTATAGAAAAATAAACTACAAGTTCTTCAACTACTACAAAAAAGATATAGTATCCGGATCTAGGAAACATACACATATTGGTCGTCACTAGTAACTTGAAAAATTACTAGTGGTAAGTGCTTACCACTGGCGAGCCTTGATAATTATTCATTAGTGGTAACTCTTTGGACACCTGTGGTGTGGGTCTTGGAATGTTCATTTGTGGTATATACTTTAGCAGTGACGAGTTGTTTTACTCACGCACAACTGAAATGTCGTGTAGGAAAGCCGCTTCAGTCAGACTCACAGTTGATCATCTTTGGTAAACGTCCCGTATGAGTAATAGGAGCCTTTGAGAATGGCGACATGATACTCCCATTCCTGCCAGAGGAGGTCGGTGGTGCTATCACGGCCATGAGGGTGAGATCTGCTACCTGGGTCGGATGGCCTATCGGTGGCTTTCTTCTAGAAGTTCTAGCCTCAGCTTCAGCCGATGGTCATGAAGATGTTACATGAATTCTACATTGGGACTCTTGACATGGTGTGCCCGAACTTTGGTCTAGTAAACCTGATCCTCAAAATAATTGGGGCGACGGAAATTCGATAATTTAGACCAACCATGGTGATTAATGTGCTTGAGCGCATTTTTGCGAACATGTGTGTGACACGTCTGCCACCTATTGCGGATCATCTTGCACACCCTCCAGTCTTTATTCCTGAAGGGCCACCGCATCCATGATGGGATCCTAGCCCTTCATGAAATTGTCCAATAGGTTAGCAGGTGACATCATAAGGGTGTTTTCCTTAAGCTCGACTTTCAGAAGGCCTATAATTGCGTGGATCAGTTCCTCTTCTGTTTGGTGATGGAGCTCAGAGGGTTTGATGACCGATGGTGCACCTTGACCATGCAGCTAGTTCGACCGGGAGCATGGCCATGAACATTATTGGTGAGGTCGTGCCCTACTTCTAGTCCTTTAGGGGGGGGGGGGGTAGGGGAATCCTATTTCCCCTCCCACTACTCCAGGAATATCTAGTAGTGGCGGGTGGGAAAAGGCCAGTAGTGGCGTGCGAGGCGCCTAGGGTCGTCCGCCACCGACTTCCTACCACTGCTATTACGGCATCAGTGGCGGGAGGTCGCCTGATCTCTATCTAGTAGTTGCAAGTATTATATGGTGCTTGTAGGATGTACTATCCGTCTTACATTGCAAACACTACCTGACAGGGTTGCCTTGGGACGACTGATACGTCTCCAACGTATCTATAATTTTTTATTGTTTCATGCTATTATACTATCTGTTTTGGATGTTTTATATGCATTATTATGTTATTTTATATTATTTTTGGGACTAACCTATTAACCTAGAGCCTAGTGCCAGTTACTGTTTTTTTTCCAGTTTTTGAGTTTCGCAGAAAAGGAATACCAAATGGAATAAAACCTTCGTGATTATCTTTCTTCGACCAGAGGAATACCAGGAGACTTGGAGATGAAGTCAGAGGAGCCACGAGGTGGCCACAAGGATGTAGGGCGCGCCTAGGGGGTAGGGTGCGCCCCCACCCATGGAAGATCCAATCGTTGATCAGCTGCGGAATTCGTTTATCTACCACCCTCAAAATTTCAGCTTGATCCGACTAAGAGCATCAATTTTCAGATCTGTTTTCTGCGCGAGAACGAATCCGACCCGAGTTCATCTTTTTTATGAACGGGAATTCGGACATCCTTTTCGAAGAAAGTTTTGTATGGGCTATTGTATTTCATTCTCAAACACATCCCACTAATAGTAAAGTATTTTCCAATATAATGTTCACCATCGCGCCGGTGTCAAACCAGCCCGACAATGTTGCTGCATGGCTGCCGATCTGCACTAGATGGATCGTTGCTTCATCGACCGATCCCAACCTTATCGGATCATCATCTCGGCAAGCCGAACAAGAGTTCTGCATCGTGAAGGCTAAATCATCACCAACATCATCGCCACACATATTACACAAAGCGGGCACACCGACATTGTCGCACTATTGCTTCTTCAAGCCTGAATGTGACCTCTGCGTCCGAAGATCGGGAGTCAATTCCATCCAGATTCGTCTCCCTCATCCCGAATCCAGCATAATTCTTGGACGCGACTTGGGTGTCCGAACACCAGGAGTCAACCTTGGCCGGACTCGCCCCTCGCACCATAGTACCGGAGGACGATTCCAAAGAAATCCTAGATAATAATCCGGCTGGCACAGCCAATGTCCAGCACGCCGACCTGCTACGACACCTCGACTGACATAGGGCTGCATCGTCACACTACCGACCTGCCCCATCATCTGGGCTAGACTGGGGGCCTCACCATCTCTTCATCAACCTACTCCAGGGACTTTGGTGTCACCAGCCGACCAGCTTTGTCACGTTCGCTGGACCAGGGGCTTTGCCTCACCATGTTGACCATGTTGCGTCACCACTTCATCAAGCCGAACTCCTCGCTCGGTCACCTCGGGCTTGGTGGCTGGGACCTTGGCTAGGCCAAGGACTACGTCTTCGCCCCGCTACGAGCTCGAACCTCGTCAGCTAACACCGAGCACATTAAACCAGCTAAGTCGCCTCCATGCTCAATTTTTCTTTCTTCAAAGTTTTTAATTCTTGTTCGATTGAACAAAACATTATATTTGTGTTAAACAAAAAAGATGCTTGTTCAAACGTTGATTGTTAAACACTTCTTTTTTCCGCCGATCTCTTCGTCACCTCGGTCATGAGGTTTGTTTTTCGTCACGTCAGCTGGACAAGGGGCTTTGGCTCGCCACATCGATCGTGCGGAATCACCACTTCATCAAGCCGAGCTCTTCGTTCGGGCACCTCAGGACCGGCTTGGGGGATGGGATCTCGACCAACCACAAGCTCGACCCACGTCATTAATGCCGAACACATTAATCAGCTAAGTCACTTTCATGATCGGAGTTTTTACATTTTTAATTTGTGTTTGGTTCGACCATGCTCACATATGTTGTTTGTTAAAAACACTTCTTTTCTTTGCCCATGTTAACTGAGGGCTCTTAAATTTGTAAGAGCCATTTAATAATATGTGTTTTTCTTCTAAGTCGTTGCAAATTATTTTTCTACCACCCCTTTTTCGACACGAGTATACAGTCAATAGCCAGATGGCCTGGTTTCTCTCTAAAGCCGCTCGAGTTTTGTTCGTCAAACAGGCCTTGAGAAGCACTCCGCGGGATAAGGAGGTTGAAGCCGTAGGCTGACCTACTTGATGTCTAGAGATCCGATGTGTCGAAGCACGACGGAAGCACAATTTTTTTCAAGTCCAATTTTCAGATTGGCACCAAAAAACTTGATTTAGTTCGAACGTCACGCTTTTACATAAGTTTTTGGCTTTTCGAGCTTACGACTCCTTTTAGCTTTTTCTATGTTTTTCTTCCAGGAAGCGGGACATCCTCATGATCGAGGTGCCCTGCATAATAATTCAGCTCGGGAGATCTTTCCCGACCCACAGCTCGACATCTTTCTCGCCGAACTACACCTCAGCATTGACAAAACACACACCACATCGAGACTAGTCCTAGCCATGGGAAGCCCGTCCCGATGCTGCTCTCGGGCCGGGCTTGGGCCTAGATTTGAGCTCGATGGCCGGGTTGGGCCGGGCCCGGGCCCATCGTTTTTGCACTTTTCTGAAGTGGCCCGGCCCAAGGCCCGAGGCTCGACGGCCTTTTACGCGTTCAGGCTAGGCTTGGGCCCAAAAAACAATCCCGATCGACGGGCCGGGCCAGGACCGGGCCTAGGTTTTTTGCCTCGGGCTTGGCTAGGCCCGGCCCGAGAATTGGCGAGGTATAATCAATACTAGTTCCAGAGCAGTGCAACGCCAAACGCGTTTAAAGCATTGGCAATATTAACGCAGATTATGACTAGAGCCCGAACCCACCAAAAGCCAAGGTACTCCATGGAATCCTTGGCAAAACATTCTAGGATATTGCTTTATATGCATCTATTTTGAATTGTGTCTTCGGTCAATAGTTGGGTTGCCCGGCTCCTGTGCTTGCCTCCTAAGTTCCACTTTGTTTGGCTAGGTGTGCAAAGGGAGAACCACTACAATTGTGCTTCCACCTCGAATGGTTAAGCACCTCAGTGGAGAAAGCCGAAAACTGACTGTCACAATGAGCGTAAACTGGTCAGCGATCCGATGACTATTTTAAACTATAGATCGATGGAGGTCTTAAGTGACGGGCCTTTCATAACATTGGTTGAAGTGTTAATGACTTGACCTCGGTTGAGGCCAAACACTCACCGGGGGCTAGTAACTGGCCTCCCAACTTTAAGCTCCTATGAATAAGTGAAACTTATAAACCCCACATATCTGATTGCCTTGTTTCCGCTAACACAACCACCTCCTGGCACCGAGACATCGGCTAAGGGTTGTCTTGTTAGTGCATAAACAACCTGCGTAGCATCTACAAAGGGGTCGAAGTCGACGATGGGCCACTTTCAGATTATAAACAGTCACAACGGAGTCAAAATATCATCAGCGTTTGTATTCAATATATGAGCGCTGCCTTCCGTAATTATCATTATAAAGCCATAAATATGCATCAATTTGACTTAAGCGCTTACTCCTACTTTCTCGATTGTTCGACTAGGCGGTAAAGGGAGCACCTCTGTGATTGTTACTACCGGGTCATCCGGGTTAGTACCTTAGACTGGGTGAAGCTGAATGCTAGCCATCTTAAAGGATATAATTGATCGGCAATGAAGGAATTGAAAATTTTGGTTTATTAGACCATAGAGTTCGGGAACTATCCACACACTTAATCCTCAATATTTTCCTCCCACATTGACAGGAGGTGAGGTTTCCTGATCATGATTAGCATGACAACCCAAAGAAAGGAACCGATAGCTGGACTATTTTCTTTGGAAGATGTTTCTTACGTTAAGAATAATATAACATACCTCTCTGTGTACCTTTGTTTATAAAACCATATGGCTGGATTGCCTAGTTTTCCATAAATCTTTGCCCTTATAAAGGCTTTATAAAGTAGGACAAACACTCCCCGACTACTGGCCAATGACGTTGAAGTCGATGGCCGGTCAACAAAGTTTTGTACAATGCGGATCCAAGCATTAATGATGTAAAGTACTTGGATACGTAGAATCATTAAACATAAATTGTGTTTAAAGTCAATTTACTCTGGATATTGACCCTTAATTCGGCCACACTTGCCCAAATTATGGCTCGGGCGCTACTGGCTTCTCGCTTCGCACTTAAAGGCCATTAATGGGGTACATCGATCTCTGATCTGGTGTTGCCACCCGACCAGTGGCTCAGGGGCTACTGCATTGCACATTCAATGCAGAAAATTCAAAGTGCTCAGTGTTCGGCATGACCGAACTATGGGCAAACGCATCTTCGGACAACAATAGGTACCATTTGGGACCTATCCGGCATCAAGCTAAGATATTACGACAACTTCTCAAGACCCTCTCTCAAGGGCCCGTCCATCGATCACTATCTGATATAATATATTGCACCGTGTTTCTATTCCTATGTATGCTACCAAGCTAGGAGTTGACCCTCAGGCCGATTTCACAAATCGACCTAACTCTCAGGGGCTACTGGGATTAGCGGTTTCATGTTTTCCTTCAGGTGCATCTAGGGTTTTAGACCGACACACACTGTCGAGGGTTGGGCGCGACATATGCCAATGGATGGCTTATCATGGTGGGAGCGAGTAGAACGTCGCCGATGCCTGGAAGCGGGATAAGGCGTAGAAATAAACGCACTTTACCCAGGTTCGGGGCTCTCCTAGGAGATAACACCCCTAGTCCTGCTCTACGGGGTCTCTGCATGATCACTAAGGCACAAGTGGTACAATGGTGCTCCTCGAGCTGTTTGCTAGAGGTAGGCGAGAAGCCAAGGCTAGCTCCCTCCTTTCTCTATGGGTTGGTCTAGTTCTAACAAGTTGGGAACCCTTTGCACGGGTGCCCTGGAGGGTTTATATAGGCCTACCCCCCAGGGGTACAATGGTAATCCGGCCGGGTGTAGGACCTGGATGTCAGTCTCTCTGGTCGCCGGCTTCTCCGCCGGCGGCTGGGGCGCGCCGACTGGTGGGCCTCGCCGACTGGTCTGGTACGGGGCCGACATGCCGCCCCCGCCGCTCACGGGTCTTGTCGGCTGCCGGTCACTGTAGTCGTGATGCTGATGAAGCAGGCTTGGTCAAGGGAGCGTGGCTACAGCTCCGCCGCCTGGCGGGCGATTACTGTAGACACTCTGCGTCTCGTCTAGTTAATGGCGCGTGGGTCCCGAGGAAATGGCAGGCCGACTGCTGGGGGCCGACCTCCCTCAGGTCCGACTGGTGGGGCTTTGGCCGTCTTCTGGGCTCTCGCTGATCGGTAGGGCCTGCTGTCCTTGGGCCGTACAGACATGCCGTCGTGGGAGCAGGACTCCGCCTTCTTGTGGTGACGTCAAGTGTGGAGTGGCAATAGTGCCGCACGGGGCAGAGATCTCCGCCGGTACGATACACTGTGGCCACGCCCGTCCCTGGATCAGGGGGTGGGCCAGAAGCAGCGGTTGCCCGACAAAGATTACGTGAAGGTCCGCCTCGCACCGGAGAGGGAGATCTCGTCGGCGCCGAAGGAGGGCGAGCGGGTCGTCTTCCGCTCGCACTGCCTGCGCGGCCTCGGCCTGCCTTCGAGCAGCTTCTTCAAGTCCTTCCTCGAGTTCTACGGTCTCCAGCCGCACCACCTCACTCCGAACACGGCGGTGCTGCTGTCCGCCTTCGTCACCTTATGCGAAGGCTTCCTCCCCACCATCGAGCTCTGGGGGGGGGGGAGTTCTTCTACATCAAGCTCGGCACCCTCTTCGCGGGCGTGCCAGCACAATACGGTTCGTTCATCGCGGTGCGGAGGCCGGCAGCCGATATTCCGTTTACTCCCATCGCGCTGGTCAAGTCAGTGAAGATGTGGCAGCAGTCGTACTTCTACGTGAAGAGTGTCTTCCCGGAGGGCGACTGGGTTAACTTGCCGGCTTACGAAGCCGGCCCGCCAGCTAGGAGGTGGCCCAACTGGTCGTACCGGGCCAAGATGTTGTCGCCTTCTAGAGCCGCCGCCATCGCGCGGCTCCGAGTGTTGACACAGATGGAGGGTCTGACCGGGCCTAACTTGCTGTCCGCCTTCATGGCGCGCCGAGTGCTCCCGCTCCAAAGCCGCCCTCACATGATCTGCCAAATGAGCGGGCACTGGGACCCAAGCCGGCTGTGCACCAAGGAGATGCCCCACGCCGAGGTAGCTATCATGGTGAACTATCTCGCGAACTGCGAGCTCGCGGAGGAGTGGTGGTTTGGCAAGGAGTCGTATTCACGCGCCAACCCCCCGCCTATGGTAAGTTGTCTTTATTTTTCTCTATCTCTTTGTTGCCGAGTCCGGCTTGTCTGACCTGACCAATCGGCCTTTGGACAGTGCCCTCTCCTCTAGCCAGCAGCCGGCGCCGCAGGGCCGGAGCGCCAATTCCTCCCCGACCGAGCGGAGAGCGATGTCGACGACCCCGACTTGGGAGCGGCGGCCTTGGAGGACGACGCAGAGGGAGGAGGCGGTGACGCAAGCGGCCCGAGGCTCGGAGCCAGCCTCGAGGACTGGCCCGACGATGACGCGCGGGAAGTCGCCCCGCGCCACCAGCCAGGAGTTGGCAAGCCGGGGGCTAGCTCGTCTGCCGCGCCGGACGCCCAGGGCGGCGCGAAGAAACACCGGGCCGCGCCGAGCTTGTTCGGCAGTCGGCCGAAGAAGCCCAAGGGCTCGGCCGTGGCGACCAAGCGGGAAGAAGCGGCTGCAAAGGCTATCCGCTTCCACAAGGAGGTGAAGAAGCCACAGCTGGTTTCCGCGTAAGTACTTCCTTCCTCTTGCGCCTTCATTTTTTTCTTTGTTAATCTTGTCTGAGTTTCTTTCTTTTGTTTCCTTTGATCTAGGGCCCCACTCTCTCTCGAGACATCAGCCGCCGCCTCCATCGTGGGGTCGACGGAAACCTCCACCACCACTCGGCGGATCGATCCGGCCGCCGACCTCTGGGAGGCGAGGGAGCGGAACGCGCAGGAAGCGCGCGAGGAACAACACTACAAAAAAAGACACTTCGTGATGATACATGTTTGTCACAGTAGGTCGCGTTTTCTATCATGCATGTACATCCATGACAAATTTATGGCAGAATCATGATAGTCATACATGTGATGTCGTAGAAGTGTTCCATGAAATTACCAAAATTATCATCACGGAAGTGTCCACTTCCATGACGATAAATCGCGCGTCACAGAAGTGCTTTCGTCAAGGGTGACCGACACGTGGCATCCACCATAACGGAACGCCGTTAAGCTATCGGGTTGGGTTTTTGATCCAATAACCCGTTAATAGCCCCGACCAATGGGGATTTTCCACGTGTAAAATCATCATTTGCTGGAGGAAACACGTGTCGGCTCATCGTTGGGGCAGATGTCATCCACTCATTGGACGGAAGGCGCCTATGATACGTCGACACATGGCACGGCCCAACAGAGGCCCATTCCTATGAAAAGGCCGGCCCGTTTAACTTAGTCAAAAGGTGGCGGACCGGCCCATGGAAAGCCTATTAAAGGCCTATTCGCATATAGCCCATTTACAGCCCGCTAACCCAAGGCCCGTTACGCCCTATCCGAATTAGGCCCAGTAGCGTCATCTGGGCCATCCAATATGATTCCAGCCCATTTTCACTTCTGGCCCATGTATGTCCCATGACGTCTTTCGGCCCATATGAGGCCCTATGTAACTCTTGGCCTATTGATGGCCCATGGTGAAACTGGCCCGTAATGAACAGTGTATCACTTTACACCCATTAACGGCCTGTGGTGAAACTGGCCCGTAATGACAAGTGTATCACTTTATACCCATTAACGGCCCGTTATTCCGTTGGGCCGTTTCCAGCCCATGTTATCTTTTGGCCTTCTCAGAGCCCATTTATTCTTGGGCTCATTTCCAGCATTCGTTTACTTACGGCCCATTACTGTTATTTTCTGCTTGTGGGCCAAATTCAGCCCGTGGTTACAATCGACCCGTTTGTGGTCCATTAATACGTTGGGCCGATTTCATAGCGTCATCAAATACGGCCTATTAACGATGGCCCGTTATGGTCGGCCCATGAACGGACGATTCCAACTCTAGCCCGTTTACGGCCATAATGCGGTCTATTTGGCCCATGTTTGGCCATTCGATCATATGGCCCGTATAAGGCCCATTGATGATACGGCCCGCAAAAGGCCCACTGTTTCTACGGCCCGTAGAAGGCCCATTGTTTCTACAGCCCGTAGAAGGCCCACTGTTTCTACGGACAGTAGGAGGCCCAGTGTCACTACAGTAAATATTAGCCCATGGTTATTTGTGACACCCCAAAATTTTAACCTTGTTTTATTAATTAAAATTTTGCCAGGGAATTTAAACTTTTATTTTCTGGATTTTCTTTTGATTTCAGGGCCATTCTTTACCTTATTATTATGGAGTTTTTACCTCTAGTGAAAAACTTTCCAAATATAGTATTGGACTTGTTTGCCCTTTCAAGAAAAACATTTCTATTGTCAGTAGAATTTATTTGCACAATTGTTTCTCTCTGAGCTTTATTCCTTAAAATGATTTTTCATTAGTTTAGGACCTCTTTTTGAACTATAACCACTTGATAAATTTACTTAAAATTCCAACCAAAATTTGGAGATGTCATGTGATGTTTTTAAAACACTTTTATGCAAAAACATATTTTGTTCATGGGATATTTTGAGCTCTACACCAAGTTTTCAAAACTGGTCCAGATGGCAGTATTGCACTAAAACCCATTTAAATATTTCTTTCTAGCTTCCACCAAAATTATGGGATGTTCATAGGAGTATATTATTCAACCTTTTGCAAAAACCCAGTGATGTCCTTTGAAAAATTTGAGTGAATCAACCTCTTTTTCATTCTGGTCCAGCTTGGTGAATTGTACTGCAACCCCAATTTATCTTGCTCTTTTACCCATTATTATTTTTCCTACTTATAGACCTCCCTACAAAACCCTTGATTCCAGGAGATTGGGTACATTGGAGGATTTTAAGTGCATGCAATAGTGCCCTTTTCTTTCTGTCCAGAGTCAGTTTTCTCACAAACTTGCACTAACAAGTTTTTGCTTTTGGCAAACTAACCTTACCACCCTCTCATTCATATAAAGAGACTATGATCTGGAGATTTGGGCCACCCCAAGAGTTGCCCAGATGCCATTGGCATTCTATCAAAGACCTTGAGTGCATGTACAAACTTGGCATGATCTTTAGTCTGCATTGTGGACTTGACCCCCTGACCCAACCAACATGTCCACTAAGCTCCTAGATAACCCTAACCCAGGCCTGCTAATCCCCAGCCCCATCCTAATCCTCTAGCATGATCTGGCATTGCATCGAGCACATAGCGTGCGTGCACTGGGCGCGCCCAGAGCATGCATTTTGCACGTGCGAGCGCGCGAGTCGCCGCGTCCCGCTGCCGCCTACCCGCGCCCATCCTGGCCTCTCCCCTCTCCCAGCCGTCGCGCCTGACCCCTCCCTCACTGCAGGGCCACCCTGGCCCCCTCCTAGCGCCCTACAGCACCGCCGCCGCAAGCCGCCACCGCCGCCCCGACAGCTCTGCCATGGACGGCGCCGCCTGAGCCACACGCGTGCGCCAGCTGCCCTCTGGAGCAGTCCGAGCTCATCCACAAGCTCGTCTACAAGCGCTCGTCGCCGCCACGTCGCCCTGGCCACTACAGAACGGCGGTTCACCGTCGTTCCTATCCACGGCCACGGAACCGACATGGTTGCGCTATAAATAGGACCCCCGAGCTCGTTCGATCCCTCAGACAAGCTCAAGCCATTCCATTAGGGCTCCCTTAGCCTGCAATCGACCAGGGAAGGCCGTCTTCCTCGTCTCCGGCCAGTTCGGCCGCCACCGCCTCCCAACCCCGTTCATCGCAACCAAAGCCCTCCTCATCCAACCAGCACCACCACCCGACTCCCCATGGCCTTGTGGAGCCGCCCAAGCCCTCAGCTGCGGCGGGGAACCACCGTAGCCCAGAGCCCCAAACCTCCCGAAGCCACCGGCCGCCGCGAAGCTCACCGCCGGCGACTCCCTTCGCCCCCACCACCCTAGCGACCACCGGGTGGACCGCCCCAGAGTGGCGGATCCATACCTACCCTCCGGAGCCCGCGGGAAGCCGCTGTTCGCTGGCGTTGATCGCCGGAACCCCGCCTTTGTTCGGCCAGAGGAAAAAGAGGCGGGGGCGACTGGTCAAACCTGACCAGTGGGCCCCCTGGACCCACTGTCAGTGACCTGAGCCGGCCCGCGTGGTTTTAAGTGGAAGCGTAAAACCCCCAAGTACATATCCTGCTTCGAAAGCGTATTCTCATCAAAATGTTTTCTTTTCTGTTTTATTTTAAAAACAGAGTTTGACTGAAACTTTGACTGGTTATATCTTTTTAAATTTAAATCCAAATGACTTGATTCTTTTTATGTTGTTTCCCAAATATTGTCTAGTTTATTTTCATATTTATTTCAAAATTTTCCAAACAACCTTTTTGTGCTGTTTTTTTAGTATGTATTAATTAAAATTTATTTAAAATAGGATTATGGAGAGGGAGAAGAAAACTTTCAAAAGTTTTGGAATGCACCCTGCCTCTCCACAACTTGAAGGCAAACATTCTGAATCCTGGCATAATATTGTCGTGTGTTGTCTGATTTGATTACAACACCACCTTGCCTCAGAATTTCCGTTATTTATTGGGATGACATGATCATACTCATAAGTGCATATCGATGATTCTGTGCTTTTGAACTTTGATATGTTGTGATAGTAGTCACCCTCATATGGCCTTCATGCCTACCGGAAGGAAACCGGGGAAAGCCTCTGTCTTGGGTAGACACGATGCTTGTCTCTAGTTCCTCGTCGAGACAGTTGTGTCCGGTACGTATGGCATCATGAGGTATGATGAGTGGTGATTCTGTCTGTTGGATTGAAATATATTTGTTATACTAATCATGCAGGGAATGCCAAAACCTCCTGAGTCGGTCGTAGATCGAGTCTTGTTCCAGTAACCCCCATACTTGTTTCGTACTACCACTCATCCCTGCCACTGGTAGGGTACGGTTCAGTAAATTGTCAACCCCTGTCCTAGCACACACCATACAGAGAGGCCAAGGTGGAAGATACCGGCTGCATCCGGTAGGCATGCCACTTGGTCCGGGGGCATGGGAGTTTTTGGTTAGGACCGAGAGGGGGGCACCCCTTAGAGCGCGCGATATAAGTTTGATCCCATGCTAAGCGAGGTTGTAGCCTCCCCACTTAGAGTTTTGCTTGACGGGTGTCGTGGGTGATTCCAGACACCGGTAAGTTAGACTGGTGTGTGCGGACATGTGTGTTTTCAAATGAAAGACCGTAGACGGAATTAGTTCCGATGGACTAAAGGAATCTGTTGCTCGTGGGTAAAGAGTACACCCTCTGCAGAGATTATATCTATTCGAATAGTCGTGTCCATGGCTAAGGACTACAGTCTGGGATGGGTCAAGTGTCGGTCTTAGTGTCGGTCTTCGGAGGAAAAACTACTAAACCAGAAACTCGATTATGATCTGTGACATATTATGATTATGATTATTATTATTGTGGACTAACCATTTGTATTATTTGTATTAATGGGTATCCCTGGGACGGTTCTACCTCCTGGATATTCACTGTGATTATTTTTATGTATAAGCCCTTTATGTGGTGTCGCCGAGATGCCTGACTGTGGCATGCTTGTTATTCATTTACCTTCTAAGCCCTTTATGTGGTATCGCCGAGACGCCCGACTGTGGCATGCTTGTTATTCATTTACTTATAAGCCCTTTATGCGGTGTCGCTGAGACGCCCGACGGTGGCATGCTTGCTATTCATTTACCTTATAAGCCCTTTATGTGGTGTCGCTCAGACGTCCGACTGTGGCATGCTGGTTATTCCGGTTACTTATAAGCCCTTTATGTGCTGTCGCTCAGACGCCCGACTGAGGCATGTTTTATATCCTTTCGAGGCGTCGCTTCAGACACCCGATCGGTGCATTTTATTTCTATCCTCGGGTTGTTTAATCATGTTCTATATGAATAATTTGCTTGCGTGCATATTATTTCATGACTAACGTAGTGATCATGGCATATTTAAGAGCATGATTATCATTTGTTATTTTATACATGTGTTCTTGATGTTTGCGAGTACATTCAAAGTACTCATTGGCTTGTCCCTGGCTATTGTCTTGGCCAGATTTCTTGCGTGGAGAGGAGCATTGCGATGACAGCCCCGGAACCTACGCTATGGTGATAGCAGCCTCGCAAAGATAGGAGTTATCCAGGTCAGTTGTTCCTGTGGGAAATGGAGTCCCATACACGCTGATGATCCACAAACCGCTTCCGCCATCAACCACTAGAAAACCATTTGTTGTACCCATAGGCCAGAATGGTCTTGTACTACATATCTTGTATTTTGCTTGGAGTTTCTGTATCAAGTTGGTGCCTCATCAGCTAACAGTAATCCTGGGGCTGGTGAGCACAAGGGCCATTTTCTGGGAAATTATATCCCGAATATCCGGTCCCGACAAACTTGGTATCAGAGCCAGGCTGACCATTGGCTAATCCTATCTTAGTCAGGTCAAAAAACCTAGGTAAACCAACCCACCAGACCTTGACCTAACCCCGGCCAAGCTTCTCGTGTAAGTTAGCCACACAGTGACCCGACACCTTTTGGCAGTCGGTGCCCAACCTATATGTGGCGCAGGTTTTCTATGTGAAGGACATGTCTACCAAACCGAGAAAAAGAAAACATAAGGAAGCGAATACATCATACGATGAGCCAAAGCGCCACATAGTTCTTTCCGGAAAAAAGGACATTGTGGGAGTGGAGGGCAAGACAGACATGTCTGAAGATTATGAAAAGTTTCATGAAATTCCTCCCTTCAAAGTCAAGGCTGACCCAAGCACCCTGTTAAACGATGAAGATTATCCATGGATCCGGCGCAATAAGCAAAGGACACAAGCGAAGTAAAAGTGAAGACTTTCTCTCCACAACTATTATGGTGATGCCTTTAATCTACAATATCCATGTAACAGACGAGTTTCCGTATGAAACCCTGATACTTCGAAAGAGATTGTCCACTTTGTACACGAAGTGCATCCAGTTTTTGTCGTAACCCTTTAGCAGATGCTATTTGGGTAAAATGATGATACCATGCCAGCTTTCAACCTTTTCAGAGTTCATTTGTAGTGCTTTTCAATTTCAGGGTCATTTAGCTCAAAAAATCGGTAAATAGATGAAAAATAACAAATGAAGTCAGAAAGGGTTGAAAATTGATGATGTGGCTTTGAATGGTGCATTTTGAACACAAAAAAAGTCTGGAGTTCAAATAAGTTCAAAAAAATAAAATCCCTTTGTAACACATGAGTTTTCGTCCGAAACCCTTATACTTCGAAAGAGATTGTCTATTTTGTACACGAAGTGCATCCAGTTTTTCCTGTAACCCTCTCAACTTTTTAGCACATGCTATGTGGGTGAAATGATGATACCATGCTAACTTTCAACCTTTTCAAAATTCATTTGTAGTGCTTTTCAATTTCAGGGTAATTTGGCTCAAAGAATGAACTAATAGCAAAAAAAATGAACTAATAGCTAAAAGAATGAACTACAAATAATCAAGTAAAATATTCTGTTATGATCAACTAAAACAAAACTATAATATTCTTCAATAGCAAAAGGAATTAACTAAAAAGCTTTTATAAACCTCTAGTATTTTTTAAACTAAAATTATATAAAATTTATGCAACTAAAATCATCAAAGTATTTTCTGTTCAAAACATGAAAAGCAAAAAGAATTATCATAAAGAATTTTTTGTAGAAACTTTAATAGCAAAATGATTTTTTATAAAGATTTTTTTTGATAGAAACTAAAATAACAAAATCTGTTTTTGAATATAATGATAAAACGCAGTAATATTAAATAGCAGGAAAAAGAATCACTCAAAATATATTTTTATAGTGAAGTTATTCACAAACTAGTGATTCACACAAATTTCAAAGAATTCAAATGTAAACTATTCAAATTTGGAAACAGATGGCACAAATAGAAAGTTTATAATCATTCTTACCTAAAAGCAAAAAGAATTTAAAAAATAAAGCAAAAAACAAAATAAAATAAATAATTCAAAAAACAAAACAAAAATACTGGAAAAAAATAAAAAAAATGCCGCCAACTGGGCCACACGGCCTGCATACGACTAGAAACCAATCTGTACATGGGCCAGGATGCAGGCCCACGGGCCCAATAGGCCCAACATGGAAGTGACAATGGTAGGCAAGGACTGCGTGCATATTAGAGAGGAGCTCAGCACCTGAGCCGCAACGCAGCTTATAAAAAGGTGCCGAGCTCTCTCAGCTAGCGAGGTGGGACTAAACTTCCACCACACCACCGCTGTGCCACCCTTTGGTCCCTGTTGGTGGCACTAACCGGGACCAATGCCCCCCTTAGGTCCCGGTTTGTGGCACCAACCGGGACCAATGCCCCCCTTACACTACTAGGGAAAACCTTATACACAGAATCTTAGCAGCAGCGCGGCATAAAAAGAGGCGCTGCTGCTACGTAGTAGCAGCGCGGCTTCGGAAACCTCGCTACAGGTGCAAACTTAGCAGTAGCGCGTGACGTTCAAACCGCCCTGCTACAAAAATCCACAGACAGTACACAGCGACATTAGTTTACCAGTAGCGCGGCGTCAGGAAGCACGCTGCTGCTAATGTCATAGTAGTAGCGCGCTTTTTTCCACCTCGCTGCTGCTAATTTTGAAATTATGCACAGGGTTGGCCCGTTTAGCAGTAGCGCGTGAAAGGGAAGCGCGCTGTTGCTACGCTCTTAGCAGCAGCGCGCTTTCTCTCCCGCGCTACTGCTAAGACGCAGCACCCACCTACCACCTTTTTCACCTCCCCCTCCCCATCTCCTCTCCTCCCTTTCCCCTACCTCCCACATCCTCCTTCTCTCCCTCTTCTTCTTCCTCAATACTTCTCCCCCCATTACTCTCCCTCTTCTACCTACCTTTCTCTCTCTTCATTACTCCTAGCTATAACTACACCACCTCCATTAATTCATCTCCTTTCTCTTTTTCCTCCCCCCTCCACTAGTTGAAGTTGTCTCCTCCCAAATTAGCTAGCTAGGTAGATCTAGCATTTAGTTAAGTGACCTATTTGCCCCTAACTAGATCTTTCTTTGTCAAGAACAGCTTTGTGCACTTTTAACCTCCCTACATCATCATCTCCACCGTGTGCTCGATCTCGAGATAGAGGTGTGATTAATATTTCATGCTTGCAAAATGGAAATATGTTTATGCATGTGTGTGTGATATTTTTATGGAAATTGTGTGTGTGGCATGATTTGACGCCAAATTGTGCATTTGAGTTGCCTATGTTTTGCCGAAATGTCGATTTATTTCTGTTTCGGCGAATTCCGGGCAAACTCTAGATCTATATATGTCCTATTTTTAAGGAAGGTCATGCCGAATTTTTGTATGACTTTGATGAATGCATGCATTTTTATAATCAATTTGTTTATTATTACCGTGCGGAGTTGACGATGGTCAGTGGAACGATGGTGGACAGGTGGTTGCGGTCGGCGGTGCAGGACATGAAGGAAAATTACCTGACAGAGGTTTTATGTCCATGTCGAAAATGCAAAGGAATAGTTTGGCTTGACCCCCATGTCGATGGTCGTGTCGAAGCGCACCTGCTCATGACTGGTTTCATGGATGGCTATACTCGGTGGATAATTGAAGATGGGGATGACAATGTTGAGGATGCCGACAGGGCGGGCAATGATGACACGGGGCAAGATGAAGAGATGATCGATAATGGTGGCGGGGAAGAGGCCGGACATGGCGGCGGAGAAGGGGCCGAACATGGCGGCAGAGAGAACGACGTGGACTCCATGCAGCAGAGTTCGTCGGTACTAAGTTCAATCGTGCGGGACCCTCATGTTCAAGCATTGCTTCGCAAGGATACGAGTACTGAGAGAGCTGCTTCTAGAGAGGAGGCTAAGCTGGAGCAACTGGTGGTAGACTCGAACACTCCATTGTATGATGGTTGCAATCCTGAGGTGACCCGCTTGAGTTTCACGCTCCAACTCCTGAAGATGAAGGCTAAAAACAAATGGACCGAGACTAGCCTCGATGAGCATCTCAAGTACCTAAAGGATGTTGTTTCCGAGGGTAATCTATGTCCTAGTAGTGTTGATGAGGCCAAGAAGATCGTGTGCCCTCTTGATCTGCCACACGTTAGATACCGTGCATGCATCAACGATTGCATAATTTATCGGAAGGAGCACGCGGAAAAAACAAGTTGTCTGGTGTGCAATGCTTCTCGATACAAGAAGTCCGGGAAGAAATGTCCCCAGAAAGTGGTATGGTACTTACCGATCACTCCCCGTCTCCAGAGGTATTTTGTAGATCCCAAGGAAGCAAAGCTAATGCGCTGGCACGCAGAGAGGAAGAAGCCCGACGATGGAGATGATCCGAAGCTGAGACACGTCAAGGATGGAAGCCAGTGGAGCGCGTTGAACAGCTTCTATCGGTATTTTGAATGTGATGCAAGGAACATCGTGCTCGGCACGTGTACCGATGGCATGAATCCGTTTGGCAACCAGAGCACCAACCATAGCACATGGCCCGTGTTTGTTTGGATGTACAACCTCCCCCATGGTTGTGCATGAAATCGAAGTACATTCACATGAGCATGCTTATTCAAGGACCGAAACAACCAGGAAATAATATTAATTTGTATCTGGGGCTACTTCAGGAGGAGTTAGACACGTTATGGAGAACACCGGCCAAGACATGGGACGCCAGCAAAGGCGAGTATTTCAACATGAGAGTCGCGCTGATCACGACAGTGCAGGACTATCTCGGTTACGGATATGTGGCAGGCCAGGTGTGCCATGGATATTGCGGATGCATGCGGTGCATGGATGATATGACGTCTCAGCAGCTAACGTCAAGGAAAGATGGCGGGTCTGGGAAAATCGTATACATGGGTCATCGAAGATGGCTCGAACAGGATGACCCGTGGAGAAACCGTGGATATTTATTCAATGGTCACACTGAGCATCGAGGACCTCCACGTAAGCGGAGCGGTGCCGAAATCGATGAGCTGTTGAAAAACTGGAAGGAGTGCCCCGCGCCGGGAAAGACGATGAGAAAGGCGCCGGAGCAGCTGCTGAAGGTATGGAAGACAAGGTCGGTGTTCTGGGACTTGGAGTACTGGCACAAACTCGATACACCTCATTGCCTTGATCAAATGCATATCTGTAAGTATGTCCTTGAGAGCTTGCTCGCAACACTGATGAACATGCCGGATAAGACCAAGGATGGGCCGAAGGCAAGAAAAGACTTGCAAGATTTGAAAATCAAGGAAGATCTGCACATGCCGCCCCGTAAAATGTCAGACGAGACAGAGACGGAGACAGAGGCACGGGAGAAGAAGGGCAAGAAAATAAAGAATGAGGATTATTGCCCCCCTTCTTGCTTCACCTTAAGTCAGGCTGAGATCAATCAATTCTTTAAGTGCCTTACTGGAGTCAAAGTTAGTTCCGGTTACTGTGGCAAGATAAGTAGATATCTAGACACGGACAAGAAAAGGTTCAGCGGGATGAAGTCTCATGACTGTCATGTGATGATGACGCAGATATTACCTGTTGCCCTTAGAGGGATAATGGACAAGCACGTCCGTGACACGCTTATTGGTCTCTGCAACTTTTTCAACGTCATGTCTCGAAAGTCGATCAGTGTGAAGCAGCTCCGAAGGCTACAGGAAGAGATTGTTGTGATACTGAATGAGCTTGAGATGTACTTCCCGCCCGCGTTCTTTGACGTGATGGTGCATCTGTGTGTCCATATTGTGGATGACATAATAGACCTGGGGCCGTCATTCCTGCACAACATGATGCCGTTTGAGAGGATGAATGGGATCATCAAAGGATTCGTTCGTAACATGTCCCATCCGGATGGAAGCATCGTCCAGGGCTATTTGACACAAGAGTGCATCTCTTTCTGTGAGAATTTTCTATATGGCGCAGACTAGCCGCCTGGTGTTAGTGTTGGTTTGCCCGTTAACAAGCATGATGGGAGGCTCGAAGGAGAAGGTCACTGCAACGGTCGCAGGGAACTGCACGTGGCATACTCAGATCGACGCAGCGACTTTGACAGAGCAAACTTGGTAGTGATACAACACCTAGACGAGGTAGATCCTTTTGTGGCACTGCACAAAGAAATTATCGCAAAGAAGTATCGTGACCGGGGGGTATGCAGGACGGAAGCCGAAATTACTAGAGAGCACAACTCCACTTTCCTGCATTGGTTCAAAGAGAATATTATTGCTAATCCCCCGGAGGAGGGCTCTAAGGACGGATTGCTCATATACGCCTTAGCACATGGCCCCTCGCCCAACCTCGTAACCTATCAGGCATATGATATCAACGGATACACGTTCTACACGGAGGCCAAAGATATGGACAGTGATGAATATCAGAACTCAGGGGTGAAGATGGAATGCATGACCGACAACGACAACGGCGCAACTGAACGATTTTATGGAAGGGTCGAGGAGATCTGGGAGCTTGACTACTCTGGACTGCACAACACGACGATGTTCCGTGTCAGATGGGCTAAGAATGTTGAAAGAGAAAGCCGTATTTTCACTACCATGACTATACCCGACGCCAAGAGCGCTATCGTTAATGCTATCGCAAAAAACGAGCCATGGGTACACGCTAAGCACGTGACACAATGCTTCTTCATAACCGACCCATGCAATCCCAGTCGTGTTGTCGTGAGGAAAGGCAAAAGAAACATCATTGGAATGGATGGAGTCGCCAACGAGGAAGACTATGATCAGTACGGCAACCCAATGAGGGAAGATGACGATGATGATGAAGTATACGTCAAAAGAAGAATCAATACTACATTACCAAAGAAAAATCATACTCCATGGAAAAGGCAAAGTCACAATGAGGGGCTCAATTATTCTTCGACGAACAAGAAGGGAAAGAAGCTGACTCAAAAGCGAAAACGTCAGCGCTGAGGAATCGGTCAAATGATGTAATATATGTATATATATGTATATATATATATATGTATATATATATATGTTCCTATTTTGTATACACACTTAATTATCCATTATTATGCATGGGTCCAATGATGTAATATATATATGTTCCTATTTTGTATACACATTTAATTAGCCATTATTATGCATGGGTCCAATGATGTAATATATATGTTCCTATTTTGTATACACACTTAGCCATTATTATGCAAGGGTCCAATGATGTAATATATATGTTTCTATTATGCTGAGGAAAAGAAAAAAGGGAAACTGGTTATAGCAGTAGCGCTTTAGTGAAAAAGAGCTACAGGTAGTCAAGGTAGCAGTAGCGGTTTTTGCAGAAAATCGCTATAGCTACGCGTAATAGTAGTAGCGTGTTTGGTGCAAACGCGCTACTGCTACGTCCACTTAACCCAAAATTCTCCCTCTCCCTGCTTCATCCCGCCTCTTTCCCCCAAATCCCCACTCTGTTCCCCGGCCCCGTCGCACCGCCGCGCCCGCCCCCGACCCCGGCGCGCTCGCCCCCGACCCCGCCGCGCCCGACCCCGGCGCACTCGCCCCCGACCCGTCGGCCCTCGCCTCCCTCCTCTGCTTCCTCCCTTCCCAACCTCGGCCGTCGTCGGGCCTGCCTCCTCGCCCTACACCCTCTGTAAACCACCCCCCTCTCTCTCTCTGCTAGCTAGGGTTAATTTAATTAGGTTTTACTTATGTTTAATTAGGTTATCTATTTAGTTATGAATTTAGGTAGGTGATATGTGGATATGTCATGGGCATGTGATATGTGGTAGGTTATCAATTTGCTGAATTTATATGCAAATTTGAACTGGGCATGTGATCTGTGGATATGTCATGTTTTGGACATGTCATGTTTTGTTAAATGATCCGAGTGGCCTATGTTAAATGATCCGAGTGGCCTATGTTACGCCGGAATGTTGATTCATTTCCATTCCGGTGAATTTCAGGCGCTCGATATGTCCATTTTTTAGCAAAGGTCATGCCGAAATTTCCCGTGAATAAAGGCATGATTTGTGCTACATAGTTGGCATATCGAGTGCTGGCACATAGATTTCTTTTTTATCTCATTTCTCATTTATTCATACTTTTAGAAATAAATGAGGACACTTAATCATAGGAAACATGTCGAACAACGAAGAAAGTAGGCCTTCTGACCAAGATGCAGACGAGATGGACTATGAGGGTGAACAAGCCTACCTCGACTTTTTGACTGCTAAGCAAGGTTTGCAGGTCCGCCTCGATGATGGTACTGACGCCGACACCGACACCGACGGCGCCGGCACCGATGGCGGCGCCGAGACCGCTGGGGAAGGTACCGGCGCGGAAGATACCGGCGCCGATGCCGGTACCGAAAAGAGGAAGCATAAGAAGCAGAGGATACGAAAACCTAACAAACTAGGGATTGGACGACTTGTGATCACAAAGATGGCACCTGGCAAGTTTGAGCTGTTAGAGCCGGAAGAACCTCGCAAGTGCTATGGGAACCAAGTAGGATGCATCCTACGGGAATGCGCGAGCATCAACGACGATGACTTAAGGAGTAAAGAACATTTGACGCAGTTGCTCCTAACGAAGTTGCACAAGAGATTCAAGTTCCCCAACCGGGATGATAACATAGAACAACCGTGGGATGATCCGAAGATGAAAAAGATTAACAATCACGCCATGGGCATGTTCAGCAATGATTTGGCCTCCTGGAAATCGAGGGTGAAACGAGCAATTGAGGTTGAGGAACCCCTGTCCAAGATTCGGGAGGAAAATCCGACACTTACGGAAGAGGAGTTCGAAAATTTCAAGGACACTTGCGCTACCGAGGACGCCAAGGCTAAGGCTGAGAAATTCAAGAGCCTTCAACAAAGGAACACGGGGAAGCATCGCCTCGGAAGCCGTGGCTACCTCGGTAAAAGGCCCATATGGGATAAGGAGGACGCGGAACGTGAAGCCGTGGGTCTCACAGACCCCTTCGCGAAGTTCACCAACCCCTTGGAGCATGACTTCATCAGGGCCCGCTACAAGTGGGACAAGGAGAAAAAGGTTTTTTACACGGACAAGATCACGAGGAAATTGATTAGACTACTGGAGAAGCAACACTAGCTTGCAGCCGAAAGCCCTACTTCTCCGATGAGGCCCAAGTGGGACACCCCTCTCAACCGAGCCTTGAACGAACTTAAGGGACTCCCTTTGGGCCAGCGGCCGCAATATGGTCGTGTGCACGGCGCTGGAGACGGCGCCACGTGGAAGGTGTTTTACAACGAGGGCCCGGAGGCCAAGAAGCAAAAAATGAAGTTTAGTCAGGCGGACATCGACGCGAAGGTGAAGCTTGCGGTCGAGAAAAGAGCAGCTGAGGACGCGAAAAAAGCAGCCGAGGACAAATATGAGTTGTTACAGCAAGCAGTCAATGCAGCTGTAACTGCCTGCAAAAATGATTTTGCTACTAACTTGGTTCCAGTTATCATCAACTGGACGAAGGAAAATCTAGACAAGACGGTACATGATTTCCCGTTGCCCAGTTTCAACGGGAGCAACTCCATGAACAACAACATCATCGCACCATCACTTGCCCACGCAACCAGGCCTCCTCTCGCAGCCGCTCCCGCTCATAGCAGCCCGTCCTCAGTCTCTGGCGCGCTCGGTGGGCCTTCGTCTTTGGCTGAGCTCGACGCCATCACAGTAATTACATGTCGCACCACCATATATATATATAATATTCCATTTTTGTTGCCTTTCGGATGTTTTACGCCACAGACATATGTGTTTGCAGGCGAAAGAAACCCCGTGCACCATACTCTACTTGATCAAAGGCCAGAAGGTGGACGTGGGAAAGGGGATGATAATGGACCCCTTGCAACCAACGTTCCACAACCAGCCGATCCCTGCTGGGCACTTCCGGGTTAGCTTGTCCAGTGTGAAATCGGGGCAGGAGGATTTGTCTCCTCCAGTACAGCATGTGGGAGCGGACGACGAGACCCCGCCGCGGATTGGAAGCTGCAAGGGTTGGGTGCTGCTATGGCCGAAGAATCTTATTCGTCTAGAGCCGGCCGAGAGCACACCAATAACCACACATCAACAAGCATGTGCGGAGACCACCACCCCGCCTACGTAATTACCAGCTCCTGTAGTGCCGGGTGAGAGCGGCGGACGACATGATGAAGGGGGTGCAATAGTGCTGGCTGATGTAATTTGTCCTGTAGAACAGAGAATGGATGATGAGACGGAGGTCGACCCTATGGATTACCTCAATACAAACGCGTATGACTGTGACATAGAATTGATGAGTCAACCATATGACGAATCGGGCTATCAGCTTGCTAATGAGGATATGGATGATATGCCCGGGCAGGAAGGTCGTAGCAGGGATTGCAAAAAGTCTCTCTTCATGAAATCCTCACAGGACACGCCTGAAGATGCCGCCTCAACACAGGCTCAACTATCCCAGCGTGAGGGTCGTACAATACTTAGCCCGGGAACACTGGGGCAGGGGTTAAGGAAGGGTCTAGAAGGTGTGCCCAAGAAAAAGGAGAGAAAGAGATCGAGGAAGATAGCAGCCAAACGATGCATTCTGAAGAGCGTGTACCCGTGAAAGGTGCGGCCATGTTCCATCTCACGGGCGAGCCGATGCTACCGCCGAAACCGCTGGAGGCACTATCAGGGGATCTCAGGAGACTGCACGACCATGTGTTGTCGACTGAGAAAATCCTACTAGCCTCAAAGGATCCAGGATATCCGACATACGCGGCTCGTGTGACTGAGGGGAAGTGCTACATCGAGACACGGCCCGCGGAGGTGTTCTTCCTGCGGTTTGACCATATCTTTGAGATGTTTCTGACAAGGCGGCTCGATTTTACAATCATCCGCCTTTTTGCGCTACATATGAGCTCCGTCATGAACAGTGAAGAAGTCTCGCAAATCTGTGTGGCGGATCCGTACTACATGCGGCGACTTTGAGCGTGAAACTGCTAGGGACTACCTCCAAAACTTCATGGTACAGAATAAGGACCGGGAAATTGTCCTCGTGCCTTATCATCCAAAGTAAGTCAGTTTCGAACAACCCTTTCATACATTTCAATCATTCCTTCTCTCTCTATGGGGAATAATTTGAGGTGTCTTTTCCCCGCAGCAACGGGCGCGCCGTCCTTATCGTTCTTTATCCGCAAGTCTCCCACGGCGTGTATTTTGACCCTTCCAGAGACTACGAGAAAAAAGACTACACCCACATAATGAATATTCTACATGATGCTCTCCAAGGCTTCTGGTTTAGAGGTGGCCACATGCAGATCAGGAAACAAAGGAACAAGAAGATGGGTTTCGCGCATAAAACTAACTTCTCCTGCATCCAAGTCCCAAAACCAAGCAAGAAGGATGGATTCTACATCCTCCATCTCATTATTCAGTTCAACACGGATCACGAAAAGCTTCGCATGAGAAGCAGAAGTGATGATCATATCCACAAGTGGCTAGAATCTCATGGAGAAGCAGATTATAAACTTAGAGATGACTTCTTTTGCATCCAAAGCGACATTGCGACGATCATCATGAAAGAAGTCATCGATGAGAAGGGGATGTTCCACCACGGCCCTATATCGCGAGCTGACGTCCGAACTCGCATAGGCATGCAACGTCTTGACCTCACGCCATTCAAGAAGCTAGGGTCCATCCTCGATGATATGGAAGGATGGAACTTCTAGTGATTTATGATGCTGATGATGATGATATGTGTCGGTTGAACTTGTATACTATTTGTAGTGATGCAACTTTGTGATGTCCACGATCCCTGCCGAACTTGCGTAACGCTACTTTGTTAGTTTGCGTACGATGACCTGCGTACCTCTAGTTAATTAATTTGCGTACTGTATGCTGCATCTAGTTGCTAACCCTTTATTTTTCGGTGTTCTCTAGTATATTTTGTTGCATATATATGATTGTACATCCTCTTCATGAACATGCATCTCTAACAGGTACCTAGTTTCTTGATGGCGAGATGGAACTGCTATGTCGTGTACAAAGGGAAGGTTCCGGGGGTGTACAACGAGTGGCATGAGTGTCAGGCGAAGTGAATGGGTTCTCGGACGCCAGCCATAAAGGCTTCAAAAGCAGACAAGAAGGAGAAGCTAGTTACTTGAGGTTCACGCTAGCGCGAGAGAGGACTCGTAACCGCCATCTCATGTACTGCATAGTTCCGCTCTCACTCATAGTGATAGCTCTTCTCGCGTATACCTTTGTTTAGATGGATGACGTTGTAGTTGCAAGTATTCGAGACTTGCATGTATCGCTGATGACAAGATACCACTTTGTGTTGGATGATGATTATGACGAGACTATTTGTATGTATATGCTATGATTACATTTGTGGTCTCGCAAGCATTTGTATGTGTATCATGATGACATTTGTATGTGCTAAATATTCTTCTATAAAACCTGCTCCAATACAAAACAAATATGCCGAAAAAAACAAAAAACTACTAAAATTAGAAGTAGCAAGTGGAGAAAAGTTAGCAGCAGCGCGGTAGTAGAAGTAGCGCGCACAAGCGAAGCGCACTATAGCTATTAGCAGTAGCGCGGGTGAGCACGCGCTACTACTACGTGTTAGCTATAGCGCCTTATTAGTAGCGCCTGTCCCCGCGCTACTGATACACCTAAAACCCGCGCTGCTGCTAGCCTTTTCCCTAGTAGTGTTAGGTCTCTTTTCAGCAGCACAAAGGGCGGGAAACAGATACCTTTGGTCCCGGTTGGTGGCACGAACCGAGACCAAAGGGGGGCATTGGTCCCGGTTGGTGCCACGAACCGGGACCAAAGCTCTGGCTATATATACAACACTTGTCAAAATTTTCATTCAGTTCCTCCCCCGACGACATCGACGCTGCCAGGCTGCCCCGACGCCGTCCGCCGCCCCTGCCGTCACTCGTGCCTCGTCCTCGCCGTCGCCGTCGCCAACATCATCCTTGACCCCGTGCGCCCCAGCCCCGGCCCGCCCCTGCCACACCCCCGAGCGCACCGGCCGGCCGCACCCCTGCCCCGGCCAGCCCCCACCGCCGCCCTCGCCGTGCCCCCACCGTCGTTGTCGTCGTGCCCTCTCCACTCCCGTCGTCGCCCTCGCCGTGCGCCCGCTATGAGCCGCCGCACTTGTCAAAATTTATGCGATTTTTCTTGTGATGATATTTTTGTTCATATATATAATGTATACATGTATGGATATAATGTTCATATATGTACTAGTTTTTTATTTAGGTTGTTAATTAGTAGATATTAATTTTGTTCATATATGTATGGATGCATGTGGCTATGTATGTATGTATGGATATAAGAAGAGGAAGAAGGAGGAGAAGAAGGAGAAGAAGAGGA
Source organism: Aegilops umbellulata (assembly GCA_032464435.1). NCBI lineage: Eukaryota > Viridiplantae > Streptophyta > Magnoliopsida > Poales > Poaceae > Aegilops > Aegilops umbellulata. The sequence goes on from CP136059.1 coordinate 507,282,637, forward strand.
GAGGAAGAAGAGGAGAAATAAACAAGAAGAGAAAAAAAGAAGAAAAAAAGAAGAAGAAAAAAGGAGAAGAAGAAAGGAATAGAGGAGAAGAAGAAAAAATAGAATAATATCTTCTTCTCCTTTTCTTCTTTTTTTTTCTTCGATCTTCTCTTCTGTTCCTTTCTTCTTCTCCTCTTTTTTTCTTCTTCTTCCTCTTCTTATTTTTTATTGGGTACGTCGTTGTCGATATACCCCCTCCCCGATAACTTCGACATGAGGGGGGTCGATATATACCCCTTCCCGATAACTTCGACATGAGGGGGGTCGAGGTACCCCTTCCCCGATAACTTCGACATGAGGGGGGGTCGATATACCCCCTCCCCGATAACTCAACGTGAGCGGCAAAAGTTACATTTTTAGAAGTTCTCCAAAGGGGTCGAGCGAGGGGTCGAGGGTCGTCGAGGGGCCGAGGGTTCGAGGGTCAAGGATCGAAGATCGCCGAGGGGTTGATAGGTTGCCTAGCTAGTGTCAAAGTATTGAAGAAATCCATGGCTTCATCATTAGCCGAAAGTAACTGGGGCATGATGGTACGAAGTTTTCCAAACTTATTTTGGAAGGGAGTCCCGGATAGGATAATTCGTCTTTTCATACGAATTTCAGCAAAGGCCTTCCAAATAGCGATATTCGGAAGGCTCTTGCTGAACTTTGTACCAAGAAACAAATTATCCTATCTGGGACTCCGTTCCAAAATAACTTTATAGAGCTTCGTACCATCATGCGCTTGTTACTTTCTCCTAATGATGAAGACATGGTTCTATTGAATCCTTTCACACTAGACAAACGAGACATGAGGGGGTCGAGGATCGGGAAATAGGGTACGTAGAGGGTCGTTGATCGCCGAGCGGTCGAGGGTCGAGGGTCTGGCAATGTGCACAAGTTGATCCAAACCCTAGAAGCGCTGCCGAGGCCACCCAAATTTACCAAGTTAAAAGAGCGTTGTCGTCGAGGCCACCCCGAACCCTTGAAGCGTTGCCGAGGCCACCCCAAACCCTAGAGAAGCGCTGAGGCCACTAATATGATTCCTTGTTGTGATTAGCTAGCTAGGTCTACGTTTGCCACTAATATATTCACCTGTCATGTTTGTATAATAATTGCCATGTTGTAATATTTGAAGAAACTATGGAGCACGACCGAGACGAGGACGCAGAACAGGTGTTGGGGGACATAATCGCAGCCGGAGGTGATGTCATGTCGTATCTCAACGAAACCGATGGTCTGGAAGGAGAGGGTCAAGCAGGCTACAATTATCAAACAATGGAGGAGGAATGACATGATTATGATGGCTCCGGTGACCGAATGCCGGTGCAAGAAGGAGACCGTGATGACGGCTCCGATGACTGAACAGAGTCCGGCCATGTATATATATTAATTAAGCCTGTGCTGACTAGCTAATTGATGCATTCATTGTTTTGGTATGTACACATACTAACTGTCGTCTTTCTTATTTTTTCTAGCCCTCCGGATCGAGCACAACTTCGGTAAAGAAACGAGGCCCGAAGAAAAAGTTGCACTCGGATGAAAGGTTCATGATCACAGCAATCGCGTGCAATGGCCAACCGATTGAACCCATCCAGACCAAGGAAGCATTTTCTTCTCAGTGCGGGGTTCTTGTTAGGGACAAGATCCCGATCAGCATCCACCAATGGTATAAGCCAAAGAAGGAAGACCCTGAGGTGTCTTATGTCAACGATATTCAGAAAGATGATCTTTGGACCACGCTAAAGGCAAATTTCACCCTACCGCCAGAGGAGGATCCGGAGAAGCTAGTTAAAGAGCCATTGATCAAGTCTCATTCTCTTAAGAAGATGTCAGATCTATTCAGGAGGTGGAAGAATGAGCTTAAAACATCGTTTGTCGACCAAGAAAAGACACCAGAATTCACCGGCCGGTATGAGAAGATTAGAGATCACTGGGACGCATTTGTGGCCCACAAGACATTGGACAAGAGTAAGAAGATGTCAGCGAGAAACAAGAAAAATGCTGCGAAGAAGGAGCATCACCATCGCACGGGGTCAGGTGGCTACCTCAAAGCCCGGCCGTTGTGGGCCAAGGTTGAGAATGACCTGCTTGATAAAGGGTTGAACTAGAGACATTGAACTAGCCAGACCGTTGTCGGACTTGGTTCTTCAGGGTTGGCGGAACCTTGGACCCGGTATCAGGAAAGTGCGTTTGGACGAACGAGCAACTGCAAATACCCGTCACAAAGCTTCAGGACTATATCACCGTAGCGCAGCAAGGGACGTTCGTTCCAGACAGAGAGAACGACGAGCTCACAATGGCCCTCGGGAATCCTGAGCACCCTGGACGGACACGAGGCACGCCAGGCTCCATTCCATGGAGGGCTAGGTTTTCGGACAAAGGTGGTTACAAATGCCAGGAGAGGAGGAGGAAAGTGGAGCATACCCAACTGCAGAAGCTGCACGCAAGGGTACAAGCGTTAGAGGAACGAGAAGCAGTTCACAGCAAGCGACCTGCCGAAGCTACCCCGCCATCTCAGCGGAGAAGCTGCATGGCTTCCACCGAGCTGCTTCAGCTGGAGCCTGTTGATACGTCTCCGTCGTATCTACTTTTCCAAACACTTTTGCCCTTGTTTTGGACTCTAGCTTGCATGATTTGAATGGAACTAACCCGGACTAACGCTGTTTTCAGCAGAATTGTCATGATGTTATTTATGTGCAGAAACAAAAGTTCTCGGAATGACCTGAAACTCCACGGAACTTATTTTTGGAAAATAATAAAAATACTAGAAGAAGAATCCACGTCAGGGGGGCCTCCACCTATCCACGAAGGTGGGGGCGCGCCCCCTTGCCTCGTGGGCCCCTGACGCTCCACCGACCTCAACTCCAACTCCATATATTCGTGTTCGGGGAGAAAAAAAATCAGAGAGAAGAATTCATCGCGTTTTACGATACGGAGCCGCCGCCAAGCCCTAAAACCTCTCGGGGGCTGATCTGGAGTCCGTTCGGGGCTCCGGGGAGGGGAATCCGTTGCCGTCATCATCATCAACCATCCTCCATCACCAATTTCATGAAGCTCGCCGCCGTGCGTGAGTAATTCCATCGTAGGCTTGCTGGACGGTGATGGGTTGGATGAGATTTATCATGTAACCGAGTTAGTTTTGTTAGGGTTTGATCCCTAGTATCCACTATGTTGTGAGATTGATGTTGCTATGACTTTGCTATGCTTAATGCTTGTCACCACGACCCGAGTGCCATGATTTCAGATCTGAACCTATTATGTTTTCATGAATATATGTGAGTTCTTGATCCTATCTTGCAATTCTATAGTCACCTACTATGTGTTATGATCCGGCAACCCCGAAGTGACAATAATCGGGACCACTCCCGGTGATGACCATATTTTGAGGAGTTCATGTATTCACTATGTGTTAATGCTTTGGTCCGGTACTCTATTAAAAGGAGGCCTTAATATCCCTTAGTTTCCATTAGGACCCCACTGCCACGGGAGGGTAGGACAAAAGATGTCATGCAAGTTCTTTTCCATAAGCACGTATGACTATATTCAGAATACATTCCTACATTACATTGATGAATTGGAGCTCGTTCTGTGTCACCCTATGTTATGATTGTTACATGATGAACCACATCCGGCATAATTCTCCATCACTGATCCAATGCCTACGAGCTTTTCACATATTGTTCTTCGCTTATTTACTTTTCCGTTGCTACTGTTACAATCACTACAAAACCCAAAATTATTACTTTGTTACCGTTACTGTTACTTCCATATTACTTTGCTACTAAATACTTTGTTGCAGATACTAAGTTATCCAGGTGTGTTTGAATTGACAACTCAACTGCTAATACTTGAGAATATTCTTTGGCTCCCCTTGTGTCGAATCAATAAATTTGGGTTGAATACTCTACCCTCGAAAACTATTGCGATCCCCTATACTTGTGGGTTATCACCTGTCTTCATGGCTCCTGCTAGCTACCCCGTGGATGCTATCACGGAGTCTCAACATTGCCACCTTATGACGCAATGGCAGAACTTCAAAGTCAAGGTGGCTGTCGGCTCTGTTCGACCTCCCGAACCCGACGCAACTTTTCACTGCCATCCAATTCCAGAAGGATATGCTAGGGTGATGGTGGACAAAATAACGGAGGGATTTGAGGACCTCGAGCTTGACCACCCTACCGGTGAAGGGGAGAATCGGCTGGGTTCTGCTATGAAGACTCCATGCCTATGGCGGAAGGAGCTCATCAACCTTCCGAACTGGACGCCTCCGCCTCCTCCTCCTCCTCCGGCGAGTCAGGGCACTCCGCCTCCTCCTCCGCCTCCTCCTCCGGTGAGTGATCAGGGCACTCCGCCTCCTTCTCCGGTGCGTGGCGGCACTCCGACTCCTCCGCCTGCGTCGGCGCGCCCGAGCAGCCAGCCTCCTCCTTCTCTGCCTCGTCAGTAAGGGAGGAAGAGACCCGCCACCGCTCCGGCTACTCCGGCGCGTCATAGTCCTTCTCCTCCGCCTCGTAAGCAAGGAAAGAAGACAGCCGCAGCCGCTTCGTATGCTCCGGCGTCTAGCAGTACAGCCAGAGGCAGGAGGCAATACAGATTCGGTCCATCTCTCAAGCCTCTAGAGAAGTTACCATACGAGAGGACCGTGAAGGAAAATGCGGAGATCTGTCAAACCCAAGTGAGGGAATTCTTTCAAGCGGTGAAAACAAAGAAACATCCACCTCTGGAGGAGAAGAAAGATCCGGTGAAAGCAAAGCCCACTATCGATGCCCTGAAGAAACCACCACCATCTCCGCCGAAAAACAACTAAGAGCGCATTACTGAAAAGGCATATATCGAAGCAGAGCGGTCGGGAAGTACTATCAGTGATCGAAGGGGTTAGCAGAACGACGAGCTGGGAAAAAAATTGCCCAGCTTGGCGAACAAGCGATCCAATCGTGCCCCCCGCTCAAGGTGTCTAGCGATATCGTCGCTAATCATCCAGAGATTTTGCCCAATACCAATCTTGGAGATTACCTACCCGACAATGTACATTATGATTTCTTGGAGGTGGACTGATGTCTACTACGCAAGCTTCTTCTTGTAGACATTGTTGGGCCTCCAAGTGCAGAGGTTTGTAGGACAGTAGCAAATTTCCCTCAGGTGGATGACCTAAGGTTTATCAATCCGTGGGAGGCGTAGGATGAAGATGGTCTCTCTCAAACAACCCTGCAACCAAATAGCAACGAGTCTCTTGTGTCCCCAACACACCCAATACAATGGTAAATTGTATAGGTGCACTAGTTCGGCGAAGAGATGGTGATACAAGTGCAATATGGATGGTAGATATAGGATTTTTGTAATCTGAAAATATAAAAACAGCAAGGTAGCAAGTGGTAAAAGTGAGTATAAACGGTATTGCAATGCTAGGAAACAAGGCCTAGGGTTCATACTTTCCCTAGTGCAAGTTCTCTCAACGATAATAACATAATTGGATCATATAACTATCCCTCAACATGCAACAAAGAGTCACTCCCAAGTCACTAATAGTGGAGAACGAACAAAGAGATTATGGTAGGGTATGAAACCACCTCAAAGTTATTCTTTCCAATCAATCCGTTGGGCTATTCCTATAAGTGTCACAAAAAGCCCTAGAGTTCATACTAGAATAACACCTTAAGACACAAATCAACAAAAACCCTAATGTCACCTAGATACTCCAATGTCACCTCAAGTATCCGTGGGTATGATTATACGATATGCATCACACAATATCAGATTCATCTATTCAACCAACACATAGAACCTCAAAGAGTGCCCCAAAGTTTCTACCGGAGAATCAAGACGAAAACGTGTGCCAACCCCTATGCATAGGTTCATGGGCGGAACCCGCAAGTTGATCACCAAAACATACATCAAGTGAATCATGTGATATCCCATTGTCACCACAGATACGCACGGCAAGACATACATCAAGTGTTCTCAAATCATTAAAGACTCAATCCGATAAGATTACTTCAAAGGGAAAACTCAATCCATTAAAAAAGAGTAGAGGGGGAGAAGAAACATAAGATCCAACTATAATAGCAAAGCTTGCGATGCATCAAGATCGTGCCAAATCAAGAACACGAGAGAGAGAGAGAGAGAGAGAGAGAGAGAGAGAGATCAAACACATAGCTACTGGTACATACCCTCAGCCCCGAGGGTGAACTGTTGGGGATCGTAGCAGAAATTAAAATTTTCCTACGCATCACCAAGATCTATCCATGGATTATTCTAGCAACGAGGGGATAGGAGAGCATCTACATACCACTTGTAGATCTCAACGGAAGCGTTCAAGAAGAACGTGGGTGATGGAGTCGTACTCGTCGTGATCCAAATCACCGATGACCAGCGCCGAACGGACGGCACCTCCGCGTTCAACACACATACGGTCGGGATGACGTCTCCTCCTTCTTGATCCAGCAAGGGGGAAGGAGAGGTTGATGAAGATCCAGCAGCACGACAGCGTGGTGGTGGATGCAGCAGAATTCCAGCAGAGCTTCGCCAAGCGTCTACGGAGAGAGGGTGAGGTGTAACAGGGGAGAGGGAGGCGCCAAGGCTGCAGGGTGCGGCTGCCCTCCCTCCCCCCCCCCTTTATATAGGCCCCCTAGGGGGGGCGCCGGCCCTGGAGATCCATCTCCAGGGGGGGCGGTGGCCAGGGGGGGTGCTTGCCCCCCAAGGCAAGTGGGGCGCCCCCTGCCCTAGGGTTTCCAACCCAAGGCGCGGGAGGGAGGCCCATGGGGGGCGCACCAGCCCACTATGGGCTGGTTCCATCTCCACTTCAGCCCACGGGGCCCTCCGGGATGGGTGGCCCCACCCGGTGGACCCCGGGACCTATCTGGTGGCCCCGGTACAATACCGGTGACCCCCAGATCACTCCCGATGGCCGAAACGACACTTCCTATATATAATTCTTTACCTCCAGACCATTCCGGAACCTCTCATGACGTCCGGGATCTCATCCGGGACTCCGAACAACCTTCGGTTGGCTGCATACTAATATCTTTAACAACCCTAGCGTCACTGAACCTTAAGTGTGTAGACCCTACGGGTTCGGGAGACATGCAGACATGACCGAGACGATCTCCGGTCAATAACCAACAGCGGGATATGGATACCCATGTTGGCTCCCACATGCTCCTCGATGATCTCATCGGATGAACCACGATGTCGAGGACTTAATCAATCCCGTACTCAATTCCCTTCGTCTATCGGTACGATACTTGCTCGAGATTCGATCGTCGGTATACCAATACCTTGTTCAATCTTGTTACCGGCAAGTATCTTTACTCGTTCCTGTAACACATCATCCCGTGAACAACACCTTGATCACATTGAGCTCATTATGATGATGTCTTACCGAGTGGGCCCAGAGATACCTCTCCGTCATACGGAGTGACAAATCCCAGTCTCGATTCATGCCAACCCAACAAACACTTTCGGAGATACCTGTAGTGCACCTTTATAGTCACCCAGTTACGTTGTGACGTTTGATACACCCAAAGCACTCCTACGGCATCCGGGAGTTGCATAATCTCATGGTCTAAGGAATGATACTTGACATTCAGAAAAGCTCTAGCAAACGAACTATACGATCTTTTGTGCTATGCTTAGGTTTGGGTCTTGTCCATCACATCATTCTCCTAATGATGTGATCCCTTTATCAATGGCATCCCCATGTCCATAGTCAGGAAACCATGACTATCTATTGATCAACGAGCTAGTCAACTAGAGGCTTACTAGGGACACATTGTGGTCTATGTATTTACACATGTATTATGATTTCCGGACAATACAATTATAGCATGAACAATTGACAATTATCATGAACAAGGAAATATAATAATCCTTTTATTATTGCCTCTAGGGCATGTTTCCAACAGTCTCCCACTTGCACTAGAGACAATAGTCTAGTTACATTGTGATGAATCGCACACCCATGGAATTTTGGTGTTGATCATGTTTTGCTCTAGGGAGAGGTTTACTCAACATATCTGCCACATTCAGGTCCGTATGTACTTTACAAATCTCTATGTCTCCATTTTGAACACTTTCACGAATGGAGTTGAAGCGATGCTTGATATGCCTGGTCTTCCTGTGAAACCTGGGCTCCTTCGCAAGGGCAATTGCTCCAGTGTTGTCACAGAAGAGAGTCATCGGGTCCGACACATTGGGTATGACTCCTAGGTCGGTAATGAACTCCTTCACCCAGACTGCTTCTTGTGCTGCCTCCGAGGCTGCCATATACTCTGCTTCACATGTAGATCCCGCCACGACGCTTTGCTTGTAACTGCACCAGCTTACTGCCCCTCCATTCAAAATATACACGTATCCGGTTTGTGACTTGGAGTCATCCAGATCTGTGTCGAAGCTGGCGTCGACGTAACCCTTTACGACGAGCTCTTCGGCACCTCCATAAACGAGAAACATATCCTTAGTCCTTCTCAGGTACTTCAGGATGTTTTTGACCACTGTCCAGTGTTCCTTGCCGGGATTACTTTGGTACCTACTGTGATAGCCTGGCTTATTAGGGATGATAGACTACTCATATCAATAAGGAATTCCTTCTTTTCCGGGAGCCCATTCGGACAGAACTCCAAAGTTAACCGTGCTCAGCTTGGAGTAGTGTCAGGATGGGTGACCGACCGGGAAGTTGCTCCCGGGTGCGCACGAGTGAGGACAAAGTGCGCAGAAAAGACTAGTATTGATCTATGGGGCCAGTCTAGATCCCGCCAGGAGTAACGACCACCGGCAGGTGTGTCCGGCGCGTTACAAGTTGGTATCAGAGCCGACCCTCGCGGTTACACGGATGGTTGCGGACAGGTGCGTGGTCATGTTGTTCATGACGTTTGTGACCCGTCGTGGCACCCGGCATGGCACATGTACCGGACTGGAAGCACAGACGTTTGTGCCAAGAGGGAACGTTCCTGTGGCCCGACGAGGACGTCGGTTCCTCTGAGTGGGGGTGTATGTGATAGCCTGGCTTATTAGGGATGATAGACTACTCATATCAATAAGGAATTCCTTCTTTTCCGGGATCCCATTCGGACAGAACTCCAAAGTTAAGCGTGCTCAGCTTGGAGTAGTGTCAGGATGGGTGACCGACCGGGAAGTTGCTCCCGGGTGCGCACGAGTGAGGACAAAGTGCGCAGAAAAGACTAGTATTGATCTGTGGGGCCAGTCTAGATCCCGCCAGGAGTAACGACCACCGGCGGGTGTGTCCGACGCGTTACACCTACCTACCAAACTTACGGCAAGGTTTACATCGGGTCTGGTACACAGCATGGCATACATAATAGACCCTATGGCTGAGGCATAGGGGATGACACTCATCTCTTCTATATCTTTTGCCGTGGTCGGGCATTGAGCCGTGCTCAATCGCACACCTTGCAATACAGGCAAGAACCCCTTCTTGGACTGATCCATTTTGAACTTCTTCAAAATCTTGTCAAGGTACGTACTTTGTGAAAGACCGATGAGGCGTCTTGATCTATCCCTATAGATCTTGATGCCTAATATATAAGCAGCTTCTCCAAGGTCCTTCATTGAAAAACACTTGTTCAAATAGGCCTTTATGCTCTCCAAGAATTCTATATCATTTCCCATCAATAGTATGTCATCCACATATAATATGAGAAATGCTATGGAGCTCCCACTCACTTTCTTGTAAACGCAGGCTTCTCCATAAGTCTGCATAAACCCAAACGCTTTGATCATCTCATCAAAGCGAATGTTCCAACTCCGAGATGCTTGCACCAGCCCATAGATAGAGCGCTGGAGCTTGCATACTTTGTTAGCGTTCTTAGGATCGACAAAACCTTCCGGCTGCATCATATACAATTCTTCCTTAAGAAAGCCGTTAAGGAATGCCATTTTGACGTCCATTTGCCATATCTCATAATCATAGTATGCGGCAATTGCTAACATGATTCGGACGGACTTCAGCTTCGCTACAGGTGAGAAAGTCTCATCGTAGTCAACCCCTTGAACTTGTCGATAACCCTTAGCGACAAGTCGAGCTTTATAGATGGTCACATTACCATCCGCGTCTGTCTTCTTCTTAAAGATCCATTTATTTTCTATGGCTCGCCGATCATCGGGCAAGTCATTCAAAGTCCATACTTTGTTTTCATACATGGATTCTATCTCGAATTTCATGGCTTCTAGCCATTTCTCGGAATCTGGGCCCGCCATCGCTTCTTCATAGTTCGAAGGTTCACCGTTGTCCAACAACATGATTTCCAGGACAGGGTTGTCGTACCACTCTGGTGCGAAACGTGTCCTCGTGGACCTGCGAAGTTCAGTAGGAGCTTGATCAGAAGTATTTTGATCATCATCATTAACCTCCTCTTGAATCCGTGCAGGCACCACAGGAACATTTTCCTGAGCTGTGCTACTCTGATTTTCAATAGGTAGTACTTCATCAAGCTCTACTTTCCTCCCACTTACTTCTTTCGCGAGAAACTCTTTCTCTAGAAAGGACCCGTTCTTGGCAACAAAGATCTTGCCTTCGGATCTGAGGTAGAAGGTATACCCAACTGTTTCTTTGGGATATCCTATGAAGACGCATTTTTCCGATTTGGGTTCAAGCTTTTCAGGTTGAAGTTTCTTGACATAAGCATCGCAACCCCAAACTTTCAGAAACGATAGCTTAGGTTTCTTTCCAAACCATAATTAATACGGTGTCGTCTCAACGGATTTTGACGGAGCCCTATTTAAAGTGAATGCGGCAGTCTCTAAAGCATAGCCCCAAAACGAGAGCGGTAGATCGGTAAGAGACATCATAGATCGCACCATATCCAATAGAGTGCGATTACGACGTTCGGACACACTGTTACTGTTGGGGATATTGCTATTTGGGGTAAACCGGCCTACAGGGCCCGGGTTAGCTCCGTCAATGGACCCAAGATGTTAAAGCCCAAGGAGAAATAGAAGGGCCCAAGGCCTATAATCGGTTTAAAGGTTTATGGCCGTAAACCGGCCTGAGGTAAACTTGCATTGTAAGTTAGGAATAGAGAGACCAACCCGGGCACGTTTATGAACCGGAGGTTGGGACTTTGTAGACCGACGGGCGTCACCCGTGTATATAAGGGGACGACCCGACGGCGGTTTAAGGACAGAGAACGACAACTCGAGGTTTAGGCGAAGCTTATCGCTCCCTAGCCCTCGAAACACATCAATCCCATCACAACTAGACGTAGGCTTTTACCTTCATTGAAGGGGCCGAACTAGTATAACTCTGTGTCCTTGCGTCCGCTTTAACCCCTTCAAGTTAACCCGTTGGATGGCTCCACGACTAAGTCCTTTTGCTAGGACATCTGCCGTGACAAATCCACGACAGTTGGCGCCCACCGTGGGGCTATCGCGAGATGGTTTCAAGTTCTTGGAGGGCCGCTTTGAAGGACTCGAGGGCTACGCTGTGGGCCGGATGACCAAAAGTCATCGCGGAAAACTCTACATCGACAGCACAGGCTGGGGCCCCGACGCCGGCTCGATCGAGTACGGGTACCGGGTCCCCTTTGGCGGCATCCATGTTTTCATCGGCAAGATCGGTGAACCGGGCCCCGAGCTGGGCGTCTGCACCGACCTCGTCGAGACAGCTCAGTGCATGAGATCGACCCTGGCTAAACCGACCAGGAAGCGCGCCTTTGTGGGAGTCATCCACGGAGGAAGCTACAAGGAAGGATCCGAATCCGGTGGCGAAACCGCCATCTACTCCGGCGATGAAACGTCAACCGGGGAAACCGAGTCTCTATACCAGCTGCAAGACGATCGGATTGGGGGCAGCTCCGATGGCGACAGTATTCCGGACCCCTCTGATCTACCCTATCGAGTTGGGATCTTCATGGCTGGAACACAGGCGGCGCCACATTCATCAACTGCGGCAGCAGTGATCTCCGGATCGGCAGCGGCAACAGCTGCGCGGGCAGGAGGCCCTGCGGACTCACCAGCCCAAGTATTGTCAGATCTGTTTGACGCACTGGCAGCGCATATGGCGGAGGCCAACCCGGTGGATCAGGAGGTTCACAATGCCGAGATTGCCAAAGTGAAAGAACAGATCACTCAAGCTAAAGCGGAGCTGGCAGCAGAAGAGGCCAGGATGACGGCAGAGCGCGCCGCTTTAGATGCACAGGCTTACAGGTTCATGATGGACCAGAATGCGTCTCAGGAAGTCCTGAAGAGGAAATTCCGATCTCGATTGCTCGCAGCCCTCGATGCCAGAAATCTCTTCAACACCCCGGGGGTAAACCGTGCGGAAGCGACAGTTGGCGCCCCGGTTCAGCACCGTATAATAAACCTGCCTCGTCACAACACTGGTACACCACAGGCCGTGCCAACATCATCGGGCCATTATTCCAACCCGATGGATAACCTCGTCGCGGCGGCAGCTCGGTTGGAAGCCATTCCGATCGAAGGCGATTCACCGCAGGATGTAGAGACACGCCGGGTCAAGGAGCCCCTTAGGACCGCTTTGGCCCAACAAGAAGCATATTCGCAAAGCCGTGATCGGATTCACTCCACCCCTCGCCCCAGCAGGAGCTATAGTAGGCGCATGGAGGAGCTGGCTGTTTCAAGTAATGCCAGGCGTGAAGCGCTCCGCGGCAACAATCCGGCGGGCGTCGACAATGCTCAGGAGAATGTGGATCGCGCCCGTGCGCAGGAGGCCGGATTAGCAGCGCAGCATCAGGCTCGTCATCTTACACCTATCTTCCCAGCTGCTACGATTGAACCGGGGGTGGTTTCTAGTTCTTTGGGAGTACCGTGCCTTGTTCCTGCTTTACGCAACGTACGCCTGCCTAAAGACTTCAAAGGCCCCCGCAAGGTACCAAACTACACGGCAGATCAGCCTCCGGAGACATGGGTGGAGAGTTATGAGATGGCTATGGAGATGCTGGATGTGGATGACACGGCGTGTGCGAAGTATTTTACCATGATGTTAGAAGGGACGGCCCGGACTTGGCTAAAGAGCCTACCGCCTAATTCCATCAACTCGTGGGCCCAGTTGCGAGCCCGGTTTATCAAGAATTTCAAGGACACGTGCAAACAGCCAATGTCGATAGTCGACCTAGCAGCTTGCGTTCAGCAAGAAGGGGAGTCAACTACCCATTGGGTACACCGGGTGTCAGAAGTTTTGCACTCGTCAGATCGCATCAACGCAGACACCGCCGTGGTGCTGTTGGAAGGCAACTGTCGGTTCGGCCCTTTGAAGCTAAAGTTAGGCCGGATGAAGCGTGATTGCACGGATATGGGAACGCTCATGACCGCTTTAGTGAAGTATGCGGATTCTGACAGTACCAAGGATCCTGACTCTGGTGACGACAAAGCAGGGAAGGGAAAGAAGAATAGCAACACCAAAGGCCAGCAGCATCAGCCAACAGGCAATGGGGGCGGAGGTAAGCGTAAACCGGATGGGAGCGTGGATTTTGTGGCCAACACAAGTGCACAGAATAAGGGCCAGCGACGTAAGGGGAAACAGCCAGGTTTTCGCGGAAACCCCGGTCCTAATCCGGAGCGTTTGAACTTTTTCTTAAACCAGCCCTGTCCGAAGCACGGAACAAAGGAGGAGCCAGCAACCCATCTTGGAAGGATTGTTACATCATGAAGGAATTCAAAAGCTCAAACACCTTCCAATATGATCACAGCTCTGGCGGCGGTTCAGGTTCCGGATCAGGGTACGGCGGCGGAAATTCCGGTCCAGGGTTCCATGGTAATCCGGGCGGACAGAACAGCCAAAATAATCAAGGTAATCAAAGTGGTTACAGCCAGCAGCAACAGCAGCAATCAGGTTATCAGAGCAACCCGAAACAATTGAGTGGTGGACAGCATCATGTTTTTACTACAAGCTTGGATAGACGGGATAGAAAGCTTCAGAGGCGGGCAGTTAGTGCTGTTGAACCAGCCACGCCTTACTATCTGCGCTGGTCGGAACAACCAATCATATGGAGCCGAGAAGATCACCCTCCTAGGGTTTATAATCCGGGTCAGTTAGCATTGGTGGTGGCGCCTCAGGTGGCAGGTTATAAGCTCACCAAGGTACTCATGGATGGAGGGAGCAGCATTAACATCTTGTATTATGAGACCTTCAGTCGCATGGGACTAGGGGATAAAGATCTCAAACCGACCAATACAGTGTTCCACGGGGTGGTGCCTGGCAAGTCTGTGTACCCTGTTGGTAAGATAGCCCTTGAAGTGGTCTTCGGCGATAGTCATGATTCCAGATCAGAGACGCTAACGTTTGAAGTGGTTAAGATCCAAAGTCCATACCACGCCTTGTTCGGACGACCAGCATATGCAAAATTTATGGCACGGCCCTGCTATGTATATCTGCAACTCAAGATGCCGGGTTACAAGGGCACTATAACGGTTCATGGGAGCCGTCGAATCGCTTTGGAATGCGAGGAAGGAGATGCGACTTATGCAGAATCGGTTTGTGCTACGGAGGAGTTAAAGCAGTACAAAGACAATGTCGATCCGGAGGACATGACTTCGTTAAAGAAGCCAACTACGGACCATGATCCGGCCTTGAAGTTCAAATCAGCTGCCGAAACTAAGCTTGTTGACTTCGTACCTGGCGATTCGTCCAAGCAGTTCAGCATCAGTGCAAACTTGGATCCAAAATAGGAAAGCGCGCTCATCGAGTTCATCCGTGAGAATCGGGACATCTTTGCATGGAAGCCGTCTGACATGCCTGGTGTACCGAGGCGACTCGCTGAGCACACCCTTAATGTGGATCCTAAGTATAAACCGGTAAAACAGTTCCTACGCCGGTTTAACGAAGAAAGACGTAAAGCGATTGGTGAGGAAGTAGCCAGGCTCCTGGCAGCTGGTTTTATTATTGAGGTTTTTCATCCCGAGTGGCTTGCTAATCTGGTGCTGGTTCTTAAGAAAAATGGCACCTGGCGCATGTGTGTGGATTACACAGACTTGAATAAAGCCTGTCCAGCGGATCCTTTTGCTCTCCCCCGTGTTGATCAAATCATTGATGCTACGGCAGGTTGCGAGCGTTTGAGTTTTTTAGATGCCTATTCGGGTTATCATCAGATCAAGATGGCAGTTAAGGACCAGGAGAAGACGGCGTTCATTACTCCCTTTGGAGCCTTCTGCTATGTTTCTATGCCCTTCGGGCTTAAGAGTGCACAGGCTACTTATCAACGGTGTGTGCAAAATTGCCTCCACGAACAGATTGGTCGTAATGTACATGCTTATGTGGATGATATTGTGGTCAAGTCACGAAAGAAGGAGACCCTGGTTGATGATTTGAAGGAAACCTTCGATAACTTAAGAGTGTACCAAATGATGCTCAACCCAGCTAAATGTGTTTTTGGCGTACCTGCAGGCAAATTGTTGGGATTCTTAGTGTCCCATAGAGGAATTGAGGCCAATCCGGAAAAGATCACAGCCATCACCTCCCTGGCCAAACCGAAATGCGTCAATGATGTTCAGCGCGTGGCCGGGCGGATTGCTGCGTTAAGCCGGTTTATCAGCCGCCTCGGTGAAAAGGCGATCCCCTTGTATCAAATGCTCAAGAAGAC
This sequence comes from Aegilops umbellulata, assembly GCA_032464435.1. NCBI lineage: Eukaryota > Viridiplantae > Streptophyta > Magnoliopsida > Poales > Poaceae > Aegilops > Aegilops umbellulata. The sequence goes on from CP136059.1 coordinate 507,298,203, forward strand.
AGATCAGTTTGTCTGGAGTCCGGAGGCTGATAAAGCGTTTGAGGACTTGAAGCGGCAGTTAGTCAATCCGCCAGTGTTGGCAGCCCCTGTAGATAAAGAGCCACTCCTATTATATGTTGCTGCGAACGCCAGAGCGGTCAGTGTGGCGATTGTGGTGGAACGCAAGGAGGCTGGGAAGGAGCATCCGGTTCAGCGACCGGTTTACTATATCAGCGAAGTGCTTATCGAGTCCAAGCAAAGGTATCCGCATTGGCAAAAGCTGGTATATGGTGTTTTTATGGCAAGCCGGAAGCTGAAGCAATATTTTCAAGGACACCCCATCACGGTGGTCAGTTCTGCTCCTTTGGGTGACATCATACAGAACCGGGAGGCGACCGGTCGGATTGCCAAGTGGGCTATCGAGCTTGGGCCGCACGGTTTACGATACGTACCCCGGACGGCTATAAAGTCACAAGCACTTGTCGACTTCATAAACGATTGGACAGAGTTACAAGCACCTGAGGAGAAGCCAGATAACACATATTGGACTATTCATTTTGACGGATCCAGACAATTGGAAGGCTCGGGGGCTGGAGTCGTTTTAACTTCCCCACGAGGAAATAAGTTTTGTTATGTCCTCCGTTTAATGTTCCCCTGTACAAACAATGCGGCTGAGTATGAAGCTTTGCTTCATGGTCTTCGGATGGCTAAAGAGATGAATCTGAGCCGGGTTAGGTGCTTTGGTGATTCGGATCTAGTGGCTCAGCAGGTATCTGGCACCTGGGATTCTAAGGACCCGCTCATGGCTGCATACCTTCGTGAAGTAGATATGGTGGCTGGGCATTTCAAAGGCTATCAAGTGGACCATGTGGACCGCAGAAAGAATGAGGCAGCGGACGCTTTAAGCCGCTTGGGCTCTCAGCGTAAACCGGTCCCACCCAATGTTTTCTTGGATGTATTGTATCACCCATCGGTACAGCTACCCGGTGAGCTGGAGTTGGCTATTCCTGATCCGTAGGCTCAATTAGTGGCGGCTCTTCACGTCACCCCGGATTGGACGCTTCCTTATCTGGCATATATGAACCGGGGTGAGTTTCCAGAAGACGAAGCTTTGGCTCGGCAGATAATACGGCGGTCCAAGTCTATGACCATTCTCAAAGGGGAGCTACATCATCGCAGCGTGTCAGGAGCGCTGCAACGGTGCGTATCCCCTGAGGAGGGGTGCGAGATATTACGTGAAATACATGAAGGGGATTGCGGCCACCACGCCGGTTCAAAATCATTGGTGGCTAAAGCGTTCCGTCACGGTTTCTACTGGTTAACTGCTCATGCTGATGCAGAAGACCTGGTTAGGTTATGTGATGGTTGCCAGAAATTTTCCAGACGAGCGCACATACCGGCTCAAGAATTGAGGATGATTCCAATTACTTGGCCGTTTGCGACTTGGGGGCTCGATATGGTTGGGCCTTTTAAACGTTCCAAAGATAAGAAGACCCACCTATTGGTGGCGGTTGACAAATTTACAAAGTGGGTGGAGGCAGAACCTGTCAGTAAATGTGATGCGGCCACGGCGGTTCGGTTTATAAAGAAGGTGATCTTCCGGTTTGGCTTTCCACACAGCATCATCACAGATAATGGTACCAATCTATCCAAAGGTGCCATGAAAGAGTTCTGCGCACGGGAGCATATACGGCTTGATGTTTCTTCGGTAGCTCACCCACAATCTAATGGTCAAGCAGAACGAGCGAATCAAGAGATCTTGAGAGGTATCAAACCCCGGCTTCTGGTCCCTTTGCAAAGGACGCCGGGTTGTTGGGTTGAGGAGCTACCGTCTGTATTATGGAGCATCAACACCACGCCTAACAGATCCACGGGGTTTACGCCGTTTTTCATGGTCTATGGAGCAGAGGCGGTTCTCCCAAGTGATATACGACATGACTCACCTCGTGTGGCAGCTTATGTTGAAGCGGACAACGAGCAGGCACGCCAGAACGCTCTTGACTTGTTGGATGAGGAACGTGACTTAGCAGCTGCCCGTTCAGCGATTTACCAGCAAGATCTTCGCCGTTACCACAGCCGTCAGGTTAGAACCAGAACCTTTCAGGAGGGGGATTTGGTGCTCCGGCTCATCCAGGATCAGTCTGATATGCATAAATTATCCCCGCCTTGGGAAGGACCTTTTGTGGTCAGCAAGAATCTGAATAACGGATCATACTACCTGATTGATATTCGAGAGCGCAAAGATTCACGCACATCAGAGGAGGAGACCAACAGGCCGTGGAACATAGCTCATCTTCGACCTTATTATACATGAGCCTTGGGCTCTGTTTATGTACATATCATGACCATGTATATATTATGATCAATATAATAAACCGGAGCCTCGAGTAAAGCGGGGTCTCTGCTGTTCTTCACATCATGCGTGGTTACATGGAGTTGATTCGCTTTAGTGCAACCTCCGGTTTACCCCTTGAGGTCGCTTCACAACAAAGTCAGTTGGGGACCTAGTCGACCTGAACCATAAGCTACACCTCCGGGGAGCTTGGTCATGTCTTGACGACGGTAATGCCTTCTGGCTGGCACATTTGCCACTAAGTCAGTTGGGGACCTAATCGACTTGAACCGTAGTTACACCTTATGGGAGCTCGGTCATGTCTTGATGATGGTAATGCCTTCTGATCGGCTTTTAAACAGCCAATAAGTCATTTGGGGGCTTGGTCGTGTCCGAACCAACGCAATGCCACTTGATCGGCCCTAGGCCACTGAGTCACTTGGGGGCTTGGTCGCATCCGAACCAATGCAATGCCATTTGACCGGCATATTTGCCACGATTCAGTTAGGAACCTAGTCGACTTAAACCGTAGCTACACCTCTTGGGGGCTTGGTTTTTTTTTGTCTTGACGATGGTGGCGCCTTCTGAACGGTTCATAGCAACCACTATTTGCATGCGTTTTACTATCGCGTTTTCCTCTCGTATTTGGTTTTTTGTTATCTTCCTTCTTGTGGTGTTTTTGTTCTTCAGAACGACAAATACTTTTAAACCGATTCAGCTGACACAGCCTGGTCCGTTTTTTAACCCGGAGGCAAGTTGCCCGGTTGGCAAAGGCGCAGCACGGTTCGTATGGTCGAAAGACCGTCCTTGAACCCAGTAAAGGCAGGAAACACAAGTTGGAAAAAGTCAATGGCAAGGGCATCAGTACCCGTGCACAAAGGCGCATTCAAACACAGAGGTATTAACTATCTTATTACAAGGCAGCGTAGTGCCTGAATATATTGTTTTTTGACGGATTAACATCACCAATTGAGGTGAACCGGAGCTTTGATTACGCCTGTTCGCCGCCTCGGTTCGAAGGTTGTGGATCATCGTGCGCCGCTTCAGCCTTCTCATGGCTACCCGTTGGCTGGAAATCAGCAGTGGTCCAGTCGATTCCCATTAACGCTTGAAAGACAGCTTCTTCATGAATCAGCAAAGACGGTTCAATGTCAGGGGCATAGGTATGCTTACGGATTGGAGGAATAAGGTTTTCCGCTTCAGGGATCGGGGCAGCTACTCGCTTGTTCTGGTTATCATATCGGGCCTGATAATGTGTCAGATCTGCTTCTTCAGCCAATTGACAAGCTAGGGGGCGCACCGCCCGGTTTATCGCCCTCAAGTCATTTTCGCCGAAGTCTGAACCGTCTTCTTTCAAGCTGGGATATCCTTGTGCCGCTTCGACAGGATCAAAGTCTGGTACCCACGCTTTGGCCTGGATCAAGGCAGTGATGGCTCCGGTTCGAGCAGCTGATCTTTTTAACTCTTCAATCCGGGCAGGAAGCATGGATAACCTTTTTAACGTGTCTTGAATCAAAGACGGTGCGGGGTTGTTATGCGATGCAGTGGTGATAGCTCTCTGTGCTCCGGTATACAACTGTTCAATTAAAGTATAAGCAGCTTTGAGTTTCATCCGCACATCAGAACCCAAGTGTCCAATACGTGTGCCTGCAGTGTTTCAAGATGGATTACAAACCGGACATAGGATATAGCAGACAAAGCGCAAATTGGAGGAAGGGCATCAAAAGAAATTTACCAAAGACGGCAGTGGTCATGGAGTGTATTTGTCGCTTTACGGTGGATAATTCATCAACCACCGGTTTGAGAGCAGCTTCGGCGTTTTCAGCCCTTTTAATCAAAAGAGCTTTTTCAGTAGCCCAATCAGCTTGTTCCTTTTTGCGGGTTTCTTTCAGCTGTTCCATAACGGTTAAGGCATTGGTCAATTCTTCCTTCGCTTTGGCAGTTTCAGCCTGCTGGGTCTTTAGGATTTCCTGAAGGTCCGAGACTTGTTTCTCTTTGGTCTTCAGATCCCCCTGCAGCAGGTCATCAGCAGTGTTCAGAAAATATTGCACGGTTTGGAAGTATCAACCACACAAGCAAGTTATGTGCTCGATACTTGGGGGCTAATGCGTACTTGATCTTAACGCGTGTTTTACATTACAAAAGTCCCAAGATTAATACAAGTATTTAAACTTGGCACTTGGGGGCTAATGGTTATTTGATGATGTTTTCTGGTTACGACCTATATGGAAGCCCTGTTTTTTGTCAAACCGGACCGTGGTTGTCAAGGCAGCATGATTCGGATTACCATCTCGGATTGGAAGAAATTGAGAAGCTAAAGTTGCAATAGAATGAAGCACAAGAGAGTTACCTCAAGTTTTTCTTTCATCATCCTGATCATGCCAGCTTCATAATTGCGACTGGTGTACAGTCGGTTCAGGTACCCAGAATAAAGATCTTGGGCGCTTAAAGCGGCATACGTTGAGGAATCAACGTCCCATTTGCCCTTTATGGCCGAGATTTCTTCCTTAGCAGTATGCTTGGCTAAGGTTGTAGAGTTTCCCGGTTCAGAGCGACCAATGCTAGTAATCACCACATCATCATCTTTGGAATCGCTGCTCTGCATTGGCACTGTCGGTTTATCAACAGTTCCAGAAGGGTGGATGGATTCCTCAACCCGAACAGGACTGGCAGGCTGATCGGTACAGCTGGCAGGATTGGTAGGCCTTTCTTCGGCATAGGCGTCATCTTGTGGAGGCAGATAATTCTGAATGTCTTCACGAACTAGAGCATCAGCACCAGGAGTTTTCTCCGGTTCAGGAGCGGCAGTTCCTTCGGCCGGATTATCCAGACGAGCCTTCTTGCTCGGTCTAGGTTTAGCCCTGGGAGAGACCCAAAGATTGAAAGAACGGTGTAAGATGGATTAAGAAATCCATATGGAAATATGTTGTGATCGGTCCAACTTACCCAATAACTGTCTTTAGCGGTGGCAGTTGAGTGGCTGAAGATTCACCAGAAGATGAATGGGAAGTGACCTGATAATCGGAGTCAGATGGATTAAGAGGCTGACGAATTAAACCTGCTTTAGGAGGAAAGCTAGCGCATAAATCGGAGACCTCTGAGCGGCGTTTCCGAACCGGGCTGTTCGGTAAACCGGCGGAGGTAACTACCTGGCCACTATGTCGGGTGGTGCGACGAGCTTCATGTTGCTGGGTCTTCACAAGAAATTTGGGATCCAAGTAAGCAAGAGGATGAGAAAATTTAACTTTCCGGTTTGCTTGGCGAGGTTTTTTCAAAGGCAAAGGAACTGTATCAGAAGAAAGAATAGTTACCTCTGGGCCTTCAGCATTACTCGCTTCAGCGTCGTCCTGACAAATATCATCATCAATAAGACGTATAAAAAGTAAGCCAACTGAATCGAGGTCTACCTCAAGGTCCGGATTACCCACATCATCCTCATCTAAATCCGGGGTAGAGGAAGCGGTGTTCCTTTTCTTCTGAGCAGGCTTCTTCACCCTTGTTTTGGGTCGGGTTACCTTTTCTGTTGGCTCTTGAAGCTTCTTGCTCCAAAACGGATCATCTCCCTGTTTCAGAAAGGACTGGAGTTAGCAGTATACATATAAGGAGATCATAAATTCTATAACAAACAGAAGTGAGATGCTTACAGCAGGTGGTTTATTTGTAGCACAAAAGGGAAGCAGGCCGGTTCGGGCGCAAACATATTCCGGTTCATTCAGCTTCTTTTTCACAGCTTCAGTAACTTCGTCTTCCGTCAGCTGAATGTTGCAGTGCCTCAAAGGATCATTAACCCGGCCCGTGTATTGGCACATTAAACCGGAGCGGATACTAAGGGGCAGGATGCTCCATGAAATCCAGCAACGGGCAAGATCTACCCCCGTTAAACCGTTAGCCATGAAGGCTCTGAGCTTGGACAGTTGAGGGGCATACTTACTCCTCTCTTTGGCGGTTAGCCTTGGGGGGAAGGGGTGTGTATTGCTAAGTCTCTCTGGACGGAAGCCAGGCAGAGGATTTTCTTCAGCAGGGGAAGTATCCTTGCAATAGAACCAAGTGTGATTCCATTCTTGCGGATGACTATGTAGCTTGGCGTGAGGATAGGTCACTTCTTTCCTCTTTTGAATCGCCATACCTCCCAGTTCCATATTAGGGCCGTCGGTGAATTCAGTACGTCGGTTCAAATGAAAACAGTCTCGGAACAACTCTACAGTAGGTTCCTCCTGGAAGTACACCTCACAAAGCACTTGAAAATGGCAGATATTCGTGACTGAGTTTGGACCGACATCTTGTGGGCGCAACTTGAAGTTAGCCAGGACGTCCCGGTAAAATTTTGAACCGGGTGGGTTAAAGCCCCGGGCCAGGTGATCCGCAAACACAACAACTTCTCCTTCCTGTGGGGTAGGAGGACATTCATTCCCTGGGACCCTCCAATGGATGGCATTTTTGCTACTCAAGGCGCCAGTCAGAACTAAGTTGTTTAATTGGGTCTCGGTGATGCGAGAGGGAACCCAGTTGCATTCGTATACCTGTTTTGCCATGAGGAAATCTACAAGAAAAAGGTATTTCGGTTTGAGAACAGGTGTAATGGTAAACCGAAGATGCTCTTATATAGACCGGAGTTATCTAGAATGATATCATCTGGCGGTTCATCAAGGGGACTAATGGATATATAATTTGGGTTGTTCGCTCTGCTAAAAGTTAAACCGACCAGACCTAACAGGTATGAATATGAGAGCAGAAACAGATCTCGTACGGATTCTTTCAAAACAATGGATCTACAGCTAGGGCAAAAAAGAAGTAAAAATATGAGGTTTGGCTCGCAGCAGGACAGCACAAGTTCGACAAGCAGGGAAATGAGTGGGATCTAAGGAGATGAGTACAAATTTATGGCGAATACTGAGAGTGACTACAAATCACAATATAAGTGTCATAATCTGATTCACAAAAAAAACTTGCTATGGAGATGAACAATGAACAGCGGCAGTGTAAGAATGACGAACCCTAGAACGGATCTAAAGCAAGAAGGGCCGGAGCCTTACCGGGATCCAAACGGATGCGGAGGGTCGCCGCGGTGCTCTGGTCCGGTCAGGTTGATGCAGCGGCCGGAGTTGATGCAGTAGCTGACGGCGGCGGCGGAGCTCTGAAGCCTGAGTCGCGAGGAAGACGAAGAAGGGGACGAAAGGGAGGAAAGGAAGATGGCCTTCAAGTCCTATTTATAAGGCGCGGCGCGCGTGCCAGGAGCGCGAATCCAGGAGCCGGTGATTTCGGGAGCCCAGCCGTCGCCTTGATTATTGCGGGTTAGCAAAAAGAGACGGTAACTTTGCGCTGACGTCATATCGGTTTACCGCAGCAAGAGGAGACGATGAAACGGCGGTTTAACGGTTACTAGAAGACATTTGAAGACAGAAATTCTTATTAAGGATTGACATGAACCTGTTCAAATCAATCTGGGGCCTAATGTTGGGGATATTGCTATTTGGGGTAAACCGGCCTACAGGGCCCGGGTTAGCTCCGTCAATGGACCCAAGATGTTAAAGCCCAAGGAGAAATAGAAGGGCCCAAGGCCTATAATCGGTTTAAAGGTTTATGGCCGTAAACCGGCCTGAGGTAAACTTGCATTGTAAGTTAGGAATAGAGAGACCAACCCGGGCACGTTTATGAACCGGAGGTTGGGACTTTGTAGACCGACGGGCGTCACCCGTGTATATAAGGGGACGACCCGACGGCGGTTTAAGGACAGAGAACGACAATTCGAGGTTTAGGCGAAGCTTATCGCTCCCTAGCCCTCGAAACACATCAATCCCATCACAACTAGACGTAGGCTTTTACCTTCATTGAAGGGGCCGAACTAGTATAACTCTGTGTCCTTGCGTCCGCTTTAACCCCTTCAAGTTAACCCGTTGCGATGGCTCCACGACTAAGTCCTTTTGCTAGGACATCTGCCGTGACAAATCCACGACAGTTACGCTGAGGTGTTCCAGGCGGCGTGAGTTGTGGAACGATTCCACATTTTCTTAAGTGTGTGCCAAATTCGTGACTTAAATATTCTCCCCCACGATCTGATCGTAAGAACTTTATTTTTCTGTCATGTTCATTCTCAACCTAACTCTAAAACTCCTTGAACTTTTCAAAGGTCTCAGACTTGTGTTTCATTAAGTAGACACACACATATCTGCTCAAATCATCAGTGAGAGTGAGAACATAACGATAACCTCCGCGAGCCTCAACGCTCATTGGACCACACACATCTGTATGTATGATTTCCAACAAGTTGGTTGCTCGCTCCATTGTCCCTGAGAATGGAGTCTTGGTCATTTTGCCCATGAGGCATGGTTTGCATGTGTCAAATGATTCATAATCGAGAGACTCCAAAAGTCCATCAGCATGGAGCTTCTTCATGCGCTTGACACCAATGTGACCAAGGCGGCAGTGCCACAAGTATGTGGGACTATCGTTATTAACTTTACATCTTTTGGTATTCACACTATGAATATGTGTAACATCACGTACGAGATTCATTAAGAATAAACCATTAACCATCGGAGCATGACCATAAAACATATCACTCATATAAATAGAACAACCATTATTCTCAGATTTAAATGAGTAGCCATCTCGAATTAATCGAGATCCAGACACAATGTTCATGCTCAAACTTGGCACTAAATAACAATTATTGAGGTTCAAAACTAATCCCGTAGGTAAATGTAGAGGTAGCGTGTCGACGGCGATCACATCGACCCTGGAACCATTCCCGACGCGCATCGTCACCTCATCCTTCGCCACTCTCCGTTTATTCCGCAGCTCCTGTTTTGAGTTACAAATATGAGCAACGGCACCGGTATCAAATACCCAGGAGCTACTACGAGCACTGGTAAGGTACACATCAATTACATGTATATCACATATACCTTTAGTGTTGCCGGTCTTCTTATCCGCTAAGTACTTGGGGCAATTCCGCTTCCAGTGACCATTTCCCTTGCAATAAAAGCACTCAGTTTCAGGTTTGGGTCCCTTGCAATAAAAGCACTCAGCTTCCAGTGACCATTTCCCTGGCAACTGATTTACCAGGCGCGGCAACCTCCTTGCCGTCCTTCTTGAAGTTCTTCTTACCCTTGCCTTTCTTGAACTTAGTGGTTTTATTCACCATCAACACTTGATGTTCCTTTTTGATCTCCACCTCCGCGGATTTCAGCATTGAATACAACTCGGGAATGGTCTTTTCCATCCCCTGCATATTGTAGTTCATCACGAAGCTCTTGTAGCTAGGTGGGAGCGACTGAAGGATTCTGTCAATGACCGCCTCATCCGGGAGATTAACTTCCAGCTGAGTCAAGCGGTTGTGCAACCCAGACATCTTGAGTATGTGTTCACTGACAGAGCTATTTTCCTCCATCTTGCAGCTAAAGAACTTATCGGAGACATCATATCTCTCGACCCGGGCATGAGCATGGAAAATCAATTTCAGCTCCTCGAACATCTCATATGCTCCGTGTAGCTCAAAACGCTTTTGGAGCCCCGGTTCTAAGCTGTAAAGCATGCCGCACTGAACGAGGGAGTAATCATCAGTACGACTGATGGGTGTTCATAACGTCCTGGTTTTCTGGGAATGGTGGTTCACCTAGTGGTTCTTCTAGGACATAATCTTTCTTGGCTGCTATGAGGATAATCCTCAGGTTCCGGACCCAGTCCGCATAGTTGCTGCCATCATCTTTCAGCTTGGTTTTCTCTAGGAACGCGTTGAAGTTGAGGGTGACATTAGCGTGGGCCATTTGATCTACAAGACATATTGTAAAGATTTAGACTAAGTTCATGATAATTAAGTTCATCTAATCAAATTAATGAATGAACTCCCACTCAGATTTGACATCCCTCTAGTCATCTAAGTGATACATGATCCGAGTCAACTAGGTCGTGTCCGATCATCACGTGAGACGGACTAGTTATCATCGGTGAACAATTCCATGTTGATCGTATCTTCTATACGACTCATGTTCGACCTTTCGGTACTCCGTGTTCCGAGGCCATGTCTGTACATGCTAGGCTCGTCAATCCAACCTAAGTGTATTGCGTGTGTAAATCTGGCTTACACCCGTTGTATGCGAACGTAAGAACCTATCACACCCGATCATCACGTGGTGCTTCAGAACGACGAACCTTAGCAACGGTGCACAGTTAGGGAGAACACATTTTTGATATTTTAATGAGGGATCATCTTATTTATGCTACTGTCGTTCTAAGCAAATAAGATGTAAAAACATGATAAACATCACATGCAATCAAATAGTGACATGATATGGCCAACATCATTTCGCTCCTTTGATCTCCATCTTCGGGGCGCCATGTTCATCGTCGTCACCGGCATGACACCATGATCTCCATCATCATGATCTCCATCATCGTGTCTTCATGAAGTTGTCACGTCAACTATTACTTCTACTACTATGGCTAACGCTTTAGCAATAAAGTAAAGTAATTACATGACGATTTAAGTTGACACGCAGGTCATAACTAAATAAAGACAACTCCTATGGGTCCTGCCGGTTGTCATACTCATCGACATGCAAGTCGTGATTCCTATTACAATAACAAGATCATCTCATACATCACATACATGATTCATCACAACTTCTGGCCATATCACATCACAAAGCACTTGCTGCAAAAACAAGTTAGACGTCCTCTAATTGTTGTTGCAAGTTTTTACGTGGCTGTTATAGGTTGCTAGCAAGAACGTTTCTTACCTACATTAAAACCACAACGTGAATTGTCAATCTCTATTTACCCTTCATAAGGACCCTATTCATCGAATCCGATCCAACTAAAGTGGGAGAGACAGACACCCGCCAGCCACCTTATGCAACTAGTGCATGTCAGTCGGTGGAACCGGTCTCACGTAAGCGTACGTGTAAGGTTGGTCCGGGCCGCTTCATCCCACAATACCGCTGAACCAAGATAGGACTAGTAACGGCAAGAAGAATTGACAATTCGATGCCCACAACTACTTTGTGTTCTACTCGTGCATAGAAACTACGCATAGACCTGGCTCTGATACCACTGTTGGGGATCGTAGCAGAAATTAAAATTTTCCTACGCATCACCAAGATCTATCCATGGAGTATTCTAGCAACGAGGGGATAGGAGAGCATCTACATACCACTTGTAGATCGCAACGGAAGCGTTCAAGAAGAACGTGGGTGATGGAGTCGTACTCGTCGTGATCCAAATCACCGATGACCAGCGCCGAACGGACGGCACCTCCGCGTTCAATACACGTACGGTCGGGATGACGTCTCCTCCTTCTTGATCCAGCAAGGGGGAAGGAGAGGTTGATGAAGATCCAGCAGCACAACGGCGTGGTGGTGGATGCAGCAGAATTTCAGCAGGGCTTCGCCAAGCGTCTACGGAGAGAGGGAGATGTGTAACAGGGGAGAGGGAGGCGCCAAGGCTGCAGGGTGCGGCTGCCCTCCCTCCCCCCTTTATATAGGCCCCCTAGGGGGCGCCAGCCCTGGAGATCCATCTCCAGGGGGCGGCGGCCAGGGGGGTGCTTGCCCCCCAAGGCAAGTGGGGCGCCCCCTGCCCTAGGGTTTCCAACCCTAGGCGCAGGGGGGAGGCCCATGGGGGGCGCACCAGCCCACTATGGGCTGGTTCCCTCCCCACTTCAGCCCACGAGGCCCTCCGGGATGGGTGGCCCCACCCGATGGACCCCCGGGACCTATCTGGTGGTCCCGGTACAATACCGGTGACCCCCAGATCACTCCCGATGGCCGAAACGACACTTCCTATATATAATTCTTTACCTCCGGACCAATTCGGAACCTCTCGTGATGTCCGGGATCTCATCCGGGACTCCGAACAACCTTCGGTTTGCTGCATACTAATATCTTTAACAACCCTAGCGTCACCGAACCTTAAGTGTGTAGACCCTACGGGTTCGGGAGACATGCAGACATGACCGAGACGATCTCCGGTCAATAACCAACAGCGGGATCTGGATACCCATGTTGGCTCCCACATGCTCCTCGATGATCTCATCGGATGAACCACGATGTCGAGGACTTAATCAATCCCGTACTCAATTCCCTTCGTCTATCGGTACGATACTTGCCCGAGATTCGATCGTCGGTATACCGATACCTTGTTCAATCTTGTTACCGGCAAGTCTCTTTACTCGTTCCCGTAACACATCATCCCGTGAACAACACCTTGATCACATTGAGCTCATTATGATGATGTCTTACCGAGTGGGCCCAGAGATACCTCTCCGTCATACGGAGTGACAAATCCTAGTCTCGATTCATGCCAACCCAACAAACACTTTCGGAGATACCTGTAGTGCACCTTTATAGTCACCCAGTTACGTTGTGACGTTTGATACACCCAAAGCACTCCTACGGCATCCGGGAGTTGCATAATCTCATGGTCTAAGGAATGATACTTGACATTCAGAAAAGCTCTAGCAAACGAACTATATGATCTTTTGTGCTATGCTTAGGTTTGGGTCTTGTCCATCACATCATTCTCCTAATGATGTGATCTCGTTATCAATGGCATCCCCATGTCCATAGTCAGGAAACCATGACTATCTATTGATCAACGAGCTAGTCAACTAGAGGCTTACTAGGGACACATTGTGGTCTATGTATTCACACATGTATTATGATTTCCGGACAATACAATTATAGCATGAACAATAGACAATTATCATGAACAAGGAAATATAATAATCCTTTTATTATTGACTCTAGGGCATGTTTCCAACATGAACTACTACCTCCTCGTCATGGAGAGCGCCGGGATGATGAAGATGGCCACCGGTGAGGGTTCCCCCCTCCGGCAGGGTGCCGGAACAGGGTCCCGATTGACTTTTAGTGGCTACAGAGGCTTGCGGCGGCGGAACTCCCGATCTATTCTTTTCCCCGAAGTTTTTAGGGTATATGGATATATATATATATATATATATATATATATATATATATATATATATATATATAGGCGAAAGAAGTACGTTGGTGGACCTCCGAGCTATCCACGAGGCAGGGGGCACGCCCTAGGGGGGTGGGCGCGCCCCCCACCCTCGTGGGCAGCCTGGGACTCCCCTGGTGCAACTCTGGTACTCCGTGGGCTTCTTCTGGTCCAAAAATAAGTTCCATGGAGTTTCAGGTCAATTGGACTCCGTTTGATATTCCTTTTCTTTGAAACACTGAAATAGGCAAAAAAAACAGCAATTCTCGGTTGGGCCTCCGGTTAATAGGTTAGTCCCAAAAATAATATAAAAGTGGCTAATAAAGCCCAGTATTGTCCAAAGTAGTAGATAATATAGCATGGAGCAATCAAAAATTATAGATACGTTGGAGACGTATCAAGCATCCCCAAGCTTAATTCCTGCTCGTCCTTGAGTAGGTAAATGATAAAAACAGAATTTTTGATGTGGAATGCTACTTGGCATAATTTCAATGTAATTCTTCTTAATTGTGGTATGAATATTTAGATCCAGAAGATTCAAGATAAAACTTCATATTGTCATAAAAGTAATATTACTTCAAGCATACTAACTAAGCAATTATGTCCTCTCAAAATAACATGGCCAAAGAAAGGTCATCCCTACAAAATCATATAGTTTAGTCATGCTCCATTTTCGTCACACAAGAATGCTCTCATCATGCACAACCCCGATGACAAGCCAAGCAATTCTTTCATATTTTAGTATTCTCAAACCTATAAAATTTCAAGCAATATATGAGCGCGAGCCATGGACATAGCACTATGGGTGGAATAGAATATGATGATGGGGGTTATGTGGAGAAGACAAAAAAAGGAGAAAGTCTCACATCAACGAGGATAATCAATGAGCTATGGAGATGCCCATTGATTGATGGTAATGCAAGGAGTAGGGATTCCCATGCAACGGATGCACTAGAGCTATAAATGTATGAAAGCTCAACAAAACAAACTAAGTGGGTGTGCATCCAACTTGCTTGCTCACGAAGACCTAGGGCACTTGAGGAGGCCCATTGTTGGAATATGCAAGCCAAGTTCTATAATGAAAACTTCCCACTAGTATATGAAAGTGACAAAACAAGAGACTCTCTATCATGGAGATTATGATGCTACTTTGAAGCACAAGTGTGGCAAAGGATAGTAGCATTGTCCCTTCTCTCTTTTTCTCTCTTTTTTTGGGACTTCTCTTTTTTTTATGGCCTTTCTCTCTTTTTTATGGCCTTTCTCTTTTTTATGGCCTTTCTTTTTTTCCTCACTTGGGACAATGCTCTAGAAAATGATGATCATCACACTTCTATTGATTTACAACTCAATGATTACAACTCGATACTAGAACAAAAGATGACTCTATATGAATGCCTCCGGCGGTGTACCGGGATATGCAATGAACCAAGAGTGACATGTATGAAAGAATTATGAACGGTGGCTTTGCCACAAGTACTATGTCAACTACATGATCATGCTAAGCAATATGACAATGATGAATGTGTCATGATAAACGGAATGGTGGAAAGTTGCATGGCAATATATCTCGGAATGGCTATGGAAATGCCATAATAGGTAGGTATGGTGGCTGTTTTGAGGAAGATATAAGGAGGTTTATGTGTGAAAGAGCATATCATAACACGGGGTTTGGATGCATCGGCGAAGTTTGCACCAACTCTCAATGTGAGAAAGGGCAATGCACGGTACCGAAGAGGCTAGCAATGATGGAAGGGTGAGAGTGCGTATAATCCATGGACTTAACATTAGTCATAAAGAACTCACATACTTATTGCAAAAGTCTACAAGTCATCAAAAACCAAGCACTACGCGCATGCTCCTAGGGGGATAGATTGGTAGGAAAAGACAATCGCTCGTCCCCGACCACCACTCATAATGAGGACAATCAAAGAACACCTCATGTTTCAAATTTGTTACATAACGTTTATCATACGTGCATGCTACGGGACTTGCAAACTTCAACACAAGTATTTCTCAAATTCACAACTACTCAACTAGCACGACTTTAATATCACTACCTCCATATCTCAAAACAATCATTAAGCATCAAACTTCTCTTAGTATTCAATACACTCATAAGAAAGTTTTTACTATTCTTGAATACCTAGCATATTAGGATTTAAGCAAATTACCATGCTATTTAAGACTCTCAAAATAATATAAGTGAAGCATGAGAGATCAATAGTTTCTATAAAACAAATCCACCATGCTCTAAAATATATAAGTGAAGCACTAGAGCAAACAACAAACTGCTCCGAAAGATATAAGTGAAGATCAATGAGTAGTCGGATAATTATGCAACTATGTGAAGACTCTCCCATTTAAGGATTTCAGATCTTGGTATTTTATTCAAACAGCAAGCAAAGCTAAAGAAAATAAAATGACGCCCCAAGAAAAACACATATCATGTGGTGAATAAAAATATAGCTCCAAGTAAAGTTACCGATGAACGAAGACGAAAGAGGGGATGCCTTCCGGGGCATCCCCAAGATTAGGCTCTTGGTTGTCCTTGAATATTACCTTGGGGTGCCTTGGGCATCCCCAAGCTTAGGCTCTTGCCACTCCTTATTCCATAGTCCATCGAATCTTTACCCAAAACTTGAAAACTTCACAACACAAAACTTAACAGAAAATCTCGTGAGCTCCGTTAGCGAAAGAAAATAAAACACCACTTCAAGGTACTGTAATGAACTCATTCTTTATTTGTATTGGTGTTAAACCTACTGTATTCCAACTTCTCTATGGTTTGTAAACTATTTTACTAGCCATAGCTTCATCAAAATAAGCAAGCAACACACGAAAAAAGAATCTGTCAAAAACAGAACAGTCTGTAGTAATCTGTATCAAACGTATACTTCTGAACTCCACAAATTCTAAAACAAATTGGTGGACCTGAGGAATTTGTCTAGTAATCATCTGCAAAAATAATCAAGTAAATAGCACTCTCCAGTAAAAAGTTGAAGCTAATCTCGTGAGCGCTAAAGTTTCTGTTTTTTACAGCATGATCATAAAGACTTCACCCAAGTCTTCCCAAAGGTTCTACTTGGCACAAACACTAAATAAAACACAAAACCACATCTAAACAGAAGCTAGATGGATTATTTATTACTAAACAGAACCAAAAATCAAGAAACTAAAATAACATTGGGTTGCCTCCCAACAAGCGCTATCGTTTAACGCCCCTAGCTTGGCATGATGATTTCGATGATGCTCACATAAAAGATAGGAATTGAAACATAAAGAGAGCATCATGAAGAATATGACTAGCACATTTAAGTCTAACCCACTTCCTATGCATAGGGATTTAGTGAGCAAACAACTTATGGGAACAAGAATCAACTTGCATAGGAAGGCAAAACAAGCATAACTTCAAAACTTTAAGCACATATAGAGGAAACTTGATATTATTGCAATTCCTACAAGCATATATTCCTCCCTCATAATAATTTTCAGTAGAATCATGAATGAATTCAACAATATAACTAGCACCTAAATCATTCTTTTCATGATCTACAAGCATAGAAAACTTACTACTCTTCATATAAGCAAAATTCTTCTCATTCGGGATAGTGGGAGCATCATAAGAGACTTGAATACTATAAATTGTTTCCACATTAAAATAGTAATGTTCAGAAAAATGGTAATCATAATCATGACAAGTTTTATAAATATAATCATCACTACTTTTTATAGCATAAGTTTTATCACAATAATCATCATAAGTAGCAACTTTGTTCTCATCATAATCGATTGAAACCTCTTCCAAGATAGTGGATACATCACTAAATAAAGTCATGACCTCTCCAAATCCACTTTCATAAATATTATAAGATTCAACATCCTCCAAAATAGTGGGATCATTACTTCCTAAAGTTGACACTCTTCCGAACCCACTTTCATCAATATAATCTTCATTGGTAGAAGGCATGCTATCATCATAACAACTTTGCATATCAAAACATGAGAGGCTAAAAATATCATCTTCATTAAACATAGCATCCCCAAGCTTGGGACAAACATTAATTGTAGCAAATATATTCTCAAATATGTCATCCTCATTAAACATAGCTTCCCCAAGCTTGGGCCTTTTCGTATCATAAGCATAATCACTCTCATCATTAATAGTATGGACATCACCAATAATATAGCAATTATCATATTCTTCCAAGCAAGTGCCAAAAAGATTTCCAAGATCATAAGGAGTATAATTATCTTCCCTATTTGGTGTGTACTTACAAACCCAATGCACTCCACAAAAATTGACATGTTTATAGGAGACATTTTTATCATAACTAGTGCAATCATCATTAGTACTATGGATATTCAAGGAGTTCATACTAACATTGCAATCATGCTCATCATTCACATATTTAGTGCCAAACATTTTATGTAACTCTTCTTCTAGTACTTGAGCACAATTTTCCTTTCCA
This sequence comes from Aegilops umbellulata, assembly GCA_032464435.1. Taxonomy (NCBI): domain Eukaryota; kingdom Viridiplantae; phylum Streptophyta; class Magnoliopsida; order Poales; family Poaceae; genus Aegilops; species Aegilops umbellulata. The sequence continues at coordinate 507,315,942 of CP136059.1, forward strand.
TCATACTCACGAAAGATATTAAAAGATGAAGCGTATGAGGTAAACTCAATTCCATTTTTTGTAGTTTTCTTTTATAACTAAACTAGTGCTAAACAAGAAACTAAAAGATTTGATTGCAAGATCTAAAGATATACCTTCAAGCACTAACCTCCCCGGCAACAGCGCCAGAAAAAGAGCTTGATGTCTACTACGCAACCTTCTTCTTGTAGACGTTGTTGGGCCTCCAAGTGCAGAGGTTTGTAGGACAACAGCAAATTTCCCTCAAGTGGATGACCTAAGGTTTATCAATCCGTGGGAGGCGTAGGACGAAGATGGTCTCTCTCAAACAACCCTGCAACCAAATAGCAAAGAGTCTCTTGTGTCCCCAACACACCCAATACAATGGTAAATTGTATAGGTGCACTAGTTCGGCGAAGAGATGGTGATACAAGTGCAATATGGATGATAGATATAGGTTTTTGTAATCTAAAAATATAAAAACAGCAAGGTAGCAAGTGGTAAAAGTGAGCGTAAATTGTATTGCAATGCTAGAAAACAAGGCCTAGGGTTCATACTTTCACTAGTGCAAGTTCTCTCAACAATAATAACATAATTGGATCAGCTATCCCTCAACATGCAACAAAGAGTCACTCCAAAGTCGCTAATAGTGGAGAAAGAACGAAGAGATTATGGTAGGGTATGAAACCACATCAAAGTTATTCTTTCCAATCAATCCGTTGGGCTATTCCTATAAGTGTCACAAACAGCCCTAGAGTTCGTACTAGAATAACACCTTCAGACACAAATCAACCAAAACCCTAATGTCACCTAGATACTCCAATGTCACCTCAAGTATCCGTGGGTATGATTATACGATATGCATCACACAATCTCAGATTCATCTATTCAACCAACACATAGAACCTCAAAGAGTGCCCCAAAGTTTCTACCGGGGAATCAAGACGAAAACGTGTGCCAACCCCTATGCATAGGTTCATGGGCGGAACCCGCAATTTGATCACCAAAACATACATCAAGTGAATCACGTGATATCCCATTGTCACCACAGATACGCACGAAAAGACATACATCGAGTGTTCTCAAATCATTAAAGACTCAATCCGATAAGATTACTTCAAAGGGAAAACTCAATCCATTACAAGAGAGTAGAGGGGGAGAAGAAACATAAGATCCAACTATAATAGCAAAGCCGCGATACATCAAGATCGTGCCAAAACAAGAACACGAGAGAGATCAAATACATAGCTACTGGTACATACCCAGTAAATACAATACATCAGATTTGGTATATCAGGCCAAAGCTTAAGCATTGCCCAGATATGGGCCGTGGTTCTTTGTTCATGCCCGAGCTAGCTCCCACCTTGAGCATTGAAGATGTTGGGTTTGTCATTTGATGATACCTTCACTTGTACTATATGCATCGTTGGAGAATTGATTTTAATTAGCATCAAGAAGTTTGATGCCTTCGTAATTCCAGCGACACTGGTTGCATTTTATATGGAAGATGTACAAGCATGCAACCAATTGTAGGCGTGGGACCTTTTCTTCTAGTTCTTCTTGGTTTCCGACTCTCGATCTATTCCGATTCAGCTATGTTTGCTGATCTTGATAGGTCGGTAGTGGTTTGAATCAAAATGGTGCATGTGTTGCTGCTTACACTGAAGTCATTGTTGGAGTTTCGGCTCCTTTTTTTTTGACTCGGAGTTTTGGCTCTTGGGATGGCTAAAGCACCCGTGTTCCGACGCCCGGTCTTCCTGGCCCGTGATGAACAATTTGAAGAAGTGATTTTTTTTGCTTTTGATTGTTTCTTATCCCTGTGCAACAGCTTCACTCCGAGGGCCCGGATCGCTCTACTGTTGACCGGGTCATCGTCTGCACGATCAAGAATGAGGGGGGTGTTTGTTTTTAGAAACTTTTTGATGAAGGGACTAGAAAAAATCTTTTTTAAAGACTTTTTAACAATGCAGGAGGAACTACAAGGACTAATTGAAGAAGACGCTCAAGGAGAGTCTTTTTTGGGACTTCTCCAATAATGCTCCTTCCTGCACCCATTGCCCGGCCGTCCTATGGTGTTGTTTGGTTGTTATTTTTCTATATACTAGGGGTAACATGGTCTTTTACATGTCATTTAGTAACCTCTAGGGAGGGACTAGAGACTTTTTAGTCTCTGAAAACAAACAGGGAGAGACTTTTTAAAGACTAGAAACTTTTTAGTTAGGACTAGAAAAAGTCGTAGGACTTATGAACCAAACAGTGCTTGAGGCTCAAGGTTTCTTCTGGGTTGCTTTCAAGCACCTTCGTCGGCAGCTCAGTGAAGCAGATCGTGCTCTAGCCAAGTCCTCTCTGCATTTGGTCGATCTTTGTATTTTTTTTTTCCATTCAGTTCCGGTTTGCACCCGGTAGACATTGTAGTGTAGTACGAGTTTGTTGCTTAATCAATAAATCACCGACGTTCTTAAAGAGAAACGAAAGGAAGATGTAAGCACTTTTGTGTACGTGCGCAGGCGCAGCGGCGACGTCACGGCGCACCAAAGAGCCGCCCACGCAGCACGCTCGACACACGAACGTACCACGCGGCGCAACGTACGTCGGACCAGGACCGGAGCCGAGCCGTAGCAGTAAAACCCAGCGCCATCCTCCCATCCTCTTCACCAGGCGGCAACAGGAGTACGTGGCGCGTGACTTCACCCCCCTCCCCCTTGCGTGCGGTCCCCCGCGGCGGGACAGCGACGCGGCGGGCGGTGGTCCGTCCTGCGCTCCGGCGAGCCGGCCCGCCCGTGCGCGTCACCCTCACGCTCACGCACGGCCCTGCCTCACCGGAGGACAAGCACACGGCCGGCCGTCCATCCGCGCTCGTACCCATCGGACGGCCCGCCCGTGACCTGACCGCGCCGTTCGAATTAAAGCCCCCGCCGGCCGTGCACGGGCAGTGGGCATGGGCGGGCTCTGATTGAAAGGAGCCGGAGCCCACTCGCACATGCGCCCCTACGCAGCACATTATTCTCTACCGCCATTCACACCAGTCTACTCTGCTCGCAGGTTTTTTCAACTGCTTTGCTAGACAATTATTTCGGCTGATTTGTTAAGATTCAAGCTGGACCAGCTGCTAATTATCATCCGGCCGGCGACCAAATCTGGCCGTAGGTCCGGCCCCGGATCCCGGCTTTGCAGAAAAGCCCCAGATTCGCCGCTTGTATTTTTCTACTCCTCCTCCTGCCACGAACCAACCAAAACAAGCACGGTGACATCCTGACCGACTCGTGCCGGTGGTACATAAAATGCTTCTTTTGAATGAAAAAAATAATATATAATGACGAGGACGTCCGTACGGTTTCCCGTATTAACAAAGCAGCCCACGCAGGAAGCCAACACCCGACGCCTTCCCTTACTGTCCGCTCCCCCATCTCATTCCCTCCTCTCCCCTCTTCTTCCCGAGAAGAAGCAACGGACCACGCGCTCTGCCATCTTCGCGGCTTGGGCGACGACGAATTCCGTCTCCGCCTCCGCCATGTTGAACCCCGGAGTTGCCTGCTCCGCCTCGTCCTCCTTCGGATCCGCCGCCTCCATCGGCTCCGGCAGTCGCTCTCGCTCCTTTCCTCCGGCTTCGGCGAGTCTGGAGGCTGCCCGACAGCGATGCGGGAGACGTGTCTTGCCTGGATCTCCTCCGCGATCTGCCTTCGGCGCTCCGGCATGAGAATAGCGTGTGAGAGTGGGGGAGAGGAGACAGACGGGCTCGGGTGGCGGTGTGGAGAGGCAGGAGCTGGATGGGTTAGGGTTAGGGTTGGGAGACGCCGGCCGGCTTAAATAGCCAGATTTGGCCTCGGGCGGCCAGCTGGAACAGAAACACACGCCGTCCACACTGCGGGGAGAAAGAAGTTGCCTGTCGGACCACCAGGTTTTTGAGCAGTCCACGTGGGACCCCATCGTCAGTGCCCCGAACGTCCTATATCCAGCTCATATTTAGGTTGGATATGAGGGTGCAGGTCGGCCCAGACGTTTGAGACGCTCGTTCAGATAAAAAAAATCGTGACTACTGTGACTGGACGGTCCATCTGGACATATGAGGCGGGTTGAAGACTGTTTGTAGTACTACTACTCCTGCTACGAACCAACAAAACAAACACCGTGACATCGTGACTGACCGACTCGTGGTGGTGGTACAAAAAATGCTTCTTTTAGTTTTCCCTTTCGAATGAAAAAATATAATGACGAGGACGTCCGTACTGTTTCCCGTATTAACAAAACAGCCCACGCAGGAAGCGAACAAGCGACGCCTTCCCTTCCTGTCTGCTCCCCCACCTCACTCCCCTCCTCTTCCCGAGAAGAAGCACACAGATTTCGATCCGCTTCCCCAAGCATCCTCACGAGCTCCCGACCGAGCTCGCCGCCGCGTCTCGGCGCACGGATCCGGAGGGCACCGGCCGCGGAGGCCCCAGATCCGGTGCTGTTCTGGTGGAGGTGGAGCGGCCATCTGCTTTCGCTGCGTTTTGCTGCGCGCTGTGAGGTAGGTGGCCGCCGCCATTGTCGCGTCCCTTTCCAGGCCAAGGTTCCCGAGCTTCGGTCTAGCTCGGTTTGGTTATCTTTGGGTTTTCTCCGCGCTCGCTGGGTCCAGATTCAGCTGCATTGGCCCGGATTTGGAAAATCTTTCCTGCAAAGTTCACTGTTTGCTGCATCTGGAGCTCCCAGATCTTCCTTCTTGCCCCGCCTCGTGCTGATTCCTCCCCTGCTTTGCTGCCACACAGGCTCTGCTCTGCTCTGCTGCGGCCATACCATGGCGGCGCCGGCGTGAGGGGCTCCACGGCGAACGGAACCAAGATGTGGAAGCAGTTCCTCAGCAAGCTGCCGCGGACCAAGTCCTCGGGCGGCGGCGGCGACTCGGGCCAGTGCAGCGGCGGCGGCAATGGCAACCCGATACAGCGCACCAGCAGCGTGCCGGCGGGCGGGGGCGGCCGCTCCGCCTCCACCATCAAGCGCATGTCGTCAGCGGTCTTCCCCTCCAGCGTCGTGGCCGGGATCGAGCCGCTCGTGGCCTTCAAGGACGTGCCCAGCTCCGAGCGCCACAACCTGTTCGTCAGCAAGCTCGGCCTCTGCTGCGCCGTCTTCGACTTCTCCGACCCGGCCAAGAGCTCCGCGGAGAAGGACATCAAGCGGCAGACGCTGCTGGATCTCATCGACTTCGTCGACTCCAGCACCGCCCGCTACCCGGAGGCCGTCATCGCCGCCTGCTCCAGGATGCTCGCCGTCAACCTCTTCCGGGTGTTCCCCCCGAGCTACAGGTCCGGCGCTGGCTCGTCCTCCGGCGGAGAGGGCGACGAGGACGAGCCGATGTTCGACCCCGCGTGGTGCCACCTGCAGCTCGTGTACGAGCTGCTGCTCAAGTTCATCGGGTCCAACTCCCTGGATGCCAAGATAGGGAAGAAGTACTTCGACCACTCCTTCATCGTCAGGCTGCTCAACCTGCTCGACTCCGAGGACCCCCGGGAGCGGGACTCCCTCAAGACCATCCTCCACAGGATCTACGGCAAGTTCATGGTGCACCGGCCCTTCATCCGCAAGGCGGTGAGCAACATATTCTACCACTTTGTGTTCGAGACCCAGCGGCACAACGGGATCGCCGAGCTGCTCGAGGTGTTCGGCAGCGTCATCAGTGGCTTTGCATTGCCTCTCAAGGAAGAACACAAGATCTTTCTCTGGAGAGTTCTCATTCCTCTGCACAAGCCGAAGTCAGTTGGGGTGTATCTCCAGCAGTTGACGTACTGCGTGACACAGTTTCTAGAAAAGGACCCCAAGCTTGCCGGATCGATAATCATTGGTCTGCTGAGATATTGGCCTGTGACAAATAGCCAGAAGGAAGTGATGTTCCTGAGTGAGATTGAGGAGATCCTGGAGGCTACCAGCATGGTGGAGTTCCAGAAATGCATGGTTCCGTTGTTTCGGCGGATAGCTCAGTGCATCAACAGTTCTCACTTCCAGGTAACTTGCCTTGCCCCAATAACATAACGCGGTAATTGTTGTTCAATGTTCTTGTTGCAGTATTCTTAGATGCACTAAATATACTTGTTTCTGCCACTTAAACTAGGCACTTTCATATGAAATTTATTTAGGTGCTTATGTGGTGAAGTCTGAAGAAGTTAGCATCACTCAATCAGAATGGGTCATGATAAGAAATAACATTCTTGATCAAGCTGTCCCCAAAGGTTCAAACAGCTACTACCAGCTTATTTTTGGTCCCTCCATGTGCCTCATATTTGTGATTAGAATGTGTGGACATGGCAAATGAGCAACAGATGTCTGAACTCTGAAGCCATGAAACTTAATGTTGACAAATGGACAACATATCCGAACTAGGCTGTCATATTATCACCTAATCATTCTATATTTTTAATATCACGAATCGCAGACACTTGGGCCGGCATTAAGCACTCAAATGAGTTCACACATCTGTGTGTTATGGTCTGTTAGTCACTTGGCTCACATGTGCTCTCAATTTTCTATCACAATGGCTGTTCTGTTGGCTTAATAAGATACTGTTTCTTCTTCAGGTTGCTGAAAGAGCACTCTTCATGTGGAACAATGATCACATCATCAGCCTGGTGGCACAGAACCGGCAAGTGATCATGCCCATCATCGTTCCAGCGCTAGAACAGAACGGCCAGAACCACTGGAACCACGCGGTCCTGAACCTGACCGCCAACGTGATGAAGATGTTCTCCGAGATGGACGAGGAACTATTCTCGGCGTGCCTAACCAAGTGCAAGGAGGACGAGGAAAACCAGGCGTCGATGGAGGAGAAGCGGAGGCTGAAGTGGGCGAAACTAGAGTCCGCCGCAGCTCTCCAGCCAGTGACCGGCCACACCGCCGTCCTGGTAGGGTAGGTCGGCAACCGTCGGCGATAATCTTGTCGCCGCCACCCTCGTTTAGCGTGTGTTTGGTCGGTGGAGGGGCGTGCCAATGGTGTTCTTCCCCTGTTCGGTGAAGCGCGCCCAAGTGATGATCGACTCCAGGGCTCGTCGTTTTGCTTTTCTTCTGTATGTTGTAACTATGCCCACTATGTCTATGCTCTAGAGGCAAAATGTAGCTGTGAGAGCAAGCGCCTTGTGCTGAGACTCATTACCTGTAACTTTTGCCTGTTTATTTATGAACATTATCCTAGAGCTTAATTCAAGTGTCTAGAGCCATTTCTCTCAAGCAAATGTCGGGTTGCCGAGCACGATTTCCTTCTGAAATGTTGCGGCTTTGATTCTTGTGTTTTGAATTTGACTGTTTTTTACCATTGTGGGAAACAAAACTTATCTGAATGATGTTGCCAATCGTAGATGTCAGGGCATTCTAATTTTAGTATAGATCAGACAATAAAATGCCTTGGCTCTGTATTTTAAATGAACAGAGTATTTACCTGAATAAACTGCATAATTATACAAAACTAAAAGAAAAAAAAAGGAGACGTAGGTTGACAAAAAAAGGAGTTCCGTCGCCGGGACTTGAACCCGGGTCTCTCGGGTGAGAGCCGAGTATCCTAACCACCTAGACTACGACGGATCTTGATCTATTTCCCACTGTCAGCCTATTAATATGTAACAACCCATCGGCCAAATTAAGAATCAGGCAAACAACAGAAGACACCGGAAAATGAAAAACGTTAAGGGTTCAACAAAATTACAATTTGCCAGTTATTTTCAGGAAGAAAATCAGGTCATGGTTTTAGGCATACAAATTTCATGCATTCTTCTCCAATGAACCGCACACAGATTACTTGGGATGTCAAGAAGAGGATTGAACGAATTCTATAGAAATTTTGGAGGATTCTAATCTTTCCCTATGAAAGCCCTTTGGATCATAGGATTAGGTCATCAAATTCGAATGGAATCCAATCCTACGCCCTTAATCCTATGCCCTTCATTCCATAGGAATCTCAATATGAACACAAACCTCATTTTAAGAAGTCCAATGCACTTGCACTCTATCTCTATCTACCCTCTCTCGTCAATTATCTAAAATTCCGGTGTGTTTCCCTGTGCAGCATCCCCAGTCACCTCTTATACATTCCTATGTTTCATAATCCTATAGACACTACATGACAGGACTCCTGTGTTTTTCTGTTCCTACGTTTTAATTTTCTGGAGTGCAAAGAAGCCCTAAATGTGCGAGACCGTGAGCCAAACATCATCCTTTTTGGTGTTTGCTCATGTCTCCACCACACCTTCGGCCCACTACTAGTCATACCCTAGCTGGGCAGGAACATGTGCCATGTTTACAGAACTTGGCCATCACATGGTCAGTGTACAATACATATGCATGCTTACTAACTAAGGTTTGTGTTCATTATTCTTAATATACTAGTCCTCGGTTCGGAGCAAGTCTTGCCATTTACCTGCCACCTTCTATTCGGCATTCGGGGTGGATGGTGCGTCGACAAGCAAATTTCAATAGGAGCAGGTGGTCTTGGAGGTGCCGGTATGGGTCAACAAGCGGTGTTTTTTTCGGTTAGGGCAGGCGCTTGTGCTTTGTAGTGTTGTATGGTCGTTGGTGGTGTTTGTGCTACTCTCATTGTTCGCAGCGAGTGGTAGTCTTCTTGTACTTACAATTCTGTCTTGTATAAAGCTATGGTACGCCTTGGCGTACTCTCGAAAAATAAATGGGCGGGGGCCCACCGAGTGAAATTCAGGGGAGGGGGGGGGGGGGGTATTACATGAGAATGGAAAGACCCGTAGCGTTTAAGTAAGCCACCCAAGGTCTAGCATTTTTGTTATAGAATGAAGGGAGTAGTGTTTATGTTCTCTTCTTATTTTCCTTCTTCTTTTCAATGGATGGTGCAAGACGAGTAAACTTGCGTTAATTTGTCTCAAAAGAAATAGAAAAATTCATATGCCTATAAGAGGTGGCAATTGTGCCGATCTGCATCCAAATTTGGTTACAACATCATATCAATTTTTTGCATCACATAAGAACACCAAAAAAGGAAGAACAACAAGATAAGAAGAGAATATTAGCACATGTGCTATAGGGGAGGGACGATGAGGCAGGAGCTTTGGCATATGAATCATATTGCTGGCATGTTTACTGCTAGCTAATGTACTTCCATGCATAAGTTAACTTTCGCAATTGGCTTACGACGGTACTGCTCATAATCTAGGAAGCGACCTCTCCAATAGAGTGTGGTGAGAAGGAGGTGGCGAGCAGCGGTGCGGGCGAGCATGCGATCTTGTATGTCCGTGAGGAAGGTTGATCTTTTACTTTAACTAAGAAAGAGTTATGGTCTTGAAGCCGAGGAGATTACATTTAAATACACTTTAAATATCACAGTTATTGATTTAATGTGGGAGAGGGGAGGGGGCACCGCCCCCCTTGGGCATTGTTGGCTCTTCTTATTTTATAGTACTATTTATGTTCTCTTCTTATTTTCCTTCCTCCCTTTGGTGGAAGGCGTTGGCCTCGCCATCACCATCACCCAATTCCTCTCGTCGCTGCTCGGTGCCTCTGAGAAGGAGGAGGAGGAGCCAACGGAGCCACCCGTAATGGCACCGGTGATGCGTAGATTACTTATCTTGGTTGCTGTTGTGTCGTAGCTTGGACTGACCGTCTGCTTCTTCTGAAGTCTTATGTTCGTAGTTTCCCTACGGATGGGCAAGGTGCAGTATTGGCCACAGTGGACGATGGGTGCGATGCTGACCGATGTACATGGTATACATCGGTATCGCATGCGTCTTTGGGACTAATAAATAGCCTGATGTGCACGGAGGAAGGTTGATCTTTTACTTTAACTAAGAAAGAGTTATGATCTTGAAGCCGAGGAGATTATGTTTAAATAAATTTAAATATCACAATTATTGATTTTATGTGGGACGCGGGGGGGGGGGGGGGGGGGTTCTGCCCCCTTGGGCAATGTTGACTTTTCTTACTTCATAGTACTATTTATGTTCTCTTTTTATTTTTCTTTCTCTCTTTGGCGGATAGGAAACTACATTTTCACCATCGTTGCAACAAGTAAACTTGTGTCAATATGTGACTTTTTAAAAAAAATTGTATATGACCTTTGTTGCAGGAAATTATGTCTTGTATAAACAGGAAACGATCTCAAGTCCATGACCAAGATTTTCAACATTGTGGTCATCTTCGTGGGCTTGGGCTGCTGCTCGCCTTCATGGGGACGACACGGGTGCCAACATCGCCCCTCTTGCACAGTGCCTCCATATCAAGGTGCCATGTCACCACCGATGACGTTGTGTGGTTGTACATGAATACTACACCTTCATTCCTGAACCATATTAACCGGTTGATCAACTTAATACTACACTTTCAATCCTGCAGTATGATGTACCATAAAATCTCTCTAGTATTTTGCTGAAAAACAGTTACTGTGATGCTTGTTACTTTGTTTTAAGTCGGATTCCACAAGTCTCTTGGCACTTCCGACATTGGTTTACTCTTCTCGCTACAACAGGTCAACAACAGCAAAAGCTGACTGTGGTCCAGGACCCTCTCCCCCTGGTGACTCCACGCAGCAGACGGCTGTGGTTAAGGATCCACTGCCAACCGGTGACTCCACTAAGCATACGGCCGGGGTTCAGGACCCTTGGCAATCTACGGCCGGTGGCAAGACGCGTGCACCCTCACGTCTCATTGGTACATCATATGCATACTTATCCCGACGTTCACTGGAAAATTTCTTCCTAGGATTTTGATATGCATTAGAATTTTGAATATCTTTTGTACCTACTATTCGCATTGATGCATTATGCTTTGTTTGATCTCGCTTACCTCGCATATTCTCTTTGGAGTATGCTTCAATACACCTAGTGGTGGAGGTACACAAGAATTCTTGGGGGAGAGGGGGGGGGGGGGGGGGTAATTCATTATTTCCTTCACATAATTGTCCAAGGCTGGGGGGCACGCCCCCCTCCCCCACCCTCCGAACTACACTGAGCTCCGCCAGTGAGCACACCCACCTAGATTAGCGGTTGATTCTTATTTCTGCTTGCAACAACAACTCGCTCGCTTCAGATTTCCTTGCTGTTCTTTGTCATATAGGAGGGAGCTCACCAATGGAGGCTGCCGAGAAGCAGGAGGAGAAAGCGAGCGCCAGCGTGGGAGGGCACGAGGAAGACAAGATGGTGGAGGAGGTATGTGCTCTCTCGCTCTTCTCTCCACGGCACGCATGTTGGGGAGGAACGGTTGCCCTTGCTATCAGCAACATTCTTCTGGTTGCTACTATATATCAACCAGATGATTTCGCTGGGACTAGTCTATTTATTTACTAAAGAGCTCGAGAAAAGATATCTATGCATTGTATTCATGTTTATTCTTTTCTTGGTTGTCCCTTGGCTTTCTTCTTTTGTATAATTTTTTGTCCTAGATCTGGTTTCTTATAATCGTGCAAATTTGTTTCAGAATTTGGGAGGACATTTGTTCAGTTAGCTATGCAAGAAATTTCCTAGCACATATTGTCGCCCGTGGGTGTATTGCTTTCTCATTCTCATAACATAGAGCTGTGGAGATTTGCCATTTTTTGCATTAATTCCATTGCTATTAGTTCATCTTAAATTTGCGATGTTGGATAATTGCCAATCTTTTTGATACTTGCACGCTGTGATGCATTTAGTTCTATGCATTGTGGTATTTATTGATCTAAAAATTTAGTTAGTTTTCTTAATCCCTTTATTAGCTTGATTCAAATTTAAAGAGGGAATTTACCAGTTATATAAGAGTGAATTACAGAAAACATTGACATTGAAGGCTAGGCTTGCAGAAATCACAATTCTACAGTTTTGTGCTAAAAATCACTAATTCTGAGGCTAATTTTTTTTGTAAAAAACACTAGTCGTCCGATTCGCTCGATATAAGGTTGTTTATGACAGATGGGACCCGCTGAACAGGGTGATATGACAGTGATATAACGAATTGCAAATAGACATAATATCAAAGATTAAATAAAGTGTAAAAAAGCCGAACTCATCTTTTTAGAACAAAGAAGATAAGGTGGACTGGTGGAGCAGTCTGTTGGGGAACATTGCAGAAAATTAAAATTTTTCCTACGGTTTCACCAAGATCCATCTATGAGTTCATCTAGCAACGAGTATTCAGATTAGATAGCATCTACATACCACTTTGTAGATCGCAACGGAAGCGTTCGAGTGAACGTGGATGAGGTAGTCGTACTTGCCGTGATCCAATTCACCGATGATCTAGTGCCGAACGGACGGCACCTCCGCGTTCAACACACGTACGGAAGGCGTGACGTCTCCTCCTTCTTGATCCAGCAAGGCAAAGGAGAGGTTGGGGAAGAAGGCTCCAGCAGCAGCACGACGGCGTGGTGATGGTGGAACTGCAGTACTCCGGCAGGGCTTCGCCGTGCTCTTACGGAGGAGGAGGAGGTGTTGGAGAGGGAGAGGGAGGCGCCAGGGCATAGGGTGCGCTGCCCCCCTCCCCTGCCCCCCTTTATATAGGCCTCTTGGCGGGGGGGCGCCGGCCCTGGGAGATCCAATCTCCCAAGGGGGGCGGCGGCCAGGGAGGTTTCCCTCCCCCCCCCAAGCCATCTAGGAGGTGCCTTCCACCACTAAGACTCCTCCTAGATGGAACCCTAGGCGCATGGGCCCTTTGGGGCTGGTTCCCCTTGGACCAAGCAGGCCAAGGCGCACCCCCTAAGGCCCATGTGGCCCACCAGGGCAGGTGGCCCCACCTGGTGGACCCCCGGGACCCCTCCGGTGGTCCCGGTACAATACCGATAACACCGAAACTTATCCCGATGGCCAAAATAGCACTTCCTATATATAATTCTTTACCTCCGGACCATTCCGGAACTCCTTGTGACGTCCGGGATCTCATCCGGGACTCCGAATATCATTCGGGTTACTGCACATTCATATCCCTACAACCCTAGCGTCACCGAACCTTAAGTGTGTAGACCCTACGGGTTCGGGAGACATGCAGACATGACCGAGACGGCTCTCGGGCAATAACCAACAGCGGGATCTGGATACCCATGTTGGCTCCCACATGCTCCACGATGATCTCATCGGATGAACCACGATGTCAAGGATTCAATTAATCCCGTATACGATTCCCTTTGTCAATCGGTATTTTACTTGCCCGAGATTCGATCGTCGGTATACCAATACCTCGTTCAATCTCGTTATCAGCAAGTCACTTTTCTCGTTCCGTAATGCATGATCCCGTGATCAAACACTTTGATCACATTGAGCTCATTGTGATGATGCATTACCGAGAGGGCCCGGTGATACCTCTCCGTCAAGCGGAGTGACAAATCCCAGTCTCGATCCATGTCAACCCAACAGACACTTTCAGAGATACCCGTAGTATACCTTTATAGTCATCCAGTTACGTTGTGACGTTTGGCATACCCAAAGCACTCCTACGGTATCCGGGAGTTACACGATCTCATGGTCTAAGGAAAGGATACTTGACATTGGAAAACTCTAGCAAACGAACTATGCGATCTTATGCTATGTTAAGATTGGGTCTTGTCCATCACATCATTCTCCTAATGATGTGATCCCGTTATCGATGACATCCAATGTCCATAGTCAGGAAACCATGACTATCTGTCGATCAACGAGCTAGTCAACTAGAGGCTCACTAGGGACATATTGTTGTCTGTTATTCACACATGTATTATGATTTCCGGTTAACACAATTACAGCACGAATAAAGACAATTATCATGAATAAGGAAATATAATAATAATGCTTTTATTATTGCCTCTAGGGCATATTTCCAACACAGTCGGCGCGCTCGAGCTCCACCCCCACGCCACCACTCGCCACCGGCCGCCTGGCCTCCGTGGAGAGGATGAAGCGGCCCGGGCCTCCTCTCTCACCAACTCCCCCGCCGGCTTCTGGAACGCGGGCAGCTCGGTCCTTGCGACGGCAGCGGTTCCGTCGTGCTTCTTCTAGGACTCAACTCTAGCGGTGTAGGTCCTTCTCTAAGAGCAACTCTAGCAGACCCCGCATCTGGCATAAACCCGCATAATTCCGGCGATTATATGGGCTCGGCCCATTTTTCTGGTCAGACCAGAGCCCTCATCGGTGTCCGGCCCGTATTTTTTTTGCCGCAGCCCGCAAACGCAACCCCCGAGCCACTATAACTGCGGGGTTGCGGGGCAGATGCGGGTCGAAACCCTATCCTCCCGCCGCCGCGTTCCCCTCCAATTCCCCACCGCGCCGCTCAATTTCTCGCCGCCGGCGAGCCTTGAAACACCATGGCCGACTCAGGGGATGAGGCAGATGTTGGAAATATGCCCTAGAGGCAATAATAAAAGCATTATTATTATATTTCCTTATTCATGATAATTGTCTTTATTCGTGCTATAATTGTGTTATCCGGAAATCGTAATACATGTGTGAATAACAGACAACAAACATGTCCCTAGTGAGCCTCTAGTTGACTAGCTCGTTGATCGAAAGATAGTCATGGTTTCCTGACTATGGACATTAGATGTCATTGATAACGAGATCACATCATTAGGAGAATGATGTGATGGACAAGACCCAATCCTAAACATAGCATAAGATCGCTTAGTTCGTTTGCTAGAGTTTTCCAATGTCAAGTATCCTTTCCTTAGACCATGAGATCGTGTAACTCCCGGATACCGTAGGAGTGCTTTGGGTGTGCCAAACGTCACAACGTAACTGGGTGACTATAAAGGTATACTACGGGTATCTCTGAAAGTGTCTGTTGGGTTGACATGGATCGAGACTGGGATTTGTCACTCCGCTTGACGGAGAGGTATCACCGGGCCCTCTCGGTAATGCATCATCATAATGATCTCAATGTGATCAAAGTGTTTGATCACGGGATCATGCATTGCGGTACGAGAAAAGTGACTTGCCGGTAACGAGATTGAACGAGGTATTGGGATACCGACGATCGAATCTCGGGCAAGTAAAATACCGATTGACAAAGGGAATCGTATACGGGATTAATTGAATCCTCGACATCGTGGTTCATCCGATGAGATCATCGTGGAGCATGTGGGAGCCAACATGGGTATCCAGATCCCGCTGTTGGTTATTGCTCGAGAGCCGTCTCGGTCATGTCTGCATGTCTCCCGAACCCGTAGGGTCTACACACTTAAGGTTCGGTGACGCTAGGGTTGTGAAGATATGTATATGCAGTAACCCGAATGTTGTTCGGAGTCCCGGATGAGATCCCGGACGTCACGAGGAGTTCCGTAATGGTCCGGAGGTAAAGAATTATATATAGGAAGTGCTATTTCGGCCATCGGGACAAGTTTCGGTGATATCGGTATTGTACCGGGACCACCGGAGGGGTCCCGGGGGGTCCACCAGGTGGGGCCACCTGCCCTGGTGGGTCACATGGGCCTTAGGGGGTGCGCCTTGGCCTGCTTGGGCCAAGGGGAACCTGCCCTAAAGGGCCCATGCGCCTAGGGTTCCATCTAGGAGGAGTCCTAGTGGTGGAAGGCACCTCCTAGACGGCTTGGGGGAAGGGAAACCTCCCTGGCCGCCGCCCCCCTTGGGAGATTAGATCTCCCAGGGCCGGCGCCCCCCCCAAGAGGCCTATATAAAAGGGGGCAGGGGAAGGGGGCTGCGCACCCTATGCCCTGGCGCCTCCCTCTCCCTCTCCAACACCTCCTCCTCCTCCGTAAGAGCTCGACGAAGCCCTGTCGGAGTACTGCGGCTCCACCATCACCACGCCGTCGTGCTGCTGCTGGAGTCTTCTTCCCCAACCTCTCCTTTGCCTTGCTGGATCAAGAAGAAGGAGACGTTACGCTGACCGTACGTGTGTTGAACGCGGAGGTGCCGTGCTTTCGGTGCTAGGATCTCCGGTGATTTGGATTACGGTGTGTACGACTACTTCATCCCCGTTCGTTGAACGCTTCCGCTCGCGATCTACAAAGTGGTATGTAGATGCAATCTCTCTCTCCCATGACTCGTTGCTAGATGAACTCATAGATGGATCTTGGTGAAACCGTAGGAAAATTTTTGTTTTCTGCAACGTTCCCCAACAGTGGCATCATGAGCTAGGTCTATGCGTAGTTCTTCTTGCGCGAGTAGAACACAATTTGTTGTGGGCGTAGATGTTGTCAACTTTTCTTGCCGCTACTAGTCTTATCTTGCTTCAGCGGTATTGTGGGATGAAGCGGCCCGGACCAACCTTACACGTACGCTTACGTGAGACCGGTTCCACCGACTAACATGCACTAGTTGCATAAGGTGGCTGGCGGTGTCTGTCTCTCCTACTTTAGTTGGAGCGGATTCGATGAAAAGGGTCCTTATGAAGGGTAAATAGAAGTTGACAAATCACGTTGTGGCTTTTACGTAGGTAAGAAAACGTTCTTGCTAGAACCCTAATTCAGCCACGTAAAACTTGCAACAACAATTAGAGGACGTCTAACTTGTTTTTGCAGCAAGTGCTTTGTGATATGATATGGCCAAAGTTGTGATGAACGATGAATGATCTATATGTGATGTATGAGATGTTCATGCTATTGTAATAGGAATCACGACTTGCATGTCGATGAGTATGACAACCGGCAGGAGCCATAGGAGTTGTCTTTATTTTTTGTATGACCTGCGTGTCATTGAGAATCGCCATGTAAATTACTTTACTTTATTGCTAAACGCGTTAGCCATAGTAGTAGAAGTAATAGTTGGCGAGCAACTTCATGGAGACACGATGATGAAGATCATGATGATGAAGATCATGGTGTCAAGCCGGTGACAAGATGATCATGGAGCCCCAAGATGGAGATCAAAGGAGCTATGTGATATTGGCCATATCATGTCACGTTTATTATTTGATTGCATGTGATGTTTATCATGTTTTGCATCTTGTTTACTTAGAATGACGGTAGTAAATAAGATGATCCCTCATAATAATTTCAAGAAAGTGTTCACCCTAACTGTGCACCGTTGCGACAGTTCGTTGTTTCGAAGCACCACGTGATGCTCGGGTGTGATAGATTCTAACGTTCACATACAACGGGTGTAAGACAGATTTACACACGCAAAACACTTAGGTTGACTTGACGAGCCTAGCATGTACAGACATGGCCTCGGAACACAGAAGACCGAAAGGTCGAGCATGAGTCGTATAGAAGATACGATCAACATGAAGATGTTCACCGATGTTGACTAGTCCGTCTCACGTGATGATCGGACACGGCCTAGTTGACTCGGATCATGTAATACTTAGATGACTAGAAGAGGGATGTCTATCTAAGTGGGAGTTCATTAAATAATTTGATTAAATGAACTTTATTATCATGAACTTAGTCTAAAATTTTTACAATATGTCTTGTAGATCAAATGGCCAACGTAGTCCTCAACTTCAACGCGTTCCTAGAGAAAACCAAGCTGAAAGACGATGGTAGCAACTATACGGACTGGGTCCGGAACCTGAGGATCATCCTCATAGATGCCAAGAAAGATTATGTCCTACGAGCACCGCTGGGTGACGCACCTATTCTCCCTGCACAACAAGACGTTATGAACGCTTGGCAGTCACGCTGCGATGATTACTCCCTCGTTCAGTGCGGCATGCTTCACAGCTTAGAGCCGGGGCTCCAAAAGCGTTTTGAGAGACATGGAGCATATGAGATGTTCGAAGAGCTGAAAATGGTTTTCCAAGCTCATGCCCGGGTCGAGAGATATGAAGTCTCCGACAAATTCTTTAGCTGTAAGATGGAGGAAAATAGTTCTGTCAGTGAACACATACTCAAATTGTCTGGGTTGCACAACCGCATGACTCAACTGGAAGTTAATCTCCCGGAAGAAGCGGTCATTGACAGAATCCTCCAGTCGCTTCCACCTAGCTACAAGAGCTTTGTGATGAACTACAATATGCAGGGGATGGTAAAGACCATTCCTGAAGTATATGCTATGCTGAAATCAGCAGAGGTAGAAATCAAGAAGGAGCATCAAGTGTTGATGGTGAATAAAACCACTAAGTTCAAGAAGGGCAAGGGTAAAAAGAACTTCAAGAAGGACGGCAAGGAAGTTGCCGCGCCCGGTAAGCAAGTTGCCGGGAAGAAGCCAAAGAATGGACCCAAGCCCGAAACTAAGTGCTTTTATTGCAAGGGAAGTGGTCACTGGAAGCGGAACTGCCCCAAATACTTAGCGGACAAGAAGGCCGGCAAAAACAAAGGTATATGTGATATACATGTAATTGATGTGTACCTTACCAGTACTCGTAGTAGCTCTTGGGTATTTGATACCGGTGCAGTTGCTCACATTTGTAACTCAAAGCAGGAGCTGCGGAATAAACGGAGACTGGCGAAGGACGAGGTGACGATGCGCGTCGGGAATGGTTCCAAGGTCGATGTGATCGCCGTCGGCACGCTGCCTCTACATTTACCTACGGGATTAGTTTTAAACCTCAATAATTGTTATTTAGTGCCAAATTTGAGCATGAACATTGTGTCTGGATCTCGTTTAATTCGAGATGGCTACTCATTTAAATCCGAGAATAATGGTTGTTCTATTTATATGAGAGATATGTTTTATGGTCATGCTCCGATGGTTAATGGTTTATTCTTGATGAATCTCATACGTGATGATACACATATTCATAGTGTGAATACCAAAAGAGTTAAAGTTGATAACAATAGTCCCACATATTTGTGGCACTGCCGCCTTGGTCACATAGGTGTCAAACGCATGAAGAAGCTCCATGCAGATGGACTTTTAGAGTGTCTTGATTATGAATCATTTGACACGTGCGAACCATGCCTCATGGGTAAAATGACCAAGACTTCGTTCTCAGGAACAATGGAGCGAGCAACCAACTTATTGGAAATCATACATACCGATGTGTGCGGTCCAATGAGTGTTGAGGCTCGCGGTGGCTATCGTTATGTTCTCACCCTCACTGATGACTTGAGTAGATATGGGTATGTCTACTTAATGAAACACAAGTCTGAGACCTTTGAAAAGTTCAAGGAATTTCAGAGTGAGGTTGAAAATCAACGTGAGAGAAAGATCAAGTTTCTACGATCAGATCGTGGAGGAGAATACTTGAGTCACGAATTTGGCACACACTTAAGAAAATGTGGAATAGTTTCACAACTCACGCCGCCTAGAACACCTCAGCGTAATGGTGTGTCCGAACGTCGTAATCGCACTCTATTAGATATGGTGCGATCTATGATGTCTCTTACCGACTTACCGCTATCTTTTTGGGGCTATGCTTTAGAGACTGCCGCATTCACTTTAAATAGGGCTCCGTCGAAATCCGTTGAGACGACACCGTATGAATTATGGTTTGGGAAGAAACCTAAGCTGTCGTTTCTAAAAGTTTGGGGATGCGATGCTTATGTCAAGAAACTTCAACCTGAAAAGCTCGAAGCCAAGTCGGAAAAATGCGTCTTCATAGGATACCCTAAAGAAACTGTTGGGTATACCTTCTACCTCAGATCCGAAGGCAAGATCTTTGTTGCCAAGAATGGATCCTTTCTGGAGAAAGAGTTTCTCTCGAAAGAAGTAAGTGGGAGGAAAGTAGAACTTGATGAAGTGTTACCTCTTGAACCGGAAAATGGCGAAACTCAAGAAAACGTTTCTGAGGTGCCTACACCGACTAGAGAGGAAATTAATGATGATGATCAAGATACTTCTAATCAAGCTCCTACTGAAATTCGAAGGTCCACAAGGACACGTTCCGCACCAGAGTGGTACGGCAACCCTGTCTTAGAAATCATGTTGTTAGACAACGATGAACCTTCGAACTATGAGGAAGCAATGGCGGGCCCGGATTCCGACAAATGGCTAGAAGCCATGAAATCCGAGATAGGATCCATGTATGAAAACGAAGTATGGACTTTGACTGACTTGCCCGTTGAACGGCGAGCCATAGAAAATAAATGGATTTTTAAGAAGAAGACAGACGCGGATGGTAATGTGACCATCTATAAAGCTCGGCTTGTCGCTAAGGGTTATCGACAAGTTCAAGGGGTTGACTACGATGAGACTTTCTCACCGGTAGCGAAGCTGAAGTCCGTCCGAATCATGTTAGCAATTGCCGCATTCTACGATTATGAAATATGGCAAATGGATGTCAAAACGGCATTCCTTAATGGTTTCCTTAAGGAAGAATTATATATGATACAGCCGGAAGGTTTTGTCGATCCTAAGAATGCTGACAAGGTGTGCAAGCTCCAACGCTCGATTTATGGGCTGGTGCAAGCACCTCGGAGTTGGAACATTCGCTTTGATGAGATGATCAAAGCGTTTGGGTTTACGCAGACTTATGGAGAAGCCTGCGTTTACAAGAAAGTGAGTGGGAGCTCTGTAGCATTTCTCATATTATATGTAGCAGACCCCGCATCTGGCACAAACCCGCATAATTCTGGCGATTATACGGGCTCGGCCCATTTTTCTAGTCAGACCAGAGCCCGCATCGGTGTCCGGCACGTATTTTTTTTGCCGCAGCCCGCAAACGCAACCCCCGAGCCACTATAACTGCGGGGTTGCGGGGCAGATGCGGGTCGAAACCCTATCCTCCCGCCGCCGCGTTCCCCTCCAATTCCCCACCGCGCCGCTCAATTTCTCGCCGCCGGCGAGCCTTGAAACACCATGGCCGACTCGGGGGATGAGGCAGATGTTGGAAATATGCCCTAGAGGCAATAATAAAAGCATTATTATTATATTTCCTTATTCATGATAATTTTCTTTATTCGTGCTATAATTGTGTTAACCGGAAATCGTAATACATGTGTGAATAACAGACAACAAACATGTCCCTAGTGAGCCTCTAGTTGACTAGCTCGTTGATCGAAAGATAGTCATGGTTTCCTGACTATGGACATTAGATGTCATTGATAACGAGATCACATCATTAGGAGAATGATGTGATGGACAAGACCCAATCCTAAACATAGCATAAGATCGCTTAGTTCGTTTGCTAGAGTTTTCCAATGTCAAGTATCCTTTCCTTAGACCATGAGATCGTGTAACTCCCGGATACCGTAGGAGTGCTTTGGGTGTGCCAAACGTCACAACGTAACTGGGTGACTATAAAGGTATACTACGGGTATCTCTGAAAGTGTCTGTTGGGTTGACATGGATCGAGACTGGGATTTGTCACTCCGCTTGACGGAGAGGTATCACCGGGCCCTCTCGGTAATGCATCATCATAATGAGCTCAATGTGATCAAAGTGTTTGATCACGGGATCATGCATTGCGGTACGAGAAAAGTGACTTGCCGGTAACGAGATTGAACGAGGTATTGGGATACCGACGATCGAATCTCGGGCAAGTAAAATACCGATTGACAAAGGGAATCGTATACGGGATTAATTGAATCCTCGACATCGTGGTTCATCCGATGAGATCATCATGGAGCATGTGGGAGCCAACATGGGTATCCAGATCCCGCTGTTGGTTATTGCTCGAGAGCCGTCTCGGTCATGTCTGCATGTCTCCCGAACCCGTAGGGTTTACACACTTAAGGTTCGGTGACGCTAGGGTTGTGAAGATATGTATATGCAGTAACCTGAATGTTGTTCGGAGTCCCGGATGAGATCCCGGACATCACGAGGAGTTCCGGAATGGTCCGGAGGTAAAGAATTATATATAGGAAGTGCTATTTCGGCCATCGGGACAAGTTTCGGTGATATCGGTATTGTACCGGGACCACCGGAGGGGTCCCGGGGGGTCCACCAGGTGGGGCCACCTGCCCTGGTGGGTCACATGGGCCTTAGGGGGTGCGCCTTGGCCTGCTTGGGCCAAGGGGAACCTGCCCTAAAGGGCCCATGCGCCTAGGGTTCCATCTAGGAGGAGTCCTAGTGGTGGAAGGCACCTCCTAGATGGCTTGGGGGGAGGGAAACCTCCCTGGCCGCCGCCCCCCTTGGGAGATTAGATCTCCCAGGGCCGGCGCCCCCCCCCCCAAGAGGCCTATATAAAAGGGGGCAGGGGAAGGGGGCTGCGCACCCTATGCCCTGGCGCCTCCCTCTCCCTCTCCAACACCTCCTCCTCCTCCGTAAGAGCTCGGCGAAGCCCTGTCGGAGTACTGCGGCTCCACCATCACCACGCCGTCGTGCTGCTGCTGGAGTCTTCTTCCCCAACCTCTCCTTTGCCTTGCTGGATCAAGAAGAAGGAGACGTTACGCTGACCGTACGTGTGTTGAACGCGGAGGTGCCGTGCTTTCGGTGCTAGGATCTCCGGTGATTTGGATCACGGTGTGTACGACTACTTCATCCCCGTTCGTTGAACGCTTCCGCTCGCGATCTACAAAGTGGTATGTAGATGCAATCTCTCTCTCCCATGACTCGTTGCTAGATGAACTCATAGATGGATCTTGGTGAAACCGTAGGAAAATTTTTGTTTTCTGCAACGTTCCCCTACAGCAGAGCGCCGCCGCTGCGCCAGATCTGACACCGCGCGCAAGCGGGGGGCGTGTCGGTGGCTCAACCAGGGTGCCCGGCCGCCGCCGTCATTCGACCGGCGCGAGTTCAACGAGTTCGAGCTCCAGCGCGCCCGTCGCCGCCGCACCTCCTCCGGCAACTGGTCCGTGGGGAGCTCATCCGGCCACTGGTCCGCGGGGAGCTCATCCGCGGGCGCATCGAGCTCGCGGCTTGTTCCGGTGAAGAGGGAGCCGGAGGAGGCCGTGCCCGATGCGCCGCCGCGCCGAGGCGTCATCAGACAGGAGGACTACCTCCCACCGGAGCAGGAGGAGCTCCTCGAGCGCGTCGTCCTCGAGCGGTCGGCGAGGGAGCTGCAGGAGATGGAAGAGCACATCCGGCGCGAGCTCGAGTATGAGCGGCTCTTCCTCGATTCGGGCCTCACGGGATCGCAGGCGCAAGCATCGAAGGAGGCCGACCTGCGCGTGATGAAGGAGGAGCAGGCGAAGCTCTTCGTCGACCTCGGCTCCGACTCCTCCGACTCCGACTGATCGCCGGCGGTGGGCAGCTACCGCAGGAGCTCCGGTGAGCTCAATTTTGTTGCAGTGATGCGGTAGCGTAGGCCCTGTCTATCATATCTAACCTCTATGTATGTATGTGGCGTGTATGAACATATTATGCGAAGAAGAACCATGTATGCGAGCGAGCTCCGGCGAGCTGTTGCTTCAATTTCTCGCGCGGAACACTTTTTTTTTTAAAAATTTAGGGGTTTGTTTGCGGTTTCTAGTCTGCCGCCACAAATTTCGGCCTGCATAACCGCCCCCGTGCGACCTGCAGACACATTTTATGGGTCCGCAAAATGCGGGGTCTGCTAGAGTTGCTCTAAGCGGCTCAACCAGCTGCGCTCCACCGGTCGGTCGCCGTGCGTGCGCAGGCGGAGGCGAGCAGGCAAAGGCGCCGCACGGGCCCGAGCGGCGACGGCGCCGGCCACGCACTGGAGCAATCCCACCGGATCGGTAGGAGACAAGGTCCAGATTGTTTTTGTTTTCAGGGCCAAGGGCCCGATTGCTTTTTTTCAGGGGTCTTTTTGCAAACCAAAATTGTATATGGATATATTTGGCTTATTTCTTTTGCCATGTCACACAATCCGGCAGGACCCACCTATCATAATCATGCCTAAAATGGCCTAAGCCACGAACTTGTGTTTTTTTTGCAAAAAATAGCCTCAGAATTAGTGATCTTTGGCACAAAATTGTACAATTGTTGTTTCTGCAAGCCTAGCCTTCACTCGTTATATAATCCTAGAATTTACTAGTATGTTCCTGTACACATGGGGTGCAGTTAATGATAGAAGCTGATATGTGTCCAACAAACTTCTATGTGAGAGTACTAACATCCATAAAAATACACCTCAAATAGTACATGACCTGAATTTATATTGTGACCAAAAGCGAGCTCGAGCACACTTTCCAGGTTTTGCAATACTATGCAGAATCAATAAGTGCCGAACGTACCGTTTTTAGACTCTCAGTCCGAACGCATCCTCTAGCGTTTGATTTTTGGCACGAATCTTGGAGCACCAAAAATCGCCACGTCAGCGAAGAAGCTCGTTCGGCATGAACGACGGCCGTCCCGAACGCCGCCCCACTCCTCTGTCTATATCCTTTTCTCCTCCTACACTCCTTTCTTCTCCCTGATGTCTGCAAGCACGCCCATACGGGGTGGCGAGCTGCTCGTCGTGCACCGCCGCCTCACCGGGCGTCCCTGATGCCTGCAACCACGCCCGAGCTCCCGTCAATTCGCCTCCAACCCAGGCAGCAGCCGACGCCTTCCTCTCGCCGAGATCTGGTCGTCCCCGCGCCGCCGTACGCCGGAGCGCTGCGACCGCTCGCCGGTGAATCAATTGCAATCTTCTCTTTGCTTCTCCTCCTCCTTCCTCATCTACATGCCCTGCGGCCAGGGATGTCTCCCGGCAATGCTCGGCGCCGGACTCTCCACGCCTGGCGACCAGGACGGCTCTGCTCCGCGCGCGGCGGGCAGCATCCGCACTAGGGCGCGTTGATCGTCGGCGTTGTGGTGCCAGCGGCCACAGCCGCAGACCATGCCCTCGGTCACGTTCCTACTCTACAACAGTACCAGCAAGACGAGCAAGCCGGATGCGTCGCCGCCGTGCCTGCTGCTTGTTCCTCGCAGCGACCGCCGTGACCCGTGACTTCCGCCAGATCAATTAGGAAAGCGTTTTCATGGTGAGCAATGCTTCATTTCCTATGTCATTCGTTGTCAATGCTTCACAATTCATCCCATGCCTGAATGCCTGAATTTTACCAACGACTGAAGCATGAACGCCTGAAATTATCAATATATTATTTGTTGTCTCTAAAAATCATGTCAATGATTCACAACACTTACGGTTTCTGTATTCTACAGATTTAATGCAAGTGTTGGCATTGATTCTAGATTCCCTTTTTTTGTTTTATTTTTTCTGAATGTTAAGAACATTCATAGCTTGTGACATGCCCTTTTGTTTGGTTTTTCCATGTTGTTAACACTGTGGGACCCTTTTTTCAAAGTTACTGCAATTTTTGCCATGATGTTTATATATACTTGCTATGGCAAAATATTCTGTCCAATTTAGATGTGGGCAGTAGGCCAGTTTTCTTTCTTTTTGCCGTAGATGATATGTGATAGTAAATGGGGGCAATGGCAAATTTCAGTAAAGTTTTGTTCAAGCCCATGGCAATTTTCTCAACAAATGTGTTCTTTCATCATGGGAATTTTGCAGACTCTTGTTTCTTTTTGTAGCTGTCACATGGCAAGTGCTTGGAGTTTCCCCCTATGTCTCATGGCAAAGTATTACCATGCTTTAACCCAACACAATGGCAAATTTTAATTGCCATGATCACATGACAATTGAAAAAAATGGCATGTCTCCACTTTTTGCCAAGGCAAATGTAGTTTTCAATGAAGGATGGCAATTTAAGTCCATGGCCGAAAATTGAGCCAGAGATGAGATGGATTTTTTAGTTTGGTCACACTTTGTTGGTGGAGTAGATGCATCGCAGATTCACAGTGTATATAGGAAGTACACTCTCCGTCCCATAATATAAGAACGTTTTTCAAGTTAACATAGCTTGAACAACGTTCTTATATTATGGGACGGAGGGAGTAGTTGTTTTGTTCATGGTGTTTTTTATGGGGGTTTTCCTCTGATCTAAACATTTATATGTGAAGTAGTTGTTTTGTTCCCTGGAATGTCTGCCCATTGCTTTTAATTTGTCTATAATGTGATATTACCATGGCAATTCTTTAACATGTCGTCCTATGGGTAGCTCAAGATCGAGTTTACCATGCAAAACTTTAATATGTGTTGTTTTTCTGCCATTATTTGCAAACTTAAGATGTATTGACATGGGAAACTTAATTTGAGTCTTTTTTTCCATGGCCACTATACATGCATATTTACAAGCATTCTTCTAGGAAAGTCACACTTTTGTCTAGATAGCATGGCAAGTTTTTTAGGACAAGATCAATTATTTTGTGTCCTAAATTGGCCATGGCAAATTTAGTTCGTAG
This sequence comes from Aegilops umbellulata, assembly GCA_032464435.1. Taxonomy (NCBI): domain Eukaryota; kingdom Viridiplantae; phylum Streptophyta; class Magnoliopsida; order Poales; family Poaceae; genus Aegilops; species Aegilops umbellulata. The sequence goes on from CP136059.1 coordinate 507,341,828, forward strand.
ATAAGGGAAAGTTTTAGCATGGCAATGTTTAAAGTAATTTTGCCACGGGAAATTTAGTAGATGTCTGATGGTAAATTCAGTTTAATGCCCATGGCAAGTTTCTTTTTTCAAGACGATGGCACTTTTTTTTAGCATGGCAATTTTTAAAGTGATTTTGCCATGGAAAATTCACTAGATGTCCCACGGCAAATTTAGTTTAATGCCCAGGGCAAGTTTCTTTTTTTAGACGGTTTCAACTTTTCTTTTACCATGGCAATTTTCTAAAGTGATTTTGCCATGGAAAATTCCCTAGATGTCCCACGGCAAATTCAATTTAATGCCCATGGCAAGTTTCTTTTTTCCAAGATGATGCCAACTTTTTTTTACCATGGCAATTTTTAAAGTGATTTTTTCATGGCAAATTCACCAGTTGTGGCTTTAATTCCAATGGCAAGTTTCTTTTTCAAGATGATGCTATTATTTTTTACCACAGCAAATTCATTAGATGTCCCACGGCAAATTCAGTTTAATACCCATGGCAAGTTTTTTTTCAAGACGATGTCAATTTTTGTTACCATGGCAATTTTTAAAGTGATTTTTTCATGGCAAATTCACCAGTTGTGGCTTTAATTCCAATGGTAAGTTTCTTTTTCAAGATGATGCTATTATTTTTTACCAGATCAAATTCGCTAGATGTCCCACGGCAAATTCAGTTTAATGCCCATGGCAAGTTTTATTTCAAGACGATGTCAATTTTTTTTACCATGGCAATATTTTAAAGTGATTTTGCCATGGCAAATTCACTAGATGACCCACGGAAAATTCAGTTTAATGCCCATGGAGAGTTTCTTTTTTCAAGACAATGTCAACATTTTTTCATGGCAATTTTAAACAGATTTTTCCATGGCAAATTCCCTAGACGTCCCATGATAAATTCAGTTTAATGCCCATAGCAAGTTTCTTTTTTCAAGACGATGTCAACTATTTTTTTACCATGGCAAATTCACTAGATGTCCCATGACAATTTTAGTTTAATGCCCGCGGCAAGATTCTTTTTTTAGGACGATGCGAGAAAGAATACAATTTTTAACTAAGGAATCGCATTGTTGCATTCTTATTCATGTATGATTTTTTGGTATTATATTAGATGGGAACTTAGTCCTGTATATTACATGGAAAAAATACTTACTGCATATGGTCTTTTGTTAATTTTCTATTTTTGTACACATAGTAGGTTTTAGGCATTATCATTTTTGTGCATAGCATTTTTTGCTTGGTTAAAGACGGATGGCAATTTCTGGTTTGCATCACTGGGATTTTTTAGTTCTCAATTTTCTTCTTTTAATGGCAGTTTTTTTCATAATATGGCAAAATCTGAGCTTTCTTTTTTCTAAGGACGACCCAATACAGAAGCTATGGGGGGGGGGGGGGGGAGGGCGTTCGGGCTGGGAGTCCTCTCATCCCGAACGAATTTGTTCACTGAACAAATTGTTCGATCTGGCGAGCCACGAGGCCGAACGTTCGGCCGTTATCGACGTCCATACTATGACCTTTATTTATGTAAGAGAGTTTTTTTACAAGCTGATGTGCTTTCTGATCACATATTTATAGTATTGCCGGCAGTGTTCTAATTTGCATGTAGTGAAATTTTATGGGCACACTTACGCCACACACTGCCACCTCCACGCTATAGGTAGTATATAGCTTACCGTAAAAACAAAATTGATGGTGCACCTTCCCTGATCTCAAATTCTAAGAAAGGAATTTTCACCCCCGAGTCAGCACGTTGCAATGGAATTAAAAGGAACTTTAGTGAAAATCTGGATGGCATGCTCTCAGGATCGATAATCATTGGTTTGCTAAGATACTGGCCTGTAACAAATAGTCAGAAGGAGGTGATGTTCCTGAGTGAGATTGAGGAGATCATGGAAGCTACCAGCATGGTGGAGTTCCAGAAATGGATGGTTTCATTGTTTCGGTGGATAGCTCAATGCATCAACAGCTCTCACTTTCAGGTAACTTGCCTTGCCCCAACTAACACAATTCGGTAATTCTGAGTTCTTCAATGTTCTTGTTGCAGTATTCTTAGATGCACTATACTTGTTTCTGCCACTTAAACTAGACATTTTTATATGAAATTTATTTAGGTGTGGCTGCATGCATCACCCAGATGCAGAGGCCGGAGGTCTTCCTCCTTTTCTAGAAAAATGAAATTTATTTAGGTGCTTATGTGGTGAAGTGTGAAGAAGTTAGCATCACTCAAACAGAATGGGTCATGATTACAAAAATAACATTCTTGATCAAGCTGTCCCCAAAGGCCCCAACAGCTAAGCTTATATTTGTGATTAGAATGTGTGGACATGGCAAATGAGCAACAGATGTCTGAAGCCCTGAAAGTTCATGTTGACAAATGGACAACATATCCGAAGTAGGCCATCATATTATCACCTAATCATTCTATATTTTTAATACCATGAATAGCATACACTTGGGCCGGCATTGAGCATTGAAATGAGTTCACGCATCTGTGTGTTATGGTCTGTTAGTCACTTACTTGGCTCACATTTGCTCTGAATTTTCTATCACAATGGCTGTTTGCTTAATAAGAAACTGTTTCTTCAAGCTGCTGAAAGAGCACTCTTCATGTGGAACAATGATCACATCATCAGTCTGGTGGCACAAAACCGCCAAGTGATCATGCCCATTAGAACAGAACAGCCAGAACCACTGGAACCATGCGGTACTGAATCTGATCGCCAACGTAATGAAGATGTTCTTTGAGATGGACGAGGAACTATTCTTGGCGTGCCTAACCAAGTGCAAGGAGGACGAGGAAAACCAAGCATCAATGGAGGAGAAGTGGAGGCTGAAGTGGGCGAAACTAGAGTCCGCCGCAGCTCTCCAACCAGTGACTGGCCACACCGCCATCCTGGTAGGGTAGGTCACCAACCGTCGGCGATAATCTTGTCGCCGCCACCCTCGTTTAGCGTGTGTTTGGTCGGTGGAGGTGCATGCCAATGGTGTTCTTCCCCTGTTCGGTGAAGCGCGCCCAAGTGATGATCGACTCCAGGGCTCGTCGTTTTGCTTTTCTTCTGTATGTTGTAACTATGCCCACTATGTCTATGCTCTAGAGGCAAAATGTAGCTGTGAGAGCAAGCGCCTTGTGCTGAGACTCATTACCTGTAACTTTTGCCTGTTTATTTATGAACATTATCCTAGAGCTTAATTCAAGTGTCTAGAGCCATTTCTCTCAAGCAAATATGGGGTCGCCAAGCACGATTTCGTTTTGAAATGTTATGGCTTTGATTCTTGTGTTTTGAATTTGACTGGTTATGACCATGCGCGAAACAAAACTTATCTGAGTGATGATGTCAATCCTAGATGTCAGGGCATTCTATTTGTTGTATAGATCAGACAATAAAATGCATTAGCTCTGTATTTTAAACGAGCAGAAATATTACCTGAATAAACTGCATAACTAAAACAAAACTTGCAAAAGAAAAAAAAGTATTTATGAACATTATCCTAGAGCTTAATTCAAGTGTCTAGAGCCATTTCTCTCAAGCAAATATGGGGTCGCCAAGCACGATTTCGTTTTGAAATGTTATGGCTTTGATTCTTGTGTTTTGAATTTGACTGGTTATGACCATGCGCGAAACAAAACTTATCTGAGTGATGATGTCAATCCTAGATGTCAGGGCATTCTATTTGTTGTATAGATCAGACAATAAAATGCATTAGCTCTGTATTTTAAACGAGCAGAAATATTACCTGAATGAACTGCATAACTAAAACAAAACTTGCAAAAGAAAAAAAAGTATTTATGAACATTATCCTAGAGCTTAATTCAAGTGTCTAGAGCCATTTCTCTCAAGCAAATATGGGGTCGCCAAGCACGATTTCGTTTTGAAATGTTATGGCTTTGATTCTTGTGTTTTGAATTTGACTGGTTATGACCATGCGCGAAACAAAACTTATCTGAGTGATGATGTCAATCCTAGATGTCAGGGCATTCTATTTGTTGTATAGATCAGACAATAAAATGCATTAGCTCTGTATTTTAAACGAGCAGAAATATTACCTGAATAAACTGCATAACTAAAACAAAACTTGCAAAAGAAAAAAAAAGCAGTAGGTTTACCAAAAATTCCGTCGCCGGGACTGAACCCGGGTCTCTCGGGTGAGAGCCGAGTATCCTAACCACCTAGACTACAACGGATTTTTAATTAGTTCATCACTGCCAGCTTTTTAACTAGGAAATGAACCCATCAGCCAAATTAAGAATCTGGCAAACAACAGAAGACAGTGTGGAAAATAAAAAATGTTAAGGGTTCAACAAAATTACAATTTGCCAGTTATTTCCAGAAAGAAAATCAGGTATGGTTTTAGGCACACAAAATTCACGCATTCTTCTCCAATGAACAACACACAGGGTACTTGGGATGTCAAGAAGAGGATTGAAGGAATTTTATAATTTTTTGGAGGATTCTAATCTTTCCATATGAAAGCCCTTTGGATCATAGGATTAGGTCGTCAAATTCCTACGGAATCCAATCTATGCCCTTAATCCTATGCCCTTCATTCCATAGGAATCTCAATATGAACGCAAACCTCATTTTAAGAAGTCCAATGCACTTGCACTCTATCTCTATCTACCCTCTCTCGTCAATTATCTAAAATTCCGATGTGTTTTGCTATGCAGTATCCCCAGTCACCTGTTATACATTCCTATGTTTCATAATCCTGGAGAAATTCACACTACATGACATCCTACTCCTGTGTTTTTCTGTTCCTATGTTTTAATTTTCTGGAATGCAAAGAAGTCCTAAATGTTCGAGATCGTGAGCAAATCGTCGTCCTTTTAGGTGTTTGCAATGTACTGCATATAGATTTGCTCACAATGTACTGCATATAGATTTTTTGAAAAATTAAACTTCAATAAATTCGATCAAGTAAATATAATCAGATATCTACTTCGATCAAGTCAAATTTTTGTATTTGTATTTATCTGATATTTTATTGTATGTATTTGTTCAAAGTTTACGGGCTTTGGCTTATGAAAAAAATATATGTACGCACTTCATTATAGAATGACTAACACTACATCTACGGGCATTTGCGAACCAACCTGTGACTGGATGGTCAGGAGGACAGTGGTATCCCCAACCCACCAGGGTTCAAGTCTTGGTGCTCGCATTTATTCTCAATTTATTTCAAGATTTCCAGCGATGCGCGTTACGTTCCCGTCGACTACGAGGCGCCTACGGTGACGTCCTACGTGGATAGGGTGTGCATGTGTGCGTTCATAGGGGTGAGTGTATGCGTGTATATATGAGCGATTGCGTCTATACTGTATTAAAAAAAGTACATCTACGGACATTTGATTACATACCATACGGGCAGGTTGACATGAGAATATTTAATTGGATATGGAGATGGGCAGGGCCCACCAAGTGAATTTAGGGGGGTGGGGGTGGGGGGCTTGAGAATGGAAAGACCCGTAGCCTGTAGCATTTTTGTTATAGAATGGAGGAATTCTAGTTATGTTCTCTTCTTCCTTTTGGTGGATGGATACTCTGTTTTTTAACTGCATTGCAAGACCAGTAAACTTGTGTTAATTTGTTAGAAAAGAAATTGAAAAAATGTCTTTAAGAGGTTCCAACTGTGCCGATCTGCTCCTGTCTTTCTACCATTTCCCCTCCTATCTGCAAATCAGCTGGATACTGCATCATATCAACTTTTTTTGCATCACATAAGAACACCAAACGGAAGAACAATAAGATAAGAAGAGAATAGGGGCACACGTGCTATAGGGAGGGACTATGAGGCAGTAGGTATGGTATATGGATCATCTTGCTGACATGTTTACTGCTAGCTAATGTACTTCCATCCACAAGTTATTTTTCACAATTGGCTTACGACTGTGCTGCACATCATTTAGGAAGAGAGTGTGGTGAGGAGGCCAGCGGCGGCGCGGGGAGCATGCGATCTTTTATGGTGAGGATTGATGTTTTTGAACTAAGAAAGAATTATGATCTTGAAGCTGAGGAAATTACATTTAAATACACTTTAAGTATCACAATTATTGATTTTATGTGGATTTAGTGCGGGAGGGGGGGGGGGGGGCACTGCCCCCTTGGGCAATGTGACTTTTCTTACTTCATAGTACTATTTATGTTCTCTTCTTATTTTCCTTCCTCCCTTTTGGTGGATAGGAAACTATGTTTTCATCTTCGTTGCAAGACGAATATACTTGTGTCAATATGTGACTAATGGATTTGAAATAGAAAAAGTCTATGATCGTCATTGTAGGAAATTATGTCTTGTATAAATAGGAAACGATCTCAAGTCCATGACCAAGATTTTCAATGTCGTGGTCATCTTGGTGGGCTTGGTTCTGCTACTTGCTTTCATGGGGATGACACGGGTGCCAACATCACCCCTCTTGCACATCCCCACACCTATGAGCACGTACAGCCGCCCAACATCATCGCGGCCGATGATGTTGTGCGACTGTACGTGCTGATAGGCGTGGGGCTGTCCATCGCCATCACACAGTTCCTCGTGTCACTGCTCGACGACGCTGAAATGGAGGAGACGGAAGAGCTACCCATGCCAACGCTTTGATGGGCCGAGTTTGCATCCACTAGTAGAAAACCGGCCTTTTGTCCCGGTTCGTAAGGGCCTTTAGTCCCGGTTCCCGAACCGGGACTAAAGGGTCGTTACTAATACCCTCACCCTTTAGTCTCGGTTCAAACCAGAACCGGGACAGATGGGCCTCCATGTGGCCTGTGCGTCGAGCCCAGGCAGGAGGGCCTTTGGTCCCGGTTGGTGGCACCAACCGGGACCAATAGACCTCCACGCATCAGCATTTCTGTGGCTGGGGTTTTCGGTTTTTTTAAGGGGGGGGGGGTTGGGGTTTTTGGGGGGTTAATTTAGGTATTTCATATATTGTGTTAGATAGCTAATTAATAGAGAGAAGTGTCCTCTCTTATGTCCGTGCTTGGTTAACGCTACGTACTATACATACGTATAGAGAGGACTAGGCACGCTAACTAGCTAGTAAGCAAACGAAGGAAACAGAAGATCGTCATGAACATATATGCATACAGAGAGAAGTGATATCGACCACCTCTCCTTCTCCGAGAGATTGGTCGAACAACAAGTTCTCGTATATCTATCGTCCGACACTACCGGCTACATATATACAATAATTATCTTTTCCAAATATAATCTCCTAAATTATGGACGCCTGGTCCACATAGTATTCTCCGTCTTCAGCGATCACGTGGTCAAGAAAGAATGCCGCCAATTCCTCTTGAATTGCTCGCATGCGATCTGGTGCTAGGAGTTCATTCCGCATCCGAAACATCTAATTTGAAGAAGGGGGTCAATACATATATATATATAAATGAATGAAACTCAACACAAATGATGGTAATAAAATAAAATTGTGAATATTGTTATTTACGCACTTCATATTGTTCGTCAGTGTACCCGCCCGCTCATAGGTCATGTGGCGGATGGACTCGCAGACGTAGTATCCACAGAAATCATTCCCTTGTTCCTGCCACAACCACTTTACAAGAAATAGAGGTCAATCAAACAGACAAGCAAGAATGCCAAATGGTATTGATGAAACTAGCGCTTGAATCAATAGCTAGGAGACACGCGGAACATGGTACTATAGTACTTACTTTCGGGTATCTAAATTCCAGCTCCTTCAGCAGTCCCGGGGATTGTGTGCTGAATTTTCTCCAAACCCTGCCAGAGAAAAGAAAACAATTACTTGATATCAGGAAATGAACAAATTTGCTGATATGGTGGATAATGATCGATTTAACTTACTTCTTGAGGATTTCAGTCATGTCCGCATACTCCTAGGGATCTTTTCGTCTCGAGTCCAAGACAGTTAACTCCCTCCTCAAGCCTAATCTCCAGGAGAATATAGTGGAAACTGCGCACGCATGCATAACTCATCAATTACATTACTATAACCTGGACTAATATATAAGGGAAACCGAATATGCACAAGACAACACTCACTTGAAGTTGTAAGGAAAGAGTATTATATCTTTGTGTTCATTTATTTTGAATGATCGTAGCAAGTTGGCCTCGGTTTCTCCGGCATGATCTTTAACCTGAACTGCATCTATGAGATTTGTGTTAATGAACCCAATATCACCGATTTGTCTTTTCTTCAATTCGGCGATCTTCAATCTGCATAATATAGTGAGGATAATTATAAATACATGCAATGAAAGAGCTGAGCTATATAGAGAGACTTAATGACAGAAGTAGTAGTACTTACAGATAGTAGCAGGTGACCGTTGCTTTATCGAGGGCCAATTGATTGAAAAACTGAAAGAACTCCTCAAATGGAACATGCAACAGTTCAATTCCAACGAGGTCATGCTCCTTTTTAACTCTCATATACAAAGTATTCCTCCCCCAGACTCTCTGCAGGTTTTCATGTACCAATCATGCAATCTTTGCATCATCGTTGATAGAGATCTTTCATCTTTGACGAGAGGCTTCCCGTACTCGTATCTGTGTATCTGCACGTCCAGGAAATCATAATGTACATCGTCGGGCAGGTAATCGTCAAGATTGTTATAACCTGGCACCATCCTCGGATCGACTCTAGGCACCTTGAGTGGGGGGCACGATTGCTTTGCTTGTTCGCCGAGCTGGGCAATTTGTTTCCCAGCTCGTCGTTCTTTTAGCCTTTGATCACTGACTGTACTTCCCGACCGCTCCGCTTCGGCCCATGTCTTTGTTATAATGCACTCATAGTTGCCTTTCGGCGGAGACTTGGGTGGTTTTGCCAGGGCTGCCAGAGTGCGCTTCACTTTCACCTGATCTACCTTCTCCTTCGGAGGTGGATGTCTCTATGCTTTCAACCCTTGAAACCAGTCATCCTTCTCGGTTCGCGTGATCCTCGCGTTCTCCTTCGGGGTCCTCTCGTATGGTAACTTCTCTGGAGTCTTCAGAGAAGGACCGAATCTGTATTTTCTCCCGCCTCTGGCTATATTGCTAGACGCCGGCAGAGCAGACGGAGTGGCAGTCTTCTTGACTTGCTTACCAGGCGGAGGAGAAGGACTACGACGCGCCGGAGCAGCTGCTGGAGCGGCGGCGGGTCTCTTCCGCCCTTGCTGACGAGGCGGAGAAGGAGTAGGCTAGTTGCTCGAGCGCGCCGGCGCAGGCGGAGAAGGAGGCGGAGTGCCGCCACGCGCCGGAGAAGGAGCCGGCCGAGGGCACTGATCGTCACTCGCCGGAGGAGGAGGCGGTGGAGGAGGCGGAGTGCCGTGACTCGCCGGAGGAGGAGGAGGAGGCGGAGGCGTTCAGTTTGGAAGGTTGATGAGCTCCTTCCGCCATAGGCATGGAGTCTTCAGAGCAGAACCCAGCCGAGTCTCCCCTTCTCCGGTAGGGTGGTCAAGCGGGAGGTCCTCAAATCCCTCCGTTATTTCATCCACCATCACCTTAGCATATCCTTCTGGAATCGGCTGACAGTGAAAAGTTGCGTCGGGTTCAGTAGGAAAAACAGAGCCAACAGCTGCCTTGACCTTCATATTCATCCATTGCATCATAAGGTGGCAATTTTGAGCCTCCATGATAGCATCCACGGGATAGCTGGCAGGAGCCGTCAAGACAAGCTTTGGCTGAAGCAGCTCGGTGGAAGCCATGCTGCTTCTCCGTTGAGATGGAGGGGTAGCTTCAGGGGAAGCTTCGGCAGTTCGTTTACTGCGATTTGCTTCTCGTTCCTCTATCCCGAGTACCCTTGCTTTAAGAACCTGCAGTTCGGACTGCTGCACTTTCTTCCTCCTCTCCTGGCTTTTCTAACCGCCTGCGTCCGGAAACCCAGCCTTCCACGGAATGGAGCCTGGCGTGCCTCGTGTCCGTCCAGGGTGCTCAGGATTTCCGAGGGCCTTTGTGAGCTCGTCGTTCTCTCTGTCTGGAAGGAACGTCCCTTTCTGCGCTGCAGCGATATAGTACCGGAGCTTATTCAAGGGTATGTCAAGTTGCTCATCCGTCCAAATGCACTTCCCTGTTACAGGGTCCAAGGTTCCGCCAGCCCCGAAGAACCAAGTCCGGCAACGGTCTGGCCAGCTCATTGTCTCTGGTTCGATCCCTTTATGAAGCAGATCATTCTCAGCCTTGGCCCACTTAGGCCAGGCTACGAGGTAGCCACCTGACCCCGTGCGATGGTGAAGCTTCTTCTTCGCAGCATTTTTCTTGTTTGTCTCCGACATCTTCTTACTCTTTTCCGATGTCTTGTAGGCCACAAATGCAGGCCAGTCATCTCTGATCTTCTCATATATGCCCTTGAATTCTGGTGTCTCTTTTTTCTCGACAAACCTATTCAGGTCATTCTTCCACCTCCTGAATAGGTCTGCCATCCTCTTAAGAGCAAAAGACTTGATTAATTGCTCTTTAACTGGCTTCTCCGGATCATCCTCTGGCAGTAGGGTGAAATTTGTCTTCAGCTCAGTCCAAAGATCATTTTTCTGCATATCATTGACGTAAGACACCTCAGGGTCTTCTGTAGCCGGCTTGAACCATTGCTGGATGCTGATCGGGATCTTGTCCCTAACCAGAACCCCTCACTGAGCAACAAATGCCTTCTTTGTTCGGATGGGTTCAATAGGTTGGCCGTCGGGCGCGATTGCTATGATCTCAAACCTTTCATCCGAGCTCAACTTTTTCTTCGGGCCTCGTCTCTTTACCTCAGTTGTGCTCGATCCGGAGGGCTAGAAAAAAGAGGAAAGACTTAATTAATATGTGTACATACCAAAACAATGAATGCATCAATTACCTAGTCAGCACAGGCTTAACTAATATATATACCTGGCCGGAGCCGTCATCACGGTCTCCTTCTTGCACCGGCATTGGGTCACCGGAGCCGTCCTCACGTTCTTCTTCTTGCACCGGCATTAGGTCACCGGAGCCAGCTTCTTCACCCTCTCGTTCCAGAGTACCATCGGTGTCGTTGAGATACAACGAGACGGCATCACTTCCTTCTGCGATTATGTCCCTCAACATCGCTTCGTTTGCTTCGTCTCGGGCGGTGTCCATAGTTTCTACAAATATTTACAACATGGCAATTATTATTCAAACATGACAAATGGATATATTAGTGGCAAACGTAGAACTAGCTAGCTAATCATAGTAAGGAATCATATATATTAATTAGTGGCCTCGACGCTGCTTCTCTAGGGTTTGGGGTGGCCTCGACAACGCTTCAAGGGTTTGGGGTGGCCTCGAGAGAGTTTGTTGGGTAGGGGCGCGGCGGGAGGGGGTAGGAGACCGACATCATTTTTTTCTAGGGTTTGGGTGTCCTCGAGAGTTTTGGTCGAGCGAGAGGGTCGGGGGGTGCTCCCGCGGTATAAGTTATTATCACAGTCGAGAGGGGGTATATATATCGACCGCCCCTCAGGTCGAAGTTATCCGAGGGGTATATCGACCCCCCTCGTGTTGAAGTTATCGGGAGAGGGAATAGAGGAGAAGAAGAAAGGAATAGAGGAGAAGATCAAAGAAAAAAAAGAAAAAAAAAAGAGGAGAAGAAGAAAGGAATAGAGGAGAAGAAGAAATTCTATTTTTTTCTTCTTCTCCTCTATTCCTTTATTCTTCTCCTCTTCTTTTTCTTCTTTTTTCCTCTTCTTATTTACTTCTCCTCTTCTTCTTTCTTCCCCTTCTTATTTTCTTCTTTCCTATCCTTCTTTTTCTTCTAAATTTTAGCATATTCTAAATTTTCTTCTAACTTTCTATATATATATATATATATATATATATGAACAAAAAAAATTAAACTAATCACATACACATATACATACACATATACATTATACATATACATATACATACATATACATACACATACACATATACATTATACATACACATATACAATATACATACACATATGAAAAAAAAACTAAACTAAAAAAAAATAAGGGCAGGGGCGGCGGCAGCGAAGGGCAGGGGCGGCGCGCGGCGGCCGCGCAGGCAGGGGCGGCGCGAGGCGGCAGCGAAGGGCAGGGGCGACGGCGCAATGGCAGCGCGCGGCGGCGTCGGCGGCCAGTACAGGGGGAGGAGCAGGGGAACGGGGCGGCGCTCACCGAGAGGTGGCGTCGGCGATGAGGAAGGCTCGGGGACGGCGGAGGCGCGCGCGCTCGGGGGCGAGGGCAGGGGTGCGCGGGCTCGGGGACGACGTCAGCGACGGCGACGGCGAGGCACGGGCGACGGCGCGGTCGGGGGCGACGGCAGGGGCGGCGGACGGCGTCGGGGCAGCCTAGCGGCGTCGATGTGCTCGGCTTCGTCGGGCGGGCCGGGGGGCAACTGGCGATGAGTTCGTCAAATTTTCCTAAGTGCTACTTATATACCCAGGCCTTTGGTCCCGGTTCGTGGCACAAACTGGGACCAATGCCACCCTTTAGTCCCGGTTGGTGCCCGGTTGGTGGCACCAACCGGGACTAAAGGGGGGCATTGGTCCCGGGTCGTAGCACCAACCGGGACTAATGCCGCCCTTTAGTCCCGGTTGGTGCCACCAACCGGGACCAAAGGCCTGTGCTGCCCCGAACCCAAATATTTAGTCCGACCTCGCTAGTTGAGAGGGAGCCGCACCTGTTTATAAGGTGCGGTGCGCCATCCCTCTCGAGCTCCTCTCTAAAGCAGGCTTTCGGGCCTAACACTGCCATCTGTGCATGTGGGCCTACTGGGCCTCCCGCAGGTCTGAATCCTGGCCCATGGTAGGGTTTCTAGTCGTATTCAGTCCATGGGGGCCCAGTAGGCGGCACTTTTTTTTGTTTTTCTTGTTTTCATTGTTTCTACTTAGAACTAAATACTTATTGTTGCTATATTTATTTTTTTCCAGTTTTTTTGTTTTGTTTTCTGCATTATTTATTTTATTTTGTTTATTGCTTCATTTTTTAATTCTTTTAGCTTTTAGTTTTAGAAAAATTATAAACTTTCTGTTAGTGCCATTAGTTTTCAAATTTGAAAACACTTTTTTAGTTTTTTTGTTTTCTTTGTTGCTTTATTTATTTTATTTTGTTTCTTGCTTTATTTTTAATTCTTTTTGCTTTTAGGTCGGCAAAATTATAAACTTTCTGTTAGTGCCATTAATTTTAGAAAAAATATAAACTTTCTGTTAGTGCCATTAGTTTTTAAATTTGAATAGTTAAAATTTGAACATAAATGCACCTATAGAGAAAATTCGACCTAAATTCATAGTTTTCAAATGAACTCTGAAAAAGTTGGCATAGCATACTCGTCTGTTACAAATTTGGCATGGTATCATCGTAATAGTTGTGGGAGAAAGTCTTCAGTTTTTCTTCGCTTGTGTCATTTGCTTATTGCGCCGTAACCATGGATAATCTTCATCGTTTATCAGGATGCTTGGGTCAGCCTTGACATTGAAGGGAGGAATTTCATGAAACCTTTCATAATCTTCAGACATGTCTGTCTTGCCCTCCACTCCCAGGATGTCCCTTTTTCCTGAAAGAACTATGTGGCGCTTTGGCTCATCGTATGATGTATTCGTTTCCTTATCTTTTCTTTTTCTCGGTCTGGTAGACATGTCCTTCACATAGATAACCTGTGCCACATCATTGGCTAGGACGAACGGTTCGTCAGTGTACCCAAGATTTTCCAGATCGACTGTTGTCATTCCGTACTGTGGGTCTACATGTACCCGCCTCCTGACAGATTGACCCATTTGCACTTAAACAAATGGACCTTAAAATCTTGTCCGCAGTCAGGTTCCCATATGTCCACTATGTAACCATAATATGTGTCCTTTCCCTTCTCGGTTGTTGCATCAAAGCGGACACCGCTGTTTTGGTTGGTGCTCTTTTGATCTTGGTCAATTGTGTAAAATGTATTCCCATTTATCTCGTATCCTTTGTAAATCAATACAGTCAAAGATGGTCCCCTGGACAACAAGTACAACTCATCACAAACAGTGTTGTCACCTCTGAGACGTGCTTCCAACCAACTGCTGAAAGTCCTAATGTGTTCACATGTAACCCAGTCGTCGCACTGCTCCGGGTGTTTGGAGCGCAGACTGTTCTTGTGTTCATCGACATACGGGGTCACCAAGGTAGAGTTCTGTAGAACTGTGTAGTGTGCTTGAGACCAAAAATGCCCGTCCCTGCATATTATTGAGTCCGCTCCTAGCGTGCCTTTTCCAGTCAGTCTCCCCTCATACCGCGATTTAGGGAGACCTATCTTCTTAAGGCCAGGAATGAAGTCAACACAAAACCCGATGACATCCTCTGTTTGATGGCCCATGGAGATGCTTCCTTCTGGCCTAGCGCGGTTACGGACATATTTCTTTAGGACTCCCATGAACCTCTCAAAGGGGAACATATTGTGTAGAAATACAGGCCCCAGAACGACAATCTCGTCGACTAGATGAACTAGGACATGCGTCATGATATTGAAGAAGGATGGTGGGAACACCAGCTCGAAACTGACAAGACATTGCGCCACATCACTCCTTAGCCTTGGTACCATTTCCTGATCGATCACCTCCTGAGAGATTGCATTGAGGAATGCACATAGCTTCACAATGGCCAATCGGACGTTTTTCGGTAGAAGCCCCCTCAATGCAACCGGAAGCAGTTGCGTCATAATCACGTGGCAGTCATGAGACTTTAGGTTCTTGAACTTTTTCTCTGGGATATTTATTATTCCCTTTATATTCGACGAGAAGCCAGTCGGGACCTTCATACTGAGCAGACATTCAAAGAAGATTTCTTTCTCTTCTTTCGTAAGAGCGTAGCTGGCAGGACCTTCATACTGCTTCGGAGGCATGCCGTCTTTTTCGTGGAAACGTTGCAGGTCTTCCCGTGCCTCAGGTGTATCTTTTGTCTTTCCATACACGCCCAAGAAGCCTAGCAGGTTCACGCAAAGGTTCTTCGTCACGTGCATCACGTCGATTGAAGAGCGGACCTCTAGGTCTTTCCAGTAGGGTAGGTCCCAAAATATAGATTTCTTCTTCCACATGGGTGCGTGTCCCTCAGCGTCATTCAGAACAGCTAGTGCGCGGGACCCTTTCCAAAGATTACATGTAAATCATTGACCATAGCAAGTACGTGATCACTGGTACGCATGGCGGGCTTCTTCCGGTGATCTTCCTCGCCTTTGAAATGCTTGCCTTTCTTTCGACATTGATGGTTGGTCGGAAGAAATAGACGATGGCCCAGGTACACATTCTTCCTGCATTTGTCCAGGTATATACTTTCAGTGTCATCTAAACAGTGTGTGCATGCGTGGTATCCTTTGTTTGTCTGTCTTGAAAGGTTACTGAGAGCGGGCCAATCGTTGATGGTCACGAACAGCAACGCCTTTAGGTTAAATTCCTCTTGTCTGTGCTCATCGCACGTACGTACACCGTTTCCATTCCACAGCTGTAAAAGTTCTTCAACTAATGGCCTTAGGTACACATCAATGTCGTTGCCGGGTTGCTTAGTGCCTTGGATGAGAACTGACATCATAATGAACTTCCGCTTCATGCACATCCAAGGAGGAAGGTTATACATACATAGAGTCACAGGCCAGGTGCTGTGATTGCTGCTCTGCTCCCTGAAAGGATTAATGCCATCCGCGCTTAAAGCAAACCATACGTTCCTTGGGTCCTTTGCAAACTCATCCCAGTACTTTCTCACGATTTTTCTCCACTGCGACCCGTCAGCGGGTGCTCTCAACTTCCCGTGTTTCTTACGATCCTCACTGTGCCATCGCATCGACTTGCCATGCTCTCCGTTTTTGAACAGATGTTTCAACCGTGGTATTATAGGATCATACCACATCACCTTCGCGGGAACCCTCTTCCTGCGGGGCTTGCCGTGAACATCACCAGGGTCATCTCGTCTGATCTTATACCGCAATGCACCCCATACCGGGCATGCGTTCAGATCCTTGTATGCACCGCGGTATAGGATGCAGTCATTAGGGCATGCATGTATCTTCTCCACCTCCAATCCTAGAGGGCATACGACCTTCTTTGCTGTGTATGTACTGTCGGGCAATTCGTTATCCTTTGGAAGCTTCTTGTTCAATATTTTCAGTAGTTTCTCAAATCCTTTGTCAGGCACATCATTCTCTACCTTCCACTGCAGCAATTCCAGTACGGTACCGAGCTTTGTGTTGCCATCTTTGCAATTGGGGTACAACCCTTTTTTGTGATCCTCTAACATGCGATCGAACTTCAGCTTCTCCTTTTGACTTTCGCATTGCGTCCTTGCATCGACAATGACCCGGCGGAGATCATCATCATCGGGCACATCGTCTGGTTCCTCTTGATCTTCAACAGCTTCACCCGTTGCAGCATCATTGGGCACATCGTCTGGTTCCTCTTCATCTTCACCAGCTCCCCCCGTTGCAGCATCACGGTATTCAGGGGGCACGTAGTTGTCATCGTATTCTTCTTCTCCGTCGTCTTCCATCATAACCCCTATTTCTTCGTGCCTCGTCCAAACATTATAATGTGGCATGAAACCCTTGTAAAGCAGGTGGGTGTGAAGGATTTTCCGGTCAGAGTAAGGCTTCGTATTCCCACAATCAGGGCATGGACAACACATAAAACCATTCTGCTTGTTTGCCTCAGCCGCATCGAGAAACTCATGCACGCCCTTAATGTACTCGGAGGTGTGTCTGTCACCGTACATCCATTGCCGGTTCATCTGCATGCATTATATATAATTAAGTGTCCAAATTAATAGAAGTTCATCATCACATTAAAACCAAAGTACATACATAGTTCTCATCTAACAACATATAGCTCTCCAGAGCATCTAATTAAATAAACCATACATTGATACTATGTAAAACATTTAAATGCGAAAACAAAGGCGATCATAATCGCAACCAAGGTAACAATTGATCCAATGGCATAATGATACCAAGCCTCGGTGTGAATGGCATATTTTCTAATCTTTCTAATCTTCAAGCGCATCGCATCCATCTTGATCTTGTGATCATCGACGACATCCGCAACATGCAACTCGAATATCATCTTCTCCTCCTCAATTTTTTTTATTTTTTCCTTCAAGAAATTGTTTTCTTCTTCAACTAAATTTAACCTCTCGACAATAGGGTCGGTTGGAATTTACGGTTCACATACATCCTAGATAAATAAAATCTATGTCACGTTGGTCTGCATAATTTTCATAAACAATAAATGAACCAATAGTTATAAAGATTAATCTATATACCACATCCGAATCATAGACAAGACGAGGGCCGACGGGGGCGGATACCAAAACCATCGCACTATATAAGATGCAATACTAAAAGTAAGAAAATGATACAAGTATCTATCTAAACATACAAGTAAGAATATTTTTCTTTTTAGAAAGAAGATAAGAACAAGAGGCTCACCACGGTGGTGTCGGTGATGAGACCGGCGCGGGTGATCGACGGCGGTGAAGACGGGGGTGGGGCGTGACAGACCGCTAAATCTAGACAAATCTCGAGGAAAATGGAGCTTTGAGGTCGAGCTTCGAGAGGAGAAAGCTTAACTAGTGTGGTTCGGGCATTTCATCGAACACCTCATGTGCATAGGAGGTGAGCTAGAGCACCACAAACCCCTCCCCTCGCCGGCCCAGAAAAACAGAGCACTGGAGTGCTCTGCTCTGGCGCGAGGGGTATATATAGGCAGCACCACTGGTCCCGGTTCGTGGCATGAACCGGGACTAAATGGGAGCCTTTGGTCCCGGTTCATGCCACGAACCGGGACCAATGGTGGTGGGCCAGGAGCCAGGCCCATTGGTCCCGGTTCGTCCCACCAACCGGGACCAAAAGGCCCAGACAAACCGGGACCAATGGCCCATGTGGCCCGGCCGGCCCCCTGGGCTCACGAACCGGGTCCAATGCCCCCATTGGTCCCGGTTCTAGATTGAACCGGGACTAATCACTACGGGAAACGACTAATTTGCCGTCAGGGGACGTCTTTGCCGTCAGCTTTTCGTCGGGCAAGACGGCAAAGAAAGATTTGCTGTCATCACCAGACGGCAAAGAAAAACTGACGCCAAAATATACTTTGCCGTCTGCCAAAAAAATACAGACTGCAAAGAGAGCACTTTGCCATTTGTGAAACAAATCACACACGGCAAATAATCTTTGCCGTTAGTTTTTGTTTTCACAGACGGCAAAGAATCTTTGCCGTCTGCGTTTTTATTAGCAGACGGCAAACTGGGCTCTTTCCTGTCTGCATTTTTTTTTCAGATGGCAAAGAAGAAACACAAGACGCGGATTGATCACATGGATCGATGACATGGCATGATCCACTCCACTCATCCCTGGCTCCCTACAGCGCCCCACCCCACGCCCCACGCGCCCCCACCACTGTCTCTCTCTCTCCCTTATCCTCCCCCACCCCACCCACCACGGTCTCTCTCTCCCTTATCCTCCCGCACCCACCCTCACCACGATCTCTCTCCCTTCTCTTTGCTCTGGATCCACAGCAAGCCGGCGCCCCGACACCACCTCGTCCGCCGGCCCCAACCTAGTCCACTGACCCAACCCTTTCCTCTCAACCCCTGGCGCCGCCGGCCCCTTGCTCCGGCCGCTTCCTCTCGGCCCCCAGCGTCGCCGGCCCTGCCCCATCCCCCGTCGCCCCTGCCGGCTTCCACGCCCCGTCCCCCGTCGCGCGCCGTCCGCCTCCGCGACGCCACCAGAGCCCGCCTCCGCCCCGCCGCGCGACCGGAGCCCGCCTCCGCCTCGGCCTCCGCCGGGCCACCGGTGACCGCCTCTGCCTCGACCTCCGCCGCACCACCGGAGCCTGCCTCTGCCTCGACCTCTGCCGCACCATCGGAGCCCGCCTCCGCCTCGACCTCCGCCGCAGCACCGGAGCCCGCCTCCGCCTCGACCTCCACCGCGCCATCGGAGCCCGCCTCTGCCCATGCCACCGGCCGTGCGCCGCCCGCCCGCTCAACCGGCCGCGCGCCGCCCGCCCACGCAACCGGCCGCGCGCCGCCCTCCTCATCCACGCGCCCGCGTCCACCCACCTTCCCTTGCGTCGCGAGCGTCGTCCGCCCGCTGGAGCCCACCTCCGCCCTCGCCACCAGCCGACGCCGGCGCTGGCACCACCAGATAGAGCGCATCCCGCAGTGGCCTACACAGATAGAGGAGCGGCAGATCGAGAAGCGCTTGTTCGTCTCCACCAGATCGAAGCTGCGGTGGATCCAGACGATATTCATCTGTAATATTGTTGTTTATTGTGATGTAGACATGCTGTACTCCATATTGTATAATGTGTATTGTGTATAATCTAGTGTGGTATATCTTGTGGGTTTTTGTCCATCTGAAATGCAAAAAAAAATCAATAATGCGTATTGTATACGAAGATTGGTAGTGGGGTTTCCTTGACCGTGTCGACCATCCTGTAATATTTGATAGCTGATCTCACCTGTTCACTGTAGGTTTAATTTTTATTTGATTAAAAAATATTTCTATGCCGTCTGTGATGTATGAGATTGATGGCAAAGATGGCGTTTGGCTGATGGCAAAGATGCTTTTGTTTGCCGTCTGTAATTTATTGGGTTGACGGCAAATCTGATGTTTGGCTGGCGGCAAAGTCTTTGCCGTCTTCCCTATAAAAAAGCTGACGACAAATTATTCTTTGCCGGCTAATCTTTGCCGTCTGAGTTTGCCGTCTGCTTCCTGACGGCAAAGTCTTTGCCGTCTGGATTTAGGTCTTTGCCGTCTGTGATCCACAGACGGCAAATTACCTGTTTCCTGTAGTGAATGGGCTGACCCGGCCTGGACCGTTGCCCCTTTTCTACTAGTGATCTTAATCGATGTTGTGTCACAACTTGGATTGACTATCTGCATCTTATGGAGCCAATGTGACTTTTCTTACTTCATAGTACTATTTATGTTCTCTTCTTATTTTCCTTCCTCCCTTTTGGTGGATAGGAAACTATGTTTTCATCTTCGTTGCAAGATGAATAAACTTGTGTCAATATGTGACTAATGGATTTGAAATAGGAAAAGTCTATGATCGTCATTGTAGGAAATTATGTCTTGTATAAACAGGAAACAATCTCAAGTCCATGACCAAGATTTTCAATGTCGTGGTCGTCTTGGTGGGCTTGGTTCTGCTACTTGCTTTCATGGGGATGGCACGGGTGCCAAGATCACCCCTCTTGCACATCCCCACGCCTATCATCACGTACAGCCGCACAACATCATCGGCCGCGATGATGTTGTGCGGCTGTACGTGCTGATAGGCGTGGGGCTGTCCATCGCCATCACACAGTTCCTCGTGTCACTGCTCGACGATGCTGAAATGGAGGAGACGGAAGAGCTACCCATGCCAACGCTGTTGATGGGCCGAGTTTGCATCTTAATCGATGTTGTGTCACAACTTGGATTGACTATCTGCATCTTATGGAGCCAATGTGACTTTTCTTACTTCATAGTACTATTTATGTTCTCTTCTTATTTTCCTTCCTCCCTTTTGGTGGATAGGAAACTATGTTTTCATCTTCGTTGCAAGATGAATAAACTTGTGTCAATATGTGACTAATGGATTTGAAATAGAAAAAGTCTATGATCGTCATTGTAGGAAATTATGTCTTGTATAAACAGGAAACGATCTCAAGTCCATGACCAAGATTTTCAATGTCTTGGTCGTCTTGGTGGGCTTGGTTCTGCTACTTGCTTTCATGGGGATGACACGGGTGCCAACATCACCCCTCTTGCACATCCCCACACCTATGAGCACGTACAGCCGCACAACATCATCGCGGCCGATGATGTTGTGCGGCTGTACGTGCTGATAGGCGTGGGGCTGTCCATCACCATCACACAGTTCCTCGTGTCACTGCTCAATGACGCTTAAATGGAGGAGACGGAAGAGCTACCCATGCCAACGCTGTTGATGGGCCGAGTTTGCATCTTAATCGATGTTGTGTCACAACTTGGATTGACTATCTGCATCTTATGGAGCCTGGTCATCGCAGTTTCACCGCGCATGTGTATGGCGCACTTCTAGCCACAAGGTGGCAATTGTGCTGATATGCCCCTGCCTCTCTACCCTTTTCCCTCCTACCGCAAATCTACATCCAGATTTGAATACTGCACCATATCATTTTTGCATCACATAAGAACACAAGAAGGAATCCCTGCAAAAAAAAGAATACTAGAAGAAAGAAGAACAAGATAAGTAGAAAATATGGGCATCAGTGCTACAGGGGCTTACGAATGTGATGCTCATCATCCAGGAGGCGAGCTCACCAATGGTGTGTGATTTGGAACTTGGTGAGAAGCAGAAGATGAGCGCTAATGCGAGGGAGCATGAGATCTTTTATGACTGTGAGGAAGGTTGAGGTTTCTTAAACTAGAAACGATTATGAGCTTGAAGCCGAGGCGGTTGCTGTTGTTTAAATACACTTTAAATAATATCACAATTATTGATTTAATGAGGATTCAATGTGGGACGCGGGGGGGGGGGGGGGCTCCGCCCCACTTAGCAATGTTGACCTTTCTTACTTCGTATAGCACAGTTTATATTCTCTTCTTATTTTCATTCTCCTCTTTGGTTGATAGCAAACTATTTTCACCTTCGTTAGATTTGGTATCTACAACAGAATTGAATGTTAGAGTTAGTATTTTGCTGAAAAATTGTTAGTGTGACGCTGGGTACTTGTTTTAAGTGTGATCCCACAAGTCTTTTAGCACTGTCTGACATTGCTCTATTCTTCTCGCTACAACAATAGCAACAAAAGCCGACTGTGGTTCAGGACGCTAGCTCGCCGCCCCGGTGAATCCATGCAACAGGCGACTGTGGTTAAGGACCGTCTGCCAACCAGTGACTCCCACTAGTGCAGAACCGGGCAATAGCACCGGTTCGTAAGGCCCTTTAGTGCCGGTTCGGTAACCGGTACTAAAGTGTGGGCACTAAAGGCCCCCCCCCTTTAGTACCGGTTCAGCACGAACCGGTGCTAAAGGGCAACCACGTGGCACGAGCCAGCTCCGGGGGCCGGGAGCCCTTTAGTACCGGTTGGTGACACCAACCGGTATTAAAAGGTTGGGGGGGGGGGGTTTGGGTTTATGATTTCTTTTTCATTTAATTTTGTGTTTTCCATTTAATTTTTTTTCGTTTGCTGGTATTTTACGATACTACACATTGTACACGTTATATATATATATATATATATATATATATATATATATATATATATATATATATAAATAGAATTTCTAGTAGAACCGATCATATATATATCATCAAATGTCTCACAAACCACCATATTAATTCACACATACACACATGTATATATATATACAATTAGCTAGCTATATACAATTTCTCCTACATGTTGCCTTCGGAGCCAGTGGCATTAGCCTAATTGGTGCCTTCGGAGCACGATGACAATTGGAAGTGGTTCATGGGGGCGGTAGCGGGTAATGGTATTCTCCCTTCGGATCTATGACATGGTCGAGCAAAAATCCAGCTATTTCCTCTTGAAGTGCTTGTACGCGCTCCGTTTGTAGGAGCTTGTCCCGCACCTCTGTGAACTGTTAAGAAGGAGATCAATATGCATGTGTATTAGTTGTGTGACTAGATATCGATAATGGTGTAAAAAATTTGTATAGTGTTTTGACAAACGTACCTATTGCTGTCTTTGAGATCTGCTCCTCTCGGACGCCATCATGCGAATGTTCTCGCAAACGCAGTATGAACACAGATCAGTCCCCTGCGCCTGCTGAAGGGCCTTTACGAGAATGAAATTTGATCAGATAATAATTAATCAAGCATGATAATTAAAGAGATGACAGCTAGCTAGCTAGCTAGTACTACTTAATTACTTACCTTGGGTCGAAACTATTTCAGCTTTTGTTTCGATTGGCCTGGAGTGACGCTGATGAACCTTGCCCAAGCCCTGCCCGCTGACAAAGAAAATGAATAAAGGGTTTATTAAATAGTTCATATCAGGAAATGACGAACTAAATAGGCCGAGATATATAGTTAATAATGATTGAAATTACCTGTTGACTATCCCAAACAAGATGTTATAGTCAGTTTTTATTTTGAGTAGTGAGTCCAACATTTCAGCTGTTCCGGCGTCAACTTTAATGATACACAAGA
This sequence comes from Aegilops umbellulata, assembly GCA_032464435.1. Lineage (NCBI taxonomy): Eukaryota > Viridiplantae > Streptophyta > Magnoliopsida > Poales > Poaceae > Aegilops > Aegilops umbellulata. The sequence continues at coordinate 507,364,908 of CP136059.1, forward strand.
TCCAGTGAAATCCGCGTGCGCACATGTTTACATGTCTTAATTAAGCGGGCATATGTAAGCAAAAACATGTAGCTAGCTAGTAGGCAAAAATAGAGAATTTGTAGTATAAGACAGTATGACTCACTGGAAGTTGTAAGGAAGTAGTATATCTTCATTGTATTTGAGGCGCTTCAAGAACTCTAGCATGCTGTCCTCTATACTTTTTTAATAATATGCATCTATTTTCCATGTGTATTCATTAACGGTGTTTGGGTCAATGAACCCAATGCCATAGCGTCCACCTTTTTTCATTTCATACATCTTCATCCTGCATAATACCACAGAAAAGAATATAATGAGAATAATTACAGGTAATGATTGATCAAAAGGATCACTACAGCTAGATTGAGACTTAAATTACAGAAAGAAATCACTTACAGACAATAGCAACTGGCGATAGATTTGTCGAGTGCGTCTTGATTGTATAACTGAAACAGTTCAGAATACTCAACGGACACAGATTTCTCATGGTAGTAATGATCCTTCTTGACATCCACCATGAGGGACTCTCGATTGGAAATCTTGGTAATGTCCATATACCATTGATGCAATTCATACATTCTCGTTGGGAGCTTCTTGACCTCGTCTGGCTTGACCAAAGGTTGGCCCCGGACATATTTCCGTTTTATTTCCTCCTCTCTAAGCACATGCATGGGCTTGATCTCGAGGAGTTGTCCAACAGTGATCTTGAGAATCTCAGCCTGCGTTATATGCTCCTCGGTTATTACCACATTGCCCGCCTCGGGTACGTTAACGGTTTGCCCACAATAATATTGGGCGCGCGTACTCTTATGTGTTGTTGGCACAACAAGCGGGGGGATCGATTGCGCCGCCTATTCTCCCAGCTGGGGAACGGTTTTCCCGCAGTTTTTGACAACTGCTTGTTGTTTGCTCGAGCTCGAGCTCGCCTCCTTCTGTAGACGTGCTCGATTTAACTTCCTGATGTGGCGCTCATCGTCTGTGTCAACAGGCTTGGGAGCTGGTGGTTGAGCCATACGAATGAAGTGGTCAATCTTTTCCTCAGGCACTTTCTCCCTTGGCGGCGGTGGCGGTTTCGGTGCAAAATGGGCTTCCACCTCGGCCTTCGATATGGCTGCGGTTTCCTCCTCGGACTTTTCATAAGGCCTCTGCGGAAGAGGCGCGAGGCTTGGACCATATTTATATCACTTGCCTCCGCCTGTACTTCCTGTACTACCTCGACTCGTACCGCTACGCACCATAGCTGCGGCGTGTCTCTTCTGCGATTGCTGAGGCGGCGGAGACGGCTGACGTGGCTGAGTTGGACGAGGAGGAGTGGCCTGAAGCTGTGCCGGACTTGGAGGAGGAGTGGCCTGAAGCTGTGCCGAACTTGGAGGAGGAGTGGTCTGAAATTGTGCCGGACTTGGAGGAGGAGTGGACGTCTGACGCTGTGTCGGACTTGGAGGAGGAGTGGCCTGACACTTTGCCAGACTTGGAGGAGGAGGAGTGGCCTCACGCGTTGGTGGACTTGGAGGAGGAGGAGTCTGCTGACTCGATGGCGGACTTCGACGAGGAGTCGGGTGACGCGGTGTCGGTGGCCTTCGAAAGACGATGCAATCCTTTCTCCATAGGATGGCACGATGTATGGCCTCTCCCAATGTGTGCTCGTCGTCACCTCCAGGAATGTCAAGCTGTAGCCCCGAATATGGGTCCACCACCTCATCAACCAAGACACGAGTATAGCCCGCTGGAATCGGGTTGCAATGGAAGGTTGCCTCGGGGGGATTTGTAAAAGCAACGACGTTCGCCACCTTCATGGATATGTTCTTCATTTTGAAGTGTAGCTCGCACTTAGTGTTCTCCATGATGTCATCCACAGGGTATCTATCCAGCATTGCGTCGCCCGGGGCGGAACCCACGCTGCTTCTCGACATGGATGGGGCGGTGATATTCAATGCTGGATCATTCGCTAGCTGCTGCAGCTGTTGAGATCCCCTTTGCTGGCTAAGTGAGTCGATCTGCTCCTGCTGCCGCTAGAATTTGACTACCAAGTCCGCGTGCCTTGCTTCTAGGCCTTGAAGGCGTTCATAGTCCAGCTTCCTCTGCGCCTCCTCCATCTTCCTCTTCTTCTCCTCCGCAATCTTCTTTCTCGCACGGGTTCTGTAGTCGGCGTTCCAGTCCGAAAACCCCTCATACCACGGAATAGAGCCCTTGCCTCGTGTTCTTTCCGGGTGTTCAGGATTTCCCAGGGCCCGCGTAAGCTCGCCGTTCTCTCTGTTGGGCTGGAACACCCCCGATCGAGCCTCTTCTATTGCAACGAGTAGCTATCCGTCGGCTCCGTTCAGACATGCCTCCGTCGAAACTTTGCCTGTCTTCGGGTCCAACTCCCCCCATGCGCATAGAACCAAGTCCTGCACCTGGGGGGCCAGCTCCTAGTAACCGGAGTGACACCTGCATCCTCCATCTCTTTCTCAGACTTATCCCACTTAGGCATTGCCACCGCGTAGCCACCTGGCCCCAGCTTATGGAACTTATCCTTTTTTTCCGGCATTCTTCTTGTTTATTCTCGACCATTCCTTAGCTAATTCCGAATCCTTGAATTTCACGAAATCGTCCCAATGAGCACTTTGCTTCTCTAGTGTTCCCTCGAATACTGGAGTCTTCCTTCCTCCCTTGACGTACTTGTCCCATTCACGATTCTTGTGGTTCTTGAATGCAACCGCCATCTTCTTAAGAGCAGTGTTCTTGACTTTCTCCACATCTGCATATGTGAAATGATCTGGTAGGGTGAAATGTTCCATGAGAGTTTCCAAAGCAGACCTTTTTGTCTGTCGTTGACAAAAGTAAGATCTGGACGTGGCTTTGCTGGCTCTCTCCATTCTTGAAGGGAGATCGGGAGTTGGTCCTTCACAAGAACTCCGCACTGATGAATGAACTTGTCCGCAATCTTCTTAGGCGCTAATGGTTCACCATTAGATTTGATGGCCTCGATATTGTACTTTACGCCCTCCTTCAACTTTTTGTTCGGGCCTCGTTTCGTCCTGTTGCCTGAAGATTTGCTCGATCCGGATGGCTGAAAGAAGAAAGATCGATTCGTTAATATATCTTCAAGTCATTTAAAACATGTGATGATCACCAGATGCCTGCTTATATAAATATATATACCTCGCCGGTCTTTGTTGTTTCAAGATCAACATTTTCTTCGTCATCATCATAATCATAGTTCATGACTTCATCAATTCGGTCGTCGCGATCGAATATCATATCACCCTCCCCGGTGTTGTTTAGAAATTCGGAGCCGTCATAATCTTCTTCATTCTGATCATCATCTGGCCCGCGAGGATGGCGTATCATATCGAACATGGCCTGTTCTCCCTCTCTGCCGGTATTGTCCGCCATAGCTTTTATTTAACTAATCCAAAAGAAATATAAAGCAATTTAGTATTCGAATTACATCGTCTCGAATAATAGATAAAATCTCAAATACATCGTCTCGAATAATAGATATAATCTCGAATACATCGTCTTGAATAATATATAATCTCGAATACATCGTCTCAAATATTATATATCGAATACATCACTGGCTAGGTAGCTAATAAAGATCGAATACTACAGAAGAATCTAGGACACTCGCGGTTCCTGCGGCGCGGGCGGTGGACACCCAAAGAGAAGGAACCCTCACAGGATCATAGCTCAAGTGAGATCCCTGAAGAACCTGCCAGGTATTGGAGAACCTGTTGCCCTCTAACGCAACCATGTAGCGATGGACGTGCTCGTCCTCCTCCCTAACACGGTGACGTACCACCTCCGGCGGGCCCGGCTCCCTCCGCACCGAAAGTGGCCCACGCGAACGCCACCAAAGGAGATCAGGGTCGACGACGGGACCCGGGGCCAGGTTCCTCATCAAGCGGCGCGCCCCTCCAGGCAGCACCTCCCAGTGCCAGCACGGCGGAGCCCAGTCCCGGACATGGGTCAGCCGGACGTCGTCGCGGAAGGGTCGACGGCGAGTGTCGGGGATATAACCCGCGGTATGACCCGGTCGTAATTGGCGACTCACTGGTGACCCACCCGGAGCTTGGCGATTCATAGATAATCTGCTCGATCTTGGCGACTCATTAGTAACCCGACGGGCGGGTCAGATGGACAACAAGGCCCAAAGCCCAGAAGGCCGGCTCACGTTATGATGGGCCGGATTAAGAGGAAAGGGATGACGAATATTTCCTTTATGAGGAAGCAAGACCTGGACTTGTAATCAACTTGTAAGAGAAGATAGACTAGTCCTAGTCCTACAAGGACTCCACATGTAACCCGCCCCTCTAACTTATATAAGGAGGGGCAGGGCTCCTCAAAGAGGGACAAGCAACAAGAAACAATATCTAGGGCTAGACACAAAGAGGAGAGCCGGCTTACGGCGACTCCCTCATGATCATAATGAGACCTAGCCACAAACAGCATGTAGGGTTATTACCGGATGATGTTTCCCGGGGGCCGAAACTGTCTAAATCCTCGTCTTGTGTGTTGCGTCTCTTGATTCCGCTCAACCCCTTCAAGCTACCACATAGATGCGTTGGCCTCGCGACTAAGGCCTTGCAAGAGGACATCTGCCGTGACAATTCCACGACAGTTGACGCCCACCGTGGGGCTCGCGCACGGTGATGATGAGTTCTTGGAGGGATCTATCGCAGGGATCGAGAAGCCCACAAACCTGCCGGGTGAAGTAAAAGCCGGCGTGAAGAGGGTCTACGCCATCAACAAGCAGTGGGAAAGCTGGTGTTCACGGCCTCCGCGTCAAATCCATCTGAAAGGAAAAAAGTAGTCCACCAGAGCCAGTACATCACCACGTACAGGCACAAGCTCCCTGGAGAACCCGGTGTGGGGCAATCTTAGGCAGAGCCGGCAAGTTCATTGTTCATCTGCTAAGTCATGGGCGAGAGGAGAATTTTTATTGACAAAATTTGAAATCGAGAAGATTGGGATTGCGTGCGCCACCGCACGCGTCGTTAGGCGATCCATCGAATCCGACTCTCTATTGTTGTGTTTCCGCGTTTGACCAGGCAGTTTTTTCCGCAGCACAGAAGTACGAGACTGATCCGGTTACGCTACCATACAACTTTCGCTGGTTACAGTTTTAAAGGCAAGAGCAACACAACGATTCACGAGGAGATTTGATAGATCACTGTTGCTACTACGTGGGCGAAGACGATCTGCTACGTGGTTACCAGTAACATTACAGTGCTAGCTATTCTGTCACATGAAGCCATCTGTTCGTCAAAGCAAAAAGAAAAGAAAGGGGACGCTGTACATGCTGCCGCGGAGCATCTGCGTGTCAAGTTGCGAGCAGCCTCCATGTTTTCTAGCGGCAGCTCGGTCCATGCACGGAATTCATGAAATCCCTCATGGATTTGTCCCTACGCAAAGGAATCAAGTGGTAGTTCCAAGGAGTATTTTATTCAAGCAAGGAAGAAACTCAAGTTCTAATTAAAACTATCTACGAGAAGATTGGGAGAAAACTACGCAACCGCGTACATGCACATAGTACGTCCGGTCCAAACTTGGCCAAAGGTACATCAAATACAATGTTCAGGCCGAAAGGGGAGGTGGAAGCCACGGACTTGTCTCCGCCTCATCCTCACTTCCATCAGCAGTACGAGCCGCCTACTGCTGCCGGGTCAACATCCGCGCCTTGAGTCGCCCCCAGCGTCCTCAAACCGCAGTCACCTCAACCTTCTGTGCATTCACATCGCGTTATCAACGCCAATGATATACACCTTCTGCTATGGTCAAATATGGAGAATCTCAAGCCAATTCTCCGAGTCATCTTGAGATTCGGGGGCTACAATGGTATGGCTCGGTAAATTTAGCCGGTTTCAATGAATTCAAGAACTCCGGGTCATTGAAGGGAAGATAACCCGGCCCCGGAGGCTACTCTTTATTGGCGAATATTTAAAGGCCGTCAGAAAAATTTCAGGCTCAAAATGAAGATTCCGGTTTAAAATATAGCTCAAGAGACATCTCTCTCCCGCAAAGCTTTGAAGCTATTAAATCCGGTTGAAAATCCGGCTCAAGGTAAATTTGTCTCTCACAAAGTTTTGAAGCTTTTAAATTCGGTTTAAAGTTCTGGTTCAAAAAGATTTAATCTCTCGCAAGTTCGAGTTCTCAGAAAAATTAAAGGTTGCCAAAAGAACTTGCTGCCATGATGCGCGGTTCAAACTTGAATATCCTGCCTTACGGTTTATCTTATTAAGATCACTTGGGGGCTTCCTGCTCATCGAGCATAGCTATCAGTGCCCTTTTGATCGGCGCAATGCCAAAATTTATATGGTCACTTGGGGGCTTCCTGTTTAAACATAGGTCGTATTCGAACCAAAGAGAACATAGCTATCGAAACCCTTTTGATTGGCAATACTGCCAAACCCACTAGGGGGCTTCTTGATCGTATCCGAATCATAGCTCAACCCCTTTGGGTCCGACGTGGATCGTATTCGAATCAGCGTCGTTAAACAACTCTCAAGGTCATTTGGGGGCTTCCTGTTCAAACATAGGTCGTATTCGAATCAAAAAGAACATAGCTGTCGATACCCTCTTAATCGGCATCGCCAAAGCCACTGGGGGCTATATGATCGTATTCGAATCTTTGCTTAACCACTGATCGTATCCGAATCAGAAGCCATCAAAAAGTTTTATTCTGTCTCTGGTAAAGTTTATTGCAGCCACAATTACTTAACTTGAGACCTTTTTGGGATTTTATCTCAAATATATATAAGTGTTTTATGCTTAACCCAGCTTGACTTTGACTATAAGTCGCCAGTTTATGACAATTATCATCTACGTGGAAGCATTGGCTTCTAAGGATTGGGTTATCACCCTTACTACACAGGTCATGTAAGCCGGCAGTACAAATTCAATATCACAGTGGTTATATGTGAGATATTATGACCCGCCCTGGTTTTCACGCTAAGTCGCCAGGGCATATGTTGGTTAAACTCTCTGCAGGATTTGCAGAAATATGACATATAAATGATTAAGTTCAAGCTCATTACCAAAGTTGATGCTTCAAAATGATTATCCGTTCTGGATTTGTCTCAAAAGGCTATAAGCCGTCGGGTCATAAAAATTCCGGTTTACAATGAAGGCGTATTAAATCGCCATCGGCCAAGAGCCGCCGGGTATTTAAACTCCGGATTTACTTGTCAACAGATAAGGTATTTGAAATCTTTAAATAGCCAAACTTGGCTAGATTTTTGTTATGATATTGAATGATTGAGGTTTTCAAACCGGGTTATTCAAATCTTAAATAGCCAACATGGCTGGATTTTCATTATGATATTGAATGATTGAGGTTTTCATACCGGATTATATTATTCAAATCTTGAATAGCCAACATGGCTGGATTTCTCTTATGATTATCAATAACCAGTATTATGATTGAGGTTTTCAAAGTCGCTTTAGCGCAACGGCTATTATTTTTATCAATGGGCATGATTTATTTTACAATGGAGGAAATAGTCCCGAGTCGCTGCAGGCTTACAACCCGGCACTTGAGGGCTACATTATTCAAGTTGAGGTTACATCAAATATGCAAGTCTCATGTCGCTGCAAGCATGCACCATGACACTTGGGGGCTAATGCAAAGTCATTTTTGCTCACATCATTGAAAACCCGACTCATCACATCGTAATGAGCCGGCCCTTGGGGGCTACCAATTGCTCCTGTCAACAGTTTAAGGTACACAAGTCTTAATCCGTTATATTAAAGGATCCATTGCTCAGTTGGTAAAGCACAAAGCTCTTAACCTTATGGACGTGGGTTCAAGCCCCATGGTGGAGATTACATCATATGATGTTATTATCAATGAATTATATACAAAGTCCCAGCTCAGTAATATCTTACTGAGCCGGCCCTTGGGGGCTACACGTTGCTGCTCCGGTTTACATAATAATGTTTACAAAGTCCCTGCTCATTATTGTATAATGACCCGACCCTTGGGGGCTACACTGGTTGAAGTTTTTATGAGCATAAGGCTATTACAAGTCCCAGGTTGCTGCAAGCATGACAACCCGGCACTTGGGGGCTACAGGTGATATGAGTATAAGGGAGAAAAGATCTCCAAATTCTCAGTTTGGAGCAGACCAGATTAACCCGGTGTCTGCAACAATCATGACCCGGTGTCAACAAAATTATGACTCGGCATCATTAGTCTTTTATAACCCGGAGATTTTGGAAATTATAACTCGACAAGATCTGCATCTTTAAGCCGGTTGAAAATCAGATGAGTATTTCAAGACCTATATTTTTGAAGCCAGTGCTTTGGAAGCCGATTCAAGTAGATTATTTCTTACAATGTCTCTCTCCAAGAGCCAATGTCAGCAAATTGATTATGAAGCTGGCCTATTGACCCGGATTTTTCAGAAGAAGTGCTCGGATTTTTTACATTGGTAATATTTGAACACATCTGCTAAAGGAGATTTGGTATGAGATCATGAATACGCATCCAGGAGGAAATGACAAGGATTTAAAGGATGATCAGGTGCCGGCTTACAAGAATGTTTAACCCGGAGCACAACCTTTCAAATTTGTTCTTGTGTTTTGCAGGATCAGTTTAACATGGATAAATCCAAATTAAACTGGGGGCTAATGTCGGGGATATAACCCGCGGTATGACCCGGCCGTAATTGGCGACTCACTGGTGACCCGCCCGGAGCTTGGCGATTCATAGATAATCTGCTCGATCTTGGCGACTCATTAGTAACCCGACGGGCGGGTCAGATGGACAACAAGGTCCAAAGCCCAGAAGGCCGGCTCACGTTATGATGGGCCGGATTAAGAGGAAAGGGACGACGAATATTTCCTTTATGAGGAAGCAAGACCCGGACTTGTAATCGTGTTGTAAGAGAAGATAGACTAGTCCTAGTCCTACAAGGACTCCACATGTAACCCGCCCCTCTAACTTATAGAAGGAGGGGCAGGGCTCCTCAAAGAGGGACAAGCAATAAGAAACAATATCTAGGGCTAGACACAAAGAGGAGAGCCGGCTTACGGCGACTCCCTCATGATCATAATGATACCTAGCCACAAACAGCATATAGGGTTATTACCGGATGATGTTTCCCGGGGCCCTAAGCTGTCTAAATCCTCGTCTTGTGTGTTGCGTCTCTCGATTCCGCTCAACCCCTTCAAGCTACCACATAGATGCGTTGGGCTCGCGACTAAGTCCTTGCAAGAGGACATCTGCCGTGACAATTCCACGACAGCGAGGATGCGGGCCGGGCATCGTCGAGAACAAATACTAGCTATATGCCCGCAAAAAGTAACATTTTTTTAATGATTGTATTTTGATAACTAAAATTTCTAACATTTCTATATAACACTAATTATGCTATCATTGCATATGTCAAAATTCTATATGCTATTTCATACTAATTAAGCATCTAATACTAAAAACAGAAAAAACAACTTCTATACATCCATTAAAAAACAGAAAAACAACATTATATAAAAAAATTCATACTAATTAAACACTAATTATATCCATATAACATGCATTCATACATATATACTAGTGAAAAAATAATAATCTAAAAAATCTAAACTAATTAAACATACAAAATAAGTATATTCTAATATATACATGCATTCATATATACGTGTGTGTGTGTGTGTGTTCATCATGCAAGCTTGCGTGTGTGTGTATGGGCTCGGGGAGGGGCGGCGCCCATGGTGGCCGCCGGGGGCGAGGGAGAGGGGTTAGAGGGGGAGAGCTCATAGCGGGGCGACGGCGATGGCGAGGCGACGGCCGGGGGCGGCGACGGGCCGGGGGGCCCCGCGGGGGCGGCGACACGGGGACGGCGCTACGGGGACGGGCCCGGGGCGGCGACGGAGACGAGGGCGACGATGGGGACAGGGGCGGCGACGGCGTCGATCGATCGGGGCAGGCGGTGCTTCAATGGGGAAACAGAGGAAGAAACAATGGGAGAATGAAATTTTTCGAAGTATTGTATATATAGAAGGCACCTTTAGTACCGGTTGGAGCCACCAACCGATACTAATGGCCTATTTTGGCCAGCCCAAGCGGCGGGAAGCGACCCCCTTTAGTACCGGGTGGTGGCTCCAACAGGTACTAAAGACCCCACATTTAGTACCGGTTGGTGCCACAACCCGATACTAAAGGGGGTGCGCTGGCGCGGGTGCGGTGCGGCAGGTTTAGTCCCACCTCGCTAGCCGAGGGGCGTCCGCACTGGTTTATAAGCCCCCGTGCGGTAGCTCTCTCAAGCTCCTCTCCAAAGCAGGCCTATTGGGCCTACATGTTCTGTGCTGCCCTGTGGGCCTACTGGGCCTTTGTGGGCCTGCATCCTGGCCCAACAACACGTTGGGTTTCTAGTCGTATGCAGGCCACTCTGGCCCAGTAGGCGGGCTTTTTTATTTTCTTATTTTTTTTGCTTTATTTATTTTTGTTTTGTTTATTTTGAGTTTTTTTTTTTCTGTATTTAGAGTTTTTTGTGAATATTTTTGCTTTAGGTACAAAAAATTACAAACTTTCTGTTAGTGCCCGTAGTTTTCAAATTTGAATAGTTTAAATTTTGAAGAGTTTTCAAATTGTGAATAACTTAACTTTAAAAATCAGTAAAGGCATGAAAGAATTTGTTTGCACATAAAATTTCTTCGCGTTTCAAATGCCAAAACACATAACTACCCTAACTATTACAGAGATTCCCTCCTGAGTGTGAAACACAGAAGAAAGTGATGATAGTGAAGCCGATCACATCCTAGATCTTTGGGTGTGAAACTTTTTCTTCGCGTGTGTTCCTTTGCGATGTAACCATGGAAAATCTTCATCATTTAACGGGATGCTCGGGTCAATATTCACAGTGAATGGAGCAATTTCATCAAACTTTTCATAATCTTCTGACATGTCTGTCTTGTCATCCACTCCCACGATGTTTCTCTTCCCAGAAAGAACTATGTGCCGCTTTGGCTCATCGTACGATGCATTCGCTTCCTTATCTTTTCTTTTTCTCGGCTTGGTAGACATGTCCTTCACATAGAAAACATGTGCCACATCATTGGCTAGAACGAATGGTTCGTCTTCATATGCAAGATTGTTGAGATCCACTGTTGTCATTCCGTACTGCGGGTCTTCTGTTACCCCGCCTCGTGTCATATTGACCCATTTGCACCGAAACAAAGGGACCTTCAAACCACGTCGATAGTCAAGTTCCCATATGTCCTGTATATAACCATAATATGTTTCCTTTCCCGTCTTGGTTTCTGCATCAAAGTGGAGACCACTGTTTTGGTTGGTGCTCTTCTTATCTTGGGCGATCGTGTAAAATGTATTACCATTTATCTCGTACCCTTTGAAAGTCATTATATTCGAAGATGGTAACTGGGACAACAAGTACATGTCATCTTCAATAGAGGCGTCATGCATGGTATGTGTCTACAACCAGCTGGCGAAGCTCCTGGTTTGTTCACGTGTAATCCAGTCATCAGACCGCTCCGGGTGTTTGGAGCGTAGCAAATTCTTGTGTTCATCCATATACGGAGCCACCAAGGCGGAATTCTGTAGAACTGTGTAGTGTGCTTCAGTGAGAGAATGTCCGTCCATACATATTATTTGTTCCCCTCCTAGCATGCCTTTTCCATCCAGTCTGCCCTTATGCCGCGATTCAGGAACACCAATCGGCTTAAGGTCAGGAATAAAGTCAATACAAATCTCAATGACCTCCTCATTTTCATGGCCCTTGGAGATGCTTCCTTCTAGCCTAGCACGGTTATGAACATATTTCTTTAAGACTCCCATGAACCTCTCAAAGGGGAACATATTGTGTAGAAATACAGAACCCAAAACGTTAATCTCTTCGCATAGGTTAGGATGTGTGTCATGATGCTGAAGAAGGATGGTTGGAACACCAACTCGAAACTGACAAGACATTGCACCAAATCATTCTGTAACCTTGGTATGATTTCTGGATCGATTACCTTCTAAGAGATTGCATTGAGAAATGCACATAGCTTCACAATGGCTAATCGAATGTTTTCCGGTAGAAGACCCCTCAATGCAACCAGAAGCAGTTGCGTCATAATCACGTGGCAGTCATGAGACTTTAGGTTCTGAAACTTTTTCTCTGCCATGTTTATTATTCCCTTTATATTCGACGAGAAGCCAGACGGTACCTTAATACTGAGCAGGCATTCAAAGAAGAATTCCTTCTCTTCTTGGTAAGAGCGTAGCTTGCATGACCCTGATGTATGCCGTCTTTTCCGTGCATACGTTGCTGGTCCTCCCGTGCCTCAGGTGTATCTTTTGTCTTCCCATACACGCCCAAGAAGCCAAGCAGGGTCACACAAAGATTCTTCGTCACGTGCATCACGTCGATTGCGGAGCGGACCTCTAGGTCTTTCCAATAGGGCAGGTCCCAAAATATAGATTTCTTCTTCCACATGGGTGCGCGTCCGTCAGCGTCATTCGGAACAGGTTGTCCACCAGGACCCTTTCCAAAGACCACCTTCAAATCCTTGACCATATCATGTACATCAACACCAGTACGGTGGCGAGGATTCATCCGGTGATCCGCCTCACCTTTGAAATGCTTGCCTTTCTTTCTTACGGGATGCCTGCTCGGAAGAAATCGACGATGTCCCAGGTACACATTCTTCTTACAATTAGCCAAATATATAATGTCGGTATCGTCCAAACAATGCGTGCATGCGCGGTATCCCTTGTTTGTCTGTCCTGAAAGGTTACTGAGAGCAGGCCAATCATTAATGGTCACGAACAGCAACGCCTTTAGGTCAAATTCTTCCCCCATGTGCTCATCCCACGCACGTACACATGTTTCATTCCACAGTTGTAAGAATTCTTCAACTAATGGCCTTAGGTACACATCAATGTCGTTGCCGAGTTGCTTAGGGTCTTGGATGAGCACTGGCATCATAATGAACTTCCGCTTCATGCACAACCAAGTAGGAAAGTTATACAAACATAGAGTCACATGCCAGGTGCTATGGTTTCTGCTCTGCTCCCCAAAAGGATTAATGCCATCTGCGCTTAGACCAAACCATACGTTCCTTGCGTCATCTGCAAACACCTTCCCGTACTTTCTTTCAATTTTTCTCCACTGCGACCCGTCAGCGGGTACTCTCAACTTTCCGTCTTTCTTACGGTCTTCTCTGTGCCATCGCATCGCCTTGGCATGCTCTTTGTTTTGGAACAAACGTTTCAACAGTGGTATTATAGGAGCATACCACATCACCTTGGCATGAATCTTCTTCCTGGGGCGCTCGCCCTCGACATCACCAGGGTCATCGCGGCTGATCTTATAGCGCAATGCACCGCATACCGGGCAAGCGTTCAAATCCTCGTACTCACCGCGGTAGAGGATGCAATCATTAGGGCATGCATGTATCTTCTGCACCTCTAACCTTAGAGGGCAGACAACCTTCTTTGCTTCGTACGTACTCTCGGGCAATTTATTGTCCTTTGGAAGCATATTCTTTATCATTACCAGCAACTTTCCAAATCCCTTGTCAGATACACCATTCTCTGCCTTCCATTGCAACAATTCCAGTGTGGTGCCCAGCTTTTTCTTGTCACCTACGCAATTCGGGTACAACAATTTTTTGTGATCCTCTAACATGCGCTGCAACTTCTTCTTCTCCAAATCACTTGCGCAGTTTCTCTTTGCATCGGCAATGGCCCGACCTAGATCATCAACGGGCTCATCTGATGCCTTTTCTTCAGCTTCTTCCCGCATTGCCGGCTCAGCTTCTTCCCGCATTACCGGCTCAGCTTCTTCCCCCATTGTTGTATCATCGTATTCAGGGAACCCATGGCTAGGATAGCTGTCGTCGTCTTCTTCTTCTTCATTGTCTTCCATCATAACCCCACTTTCTCCGTGCTTGGTCCAAACATTATAGTGGGGCACGGAACCGGACTTAAACAGGTGGACGTGAATGGTTCTTGACTTAGAGTAATTTTGACCATTCTTACAGACAGCACATGGACAAGGCATAAAACCATCCGCCCGCTTGTTTGCCTCAGCCGCAAGCAGAAAAATTTGCACGCCATTAATGAACTCGGGAGAGCATCGGTCATTGTACATCCATTGTCAGCTCATCTTCAATACACAGCACCAAAAACACAAAATTAATACAAGTTCATACATAAAGTTCATACAACACTTAAATGCAACAAACAAATAACTCTCTAGCTAAAGCATTTAAATGCAACAACAAATGCGATCAAGATCGCAACTAAGGTAACAATTGATCCAACAGCATAATGATACCAAGCCTCACTATCGATGGCATATTTTCTAATCTTTCTAATCTTCAAGCGCATTTTCTCCATCTTGATCTTGTGATCATCGACGACATCGGCAACATGCAACTCCAATTCCATCTTCTCCCCCTCAATTCTTTTCAATTTTTCTTTCAAGTACTCGTTTTCTCTTTCAACTAAATTTAACCTCTCGACAATAGGGTCGGTTGGAATTTTTGGTTCACATACCTCCTAGAAAAAATATCTATGTCAACTTGATGGGCATAATTTGTCATAAACACGAAATGCAACTAGTTTTAAAAGAGAATATACCACATCCGAATCATAACAAGGACGAGGGCCGACGGGGACGGATATCAAATCCATGGCACTATGTATAACAAACAACGTACGGGTAAGATAATTATACGAGTAACTATATATCCAAATCACACAAACATCAATTTTTATATAAAATTTCATGAACAAGAGGCTCACCACAAGGTGGTGCCGGCGACGGGACGGTGCGGGCGATCGACGGTGGTTACGACGGAGATTTAGAAGGCACTAAGTAAACCACACCTACATATGCAAACTAAGTGTTATTTTAACCTCAATTTGCATATAAATCAAATACTACCACATATAATTCCTCCCAAATTACTAAAACCCACAATTAATCACTATATAAACCAATGCAAGAGCTAATCTAGCAATGAGAGATGAAAGGACAAAGTTGCTAACATTTGTGATCATTTGAATGGATGGGGGCCTGCAAATCTTGACAAATTTGGGGCAAATTTTGTGATGAACTCGAGAGGAAGAAGGGAAGAACAGAGAAGAGGGAGAGGGAAAGGGGGAAAAACAGAGTGCTGGTGGACGAAGGGTTTATATAGGACGGCCTTTAGTACCGGTTCGTACCACGAACCGGTACTAAAGGTGTTGGAGGGTCCCACTCTGACTACATCCTGCCACCACTTTCATTAGTACCGGTTCGTGGCACGAACCGGCGCTAAAAGTTCGTCACGAATCGGTACTAAAGAGTTCCTCCCGCCTAGCCGTTGGAACTAGCACTAATGGACACATTAGTGCCGGTTCTGTTACAAACCGGGACTAATGCGTCTCACATTTGACCCTTTTTCTACTAGTGTCCACTAAGCAGACGACCGGGGTTCAGGACCCTCGGCAACCTACGGCTAGCGGCAAGACGCGTGCGCCTACGGGTCTCACTGGTACGTAATATGCATACTCATCCCGACAACCACTAGAAAAATTTTATCCTTGTTCCTAGGATTTTGATATCCATTTCAATTCTGAACATCTTTTGTTCGCACTGTTTGCATCAATGCATTATGCTTCGTTCAATATCTCTTACCTGACATATTTTCTTTGGAGTGTGCTTCAATACACCGAAGTGGATTAGCTGATATTAATTTTTTCTCTTAGCCGTAAAGAGTATTAGAGTTATGTATATGTGCACTTGCTCCAATCATTAATGATTTCATTTCCGCTTGCAACAACATCTCGCTCGCTTCAAGCTTCCTTGTTGGGGTTGGCTATATAGAAGGAGCTCACGGGTGGAGGGTAGTGAGAAGCAAAACGAGAAGACGAGTGCCAGCGCGGGAGGGCACGAGGAAGACAAGATCATCGAGGAGGTACTCTCTCTCTCTCTCTCTCTCTCTCTCTCTCTCTCTCTCTCTCTCTCTCTCTCTCTCTCTCTCTCTCTCTCTCTCTCTCTCTCTCTCTCTCTCTCTCTCTCTCTCTCTCTCTCCCGCGTTCGGTGAAGCGCACCCAAGTGATGGTCAACTCCAGGGCTAGTCGTTTGCTTTTCTTTTGTACTACTCCCTCCGCCTGGAAATATTTATCGAAGAAATGGATGTAACTGTTCCCACTATGTCTATGGTTTAGAGGCAAATTTAGCTGTGAGAGCAAGCGCTGAGTGATGAGACTCTGTATGGGTAACTTTTTCCCATTTCTTTATGAACATTATCCTAGAGCTTAATTCAAGTGTCTAGAGCTATTTCTCTCGAGCAAGTATGGTCGCCCAGCACGATTTGGTTTTGAAATGTTGTAGTATTAACTTTATTTTATTGAATTGACTTAATTCCATTTTTTACCTTCAAGTTTTGCGTTTGTGACAGATATTACATCATTTAGCGATTTTTCTCAGTTTATTATACCCCATTTAAGGGCATGTACAATGGTTGATAAGATAGTCTTATCTTAAGTCTTGCATGTAATTTAGAGAAGAAAAAAAAACATGTCTACAATGGGTTATATCTTAGCCTTATCTTAAATAACTAGCTATTCCTAAAAATGTGGTGAGACAAATTGTGCTAAGAGATCATCTCTTGTCTTCTCTTAAATAAGAGAAGACAAGCCTTTTCTTATGATTTCTCTTTCCTCCACCTCATCATTTATCCTACGTGGCATTGCTAAGATAGAACCATTGTACATGGCCTAAGTAAAATTATGCCATTTTTTTACCTCACTTTAGCAATTTTGGTGCTGACTAGACATTCCATGTAGGCTTTTTTTTATTTCTTTTCCTGGTTTTTGTTTGGCTTATTCACCCAGTATCGAAACCGAACACCTGATCCGCGCGCACCAATAACCCATCCCCGACCGGACCTGGCCGGGCCGCGTCAGAGTGACGCGCGCGACGTGCCCGAGCTGGTGGGCCATGAGGTGCCAGATGTTGCCGCCGGCGGAGTCGCCGAACACGAAGAAGCTGCTTGGATCGGCGCCGGAGTAGGCGAGCCAGCGCGGACATCCCATCGTTGTCAGACTCATCAGATCCGCCGGGCCCGCGAGCCGGTCGGGGACTCGAATGCAGCGGTGGCGTCCTCGTGGGGAGCTCGCATCGCATGCGAAGCAGAGGCAGCAGGCGTGGCCGTTGGACCAGGCGCGGCTGCCGATGCGGAACAGCAGAAGCCGCCGCCAAGGAAGGAAGTAGGCCAGCACCGGCAGCCATCGCCGCTCCCTCCCTTCTTGACGTGGCCTGTACATGCGCACGCTGAGGCCGTGGGCCGCGGGGTAGACGGCGTCGCTCCATTCCTCGTGCCCGTCTTGGCGGTCCTCCACCGCGTACGGCGCCGCCGCAGACCGGACGGTGGTGCCGTCAGAGATACGTACTACAGTATCTAGTAAAATTGTGCATCAGAGGAACTAGCGAGGTAGCGACCGAGGCGATCGCTCCAACTCCAAACGTGGAATTAAAGTACTCCTGTGAAGTAAAACTAACCATATATTGTTTGTGAGTTAACCACATCTTGATCATCATCATCTTGTGCTTGTGTATGCCGTGTGGAAGCTAGTAGCAAGGATAATATATGTGGCCAAAATAGTGGGGTGCCTCCACATTACGAATTCAGAAGATAGATTCACACTTCTACAGAAATCTAACTAGCAGAGTTCGCTGCAACATGTCTCTTTTGTATGACCTTGATCTTTTGCATTTTTCTTTTCACTTTCAAGGATGAATATAGATTACCAAACGGGGTGTGTAATTAAGTTTTCGAGAGTATTTGACGAAAAACTACCATATTAGGGGTTGCCGTCCCACTGAACTACCAAATTAAAAAAAGTGACTGATAACTACAAAAAATTTCTAATTTTATGACTAAAAACTACCACTTTTGAAAAATGACCAGTTTAGACGATTTAAACACGTTTATGACATGCGGGCCCACCCGTCAGAGCTGGTGTGGCAGCAAAGTTAACTCCATTTATTTTGACCGTTACGTTGACTGTTATTACAAGTGGGGCCCACCTGTCAGCATCAATCTTCTTCTTCCTCCTCCTCTCTCTCTTTGGCATTTCCTTGAACACCTGCTGTGCACCCGGGCTTGAGCTCCAAACTCCTCCATGGCGACGCCTCGGCGCAACACTTCCCTGGCGTTGGTTGGGGACTGGAACGCGGCGCAACCACGGCGGCTGGAACTGTGGAAGCAGTCGCCGAAGCTGACGGAATTTCCTCCGAGGTCGTCGGCGCCACCACCCGACGCAGCTCCTCGACGACGGCGCGCGAGCTTGGTGGCGTCCTTGAGGATCTTGTGCTCGAGCAACTCGGTGCACAGGCCGGACGCCGCGAAGCTCGTGCGCCGGCTGCACCTGCACGTAGTACGGGAGGTGGGCGACGAAGAGCCCCAGGAGCTCATGAGGGAGCTCGGACCAAGGCAAAGCCTCCTCCAGCTCCTCAACGAGGCGCACGAGTTCGGCGGCGTCCGGCACCGTGGCCGTGCGGGCCGGCTGCACCTGCATGGAGGAGCGGGAGGCGGGCGATGAAGAGCCACATGAGCTCAAGTGGGAGCTCGAAACAAGGTGAGTACAAGCTAGGTTGGTTCGTGCGTGCTGGTGGCGGTTGTCGCCGGCAGAGGTGACCTCGCCGGAGTGACACGAGGGGGAGAGGTGGTCGCCAGAGTGGTTGGGCAGCTCGGGCTCTCCCGATCTAGACAGGATTGAGGCATGGGGAGAGGTGAGCGCTGACAGTGGAGGACGGCGGAGGTAGCTCGCGGGTGCACACAAGGTGTTCGAGCAAATGGCAAAGAGAGAAAGGAGGAGGAGGAAGAAGAAGAGTGATGCTGACGTGGGCCCTACTTGTAATAACGATCAAAATAAACGGAGTTGACTTTGCCGCCATGTTAGCCCTGATGGATGGGTCCCGCATGTCATAAACATGTTTAGATCGTCTAAACTGGTCATTTTTTAAAAGTGGTAGTTTTTAGTCACAAAATTAGAAATTTTTGGTAGTTATCAGTCACATTTTTAATTGTGGTAGTTCAGTGGGACGACAACCCCTAATGTGGTAGTTTTTCGTCAAATACTCAGCTTTCGAGAGAGTCAAACCATGTTCTTAGAACTTAGAAGAATAGACAAGTTCATTTTCCTTTTGCTTCCCTTCTTTTTGGTTGATTTGAAAACGTAGGTATATGATTTGTTCTTGAGTTATGAAACATGTCAGTGAACACTCTTTGCTAGACTACCAATGCTATTGATGCCTTTTTGTTCTTGAGTTATGAAAGATGGCAGGGAAGTAGGGAACAAAAATAGTAGCTTGTCTGATGTTTGTTATGTGATTTCTAATCTTGAGTACATATGCAGTTTGTTTCTTCAAAGTGCGGCCATGCATGTCCATTCTAATTATCAAAGAACAATGATTCTCACCTTATAGCCATGAACGCGGGGAACATGAGATGTTGTTTTCAACTTTTCACCATTTGGTAAGTTGCCTTTCATTCTTGCCTTGCTCTGTTCTTGCCATGAAGTTTGTGATAAGGCACAACGATGTGTTGTTGGTACAACTACAACAGTGGCCTTCGGAAATGCGAGGGCATTGCCTTTACTACGTTCTAAGTGATTGAGAAATAAACGTATGGTCATCACAATGATAGCAATTTGCGAGAATATTGTCCTCAATGCATTCTAAATTACTGGTCTGATGGATGTTTGCATTATATAGAAGGAAGTAATACGTACAATTCTACAAATACCAGAAATATTGTGCTAAGCTGAACATCGCATTTACATATATCCTTTTTGTGCGGGCAACACCTATAATTTTTATGAACCTATTCAATAACATAATTGAGTTGATGATCATTCAAAATTCTGTGAAGGAAGCCTTACACTATAGTTAGATTTATTGTCAGGTATTTTACTAAGTTTTTTTTCATGAAAAAAGGGGTTTCACACTTTGGGTGGCATGTTTATTTTGACGAACACAAATGGAGCTGCTACCTGCTTATTTCAGTCAAAGCCCGCATGTATCACATTCTTTAACTCGAATAACGTATGAACGACGTAGTGCACACATTAGCTTCTTTCCCCGTAAAAAGCGATGAAGAAAATACTTACTCTGATGCACAATATTAATTTGAACAATAGTGATACAATTTTCAGGACGGCGCTTTCACTTCCAATTTCTGTGCAAACATAACCTTAGCAAAGATACACAACACAAATTCTTTCTCTTCCTTTACACATTTATGAATCTCGTCTCCTCGATTTATTTTTTCACTCTCCCTTACAATACAATTAATTAAAAATATGATTGAATCATAATGTTCTATTCCCTCCGTCCCAAAGTATAAGATCATTTTTGACACTATCATAGTGTAAAAAATGATCTTATATTTTGGGACGGAGGGACTACCAAGACCATCTTACCTTGTTATGGAGCCCTTCTTCTGTTATGCACTTTTACATGAAATCAGGCTATTTCCACCACAAACTCAAAAATAACTATACATCAAAATTTGTATAAATAAAACATATAATTTAATTAGTATGAGATACTTTGCCTAGAATGATCATTTAATGCATGTTGAGTAGGCTGGCTCCATGCTAAGATAATACTACTTGCTTAACTCTACATAAGTAAATGTTGGAATAAGTACATTTTGTTTAGTGTAAATAAAAAATTACACCCACAAATCAATTTCATCAGTCATTTGGTCCCTTTGCCCGATCCTTTGCATTAGACCTGCTAGTAGTACTGTACATTCGGAAAGATTGCATAACTAAATAAATACAACAAAGAAATAACGTAAGCTTTTCAGATGGTACAGCTTAGCACTCAGTACTCAATATTGTGAAACAATTATCCATAAAAGCACAAACTGAACAATGCGAAAATTCATAAGTAACAAGAGCCCCGCTTTGGTACAGCCCCCCTCACTAAACCTATGGACCTTTGACAAATTATACCCACTTTTATATGTATGGTGGGTCGCCACAGGAATGTACGTATACTCCATACATTACAACCCTTTGTATACTGGCTCGCCTATTTATTATTTTTCTTATTTTTTAACCTTCAAAAAATGGTGAGGGAAGTGGGATTCAAACCCTAAACTTTACTGTTTCGTTCAAACCGCAGTAACCAACCGGAAAAGCTCACAAGCTGTGCTTAGTTACCAATTCTTCTTGTCGTTGTGTGACAAAGTGCAACGTCTTCCATGGCCGATTTTTTCCTGTTTTTTAATATATTTTTTCTCTTTATCATCCCTTTTCATTTTCCTTTTTTAAATTTGCAACATTTTTATCGCAAATCGTCAACTTATCTTAAATTCTCGAATTTGAGTTTCATGAACATTGTTTCAAATCCATGAACATTTTTTCCAAATCCATGGACATTTTTCAAATGCATGAATGTTTTTTCAATAAACAAACGATGTCCAATTTTCTGATTTTGTTTTTCAAATATATGATTTTTATGAGTTTTTTATTTGAAAACAGGGATATTGTTAAAATTTGAACAACATTTGGAAAATTAAACATTTTTTAGACATGTGAACATTTTTTGAACATGGGAACACCTCTTGAAACTCTGAACAAAATCTGACAACAGGAATATTTTTCAAAGTTAAGAACATTTCTTTTAATTTTTGAACATTGATTAATACGTATGAACAAAACTTGAAACCTGAAGAAAACTTGGAAATTGTTAACATTTTCTAAATATTTAGAACATCGATTAATAAATATGAAAAATTTGAGATTCTGAACATTATTTGGATAATATGAACAAGTTTTAAAAGTGTACAAAATTTGAAAAAATGAAATATTTGAAAATTACGAGAAAGTTTTCAAAATTTTGAATTTATGGAAAGTAGAAACAATAAAAAAAATTAAAAGGTCAAAGAAAACGAAAAATGAAAGAAAAATAAGCATAAAAATGAAACTAGGAGAGGCGATAAAAAGGAAAAGTGAAAAGAACAAATAAAAAAACACGGTTTGGGAACCTTCATAACCGAAAAAAAAAACCGTTGGGAAGTTGATGTTCCTGAAACTGGGAACACGCTTTTGTTACACATTTTTAGTGAATTGTTTCTGGAAATTTTGGAATTTTTTAAAATTCATGAACATTTTTTTCAAAATAGATGAACTCTTTTAAATTCCTGAGCACTTGGGCCAGCCCCAACAGATGTCCGGCGGGAGCGACGTCGTCGCCTAGTTGGGACAAGGCCTAAGCATTTTTTTCTCTTTTCTACTTTTCCATTCTTCTTCTCTTTTTTAGTTAATTTATTTATCTCCTTTTTGAACTTTATTGTTGTTTTCAAAACCTTTTGAAAAATGTAAAATATTTTTTGGAATATCAAAATAACACTTTTAAGTAACTATTTTGTGATTTTTACTTCTTTTTTCCGTCAAATATTTATTAAATGCTTTAAAAAATAATTTATGGTTTTATCCCTATGTATTTATTATTTATGTTAAAACTTAGAATAATTGTTTTTAATAATTTTTAATATTATGATTTAAAATACCGTTTTTCTTCAAACCTGGCATGGATACCTACCATGTGCGTGCGCACGTGCTCGCAAAAGTTGGAATCATTTCAAAAATATCGAAAAAAAACACCATCTTCACTCTTGGGAGTCCAAAAGGCTTCGTTTGAGAGCATGTTCGACATCCGTCATATGACCCCAATTTTTTTTCACTGTCTTCTATGACCAATTCATACAATCATGCCAATTTTTTGGTTCTATACAAGTTTTGCATTCCTTGGAGTTTTCTCGGTCAAAAAGGGCTATAAATGGTCTATCATATTGCAACCTGCATATGGTGTCCGAAATCGTTCAAACATGGCATGAATGCTTACCGTGTCCATTGTCACCTGCTTGCAAAAGTTGGGGTCATCTCAAGGATGTCCAAAAAGAGACCATGTTCAACGGAGAGTATCCGTGTAGGTAAGTGGACTTCGTGTGAGAGCACATTGTTTCTGGAAATCCTTGAAATGGCTCAAAATTTTCCAGGCCCTTGTATGACCAATTCAAGTCACCATGCCATGTTGTTTTGGTTTTCGACAAATTTTGCATTTTCTGGAGTTTTTGGGTCAAAAAAGTTCGATAAATGACCGGATGTGTCGCAACTTGCATACAGTGTCGGGCACTCCCACTAGGCATGGATTCCTAGCATGGGCATTCCCACTAGGTTGTAAACGTTGGGGTCATATGAAGGATGCCCAAAAATAGGCCATCTTCAATTGAGGGTGTTAAGGTACGCTAGAAGGCTTAGTCTACGAGCACATTGTTTTTCCACATCTTGAAATTGCCCTAGTTGTTTTCTATGGAGTTGTATGACCAGTTCAAGGCACCATGCCAAGTTGTTTTGATTTCGATAATTTTTGCATGTTCTAGAGTTTTCTCTGTGAAAAAGACCGATAAATGGTCTGACGTGTCGCAACCTGCATGTGGCGTCGAAAATCATTCAAAACCGACATGGATTCCTAGCATGGTCATGCCCACCTGTTTGCAAAACTTGAGGTCATTTTAAGATGTCCAAAAATATACCATGTTGAACCGAGGATGTTTGGTTGGCCAGAAGGCTCCGTTTGAGAGCACGTTATTTCTCGACATTCTTGAAATGGCCTCAATTTTTCCCATGGCCTTGAATGTCCAAATCAAGGCACCATCTCAAGTTGTTCGGGTTTTTGACAAGTTTTGCATTTTCTGGGGTTTTCCTAGTGAAAAAAGGACGATAAATAGCCGGACGTGTCACAACATGCAAACTGTATCGGAATTCGTTCAAAGCTAGCATGGATGCCTACCATGGGGCATGTCCACCTACTTGTAAAAGTTTGGGTGACTCCTGAGATTTCCAAAAAAAATTCTATGTTCAACCAAGAGTATTCGGGTAGGCCAGAAGGGTCCATTTGGGAGCACCTCATTTCTCGACATCCCGTAAATGGCCTCAATTTTTTATGGCCTTGTATGGCTAATTCAAGGTATCATGCCAAGTTATTTGAGTTCTCGACAAGTTTTGCATCTTTTGGAGTTTCTCGGTTAAAAAAGACGTATAAATGGCCAGACGTATCGCAACTTGCATACAAATATATATATATATATATATATATATATATATATATATATATATATATATATATATATATATATATATATATATATATATATATATATATATATATACCATGAGTGTGCCCATCTGATTTCAAAAGTTAGGGCCATTTCCAGGATGTCTAAAAATAGACCATGTTCGGCGGAGTGTGTTCGGGGTAGGCGAGAAGGATCCGTTTGAAAGCACGTTGTTTTTCGACATCCATCAAATGGTCCTAATTTTTTTCCACCGGATTCTACGACCAATTTAAGGCATCGTGGCAAGTTGTTTGAATTTTTGACAAGTTATGCATTTTCTTGGAGTTTTGTCGGTAAAAAGGGCCGATAAATGGCTGAATCGTGTGGCAACGTGCAAACGGTGTCGGAAGTCATCCAAACATGCCATGGATGCCTCCAGTTGAGAGAAGTGTGCCAGACAATTGCATTCGTGAGCATGTAGTCCTTCCTAATTTGAATTCTTTTTTATTTGGAATTTCACATGAGAACATTGACGTGCAGCCAGACCTCACCTACAGGGAACGTCCAATAAATATATTAGAGGAGTCTGAAAGGAGGACCCGTCAGAAAACAATTAAGTTCTTCAAGGTTCAGTGGAGCAATCACACCGAGTATGAAGCGACATGGGAAAGAGAGGACTCTCTCCGGGCAGAATACCCACACCTATTTGAGGATCAGCTGAAATCTCGGGGACGAGCTTTTTCCTAAGGGGGTAGGTGTTGTGACACTCCAAAAATTTTGATTTGGTTTTTATCAAAATCTTTATTTGATTTGAAGGAGGCTGTTTTAAAATTTTTCTTAAAACCTCTCATTCTCAAAAACTTTTATGACAAATATTTTTGGTACTCTTCTCAACCTTGATTTTTGGTCTTGAGAACTTTTCATTTTGTCTTGACTCTACACAAATTTATTTTTGAAGTTCCTTCTATTAAAAAGAAACCCTAGGGATTGTGGGTTTATTCTTTTCCCATTTAAAAAAAAATTCCCTCTTTTGCCATGTCACATATTGACATTGCCTTCCAAAACCCATCCCTGCCTTGGATCAAGTCAAGACTCCCACCTCCAGCAAGTTTCAAACCATTTTTTATTTTTATTCAATTTATTTTCCCCTCAAAACTATTTCTGTCAATTATTTTGGACCTAGGTGATTTACAAAGGAACCCCAAGTTTCCTTTTGAGTTTTAACTCCAAACAAACTCTTCTAACTAGTCCTTAGTACCCTCGACCTAGATCCATCAAGATCCACTTGTCCTCAGTTAAAAAATTTCAAAATTTGCCCACTGCAAGTTTGGACCAGATTTGTCATTTTTGGTGAAATTCATACTTTTTCTTTTCCTAAAAATCTGAGGAAAATCAGGCAACCCCTAGATGCATTGAGAGGTCACCTCACCGAAGATCAGCTCCAGAAAGATTTCTCAGATGCCAAAAACATTTCATCAAACACCTGCGTGCACTGTTTCTTTCAAATTCAGAAAATTCAGACTACAGTTCAGACGACAGTGTCGTTTCTTCAGAACTGCGGCGTCCATCTCGCCGGTGCACGCGTTGGCGTCTTGCTCCCTGCTCCTCCTCCTTATCCAGAGCGCCACAAGGTCGCTTGGCCGGGCGCGGGCGTCGGTGGCGACGTGGCTCGCCCGCTCCGGCGTCTTCTGCGGTGGCAGAGCCACCCGTGGCGGCCAACAGAGGCCAGCCCTGCCTTTCGGCACCGTCCGACATCGCCCAAACCACCAGAGGCCTCCACGTGTCCACCCCCTCCTCTGTGCACGCTGCGGCACCGTCGCCGTGGCCTGACAAGCACAGGGCATGCTCTCTGCCGCCGACGGGCCCGCGAAGCGCCGTTCCATCGAAACCGCGGAGCAGGCCAAATCCAACCGAGGTTATCGTTTGAGTGGATCTAGTGGACCATCACGTTGATACCCAACCACCTAAGTCACCCGTCTGGCCACTGCATCGCCGTAATCGCCGCCGGAGTTACCCCGTTCTCGGCAACCGCCTCAGGCCGGCTATAAATAGCCATCCCGAGCTCTCCTTCGACCAGCACCACTCCTCCCACCCCTCCAGAGCAACGCCCAGGTACTGGGAAGACCTCGGGGAGGCTTTCTTCCCCGACTCCGGCCGCCCCGATCCGCTTCGGGCTCCGGTACGATCAGCTCCGGTGAGAGCAACCCCGCCTCCCATACCTTGTCAGCAACCTCCTATTGCACCCACACTTCTGACCCACGCCCCAATTTGAAGCTTTTAGCTCTGTTTGGAGAGAATCGACCTCGCCCGAACCACCGTCCACCGGAGTTGGGGCCGCCGTCGACGTGGTGCTCGCCGACGCCCAACTCCACCACCCACAGGTGCGGAAGAACTCAGTGAGCACGCTGGTACCCTCCAATCCCCTTGCCTCGCCGTGGATTGCCGCCGGCGACCACCGCGGCCCTCGGGCGCCAGTGCTCTGTTTTGAAGATTCAAACCTAACGTGTGGGACCCCCACGGCAGCCTCTATTCTATTTCCTTCGAAACGTTTTCTGAAAACGCCTTCGTGCAAAATACGTCTCCCCTCTGGACAGGCGTATTCTAAACTGAAAAGTTTTCTGTTTTTATAAAATGAACCATGGAAACTTTTTGTTTCATTATAGTAAGGTCCCTGGACTAAAACCCTTATAACTTTTAAACAAAAGATGATTTTGACTTGAATCTCCTTCTGTCATCTTTATTTTTCTGCCTATTTTTTTTCATATTTATTTGAAACATATTTGGGATACTTTTTTTGCAAGCACAATATTTATGTGGGATCCAATTTTCTTTTAATACATAGATACCGGAGGAGGTAAAGGAGACACGAACTTCGTCGAGCTAGACTCCGACTTCTCCGAACCAGGCAAGCATGTTTGAACCTTTGATATGATGAGTGTTTTGCATGTTTGCTCGAGTAGTTTTTCTCATGGCATGTTTATATAAGCATTGGTGAATGTTATGTGCATGCAAGGCAAGCTACAGGTGAGCTTCGAAGTTCGATGTGTCCTTATGATGATAAGATAACACGATCATGTGGTGACATGATGGGTTGCAAGCTGGTATTGTTGAAGCATGCCCGTTTTATGTCATCCGTTAACTCCAGTTCTAACGTGGGTCAAGTCTCGATCCCGTTCATTTCCCCTTCGTGCTGCCACATGTTTTCTGCAAAGAGTGCGGTTTAGTAAGTTGCAAACCTCTTTCCTTGTACACACCAAACAGAGGGACCGCGATGAGGGTTCCATGGCCCTGGATTAAAGCCCATCATCTGGTCAGGGGGCATGGGTGTTTCCGATTGGGACCGAGAGGGGGGCACCCCTTAGAGCGCGCGATATAAATTTGATCCCATGCTATTCGAGGTTGTGGCCTCCCCGTCTTAAGGTTTTTCTTGAACGTTGCGGAGGGTAATTCCTGGCAGCGGAATGTGGAATGTGTGTGTACTGGTTAGATGTGTTTCTTCTGAAACACCGTAAACGGAACTAGTCCTTGTGACTACCGAAATCCGTTGGCTATTGTTAATGAGTACAAACTCTGCAGAGTCAAAACCATTCGAGTATCCATGTCCACGAGCAAGGACTTGGACATCATCTTAGTGTCGGTGTTAGTCTCAGTGTCAAATCTCAGTGTCAACCCCCGTGACAGTCTCCAGAGAATAAAAATGAAACTGAGAGTGGTAAACTCGGTTGAAGGTTATTAATGTGAATGGACTAACCAGTTCATTATTATATGCTGAGTATTTCCTTGCGATGATTTAAATTCATGAGATACTTAAATTCGAATGATAAACTATAAGCCCTTTATGTGATGTCGCTCAGACGTCCGACTGTGGCATTATTGTTATTTACTGTTGATATAAGCCCTTTATGTGATGTCGCTCAGACGTCCGACTGTGGCATTATTGTTATTTACTTTTGATATAAGCCCTTTATGCGATGTCGCTCAGACGTCCGACTGTGGCATTATTGTTATTTACTTTTGATATAAGCCCTTTATGTGATGTCGCTCAGACGTCCGACTGTGGCATCATTATTATTTATTTTCATTATAAGCCCTCTTTGAGATGTCGCTTAGACGTCCGACTGTGGCACGTTCTGTTATTTACTTTTCAATATAAGCCCTTTATGTGGTGTCGCTCCGACGCTCGACTGCGGCATGTCAATTTATTTCTACCTTTCGAGGTGTCGCTTCAAACACCCGATCGGTCTTTAGTTACTTATGTTGGGATTTCGGGAGGACTACCGCCCGACTTCCTTTTATTTATCGTGCAGTGTAAATCTATTATTTGGTTGTGCATACTAATCTTCTCATGTGCATCATGTTTACATTTTTTCTATCTTATGTCCAAACTGTCTTGCGAGTACATTCAAAGTACTCACCTGGCTTGTTGATTTTGCCAGATGTTGACGAAGGCGATCTTATGGATGAAGAGTTTGATAGCAAGTCCGACGCCTAGAGGAGTCCCAGTCAGTCTCGTGCGATCCTAGAATTGGTCACTTGTATTATATATGCTTTCGCTATCCGAATAAAATCGTCAAGCCTCACTCCGACGCTTGATGAGCTGTAAGATTTCAGAGTCATGTCACCCACTTCACTGTGACATATCCACCACCACCTTTATTACGAGTCAGTAGTTATGCCACCATACTCTTGTGTCATATCCGCCTTTATGTATAATATAGGCATGCTTGTAATAAATTGTTGAGCATCCTCAGCTCAACCATGTATAATATTTAGTACTGCTGGATTTCTATATCAAGGTTTTGTTTGCCAGTAAGAAGAATTCTTCTGTACTGGTCCACACAAAGGTCGTCTTTTCAATAAATGTTTTATTGGAAAGGAGGTCCTGACATTCACCGGCAATCCACAATGACTCTTGGATGCTCAGAATGCGACGCCTAACCGGCTGGAGGATTCACAGTCCTCAAGTGTAACAAGTCTTCAGATCACGCGGACAGAAAGACTTCAGTGATGCCAATCACTCTATGGACTCTGGGTGGTGTGGGCTTTGTCCTTGCAAGGATTCTCTCTCAAAGGGTTCGGTGGTGGGTTGCTCTCAAACGACAAAAGCCGTGCACTAACTCTGAGCAGCCACCAATTTATGGTGTAGGGGGTGGGCTATTTATTGCCACTAGGCAACCCAACCTGAATTGTCCGAAATGACCCTGGGTTACTAAGGAACTGACACGTGTTCCAACGGTCAGATTTCAAACACACGTTGTAGCTTGACTTGGGCTACAAGTAAAGCTGACTTATCCGACTCTGGATAAGATTTGCACTCATTGTCTTCACTCAAAGACATAGGATTTGGTTGAGCATCACTTTAGTCACTCTGACTTTGTTCACTTGGACCCCACTTAACAGTGTGGTGGTTCCTATGAATCAACAAAGAAGAAAATGAAACAACGAAACAACTAAGTCTTCACGCTCCATAGTCTTCATGCGATGTCTTCTCATGTCATAGACTTCACTTTGAATAGCTTCACAGACCACCATTGTCTTCAATGTCTTCACACATTTTTAGGGGTCATCTCCGGTAGGTAAACCGAATCAATGAGGGACTACTACCTGTGTTATCCTGCAATTCTCGCAAAAACATTAGTCTCTCAACCAGGTTTGTCGTCAATACTCCAAAACCAACTAGGGGTGGCACTAGATGCACTTACAATCTCCCCCATTTTTGTGATTGATGAAAAACTGGTTGAAGTTTTCAACGGGGATAAATGCATGTGAAATTATAAAGGATTAAGATATTGTATTCAT
This sequence comes from Aegilops umbellulata, assembly GCA_032464435.1. Classification (NCBI taxonomy): domain Eukaryota; kingdom Viridiplantae; phylum Streptophyta; class Magnoliopsida; order Poales; family Poaceae; genus Aegilops; species Aegilops umbellulata. The sequence continues at coordinate 507,394,785 of CP136059.1, forward strand.
AGGTGGCAAAAGGCTCCCCCTGAAGATGTGCATATAAATGTTTTGCTTTGGAATGCAAATGCACATGGCAGGTTGGACTTGTGGAGATCCTCTTCAACTTATGAAGGCAATATGTCATGCATGAAAAAATATAATTAGGATAATGACATGCATAATGAAAAATGGATGTCTACAAGATGACTTCATGCGGGATTTATCATCGCACATGCGGAATTTATCGTTGCATCACAGAATAGCAGAAAAAGTAGCAGACGACCATCAAGTTTAAGTGTTACAACTCAAAGAACCAAATGTTTCAAAAGCGAGAGTTGTAAGCACTTGGCAAAAGTATAGCAACCACCCATATGGACCCGCTTGAAGACTATCAACTCATATGCTTCTCCCCCTTTTTCAGTAAGGACCAAAAATGTTTGAAGAAATAGAGCCTCTACTCGTTCCCATGAGGAGTAGGTGTGGCAGCAGGGTCGACGTTGAGGTTCAGTGGTGTAGACGAACTTGGTGCAGTGTCGATACGCGCCGAAGTTAGAGGTAGTGAAGTAGCATCATCGTTGTCATCAATGACTCTGGCATTAACAGTTGCCGCGGAGGAGTACTCAGAATCTTCGAGTGATGGAGTCCGACGCAAGACAGCGTTCCTGGGAGGAGTGGTATCAAACTTGAATCTCTCTGTGAAGCCATCGCCTTGAAGATCAGCTTCAACACTGAGCAATGTCAGACTCTTCCATGACCTCCGACAGGTTTCATGAGTGACAAACGCATTCTTGGTGGCAAGATTTCGAATGCAATTAACATCCACCAAGAGGCTTTGCATCTGACGCTTTAGCCAGTTATGATGGTTATCCTGTTTTTGATGCAGGGTGACGAGAGGCTCTCGGTCATTGAGAACACGAGATCTCTTCCGAGGCCTTTGAGCAATTGTGCTTTCAGTGGCTTTAGTATAGGCACGATGAGGTGCACGTGTACGTCCAGCCAGAGGATAAACACGAGTTGCAGCAAGAACTCCTTCAATGGGCTGAGTGAAGCTTTGGTGATCGGCGTTGTGAAGATAAATTGGCTCCTTGGCAGGCTCTGGGTATATGGCTTCGATAGACATATCAACCTCTGGCAAGAATATCAGATGGTTGCGCGTAGACGGCTGATAGTTGACAGCAGAATGAAGCTTGATGAGGCGCATAACCCATGGAGAATAAAACTTCAGACCAAATAAATCAGAGCCAGATGCAGCCAATTGCGTGATGAAGAAGTCTTGAGCATTGAAGCTGATGCCATTGAGTATATAGAAAACCAATGTCTTCATTGAGCCTTCAAGCTTTGCTGAAGAAGAATGTCATTTGACGGGCCATAGAGTTCGCCTTATAATATGATAGATTATATTCTAGGTCTTCAACAAAGAATTCCTTTGGATATTCAGCATCTTGTGGCAGTGGCTTCATCATGCTCAGTATTTGGCTCATATTAGGCTCAGGCTTCTGAAAGATGCTCTCCAAAGCATTGCGGTGAAGCTGACAACCAGGCTCGTAAAGTTCACCTGGAGTGGGCAGGCCAGTAAGCTCAATAATGTCAAGAGCTTTGGCTTCATGATGTACATTGCCTGTCATCCACTCAAGGACCCATGTCTTCGGATCCCTGTTGTAGCCGTGAATGTGAAGAGTTGCATAGAATTGCAGCAGAAGTTCTTCATTCCAATTTTCTTTATCAATCACAAACTGGAGAAGACCTGCATCTCTGAAACAATCCAGGGCTTCTTCTAAGCAAGGCAGGCCCGGAATGGCTTCGCAATCTAGACGCATATGGGGAAAGATGTGCCCCTGATTGTATAGTATGCATGAATAGTAACTGCGCTGTTGATAACTCCAGAACTGATCAGATGATATTCTTGGCTTGGAATATGGGTTCTTGGCGCTATCAAAGAAGGTGTTGTGTTCTATGAAGCCATTAGCGTTGAATGAACCTGGCGCAGATGCAGTACCTGGAAACCTTGGCAGCCTCGGTTTTGGCTTCTGAACCTGAGGCATGTGCTCCACATGATAATCAAATTGAGGTCCGGGAGCAGGCGGAGGAACCAGAATAGGCCATCTTAAAGTGACAAGATCACCTTGATAAAATGCTTGCTCAATGGTGTGTGGCCTTGGAGGCGGTATAGGAGTAGTGGCATTGACAAGGGCTTTAGGCTGCACATTGGTGGCAGGTGCATCATTGGCTTCAGACACCACGTTCACTGTAGGCACCACATTAGCTTCAGCCATGCCAGCGTCATTGGCTTCAGTAGTGTTGTTGGTGACCGCCTCAGTATTTTCACCCTCCACTTGAGTAGCTGGAGGGTTCGACACATTCTCATCGAGAACATCTTCTTGTCTTGTAGGGGGTGTGGCAACACGTTCTTCTTCTTCTTCTTCACGGGTTTCTTGTTGTTTTGCGGTTGACGCAACCGGTGTATCTTCAGCAACTTTGGCTACAGATTCAGAGACGTTCACAGTGGGAGTGGCTTCAGGAAACACTTGTCGTGTAACTGAGTTGTCTTGCACTTCTCCTTCTGGAACGCTCGATGGAGCGACCTGTCGCCTTGGTCCTTTGTGAAGCGTGCGGAATGTGGGCAACACTTTTGGAGAGGGATTTGGCTAGACCACATAGTCGTCATCATCAAGTACCGGATTGGTGACTTGAGGTGGGGGAGTACTTGGTGAGCTTCGACTTGGAGTTTCTTGTTGTGGATGATCAGCCCATGAAGCATCCTGAGTGATTGGCGTCAAAGGACGACCAATGATGATGAGTTCGCTGTTCATGAGAACATGCGATGGTACCATTTGGCACTCGATCTGAGGAAGGACTTGATCATCATCTACATTGTATTGGGGACCAATGTCTTCAGCTGTGATGGGATTAATAGCCGGAACTTCTTCAGCTTCAGGAGACTCTGTGGAAGCAGGCTCGTGAACTATTAACTGATGCTCTTGGTGTTCGGATGCAGGACGAGGAAAAGAGATGGGCTCGACAACGAGGGGCTCTGTGGGAGCAGCCTGATCTGTCTTCTTTGTCTTTCTCTTCTTGGTCGGTGGAGCATCGTCAGTGGTGTTCTTGGACTTGCGCTTTCTGGCTTCGGCTTCAGCTGCCCTTGTTTTATTTAGTTCCGAAGTCGCTGTGAGGACCTTAGGCTGTGAGCCTGTCATGCTAGCAGGGAAGACAATGCGAGGTGCTTCCAGCCCTGGCTTCAGCTTGTGCCACAGCAGGCTTCTTCTTCTTGGCAGCCAGCTTGGTGTCTATGCCAGGACACCCAAGTGCCTTGCGTTTCTCAGCTTCATTGTAAGCTTGAACACATTTGGCAGGGAGGTTTTTCATTCGCTCGCGTGAACCTGCCTCTTCACGTTTCTTGCGAAATGCCTTCTTGAGGTCATGCAACAGCAGCTTGAAGTTTTGAACATCAGCCACACTGAGCTTAGCCATGTGCTTCTTGAACTGGGCTTTCTCATAGTCAATTTTCTTCTTCAGTTCAACAATTTTCTGAGCCAGAGCCAGCTCAGGAGCAATGGCGCCTTGGAAGGCGACACTGATGCCAATTGGGAGCTGAAGACCATTAAAATTGAGGTTTGGGTTGTCAAACCACTCATCAATGAAATTGTTCAAAATGTTCACATCGAAATGGGGCATATCATTGAAGATCTCCGCCTCTTGCTTGCTCTTAATCAGCTGCTCAAGGGCATCATCACCACACTCATCATCAGTTGACAGATCAATAGCTTCATTCTTGTTTCGCAGCACGACAGCTGGGGTCAGTGCTTGACCAGAACACTTGACAATTTTCTTCTGGGGATTCTCTTTCTTCTTGGAGACTCGAGATAGATCTTCATAATTAATACTTGGTGCAGGAGGAGCAGTTGCCAATGGCTTCACACGTGAAGTTTTTGGTGCAGCAGAAGGTTTTGAAGCCTTAGTTTTCTTCTGCTTCTGTGGCTTAGGAGGAGCTGGCGCTTCATCAGAATCTGCGTCATCAGCTGAGTGATCCACACTAGCCCCTTGAACTGCAATGTGAGTGATGAGGCCTTCGAGGTTGTAGAAGGGGCCGATTCTGTTTTCATTGGCTTCATGGGTGCCATCATCCCGAGGAGCAGACGGACCGGGGTTGAAGTCAAGTCCAAATGCCTTCTTGTTCTTCACAGCTGAATCTTTGGCAAACTTGAAGTTGCGCTTGAACAGATTGTCTTCGCGACACCATAGCAGAGAAGATGGGTCAGCATTCTCTGGTTGTGGTCCGCGAACCATGCACGGGTAGAAGCCTTGATCAATAGCTTCAGACTGGGACTGGGGTTGAAGATTTTTGTATAATATATCTACCCAGGGCTGCTTGATGGCATTCTTCTCAGCATACTCAGTCGTGACAAATCTGTACTTGTACCACTCTTCAGCCCAATATCTTCGATTCCATTGGATTCGAGTTTTGCGTTCACCATAAGTTTCTTCAGGGACTGTCTTGTACATTTCATGCAGATCTGGTGGCAAATCTTTGGATGTATTCCCACGGCGCTGTTTGCCGCCCATTCTAGCTGACTTTTCAGTAGCCATGAAGCTTAAACTGAATGGCTTCAGAACTTGCAAAGGCTTTTGACGGCTGGTCAAAAAAGAACTGGCCTCAGGAGAATTCATGTGGCTCTGTAAGAATTCTGCAAATGAATGCAGACTATGAGAACCAAGGGATTCTCCCACAGACATGTACCTGTGACAGCATTAAAGGTGCGAGGGAAGGGGAAGAGGTCATATGCATTCTCAGAAGATTTTGAAGATAAATCAGTTTGAAGACATCACTTATTTGTTGTGTGTTGGTACCAGATTTGTACGAATCGAATAATAGGTGCAAGTGCGGAATCTAACTTGTAGTGAAGCATAAGTGAATAGACTAGGCATAATATGAGATGCAGAACAGGATAGATTCAACTTTGGAAGCATAGAAACCACTTTTGTTAGAGAAGGATGAATCTATCAAATCAAAAAGACAGTAAAAAGTAAGTTTTAATTACCACACGAAGAATTGCTAGACAGAACGGAGTTGGAGGCCGAGAAGTTCAATCTCCCATGCCCTAACTTGGCGACGGAAGACACCTACGGCGGCGGTGGAGAAGACGAGGTCAGCGGCTGGCGTGAGGACGGCGTCGGTGAGGTCACAACAGCTAAGCGCTTCGTCGCCGGCATCGTCGAGAGCTAGCGGTGGTTCTAGGGTTAGTGCGAGGTGGCGAGGTGGGAGAAGGATTTTGTCCATGATGTGATGTGTATTCATAAGCAAAGGGACGGCATAGCGCAATTACGCAGGTGCCCGGCGGTTCACATCTGAAGGGCACGTGGCAAACATGCAACACATTGGAAGCTGTTCCATGTTCCCACGCACGCTTGGACTGTCGGGGTGGTCATTCCGGCTTCTCCGATTTTCAGGCAATAAGGATATAGCATTAAAAACATATGTAATTCTTGTCTCTGTATCTTCTGCTGACAAGGACGCAGAGAAGACATTCGACGGTTTCAATAGAATGCATATGATTTGGATAGATAGAATTTGAGGTAGAAGCATAGAAGAGGTTAGGGTCCGATCACATTCACTTAGATCAACAGATTCAAGCAAGAAGTCATAGCTATAAGTGAGTGCTGTAGAGGACAGAACACAAATATGTATATATCCTAGTATAAGACCAAGTCAACAAGGTGAAAATAATCATGAACTTAAATCAAAGATGAAGACAAATCAAATGCATGGCATTTCCGCATCCAACAGGTCATCGCTTTTGGCTAACAGTTTTTGAATATGTTCCATAGCTTTCTGTTGTTCAGTTGCAATTTTAGCAAGTGTTTTGTAGCTAGGTTTGGATTCACAATCAGAGTCATCTTCACTTGATGTTTGAAAGTATGCATCGCGTGATTTTAATGGCACCACGTGCCATGAAGCAATAGGTGGGAGCAGAGTCGTCCTTGTCATTGTCATCAGCGTTGGTGACGGAGCCATTGTCTTCAGTGTTGAAGATGGACTTGGCAACGTAGGCTGTAGCTAGAGCCAGACTTGCAACGCCAGAGTCGGACTCCTCCTCAGACTCCACCTCTGCGTCCTCAGAAGCAGACTCCTCCTCTGAATCCATCTCCTTGCCAATAAAAGCACGAGCCTTGCCAGATGAACTCTTCTTGTGTGATGAAGACTTCGAAGAAGACTTGGAAGAAGACTTTGAGGATTTCTTCTTCTTGTCATCAGACTCATATTCCTTGCTCTTCTTCTTCTTCTTCTTCTCATTGTCCCACTGTGGACACTCAAAGATGTAGTGACTAGGTTTCTTGCACTTGTTGGATGTTCTGTTCTTGTGGTCATGGGTGCAAGCTTCATCATTTCTTGAGCTGGATCGTGAAGACTTTCTGAATCCTTTCTTTTTAGTGAATTTCTGGAACTTCTTCACAAGCGTAGCAAGCTCCTTTCCAATGTCTTCAGGATCACCAGAACTGCAGTCAGATTCTTCTTCAGATGAGGAAACAACCTTTGCCTTCAAAGCACGAGTTTGGCCATAGTTGGGGCCATAGATATCTCGTTTCTCATATAGCTGAAACTCATGTGTGTTGAGCCTCTCAAGTATGTCTGAAGGGTCGAGAGTCTTGAAGTCAGGGCGTTCTTGAATCATCAGGGCTAGGGTGTCAAACGAGCTGTCAAGTGAACTCAGTAGTGTCTTGACTATTTCATGCTTCGTGATCTCAGTGGCGCCGAGTGCTTGGAGCTCATTTGTGATATCAGTGAGGCGATCAAATGTGAGATGGACATTCTGAAGGAAATATGCCCTAGAGGCAATAATAAAGTTATTATTTATTTCCTTATATCATGATAAATGTTTATTATTCATGCTAGAATTGTATTAACTGGAAACATAATACATGTGTGAATACATAGACAAACAGAGTGTCACTAGTATGCCTCTACTTGACTAGCTCATTAATCAAAGATGGTTATGTTTCCTAGCCATGAACAAAGAGTTGTTATTTGATTAACGAGATCACATCATTAGTTGAATGATCTGATTGACATGACCCATTCCATTAGCATAGCACCCGATCGTTTAGTATGTTGCTATTGCTTTTATCCATGACTTATACATGTTCCTTTAACTATGAGATTATGCAACTCCTGTTTTCCGTAGGAACACTTTGTGTGCTACCAAACGTCACAACGTAACTGGGTGATTATAAAGGTGCTCTACAGGTGTCTCCGAAGGTACATATTGGGTTGGCATATTTCGAGATTAGGATTTGTCACTCCGATTGTCGGAGAGGTATCTCAGGGCCTTCTCGGTAATGCACATCACATAAAGCCTTGCAAGCATTGCAACCAATGAGTTAGTTGCGAGATGATGTATTACGGAACGAGTAAAGAGACTTGCCAGTAACGAGATTGAACTAGGTATTGGATAACGACGATCGAATCTCGGGCAAGTAACATACCGATGACAAAGGGAACAACGTATGTTGTTATGCGGTCTGACCGATAAAGATCTTCGTAGAATATGTAGGAGCCAATATGGGCATCCAGGTCCCGCTATTGGTTATTGACCGGAGACGTGTCTCGGTCATGTCTACATTGTTCTCGAACCGTAGGGTCCGCACGCTTAACGTTACGATGACAGTTATTATGAGTTTATGCATTTTGATGTACCGAAGGAGTTCGGAGTCCCGGATGTGATCACGGACATGATGAGGAGTCTCGAAATGGTCGAGACGTAGAGAATGATATATTGGAAGCCTATGTTTGGACATCGGATGCATTCCAGGTGAAATCAGGATTTTACCGGAATACCGGGAGGGTTACCGGAATCCCCCGGGGGCATAATGGGCCAACATGGGCCTTGGAGGAGAGATGAGAGGGCTGCCCTCATGGGCTGCGCGCCTCCCCCCTTCCCCTAGTCCTATTAGGACTAGGAGAGGTGGGCGCCCCCTCTCTCTCTCTCTTCCCCTTGGAGAATCCTAGTCCAACTAGGATTGGGGGGGGGGGGAATCCTACTCCCAGAGGGAGTAGGACTCTCCTGGCGCGCCAGGCTTGGCCGGCCAGCCCCTCCCCCTTGGCTCCTTTATATACAGGGGCAGGGGGCACCCCAAAGACACACAAGTTGATCTACGGATCGTTCCTTAGCCGTGTGCGGTGCCCCCTTCCACCAAATTCCACCTCGGTAATATCGTTGCAGTGCTTAGGCGAAGCCCTGCGCCGGTAACACATCAAGATCGTCACCACGCCGTCGTGCTGACGGAACTCTTCCCCGACGCTTTGCTGGATCGGAGCCCGGGGATCGTCATCGAGCTGAACGTGTGCCAAGAACTCGGAGGTGCCGGAGTAACGGTGCTGTGATCGGTTGGATCGTGAGGAGAACGTACGACTACTTCCTCTACGTTGTGTCAACGCTTCCGCTTCGGTCTACGAGGGTACGTAGACAACACTCTCCCCTCTCGTTGCTATACATCACCATGATCTTGCGTGTGCGTAGGAATTTTTTTTGAAATTACTACGTTCCCCAACAGTGGTATCCGAGCCTAGGTTTTTATGGTTTGATTTTATTTGCACGAGTAGAACACAAGTGAGTTGTGGACGATACAAGTCATACTGCCTACCAGCATGTCATACTTTGGTTCAGCGGTATTGTTGGACGAGACGATCCGGACCAACCTTATGCGTACTCTTACGCGAGACCGGTTCCCTCGACGTGCTTTGCACATAGATGGCTTGCGGAAGACTGTCTCTCCAACTTTAGTTGAACCGAGTGTGGCTACGCCCGGTCCTTGAGAAGGTTAAAACGGAGTCTATTTGACAAACTATCGTTGTGGTTTTGATGCGTAGGTAAGATGAGTTCTTGCTTAAGCCCGTAGCAGCCACGTAAAACTTGCAACAACAAAGTAGAGGACGTCTAACTTGTTTTTGCAGGGCATGTTGTGATGTGATATGGTCAAGACATGATGCTAAATTTTATTGTATGAGATGATCATGTTTTGTAACCGAGTTATCGGCAACTGGCAGGAGCCATATGGTTGTCGCTTTATTGTATGCAATGCAATCGCGATGTAATGCTTTACTTTATTACTAAGCGGTAGTGATAGTCGTGGAAGCATAAGATTGGCGAGACGACAACGATGCTGCGATGAAGATCAAGGTGTCGCGCCGGTGACGATGGTGATCATGACGGTGCTTCGAAGATGGAGATCACAAGCACGAGATGATGATGGCCATATCATATCACTTATATTGATTGCATGTGATGTTTATCCTTTTATGCATCTTATCTTGCTTTGATTGACGGTAGCATTATAAGATGATCTCTCACTAAATTATCAAGAAGTGTTCTCCCTGAGTATGCACCGTTGCGAAAGTTCTTCGTGCTGAGACACCACGTGATGATCGGGTGTGATAGGCTCTATGTTCAAATACAACGGGTGCAAAACAGTTGCACACGCGGAATACTCAGGTTTAACTTGCCGAGCCTAGCATATAACAGATATGGCCTCGGAACACGGAGACCGAAAGGTCGAGCGTGAATCATATAGTAGATATGATCAACATAGTGATGTTCACCATTGAAACTACTCCATCTCACGTGATGATCGGACATGGTTTAGTTGATTTGGATCACGTGATCACTTAGAGGATTAGAGGGATGTCTATCTAAGTGGGAGTTCTTAAGTAATATGATTAATTGAACTTAAATTTATCATGAACTTAGTACCTGATAGTATCTTGCTTGTCTATGATGTGTAGATAGATGGCTCGTGCTGTTGTTCCGTTGAATTTTAATGCGTTCCTTGAGAAAGCAAAGTTGAAAGATGATGGTAGCAATTACACGGACTGGGTCCGTAACTTGAGGATTATCCTCATTGCTGCACAGAAGAATTACGTCCTGGAAGCACCGCTAGGTGCCAGGCCTGGTGCAAGAGCTACGCCAGATGTTGTGAACGTCTGGCAAAGCAAAGATGATGACTACTCTATAGTTCAGTGTGCCATGCTTTACGGCTTAGAACCGGGACTTCAACGACGTTTTGAACACCATGGAGCATATGAGATGCTCCAGGAGTTGAAGTTAATATTTCAAGCAAATGCCCGGATTGAGAGATATGAAGTCTCCAATAAGTTCTATAGCTGTAAAATGGAGGAGAACGGTTCTGTCAGTGAGCATATACTCAGAATGTCTGGGTATAACAATCACTTGATTCAACTGGGAGTTAATCTTCCGGATGATTGCGTCATTGACAGAATTCTCCAATCACTGCCACCAAGCTACAAGAGCTTCGTGATGAACTATAATATGCAAGGGATGACCAAAACTATGCCCGAGCTCTTCGCGATGCTGAAAGCCGCGGAGGTAGAAATCAAAAAGGAGCATCAAGTGTTGATGGTTAACAAAACCACTAGTTTCAAGAAAAAGGGCAAAGGGAAGAAAAAGGGGAACTTCAAAAAGAACAGCAAGCAAGTTGCTAATCAAGAGAAGAAACCCAAGTCTGGACCTAAGCCTGAAACTGAGTGCTTCTATTGCAAGCAGACTGGTCACTGGAAGCGGAACTGCCCCAAGTATTTGGCGGATAAGAAGGATGGCAAGGTTAACAAAGGTATATATGATATACATGTTATTGATGTGTACCTTACTAATTCTCGCAGTAGCACCTGGGTATTTGATACTGGTTCTGTTGCTAATATTTGCAACTCAAAACAGGGGCTATGGATTAAGCGAAGATTGGCTAAGGACGAGGTGACGATGCGCGTGGGAAATGGTTCCAAAGTCGATGTGATCGCGGTCGGCACGCTACCTCTACATCTACCTTCGGGATTAATATTAGATCTAAATAATTGTTATTTAGTACCAGCGTTGAGCATGAACATTATATCTGGATCTTGTTTGATGCGAGACGGTTATTCATTTAAATCAGAGAATAATGGTTGTTCTATTTATATGAGTAATATCTTTTATGGTCATGCACCATTAAAGAATGGTTTGTTCTTACTTAATCTCGATAGTAGTGATACACATATTCTTAATGTTGAAGCCAAAAGATGCAGAGTTGATAATGATAGTGCAACTTATTTGTGGCACTGCCGTTTAGGTCATATCGGTGTAAAACGCGTGAAGAAACTCCATACTGATGGACTTTTGGAGTCACTTGATTATGAATCACTTGGCACTTGCGAACCGTGCCTTATGGGCAAGATGACTAAAACACCGTTCTCCGGTACTGTGGAGAGAGCAACAGATTTATTGGAAATCATACATACTGATGTATGTAGTCCAATGAATGTTGAGGCTCGTGGCGGATATCGTTATTTTCTCACCTTCACTGATGATTTGAGCAGATATGGGTATATCTACTTAATGAAACACAAGTCTGAAACATTTGAAAAGTTCAAAGAATTTCAGAGTGAAGTGGAAAATCATCGTAACAAGAAAATAAAGTTTCTACGATCTGATCATGGAGGAGAATATTTGAGTTACGAGTTTGGCCTACATATGAAACAATGCGGAATAGTTTCGCAACTCACGCCACCCGGAACACCACAACGTAATGGTGTGTCCGAACGTCGTAATCGTACTTTACTGGATATGGTGCGATCTATGATGTCTCTTACCGATTTACCGCTATCTTTTTGGGGTTATGCTTTAGAGACGGCCGCATTCACGTTAAATAGGGCACCATCAAAATCCGTTGAGACGACGCCTTATGAACTGTGGTTTGGCAAGAAACCAAAGTTGTCGTTTCTTAAAGTTTGGGGCTGCGATGCTTATGTGAAAAAGCTTCAACCTGATAAGCTCGAACCCAAATCGGAAAAATGTGTCTTCATAGGATACCCAAAGGAGACTATTGGGTATACCTTCTATCACAGATCCGAAGGCAAAATTTTTGTTGCTAAAGTCGGAAACTTTCTAGAGAAGGAGTTTCTCTCGAAAGAAGTGAGTGGGAGGAAAGTAGAACTTGATGAGATAACAGTATCTACTCCCTTATTGAGAAGTAGTACATCACAGAAATCTGTTTCTGTGACACCTACATCAAATAGGGAGGAAGCTAATGATAATGATCATGAAACTTCAGATCAAGTTTCTACTGAACTTCGTAGATCAACCAGAGTAAGATCCGCACCAGAGTGGTACGGTAATCCTATTTTGGAAGTCATGTTACTAGACCATGATGAACCTACGAACTATGAAGAAGCGATGGTGAGCCCAGATTCCGCAAAGTGGCTTGAGGCCATGAAATCTGAGATGGGATCCATGTATGAGAACAAAGTGTGGACTTTGGTTGACTTGCCCGATGATCGGCAAGCAATTGAGAATAAATGGATTTTTAAGAAGAAGACTGACACTGATGGTAATGTTACTGTCTATAAAGCTCGACTTGTTGCAAAAGGTTTTCGACAAGTTCAAGGGATTGACTACGATGAGACTTTCTCACCCGTAGTGATGCTTAAGTCTGTCCGAATCATGTTAGCAGTTGCCGCATTTTATGATTATGAAATTTGGCAAATGGATGTCAAAACTGCATTCCTGAATGGATTTCTGGAAGAAGAGTTGTATATGATGCAACCAGAAGGTTTTGTCGATCCAAAGGGAGCTAACAAAGTGTGCAAGCTCCAGCGATCCATTTATGGACTGGTGCAAGCCTCTCGGAGTTGGAATAAACACTTTGATAGTGTGATCAAAGCATTTGGTTTTATACAGACTTTTGGAGAAGCCTGTATTTACAAGAAAGTGAGTAGGAGCTCTGTAGCATTTCTGATATTATATGTGGATGACATATTGCTGATCGGAAATAATATAGAATTTCTGGATAGCATAAAGGGATACTTGAATAAGAGTTTTTCAATGAAAGACCTCGGTGAAGCTGCTTACATATTGGGCATTAAGATCTATAGAGATAGATCAAGACGCTTAATAGGACTTTCACAAAGCACATACCTTGACAAAGTTTTGAAAAAGTTCAAAATGGATCAGGCAAAGAAAGGGTTCTTGCCTGTGGCACAAGGTGTGAAGTTGAGTAAGACTCAATGCCCGACCACCGCAGAAGATAGAGAGAAAATGAAAAATGTTCCCTATGCTTCAGCCATAGGCTCTATCATGTATGCAATGCTGTGTACCAGACCTGATGTGTGCCTTGCTGTAAGTTTAGCAGGCAGGTACCAAAGTAATCCAGGAGTGGATCACTGGACAGCGGTCAAGAACATCCTTAAGTACTTGAGAAGGACTAAGGATATGTTTCTCATTTATGGAGGTGACAAAGAGCTCGTCGTAAACGGTTACGTCGATGCAAGCTTTGACACTGATCCGGACGATTCTAAATCGCAAACTGGATACGTATTTACATTAAATGGTGGAGCTGTCAGTTGGTGCAGTTCTAAACAAAGCGTCATGGCGGGATCTACATGTGAAGCTGAGTACATAGCCGCTTCGGAAGCAGCTAATGAAGGAGTCTGGATGAAGGAGTTCATATCCGATCTAGGTGTTGTACCTAGCGTATCGGGTCCAATGAAAATATTTTGTGACAATACTGGTGCAATTGCCTTGGCAAAGGAATCCAGATTTCACAAAAGAACCAAACACATCAAAAGACACTTCAACTCCATCCGGGATTTGGTCCAGGTGGGAGACATAGAGATATGCAAGATACATACGGATCTGAATGTTGCAGACCCGTTGACTAAGCCTCTTCCACGAGCAAAACATGATCAGCACCAAGACTCCATGGGTGTTAGAATCATTACTTTGTAATCTAGATTATTGACTCTAGTGCAAGTGGGAGACTGAAGGAAATATGCCCTAGAGGCAATAATAAAGTTATTATTTATTTCCTTATATCAAGATAAATGTTTATTATTCATGCTAGAATTGTATTAACTGGAAACATAATACATGTGTGAATACATAGACAAACAGAGTGTCACTAGTATGCCTCTACTTGACTAGCTCATTAATCAAAGATGGTTATGTTTCCTAGCCATGAACAAAGAGTTGTTATTTGATTAACGAGATCACATCATTAGTTGAATGATCTGATTGACATGACCCATTCCATTAGCATAGCACCCGATCGTTTAGTATGTTGCTATTGCTTTTATCCATGACTTATACATGTTCCTTTAACTATGAGATTATGCAACTCCCGTTTACCGTAGGAACACTTTGTGTGCTACCAAACATCACAACGTAACTGGGTGATTATAAAGGTGCTCTACAGGTGTCTCCGAAGGTACATATTGGGTTGGCATATTTCGAGATTAGGATTTGTCACTCCGATTGTCGGAGAGGTATCTCAGGGCCTTCTCGGTAATGCACATCACATAAAGCCTTGCAAGCATTGAAACCAATGAGTTAGTTGCGAGATGATGTATTACGGAACGAGTAAAGAGACTTGCCAGTAACGAGATTGAACTAGGTATTGGATACCGACGATCGAATCTCGGGCAAGTAACATACCGATGACAAAGGGAACAACGTATGTTGTTATGCGGTCTGACCGATAAAGATCTTCGTAGAATATGTAGGAGCCAATATGGGCATCCAGGTCCCGCTATTGGTTATTGACCGGAGACGTGTCTCGGTCATGTCTACATTGTTCTCGAACCGTAGGGTCCGCACGCTTAACGTTACGATGACAGTTATTATGAGTTTATGCATTTTGATGTACCGAAGGAGTTCGGAGTCCCGGATGTGATCACGGACATGACGAGGAGTCTCGAAATGGTCGAGACGTAAAGAATGATATATTGGAAGCCTATGTTTGGACATCGAATGCATTCCAGGTGAAATCAGGATTTTACCGGAATACCGGGAGGGTTACCGGAACCCCCCGGGGGCATAATGGGCCAACATGGGCCTTGGAGGAGAGATGAGAGGGCTGCCCTCATGGGCTGCACGCCTCCCCCCTTCCCCTAGTCCTATTAGGACTAGGAGAGGTGGGCGCCCCCCCCTCTCTCTCTCCCCCTTGGAGAATCCTAGTCCAACTAGGATTGGGGGGGGGGAATCCTACTCCCAGAGGGAGTAGGACTCTCCTGGCGCGCCAGGCTTGGCCGGCCAGCCCCTCCCCCTTGGCTCCTTTATATACAGGGGCAGGGGGCACCCCAAAGACACACAAGTTGATCTACGGATCGTTCCTTAGCCGTGTGCGGTGCCCCCTTCCACCAAATTCCACCTCAGTAATATCGTTGCAGTGCTTAGGCGAAGCCCTGCGCCGGTAACACATCAAGATCGTCACCACGCCGTCGTGCTGACGGAACTCTTCCCCGACGCTTTGCTGGATGGGAGCCCGGGGATCGTCATCGAGCTGAACGTGTGCCAAGAACTCGGAGGTGCCGGAGTAACGGTGTTGTGATCGGTTGGATCGTGAGGAGAACGTACGACTACTTCCTCTACGTTGTGTCAACGCTTCCGCGTCGGTCTACGAGGGTACGTAGACAACACTCTCCCCTCTCGTTGCTATACATCACCATGATCTTGCGTGTGCGTAGGAATTTTTTTTGAAATTACTACGTTCCCCAACACATTCTCATTGTCGTGTCTCTTGAAGCGGTTGAAGAGGTTGCGGAGGACATTGATCTTTTGATCTCTCTGAGTTGAGACGCCTTCGCTGAACTTGGAGAGCCAGTCCCAAACTAGCTTTGATGTTTCCAGAGCACTCACACGGCCATACTGTCCTTTGGTCAGATGACCATAGATGATGTTCTTGGTAGTAGAATCCAAATGAACGAACTTCTTGACATCAGCAGGGGTGACACCTTCACCGGTCTTGGGAACGCCATTCTTGACGACATACCCTAGATCGACATCAATGGCTTCAAGTGAAGGAAATATGCCCTAGATGCAATAATAAAGTTATTATTTATTTGCTTATTTCATGATAAATGTTTATTATTCATGCTAGAATTGTATTAACCGAAAAAATGATACATGTGTGAATACATAGACAAAAGAGTGTCACTAGTATGCCTCTACTTGACTAGCTCGTTGATCAAAGATGGTTATGTTTCCTCGGCATAGACATGAGTTGTCATTTGATTAACGGGATCACATCATTAGATAATGATGTGATTGACTTGACCCATTCCGTTAGCTTAGCATTTGATCGTTTAGTATATTGCTATTGCTTTCTTCATGACTTATACATGTTCCTATGACTATGAGATTATGCAACTCCCGAATACCGGAGGAACACTTTGTGTGCTACCAAATGTCACAACGTAACTGGGTGATTATAAAGGTGCTCTACAGGTGTCTCTGACGGTACTTGTTGGGTTAGCATAGATCGAGATTAGCATTTGCCACTCCGATTGTCGGAGAAGTATCTCTGTGCCCTCTCGGTAATGCACATCACTATAAGCCTTGCAAGCAATGCAACTAATGAGTTAGTTGCGGGATGATGCATTACGGAACGAGTAAAGAGACTTGCCGGTAACGAGATTGAACTAGGTATTGAGATACCGACGATCGAACCTCGGGCAAGTAACATACCGATGACAAAGGGAACAACGTATGTTCTTATGCGGTTTGACCGATAAAGATCTTTGTAGAATATGTGGGAGTCAATATGAGCATCCAGGTTCCGCTATTGGTTATTGACCGGAGACGTGTCTCAGTCATGTCTACATAGTTCTCGAACCCATAGGGTCCGCACGCTTAAAGTTCTGTGACGATCGGTCATATGAGTTTATGTGTTTTGATGTACCGAAGGTAGTTCGGAGTCCCGGATGAGATCGGGGACATGACGAGGAGTCTCGAAATGGTCGAGACATAAAGATCGATATATTGGACGACTATTGAGGGAGTCCTGGATTAGGGGGTGTCCGGATAGCCGGACTATAACCTTTGGCCGGACTGATGGACTATGAAGATACAAGATTGAAGACCTCGTCCCGTGTCTGGATGGGACTTTCCTTGGCGTGGAAGGCAAGCTTGGAAATACGGATATGTAGATCTCCTCCCATTGTAACCGACTCTGTGTAACCCTAACCCTCTTCGGTGTCTATATAAACCGGAGGGTTTTAGTCCGTAGGACAACATACAATCATACCATAGGCTAGCTTCTAGGGTTTAGCCTCTCTGATCTCGTGGTAGATCTACTCTTGTACTACCCATATCATCGATATTAATCAAGCAGGAGTAGGGTTTTACCTCCATCGAGAGGGCCCGAACCTGGGTAAAAACATCGTTCCCCTTGTCTCCTGTTACCATCCGCCTAGACGCACAGTTCGGGACCCCCTACCCTAGATCCGACGGTTTTGACACCGACATTGGTGCTTTCATTGAGAGTTCCTCTGTGTCATCACCATCAGGCTTGATGGCTCCTTCGATCATCGTTGGCGATGCAGTCCAGGGTGAGACTTTTCTCCCCGGACAGATCTTTGTATTCGGCGGCTTTGCGCTACGGGCCAATTCGCTTGGCCATCTGGAGCAAATTGAAAGCTACGCCCCTGACCATCAGGTCAGGTTTGGAAGCCTAAACTACATGGACGATATCCGCGGAGACTTGATCATCGACGAATTCGAGCCCTTGCCGAGTGCGTCGCACTGTCCCGATGGACATGACTTAGCTCTGCCACCGGACAATGTTCAGGAAGTCGCACCTGCAACCGCTCCTACCCTCAATTCGGAGCCAATCGCGCCATCCATGGAAGGGTGGTTAGGCCCCGCCATGGAGGCCGCAATCTCGGCGGCGATCGAGCCGGATACCCTTCGCGAGGCCCATGAATCCAAACTGTTGGACTGCCTTCCGGACTCCGAGCCCCCCGTGCCCCTGCCGGTCGAATCCGATTGGGCGCCGATCATGGAGTTTACCGCCGCAGATATCTTTCAGCACTCACCCGTCAGGGATATACTGAATTCACTAAGATCTCTCTCCCTGTCAGGAGAGTCCTGGCCGGATTATGGCTAGCAAGGTTGGGATGCGGATGACGAAGAAATTCGGCGCCCACCCACCACCCACTTCATAGCTACTGTCGATGATTTAACTGACATGCTTGACTTTGACTCCAAGGACATCGACGATGGACGACGATGCAGGAGACGACCAGGAACCAGCGCCTATAGGGCACTAGAAAGCCACCTCGTCGTATGACATATATATGGTGGACACACCCAAAGACGGCAATGGCGACGGAATAGCGGAGGATGACCCCTCCAAAAAGCAACCTAAGCGCCGACGTCGGCGGTGACGCTCTAAGTCCCGCCAAAGCAAAAACGATGATTCCGGCACAGGAGATAATAACACCCTGGAAAGTGCCGAAGACAACCCCCTCCAGCAAGATTCAGCACAGGAGGATGGAGAAGCCAACCCTCCTGAGAGAGCGGCAGATAGAGAGGAAGAGGATGATAATTACATGCCTCCCTCCGAAGACGAGGCAAGCCTCGATCACAACGAATTCGTCGTGCCTGAGGATCCCGTCGAGCAAGAGCGCTTCAAGCGCAGGCTTATGGCCACGGCGAATAGCCTTAAGAAAAAGCAGCAACAGCTTAGAGCTGACCAAGATCTGCTAGCTGACAGATGGACTGAGGTCCTTGCGGCCGAGGAATATGAACTCGAACGACCCTCCAAGAGCTATCCAAAGAGCAGGTTGCTACCCCGATTAGAGGAGGAAGCATTAAGGCCTACATCTCCAGCGTATGATGCGGCTGATCGGCCACCTCGTGGCCGCGACAGAGAGGCTTCTCGACCAACAGCTCAAGCCGCACCCCGGCGCCACTCAAAACATACCAAGGCGTGGGGCAACGCGCCGAACCTGCGAGAGATATTCGAGGACAAAGCAAAGCAAACAAGATCGATCTACGGATCGCGTGGGCGCCCCATGACACGAGACGATAGCTGTCATGCCGGATACAGTAAAAGTAAATCCGACCGGGCCAAACACAATAGACAAAGCTCATTCGAGCTGCGTCGTGATATAGCCCAATACAGAGGCGCCGCACACCCCTTATGCTTCACAGATGAAGTAATGGGTCATCAAATCCCAGAAGGTTTCAAACCTGTAAATATTGAATCATACAATGGTACAACAGATCCTGCGGTATGGATTGAGGACTACCTCCTACACATCCACATGGCCCGTGGTGACGATCTACACGCCATCAAATACCTCCCACTCAAGCTTAAAGGACCAGCTCGGCATTGGCTGAACAGCTTGCCAGCAGAATCCATTGGGTGTTGGGAAGACCTGGATGCCGCATTCCTCGACAACTTCCAGGGCACTTATGTGTGACCACCAGACGCTGATGACTTGAGCCACATAATTCAACAGCCAGAAGAATCGGCCAGGCAATTCTGGACACGGTTCCTAACCAAGAAAAATCAAATCTTTGACTGTCCGGATGCAGAGGCGCTAGCAGCTTTCAAGCATAACATCCGTGACGAGTGGCTCGCCCGGCACCTTGGCCAGGAAAAGCCGATATCTATGGCAGCCCTCACGACGCTCCTAACCCACTTTTGTGCGGGAGAGGACAGCTGGCTGGCTCGCAGCAATAACATATCAAAGAACTCTGGTACTTCGGATACCAAGGACGACAGCGGTAGGTCACGACGCAACAAACATAAATGCCGCAGCAACGATAACAATACAGAGGATACGACAGTAAATGCCGGATTCAGAGGCTCCAAGCCCGGTCAGCGGAAGAAGCCATTCAAAAGAAGCACTCCGGGCCCGTCCAGTTTGGACCACATACTCGATCGCTCGTGTCAGATACATGGCACCCCCGACAAGCCAGCCAAGCACACCAACAGGGATTGTTGGGTGTTCAAGCAGGCCGGCAAATTAAACGCCGAACAAAAAGACAAGGGGCTACATAGCGATGACGAGGAGGAGCCCCAACCGCCAAACAACAGAGGACAGAAGGGTTTCCCCCCACAAGTGCAGACGGTGAACATGATATACGCAACCCACATCCCCAAGAGGGAGCGGAAGCGTGCGTTAAGGGACGTCTATGCGTTGGAGCCGGTCGCCCCAAAGTTCAACCCATGGTCCTCCTGCCCGATCACTTTCGATCGCAAGGACCACCCCACTAGTATCCGCCATCGCGGATTCGGCGCATTGGTCCTAGACCCAATCATTGATGGATTTCACCTCACTCGAGTCCTTATGGATGGCGGCAGCAGCCTAAACTTGTTTTACCAGGACACGGTGCGCAAAATGGGCATAGATCCCTCAAGGATTAAACCCACAAAAACGACCTCTAAAGGCGTCATACCAGGTGTGGAGGCCCATTGTACAGGCTCTGTCACACTGGAAGTGGTCTTTGGATCCCCGGATAATTTCCAGAGCGAGGAATTAATCTTCGATATAGTTCCCCGGATAATTTCCGGAGTGAGGAATTAATCTTCGATATAGTCCCGTTCCGCAGTGGCTACCATGCACTGCTCGGGTGAACCGCATTTGCAAAATTCAATGCGGTGCCGCACTATGCATACCTTAAGCTCAAGATGCCAGGACCTCGAGGGGTCATCACAGTCAATGGAAATACAGAGCGCTCGCTCCGAACGGAGGAGCACACTGTGGCCCTCGCAGCAGAAGTGCAAATCAGCCAATCAAGGCGATTCTCCAGTCCGGCGATCAAACATCCGCACACCGTCAAGCGTGCCCAAAGTAATCTGCAACAGGACCGCCTGACACGTTCTGAGCTCGCATAGCAATATGGCCCCTACCCTAGCCCCATCCAAATGGCGACACATGTACCACGCGTACACAATTACGCATTAAAAATACCATGGGCACAGGGGAGGGGCACGACTACGGCACGCCCCGAAGCGCGGCTCAACCGCACTAGGGCTCCCCACTTTGATATTTTTTCTCTCTTCCAGGACTTTATTCTCTGGAAGCCCTGTCCGGCAATAAATCTCTGAACAAACGATGCAAGGACCAGGGGGACGGAAGCTACGGTGCATCATGGAACTCTCAGGTGGTCTCTATAACGAGCCAAATACCTACTTTCACTACAATCCCACAGCCTACCCTTGGGGGAGATATGTAAAATAGTCCCATTTTCTGCTTATCGCACTGCTTGTTTCGTTCTGCTTTAATGCACCTTTTTGAATAAACAATGCATAGCTTCTGTCTATTATCACATTCTTTTTACGTATATATGTTCATTAATGACATTTTGCACCCGTACACTTTGGTACGACCAATACACCAGGGGCTTAAGTACCCCACAATATGGTGTGAGAAGTCCGAACACTTTCACAAGTGCGGCACCCCGAACTTATAGCATTATATGCATCGGCTCCGAATCATGTCTTGGGTCAATAGTTGGGTTTTCCCGGCTCCTATGTTTTGGTACCTTACGTTCCGTTATATCGGCTAAGGTAGCACTGGGAGAACTACTGCGATTGTGCCCCGGTTGAGCTGGGTTCAGCACCTCAGTAGAGAAAGCTAAAACTGACCGTCATGATAGGGCGAGAGCTGGTTGCTGTTCGAGAGGTTTCGAGTCCCTAAAGACTTATGCCGCTTAGAGCGAGGAGTCGGCTTTGTCCGGCCTAGGCGTGGATAGCGCCCCGGACTCGGTCCTCCGAATACTAGGGGCTTCACCGAAATTTAAAATTATAGAATTCTATGGCTAAGTGAGAGTGATAAAGCATTATAGTCCGATTGCCTTGTTCGATGTGCTGAGCGCCTCCCTCGAAGGACCCAATAATGGGAAAAAGAGCGCTCAGGTTTATCCCGAACACCCCAACACTTATGGCTTGGGGGCAGAAGCCGACGACTGGCCATCTCTCAGATTTAATAAACGGCCGCATAGAAGTTAATATTTTAAAGGCTTAGCGCATATGAACAAGTTTTCAGCGTACAGGATCACAAATGCAAGTTTATTCAAATATTACATCTTTCGAGCATTCATCCGCCACAAGGCGGGCACCCTTCAGGACGCCCTCATAATACGCTTCTGGGTGGCCATGCTCCTTGCCCTGCGGTGGCCCATCCTTCACCAGCTTCTCAGCGTCCAGCTTGCCCAAGTGTACTTTAACATGGGCAAGCGCCCTGCGGGCACCCTCGATGCAGATGGAGCGCTTGATGACCTCAAGCCACGGACAGGCATCCGCCAGCCGCCTCACCAGCCCAAAGTAGCTCCCAGGCACGGCCTCTCTAGGCCACAGCTGGACTATAAGACCCTTCATGGCCTGTTCGGCCACCCTATGGAGCTCGACCATTTACTTCAGTTGGTCGCTCAAGGGCACCGGGTGTCCGGCCTCAGCATACTGAGACCATAACACATTCTCCGTCGAGCTCCCTTCCTCGGCCCGGTAGTAGGTGGCGGCATCTGACACGCTGCGGGGCAAATCTACGAAAGCTCCTGGAGAGCTCCGGACTCGGGTAAGTAAGAAGTAATTAACTTTCACATGCTTGCTTTGCATAATGAATGCCTAACCCGCCGCTATGTTCTTCATCACCTCAATTTCCTGGAGGGCTTTTTGGGCTTCGGCTTTGGCAGACTTGGCGCTGTCAAGGGTTGCCGCGAGCTCGGACTCTCGCGTCTTTGAGTCAAGCTCCAAACTCTCGTGTTTCTTCACGAGAGCCTGGAGCTCTTGCTAAACCTCCTCCACCCGCGCCTCCTGCTTTCCTCGCTCTGTGCGCTCCGTGGCCGCTTTTTCTTCGACCTCGGACAACGCTTGCTTCAGGGTCGCCACCTCGGTCGTGGCCCCTGCAATAGTCACGTTGATCCTGTAATTTTTTGCAACCACATCTTTTTCTATATACTTACATAAGGTATTACTTACCTTCCTTCTCCTCGAGCTGCTTCTTGGCAAGGCCGAGCTCGTTCTTGGACCGCTCGAGGCTCTGCTTCAACGCATCCACCTTTGCAGTAAGTGCGGTAGAGGTCAGCAGCGCAGCCTGCATACCCATATTGACATACTTATGTTAGACTCCTGCAGATATTTTTAGATCCTCGGTTCAGCTTTTCTTTCCGAACACCAAACTAAGCATCAGGGGCTACTATCTATGCGGTAATATTTTTATATATTTTAAATACATACCTCAAAGCCTGTTAGAAGGCTGGCACAGGCTTCAGTCAGTCCGCTCTTCATAGACTGAACCTTCTAGATCACCGTACTCATTACAGTATAGTGCTCCTTGTCGATGGAGGCGCCGTTAAGCACCTCCAGCAAATTGTCCGGTGCCTCCGGTTGGACGGAGGTCACCGGCGTGGTAGGCTTGCCCTTCTTGGTGGGGGGCCGCCTGCCGGAGTCCGGAACCACGGAAGACTCCGGTGTGGTGTTCGGCCCAGGGCCGGACTTGGAGCCCTTAGGAGCCTTGCTCCCTTTGAGCCCGCGGTCCAGAAGGTCGCCTTGCGGCGCCTCCAGGACCACCTCCTCTCGGATTGGAGCCCTTTGGGACAGCACCTCGGTGTTGTCCGCAGGGCGAGGGTGGAAGCAGTCGGAAGCGAAAGGCTATTCACATCCGATGAACCCAAGGAACCACTCGACGATATGTCGACTTGGTCTCGGGGCAGACTGCATGATTATATTCGGCGTTAGGAGAAACCATGCAATAAAGGAACACTACGAGTCACTCTGGTGTCCGAATACTTACAACTTCACCAGGGGCTTGGCCCTGGGCGTCCACTCCTCCTCGCTGTCGGCGGTGTTGGTGGAGTAGTCCGGTGGAAGGGTCCTTCCTTTTCTTTTCTCCCCCTGCTGGAAGGGGAGAGGCTTCTTTTTCCTCCTCCCCATCTTCGTGGGAGGAGTATGCCTCAGAGCCATCGGACGACGAGTCCGATACCACCGGGCGCTGGGAACTCTTTCGGGTTCCCGTGGCCTTCTTCTTGGCCTTCTTCTCCGGCACCACGTAAGGTGCCGGAACCAGCAGCTCCGCCAAACGGGCGTCCACTGGGCCTTCAGCAAAGGAGCCGGACAGTTGATCTGTTCGGCTGTCTCCTGTCAGTCCTGTCAAAGGTACGAGAGCTTAGATCCCGCATGGAGTCAAACTATGAAAAACAGGTATCCTGTAAGAGGTAAAATAGCTTACCACGCTGGCTTGGCGCTTCGCGCAGAATCTGCGATCCTTGTTAGCAGAAGGAGGAGCCTCGGTGCCCTCGAATAACACCTTACAGGCATCTTCGTATGTTGTGTCGAAGAGCCTGTTCAGAGTTTGGTGCTGGGCCGGGTCGAACTCCCACAAGTTGAAAGCCCGTCGTTGACACGGGAGGATCAGGCAGACGAGCATGACCTGGACTACGTTGACGAGTTTGAGCTTCTTGCTCACCGTGTTCTGGATACATGTTTGGAGTCCGGTCAGCTCTCCCGAACTACCCTAGGGCAGACCCTTCTCCTTCTAGGAGGTGAGCCGCGTGGGGATGCCAGATCGGAACTCGGGGGCTGCCGCCCATTCAGGTCACACAACTCGGTGATGTAGAACCACCCCAATTGCCACCCCTTTATGGTCTCCACAAAGGAGCCCTCGAGCCATGTGACATTGGGCATCTTGCCCACCATGGAGCCTCCGCACTCCGCCTGGCGGCCGCCCACTACCTTCGGCTTGACATTGAAGGTTTTTAGCCATAAGCCGAAGTGGGGCTTGATGCGGAGGAAGGCCTCGCACACAACGATAAACGCCGAGATGTTGAGGATGAAGTTCGGGGCCAGATCGTGGGAATCCAGGCCTTAGTAGAACATGAGCCCCCGGACGAATGGGTGGAGAGGGAATCCCAGTCCACGGAGGAAATGGGTAAGGAACATTACCCTTTCATGGGGCCTGGGGGTGGGGATCAGCTGTCCCTCATCTGGGAGCTGGTGCGCGATGTCGTCGGCCAAGTATCCGGCTCTCCTCAACTTCTTGATGTGTCCCTCCTTGACGGAGGAAACCATCCACCTGCCTCCCGCTCCGGACATGGTTGGAGAAGGTTGAGGTAGGAAATGCGGACTTGGGTGCTGGAGATCGAGTGTGCGAAAATGGATGATCGAAGGAGGAAGAAGGCGTAGATGAAAAGGTGAATCCTTATCCCTTTATATGGGCGGATGAAACTATGCATCCCCACCAGCCTGGTAAAACTCGCTTATCCCCCAAGCATCGTAATCAATGGCACGGTTGGGTTACCCACGCCCGTATTGATGAGAATCCCATGAAAAGGGGACACGATCTCTGCTTCGACAAGACGTGCCAAGGAAACCGCTCGCAAAATGCTCTGAGGTGGGACGGTAAAAAACGATTCGAACAAAGGCTTGGCTGTGGTGTGATGTCACGCTACTGAATACGTCAGCAGATTAGATTTGTGAAACTATTATTCTCTCTACGATGGTATGTGGAACTTGTTTTGTAGAGCCGGACACGATCCTCGTGTTCAAAATCTTCTATGGAGTATTCGGAGGAGGAACCCGCCTTGCAATGCTGAAGACAATCTGCGTGGCGGACTCATCGTCATTGAAGCCTGGTTCAAGGGCTACTGAGGGAGACCTGGATTAGGGGGTCTCCAGATAGCCGGACTATAACCTTTGGCCGGACTGATGAACTATGAAGATACAAGATTGAAGACTTCGTCCCGTGTCCGGATGGGACTTTCCTTGGCGTGGAAGGCAAGGTTGGCAATACGGATATGTAGATCTCCTCCCATTGTAACCGACTCTATGTAACCATAACCCCTATTCAAGAATTCATCCGATTAACCAGTTAACTTGCCGATTAATCCCTACTCATAGGGTCACCGAGTAGCCGATAAACTGATAAATCGTCCGATTAATTGATTAAATGGCCGATTAACTTGCCGATTAGCCTATTAATCCCCTACTCGCCAGCCAACCGAGCAGTTACCAGTTAACGATTTCCTCAACAATGACCATAACCCTCTTCGATGTCTATATAAATCGGAGGGTTTTAGTCCGTAGGACAACATACAATCATACCATAGGCTAGCTTCTAGGGTTTAGCCTCTCTGATCTCTGGGTAGATCTAATCTTGTACCACCCATATCATCAATATTAATCAAGCAGGAGTAGGGTTTTACCTCCATCGAGAAGGCCCGAACCTGGGTAAAAACATCGTGCCCCTTGTCTCATGTTACCATCCGCCTAGACGCACACTTCGGGACCCCCTACCCGAGATCCGCCGGTTTTGACACCGACAACTATACTTCGGAAAGGTTCCGAGTGATTCGGGTATTTTTCGGAGTACCGGAGAGTTACGGGAAATTCGTCGGGGGGTATATGGGCCTTATTGGGCTTTAGGGGAAAGAGAGAGGAGAGGTTGTGCGCCCCCAAGGCTTAGTCCGAATTGGACTAGGGGGAGGGGCGGCGCCCCCTCCTTCCTTCTCTTCTCTTTTCCCTTTCCTTCTCTCCTACTCCTACTACTTGGAAGGGCTCCTAGTTCTACTAGGAAAAGGGGAATCCTACTCCTGGTGGGAGTAGGACTCCCCTAGGGCGCGCCATAGAGAGGACCGGCCCTCCCCCTCCTCCACTCCTTTATATACGGGGAGGGGGCACCCCTTGGAGACACAACAATTGATCATTGATCTTTTAGCCGTGTGTGGTGCTTCCCTCCACCATAATCCACCTCGGTCATATCGTAGCGGTGCTTAGGCGAAGCCCTACGTCGGTAGCATCATCATCACCGTCATCACGCCGTCGTGCTGACAAAACTCTCCCTCGAAGCTCTGCTGGATCAAAGTTCGTGGGACGTCATCGAGCTGAACGTGTGCTGAACTCGGAGGTGCCGTGCTTCGGTACTTGGATCGGTCGGATCGTGAAGACGTACGACTACATCAACCACGTTGTTCTAATGCTTCCGCTTTCGGTCTACGAGGGTACGTGGACAACACTCTCCCCTCCCGTTGCTATGCATCACCATGATCTTGCGTGTGCGTAGGAATTTTTTTGAAATTACTACGTTCCCCAACAGTGGCATCCGAGCCAGGTTTATGTGTAGATGTTATATGCACGAGTAGAACACAAGTGAGTTGTGGGCGATACAAGTCCGACTGCTTACCAACATGTCGTACTTTGGTTCGGCGGTATTGTTGGATGAAGCGGCCCGGACCGACATTACGCGTACGCTTACGCGAGACTGGTTCTACCGACGTGCTTTGCACACAGGTGGCTGGCGGGTGTCAGTTTCTCCAACTTTAGTTGAACCGAGTGTGACTATGCCCGGTCCTTGAGAAGGTTAAAATAGCACTAACTTGACGAACTATCGTTGTGGTTTTGATGTGTAGGTAAGAACGGTTCTTTCTCAGCTCGTAGCAGCCACGTAAAACTTGCAACAACAAAGTAGAGGACGTCTAACTTGTTTTTGCAGGGCATGTTGTGATGTGATATGGTCAAGGCATGATGCTATATTTTATTGTATAAGATGATCATGTTTTGTAACCGAGTTATCGGCAACTGGCAGGAGCCATATGGTTGTCGCTTTGTTGTATGCAATGCAATCGCCCTGTAATTGCTTTACTTTATCACTAAGTGGTAGCGATAGTAGTAGAAGAAATAGTTGGCGAGATGACAACGATGCTACGATGGAGATCAAGGTGTCACGCCGGTGACGATGGTGATCATGACGGTGCTTCGGAGATGGAGATCACAAGCACAAGATGATGATGGCCATATCATATCACTTATATTGATTGCATGTGATGTTTATCCTTTATGCAACTTATTTTTTTTTGATTGACAGTAGCATTATAAGATGATCTCTCACTAAATTTCAAGATAAAAGTGTTCTCCCTGAGTATGCACTGTTGCCAAAGTTCGTCGTGCCGAGACACCCGTGATGATCGGGTGTGATGAGCTCTACGTTCATCTACAACGGGTGCAAGTCAGTTTTGCACACACAGAATACTCGGGTTAAACTTGATGAGCCTAGCGTATGCAGATATGGCCTCGGAACACTAAGATCGAATGGTCGACCGTGAATCATAGGGACGGCAGTTTTGCCCATGGGTATGGGTACCCGCGGGTACCCTACCCGAATACAATGGGCATGGGCAAGACTTGAAGAGTTTTTGTACCCATGGGTAATGGGTATCCATACTCGCAAAATATATGGGTAGGGTATGGGTATGAAATTGCACCCATGGGTAACCCAATGGATACCCACAAAAATTAATAAATGAAAATAAGTAGTATGACATTTGGTGTCAACATCCAACTCCCGTGGCCCAACCCTAAATCTTGTATCCCTAAACTGGACATAGCTCATATCCTCACACACACTTTCTCACCGCTCCCCCTACATCCTATGTGTCTCCTCGAAACAATGAAATCTCGAATTATCATCGTCGAACTCCTCTCCATCTCTTGATCCAGCGATCCCCAAATCCCATAGCTGCCTCCCACTATGTCGAGCTTCCACCAATCGTTGCTCATACTCGCTTGATTCCTCCAAGAGGCCACCCATCGTAGGAGGCTGCGTCTATACCGCTCGCTTATCGTCACTTGAATTTTAGACTCATTTCTCTACTTTTCATAAATTTAAATACCATAGATTGTACCCATAGGATACCCATTGGTTATAGAATACCCGATGGATATGGGCATGGGTATCTATTTATACCCATGGGTATTGTAGTGGGTGGGTATAGAAGGTTTCTATGGGTATGGGTTTGGGCAGAAGAAGGTTGTACCCACCCATACCCTACCCATTGCCATCCCTAGTGAATCATATAGTAGATATGATCAACATAGTGATGTTCACCATTGAAAACTACTCCATCTCACGTGATGATCGGACATGGTTTAGTTGATTTGGATCACGTGATCACTTAGATGATTAGAGGGGTGTCTATCTAAGTGGGAGTTCTTAAGTAATATGATTAATTGAACTTAAACTTATCCTGAACTTAGTACCTGATAGTATTAGCATATCTATGTTGTAGATCAATAGCTCGCGTTTAGCTCCCCTGTTTTATTTTGATATGTTCCTAGAGAAAACTAAGTTGAAAGATGTTAGTAGCAAAGATGCGGACTAGCTCCGAGATCTGAGGATTATCCTCATTGCTGCACAGAAGTATTATGTCCTTGATGCACCGCTAGGTGAAAGAACTATTGCAGGAGCATATGCAGACATTATGAACGTTTTGACAAAAGCTCGGTATGATGACTACTTGATAGTTTAGTGCACCATGATTTACGGCTTAGAACCGGGACTTCAAAAATGTTTTGAATGCCACGGAGCATATCAGATGTTCCAAGAGTTGGAACTGGTATTTCATACTCATGCACGTGTCGAGAGGTATGAGACCTCTGACAGTACTTTGCCTAAAAGATGGAGGAGAATAGCTCAACCAGTGAGCATGTGCTCAGATTGTCTGGGTACTACAATTGCTTGAATCAAGTGGGAGTTAATCTTCCAGATAAGATAGTAATTGACAAAGTTCTCTGGTCACTATCACCAAGTTACTAGAACTTCGTGATGAACTATAATATGCAAGGGATGACAAAAACAATTCCAAGCTCTTCGCGATGCTAAAATCGACAAAGGTAGAAATCAAGAAAAGCATCAAGTGTTGATGGTTGACAATACCACTAGTTTCAAGAAAAGGGCAAAGAGAAGAAGGGGAACTTCAAGAAGAACGGCAAGAAAGTTGCTGCTCAAGTGAAGAAGCCCAAGTCTGAATCTAAGCCTGAGACTAAGTGCTTCTACTGCAAAGGGACTGATCACTGGAAGCGGAACTACCCCAAGTATTTGGCGGATAAGAAGGATGGCAAAGTGCACAAGCTATATTTGATATACATGTTATTGATGTGTACTTTACTAGTGTTTATAGCAACCCCTCGGTATTTGATACTGGTTCAGTTGCTAAGAGAAGTAACTCGAAACGGGAGTTGCAGAATGAACAGAGACTAGTTAAGGGTGAAGTGACAATGTGTGGAAGTGGTTCCAAGATTAATATGATCATCATCGCACACTACCTATAGTTTCGGGATTAGTGTTGAACCTAAATAAGTGTTATTTGGTGTTTGCGTTGAGCATGAATATGATTTGATCATGTTTATTGCAATACGGTTATTCATTTAAGTCAAAGAATAATTGTTGTTCTATTTACATGAATAAAACCTTCGATGGTCATACACCCAATGAAAATAGTTTGTTGGATCTCGATCGCAGTGATACACATATTCATAATTTTGAAGCCAAAAGATGCAAAGTTAATAATGATAGTGCAACTTATTTGTGGCACTGCCGTTTAGGTCATATTGGTGTAAAGTGCATGAAGAAACTCCATGCTGATGGGATTTTGGAATCACTTGATTATGAATCACTTGATGCTTGCGAACCATGCCTTATGGGCAAGATGACTAAGACTCTGTTCTCCGGAACAATGGAGCGAGCAACTGACTTATTGGAAATAATACATACTGATGTATGCGATCCGATGAGTGTTGAGGCTCACGGCGGGTATCATTATTTTCTGACCTTCACAGATGATTTGAGCAGATATGGGTATATCTACTTAATGAAACATATGTCTGAAACATTTGAAAAGTTCAAAGAATTTCAGAGTGAAGTGGAAAATCATCGTAACAAGAAAATAAAGTTTCTACGATCTGATCGTGGAGGAGAATATTTGAGTTACGAGTTTGGTCTTCATTTGAAACAATGCGGAATAGTTTCGCAACCCACGCCACCTAGAACACCACAGCATAATGGTGTGTCCGAACATCGTAATCGTACTTTACTAGATATGGTGCGATCTATGATGTCTCTTACCGATTTACCACTATCGTTTTGGGGTTATGCATTAGAGACAACTACATTCACGTTAAATAGGGCACCATCTAAATCCGTTGAGACGACACTATATGAATTGTGGTTTGGCAAGAAACCAAAGTTGTCGTTTCTTAAAGTTTGGGGTTGCGATGCTTATGTGAAAAAGTTTCATCCTGATAAGCTCAAACCCAAATCAGAGAAATGTGTCTTCATAGGATACCCAAAGGAAACTGTTGGGTACACCTTCTATCACAGATCCAAAGGCAAGACATTTGTTGCTAAGAATGGATCCTTTCTAGAGAAGGTATTTCTCTCGAAAGAAGTGAGTGGGAGGAAAGTAGAACTTGATGAGGTAACTGTACCTGCTCCCTTATTGGAAAGAAGTTCATCACAGAAACCGGTTCCTGTGACACCTACACCAATTAGTGAGGAAGCTAATGATATTGACCATGAAACTTCAGATCAAGTTACTACCGAAACTCGTAGGTCAACCAGAGTAAGATACACACTAGAGTGGTACGGTAATCCTATTCTGGAAGTCATGTTACTTGACTATGACGAACCTACGAACTATGAAGAAGCGATGGTGAGCCTAGATTCCGCGAAACAGCTTGAGGCCATGAAATATGAGATGGGATCCATGTAATAGAACAAAGTGTAGGACTTTAGTTGACTTTCCCGATGACCGACAAGCCATAGAAATAAATGGATCTTCAAGAGGAAGACGGACGTTGATAGTAGTGTTACTATCTACAAAGCTAGACTTGTGGAAAATGGTTTTGACAAAGTTCAAGGTGTTGACTACGATGAGATTTTCTCACTCGTAGCGATGCTTAAGTCTGTCTGAATCATGTTAGCAAATTGCCACATTTTATGAAATCTGGCAAATGGATGTCAAAACTACATTCCTTAATGGATTTCTTAAAGTAGAGTTGTATATGATACAACCAGAAGGTTTTGTTGATACTAAAGGTGCTAACAAAATGTGCAATCTCCAGCGATCCATCTATGGATTGGTGCAAGCATCTCAGAGTTGGAATATATGTTTTGATGATTTGATCAAAGCATATAGTTTTATACAGACTTGCGGTGAAGCCTGTATTTACAAGAAAGTGAGTGGGAGCACTACATCCTTTCTGATAAGTATATGTAAATGACATTTTGTTGATCAGAAATGATGTAGAATTTTCTAGAAAGCATAAATGAGTATTTGAAAGGAGATCTTCAAAGAAAGACCTCGGTGAAGCTGCTTACATATTGAGCATCAAGATCTATAGAGATAGATCAAGACGCTTGATAAGATTTTCAATGAGTATGTACCTTGACAAGATTTTGAATTAGTTCAAGATGGAACAGTCAAAGAAGGAGTTCTTGCCTGTGTTGCAAAGGTGTGAAGTTGAGTAAAGACTCAAAACCCGACCACAACAGAAAATAGAAAGAGAATGAAAAGTTATTCCCTATGCCTCAGTCATAGGTTCTATAAAGTATGCTATTCTGTGTACCAGACCTATTGTGTACCTCACCAAGAGTTTGCCAAGAGGGTACAATAGTGATCTAGGAGTAGATCACTGGACAGTGGTCAAAATTATCCTTAGTGGAATAAGGAAATATTTCTCGGTTATGGAGGTGATAAAGAGTTTGTCGTAAAGAGTTACGTCGATACAAGCTTTGACACCAATCTGGATGACTCTAAGTCTCGATCTAGATGCATATTGAAAGTGGGAGCTATTAGCTAGAGTAGCTCAATGCAGAGCATTGTAGAAATAGAAATTTGCAAAATACTTACGGATCTGAATGTGATAGACCCGTTGACTAAAATTATCTCACAAGCAAAACATGATCACACCTTAGTACTCTTTGGGTGTTAATCACACAGCGATGTGAACTAGATTACTAACTCTAGTAAACCCTTTGGGTGTTGGTCACACGACGATGTGAATTGTGGGTGTTAACCACATAGAGATGTGAACTATTGATGTTAAATCACATGGCGACGTGAACTAGATTATTGACTCTAGTGCAAGTGGGAGACTGAAGGAAATATGCCCTAGAGGCAATAATAAAGTTATTATTTATTTCCTTATTTCATGATAATTATTTATTATTCATGCTAGAATTGTATTAACCGGAAACATGATACATGTGTGAACACATAGACAAACAGAGTTTCACTAGTATGCCTCTACTTGACTAGCTCATTGATAAAAGATGGTTATGTTTCCTAGGCATAGACATGAGTTGTCATTTGATTAACGGAATCACATCATTAGAGAATGATGTGATTGACTTGACCCATTCCGTTAGCTTAGCATTTGATCGTTTAGTATATTGCTATCGCTTTCTTCATGACTTATGCATGTTCCTATGACTATGAGATTATGCAACTCCCGAATACCGGAGGAACACTTTGTGTGCTACCAAACGTCACAATGTAACTGGGTGATTATAAAGGTGCTCTACAGGTATCTCTAACGGTACTTGTTGGGTTGGCATACATCGAGACTAGGATTTGTCACTCCAATTGTCGGAGAGGTATCTCTGGGCCCTCTCGGTAATGCACATCACTATAAGCCTTGCAAGCAATGCAACTAATGAGTTAGTTGCGGGACGATGCATTACGGAACGAGTAAAGAGACTTGCAGGTAACGAGATTGAACTAGGTATTGAGATACCGACGATCGAACTTCGGGCAAGTAACATACCGATGACAAAGGGAACAACCTATGTTGTTATGCGGTCTGACCGATAAAGATCTTCGTAGAATATGTGGGAGCCAATATGAGCATCCAGGTTCCGCTATTGGTTATTGACCGAAGACGTGTCTCGGTCATGTCTACATAGTTCTCGAACCCGTAGGGTCCGGACGCTTAAAGGTCTGTGACGATCGGTGATATGAGTATATGTGTTTTGATGTACCGAAGGTAGTTCGGAGTCCCGGATGAGATCGGGGACATGATGAGGAGTCTCGAAATGGTCGAGACATAAAGATCGATATATTGGATGACTATATTCAGACTTCAGAAAGGTTCCGAGTGATTCGGGTATTTTTGGGAGTACCGGAGAGTTACGGGAATTCGCCGAGGAGTATATGGGACTTATTGGGCTTTACGGGAAAGAGAGAGGGGAGGCTGCGCCCCCCAAAGGCTTAGACCGAATTGGACTAGGGGGAGTGGCAGCGCCCCCTCCTTCCTTCTCTTCTCTTTTCCCTTTCCTTCTCTCCTACTCCTACTACTTGGAAGGGCTCCTAGCTCTACTAGGAAAAGGGGAATCCTACTCCCGGTGGGAGTAGGACTCCCCTAGGGCGCGCCACAGAGAGGGCCGGCCCTCCCCCTCTAACACTCCTCTATATACGGGGAGGGGGCACCCCTTGGAGACACAACAATTAATCATTGATCTTTTAGCCGTGTGCGATGCCCCCCCTCCACCATAATCCACCTCACTCATATCGTAGTGGTGCTTAGGAGAAGCCCTGTGTCGGTAGCATCACCATCACCGTCATTATGCCATCGTGCTGACGAAACTCTCCCTCGAAGCTCTACTGGATCAGAGTTCGTGGGACCTCATCGAGCTGAACGTGTGTTGAACTCGGAGGTGTCGTGCGTTCAGTACTTGGATCGGTCGGATCGTGAAGACGTACGACTACATCAACCGCGTTGTTCTAACTCTTCCGCTTTCGGTCTACGAGGGTACGTGGACAACACTCTCCCCTCTCGTTGCTATGCATCACCATGATCTTGCGTGTGTGTAGGAATTTTTTTCAAATTACTACGTTCCCCAACATCAAGATGCATGCGCATCTTATTCTTCCAGTAGGGGTATTCAGTGCCATCGAAGATGGGGCACGCAGTGGAGGCTTTGATTATCCCTGCAGTCGACATAGCTAAAACTCCAGGTGGTTAAACCGAATCACACATAACAAGGGAGTACCTTGCTCTGATACCATTTGAAAGAGCTAGATATCGACTAGAGGGGGGTGAATAGGCGATTTTTATGAAAGACTTCAAAACATGGGAGCTTTGAAGACAAACTATAGAAATGACCCTATTTATATGCAGCGGAAGGTCGACTACACTAGGCAAGCCATAGTCAAGTATTCGATGAAGTGAAAGCACGAAGACTATTAGCAGCTAGGTAGTAAGGATCAGGATGGAAGATAGTATGAAGCCAATCAGAACAACTAGTCACTCAGTGAAGTCAAACAGATAATGCAAGCAGGCAATGACTTCACGAAGACAAACTGTAAGTAAAAAGAAGTAAGATA
Source organism: Aegilops umbellulata (assembly GCA_032464435.1). Classification (NCBI taxonomy): domain Eukaryota; kingdom Viridiplantae; phylum Streptophyta; class Magnoliopsida; order Poales; family Poaceae; genus Aegilops; species Aegilops umbellulata. The sequence continues at coordinate 507,429,683 of CP136059.1, forward strand.
TAGAATGCTACCTCTTGAGCATTGCGTTGGATTTCCCCGACGAGGAAAGGATGATGCAGCAAAGTAGCGTAAGTATTTCCCTCAGTTTTTGGGAACCAAGGTATCAATCCAGTAGGAGGCTACGCGCGAGTCCCTCGTACCTGCACAAAGCAAATAACTCCTTGCAACCAATGCGATAAGGGGTTGTCAATCCCTTCACGGTCACTTACGGGAGTGAGATCTGATAGAGATGATGATAATATTTTTGGTATTTTTGGTATAAAGATGCAAGGTAAAATAAAAGGCAAAGTAAAAAAGCAAAGCAATAATAAAGTGATGGAAGATTAATATGATGAAGATAGACCCGGGGGCCATAGATTTCACTAGTGGCTTCTCTCAAGAGCATAAGTATTTTATGGTGGGTGAACAAATTACTGTTGCGCAATTGACAGAATTGAGCATAGTTATGAGAATATCTAGGTATGATCATGTATATAGGCATCATGTCCGAGACAAGTAGACCGACTCCTGCCTGCATCTACTACTATTACTCCACTCATCGACCACTATCCAGCATGCATCTAGAGTATTAAGGTAAAAACAGAGTAACGCCTCAAGCAAGATGACGTGATGTAGAGGGATAAATTCATGCAATATGATAAGAACCCCATATTGTTATCCTCGATGGCAACAATACAATATGTGCCTTGCTGCCCCTACTGTCACTGGGAAAGGACACCGCAAGATTGAACCCAAAGCTAAGCACTTCTCCCATTGCAAGAAAAACCAATCTACTAGGCCAAACCAAATTGATAATTCGAAGAGACTTGCAAAGATAACCAATCATACATAAAAGAATTCAGAGAAGATTCAAATATTGTGCATAGATAATCTCGATCATAAACCCACAATTCATCGTTCTCAACAAACACACTGCAAAAAGAAGATTATATCAAATAGATCTCCACGAGAGAGGGGGAGAACATTGTATTGAGATCCAAAAAGAGAGAAGAAGCCATCTAGCTACTAACTATGGACCTGAAGGTCTGAGGTAAACTACTCACACTTCATCGGAGGGGCTATGATGATGTATAAGCCCTCCATGGTGGATGCCCTCTCCAGCGGAGCTCCGGAACAGGCCCCAAGATGGGATCTCGTGGGTACAGAAGGTTGCGGCGGTGGAATTAGGTTTTTGGCTCCGTATCTGATCGTTTGGGGGTACGTAGGTATATATAGGAGGAAAAAATACGTCGGTGGAGCTTCGTGGGCCCCACGAGGGTGGGGGCGCGCCTGGGGTGGTAGGGTGTGCCCCCCTACCTTGTGCCCACCTCGAAGCTTTCTTGACGTAGGGTCCAAGTCTCCTGGATCATGTTCGGTGTGAAAATCACGTTCCCGAAGGTTTCATTCCGTTTGGACTCCGTTTGATATTCCGTTTCTTCGAAACTGTGAAATAGGCAAAAAAACAGCAATTCTGGGCTGGGCCTCCGGTTAATAGGTTAGTCCCAAAAATAATATAAAAGTGGAAAATAAAGCCCAATGTGGTCCAAAATAGTAGATAATATAGCATGGAGCAATCAAAAATTATAGATACGTTGGAGACGTATCAGGCATCCCCAAGCTTAATTCCTGCTCGTCCTCGAGTAGGTAAATGATAAAAAAGAATTTTTGATGCGGAGTGCTACTTGGCATAATTTCAATGTAATACTTCTTAATTGTGGTATGAATTTTCAGATCCGAAAGATTCAAGACAAAATTTTATATTAACATAAAAATAATAATACTTCAAGCATACTAACAAAGCAATCATGTCTTCTCAAAATAACATGGCCAAAGAAAGTTATCCCTACAAAATCATATAGTCTGGCTATGCTCAATCTTCACCACACAAAGTATTTAATCGTGCACAACCCCCATGACAAGCCAAGCAATTGTTTCATACTTTTGACATTCTCAAAACTTTTTCGATCTTCACGCAATACATGAGCATGAGCCATGGATATAGCACTATATGTGGAATAGAATGGTAGTTGTGGAGAAGACAAAAAGGGAGAAGGTAGTCTCACATCAACTAGGCATATCAACGGGCTATGGAGATGCCCATCAATAGATATCAATGTGAGTGAGTAGGGATTGCCATGCAACGGATGCACTAGAGCTATAAGTATATGAAAGCTCAACAAAAGAAACTAAGTGGGTGTGCATCCAACTTGCTTGCTCACGAAGACCTAGGGCATTTTGAGGAAGCCCATCATTGGAATATACAAGCCAAGTTCTATAATGAAAAATTCCCACTAGTATATGAAAGTGACAAAATGAGAGACTCTCTATCATGAAGATCATGGTGCTACTTTGAAGCACAAGTGTGGTAAAAGGATAGTAACATTGTCCCTTCTCTCTTTTTCTCTCATTTTTTTTATTTTTTTATTCGTCCGGAGTCTCATCCTGGCTTGTGGGGGAATCATAGTCTCCATCATCATTTTCCTCACTTGGAACAATGCTCTAAAAATGATGATCATCACACTTTTATTTTCTTACAACTCAACAATTACAACTCGATACTTAGAACAAAATATGACTATATGAATGCCTCCGGCGGTGTACTGGGATATGCAACGAATCAATAGTGACATGTATGAAAGAATTATGAATGGTGGCTTTGCCACAAATACAATCTCAACTACATGATCATGCTAGCAATATGAAAATGATGGAGCGTGTCATAATAAACGGAATGGTGGAAAGTTGCATGGCAATATATCTCGGAATGGCTATGGAAATGCCATGATAGGTAGGTATGGTTGCTGTTTTGAGGAAGGTATATGGTGGGTGTGTGATACCGGCGAAAAGTGAGCGGTATTAGAGAGGCTAGCAATGGTGGAAGGAAGGAAAGTGTGTACAATCCATGGACTCAACATTAGTCATAAAGAACTCATATACTTATTGCAAAAATCTACAAGTTATCAAAGCAAAGTATTACGCGCATGCTCCTAGGGGGATAGATTGGTACAAAAAGACCATCGCTCGTCCCAGACCGCCACTCATAAGGAAGACAATCAATAAATAAATCATGATCCGACTTCATCACATAACGGTTCACCATACGTGCATGCTACAGGAATCACAAACTTTAACACAAGTATTTATCAAATTCACAACTACTCAACTAGCATGACTCTAATACCACCATCTTCATATCTCAAAACAATTATCAAGCATCAAACTTTTCTTAGTATTCAATGCACTCAAAAGAAAGTTTTACAAATCTTGAATACCAAGCATATTAGGATTGTTTAAGAAAATTACCATGCTAATTAAGAATCTCGAAATAATCTAAGTGAAGCATGAGAGATCAATAGTTTCTATAAAACAAATCCACCACCGTGCTCTAAAAGATATAAGTGAAGCACTAGAGCAAAACTATATAGCTCAAAAGATATAAGTGAAGCACATAGAGTATTCTATCAAATTCCAATTCATGTATGGATCTCTCAAAAGGTGTGTACAGAAAGTATGATTGTGGTAAACTAAAAAGCAAATACTCAAATAATACAAGACGCTCCAAGCAAAACACATATCATGTGGTGAATAAAAATATAGCTCCCAGTAAAGTTACCGATGGAAGTAGACGAAACAAGGGATGCCTTCCGGGGCATCCCCAAGCTTTGACTTTTTGGTGTCCTTAGATTATCTTGGGGGTGCCATGGTCATCCCCAAGCTTAGGCTCTTGCCACTCCTTGTTCCATAATCCATCAAAAGATTTCACCCAAAACTTGAAAACTTCACAACACAAAACTCAACAGAAATCTCGTGAGCTCCGTTAGCGAAAGAAAACAAAATACCACTTCAAGGTACTGTAATGAACTCATTCTTTATTTATATTGGTGTTAAACCTACTTTATTCCAACATCTCTATGGCTTATAAACTATTTTACTAGCCATAGATTCATCAAAATAAGCAAACAACACACGAAAAACAGAATCTGTCAAAAACAGAACAGTTTGTAGTAATCTGTAACTAACGCAAACTTCTGGAACTCCAAAACATCTACCAAAATAGGACGACCTAGGCAATTTGTTTATTGATCAGCAGCAATTGGAGTCACTGTTTTATCAGGTTTAGGTGATTTTTAACAATTGTTTTCGTGAACAGAAAGTTTCTGGATATTACAGCAAGATCAAATAACTATCATCCAAGAAAATCCTATAGGTTTAACTTGGCACAAACACTAATTAAAACATAAAAACACATCTAACCAGAGGCTAGATCAAAGATTTATTCCTAATCAGAAGCAAAAGCAAAAAAAACTAAAAATAAAATTGGGTTGCCTCCCAACAAGCGCTATCGTTTAACGCCCCTAGCTAGGCATAAAAGCAAGGATAGATCTAGGTATTGCCATCTTTGATAGGCAATTCTTCAATGAGACATCTATCATCCTTAGAAATTTCTTTCTTTTTAGTAATTATCAAACTTTTAGGCACAAGATCGAAAATTTCATTTGTAGCAAATGGTTCCTTAATGATAGCAAAAAGATTGGGATGAATACTTATAGATTAAGATCCGCGGTTTCCTTACTAGAGGATTCACCCTTATTTTTAGGAACATACATAAGCTTAGCAACTTTATTAGAAGGACTCGGAGTACTCTTAACGGAAGAAAAAGCGGTTCCCAAGTTGGTAATGATACCCTCAAGTTTATCAATTCTAGTGGAATCTTGATTTATTCTCTCATTAACTATGGGTTCCTTCTCCTTAATATTTTTCAAAGTTACTCCTAACTTAGATCCATATTGGGTAATTTGGTTGTGTATCTTTTTATATAGATTTTCAATTAACTCAATGGTAGCAACTTTATTTTCAATAATTTCAAGTCTTTGCATTACATGCTCCAAACTTAACATAGTTCCATTAACCAAAAGAGGTGGTGAGCCAAATAAATCTATCATAGCATTATAAGAATCAAAAGTGTGACTACCCAAGAAATTCCCTCCGGTAATGGTATCAAGGATATATCTATACCAATGATTAGCACCTACATAAAAATTGCGGAGAAGAACTGTAGTAGATTGCTTTATGGTAGATCTATTCTGAGCATTGCAAATTCTATACCAAGCGTCTTTTAGATTTTCTCCCTCCCTTTGCTTAATATTTAGAACTTCATTCTCGGGAGACAACGGAGAAGATATAAGACTAGCCATAACGACAAGCAAGCGAGAAAAAGGCAAACGGGAAAGAGAGGGCGAATAAAACGGCAAGGGTGAAGTGGGGGAGAGGAAAACGAGAGGCAAATGGCAAATAATGTAATGCGAGAGATAAGGGATTGTGATAGGTACTTGGTATGTTGACTTTTGCGTAGAATCCCCGGCAACGGCGCCAGAAATTCTTCTTGCTACCTCTTGAGCACTGCGTTGGATTTCCCCGAAGAGGAAAGGATGATGCAGCAAAGTAGCGTAAGTATTTCCCTCAGTTTTTGAGAACCAAGGTATCAATCCAGTAGGAGGCTACGCGCATGTCCCTCGTACCTACACAAAGCAAATAACTCCTTGCAACCAACGCGATAAGGGGTTGTCAATCCCTTCACGGTCACTTACGAGAGTGAGATCTGATAGAGATGATAGATAATATTTTTGGTATTTTTGGTATAAAGATGCAAGGTAAAATAAAAGGCAAAGTAAAAAAGCAAAGCAATAATAAAGTGATGGAAGATTAATATGATGAAGATAGACCCGGGGGCCATAGATTTCACTAGTGGCTTCTCTCAAGAGCATAAGTATTTTATGGTGGGTGAACAAATTACTGTTGAGCAATTGACAGAATTGAGCATAGTTATGAGAATATCTAGGTATGATCATGTATATAGGCATCACGTCCGAGACAAGTAGACCGACTCCTGCCTGCATCTACTACTATTACTCCACTCATCGACCGCTATCCAGCATGCATCTAGAGTATTAAGATAAAAACAGAGTAACACCTTAAGCAAGATGACATGATGTAGAGGGATAAATTCATGCAATATGATAAGAACCCCATCTTGTTATCCTCGATGGCAACAATACAATACGTGCCTTGCTGCCCCTACTTTCATTGGGAAAGGACACCGCAAGATTGAACCCAAAGCTAAGCACTTCTCCCATTACAAGAAAAACCAATCTAGTAGGCCAAACCAAACTGATAATTCGAAGAGACTTGCAAAGATAACCAATCATACATAAAAGAATTCAGAGAAGATTCAAATATTGTTCATAGATAATGTTGATCATAAACCCACAATTCATCGATCTCAACAAACACACCGCAAAAACAAGATTACATCAAATAGATCTCCACGAGAGAGGGGGAGAACATTGTATTGAGATCCAAGAAGAGAGAAGAAGGCATCTAGCTACTAAGTATGGACCTGAAGGTCTGAGGTAAACTACTCACACTTCATCGAAGGGGCTATGATGATGTAGAAGCCCTCCGTGGTGGATGCCCTCTCCGGCGGAGCTCCGGAACAGGCCCCAAGATGGGATCTCGTGGGTACAGAAGGTTGCGGCGGTGGAATTAGGTTTTTGGCTCCGTATCTGATAGTTTGGGGGTACGTAGGTATATATAGGAGGAAGAGGTACGTCGATGGAGCTTCGTGGGCCCCACGAGGGTGGGGGCGCGCTTGGGGGGGTAGGGCGCGCTCCCTACCTCGTGCCCACCTCAGAGCTTTCTTGACGTAGGGTCCAAGTCTCATGGATCATGTTCGGTGAGAAAATCACGTTCCCGAAGGTTTCATTCCGTTTGGACTCCGTTTGATATTCCGTTTCTTCGAAACTCTAAAATAGGCAAAAAAATAGTAATTCTGGGCTGGGTCTCCGGTTAATAGGTTAGTCCCAAAAATAATATAAAAGTGGAAAATAAAGCCCAATATGGTCCAAAACAGTAGATAATATAGCATGGAGCAATCAAAAAATATAGATACGTTGGAGACGTATCATAGAACCAGTAGCTTGGAGAGGACAGCGATTTGTTCGATCAGTTCCAGTTGCTGTGACAACTGTACGTCTGGTTAGGGAGGCTGAGATTTAACTCAGAAGACCGCGTCTTCACCTTATTCCCCTTTAGCTAAGGACACTTAGTCCTCGCCCAATCACTCTGGTAAGTCTTCAAGGTAGACTTCCAAACCTTCACAGACTTCGTTCACCGGCAATCCACAATGACTCTTGGATGCTTAGAACGCGACGCCTGACCGGCTGGAGGATTCACATCCCTCAATTGTAACAAGTCTTCATATCACGCGGACAGAAAGACTTCAGTGATGCCAAACACTCTTTGGCTCTTGGTGGCTTGGGCTTTGTCCTCGCAAGGATTCTCTCTAAAGGGTTCGGAGGTGGGTTGGTCTCTGATAACCCATAAGTATAGGGGATCACAACAGTTTTCGAGGGTAGAGTATTCAACCCAAATTTACTGATTCGACACAAGGGGAGTCAAAGAATATTCTCAAGTATTAGCAACTGAGTTGTCAATTAAGCCACACCTGGATAACTTAATATCTGCATCAAAGTATTTAGTAGCAAAGTAGTATGGAAGTAACGGTAACGGTAGCAAAAGTAATATGTTTGGTGTTTTGTAGTGATTGTAACAGTAGCGACGGAAAAGTAAATAAGCTAAGAACAATATATGAAAAGCTCGTAGGAATAGATCGGTGATGGAGAATTATGCCGGATGCGGTTCATCATGTAATAGTCATAACATAGGGTGACACAAAACTAGCTCCAATTCATCAATGTAATGTAGGCATGTATTCCGAATATAGTCATACATGCTTATGGAAAAGAACTTGCATGACATCTTTTGTCCTACCCTCCCGTGGCAGTGGGGTCCTAATGGAAACTAAGGGATATTAAGGCCTCCTTTTAATAGAGTACCGGATCAAAGCATTAACACATAGTGAATACATGAACTCCTCAAACTATCACCGGGAGTGGTCCCGATTATTGTCACTTCGGGGTTGCCGGATCATAACAGATAGTAGGTGACTATAGACTTGCAAGATAGGATCAAGAACTCACATATATTCATGAAAACATAATAGGTTCATATCTGAAATCATGGCACTCGGGCCCTAGTGACAAGCATTAAGCATAGCAAAGTCATAGCAACATCAATCTCAGAACATAGTGGGTACTAGGGATCAAACCCTAACAAAACTAACTCGGTTACATGATAGATCTCATCCAATCCATCACCGTCCAACAAGCCTACGATGGAATTACTCACGCACGACGGTGAGCATCATGAAATTGGTGATGGAGGATGGTTGATGATGACGACGACGACGAATCCCCCTCTCCGGAGCCCCGAACGGACTCCAGACCAGCCCTCCCGAGAGGTTTTAGGGCTTAGCGGTGGCTCCGTATCATAAAATGCAATGAATCTTTCTCTCTGGTTTTTTTCTCCCCGAAATTGAATATATGCAGTTGGAGTTGAGGTCGGTGGTGCGTCAGGGCGCCCACAAGGTAGGGGGCGCGCCCCACACCCTCGTGGACAGGGTGTGGCCCCCCTGACGTGGATTTTTCTTCCAGTATTTTTCTTATTTTCCAAATAGATGTTCCGTGGAGTTTCAGGTCATTCTGAGAACTTTTGTTTCTGCACATAAATAACACCATGGAAAGTCTGCTGAAAACAGCGTCAGTCCGGGTTAGTTCCATTCAAATCATGCAAGTTAGAGTCCAAAACAAGGGCAAAAGTGTTTGGAAAAGTAGATACGACGGAGACGTATCAACTCCCCCAAGCTTAAACCTTTGCTTGTCCTCAAGCAATTCAGTTGCTAAACTGAAAGTGATAAACAAAAACTTTTACAAACTCTGTTTGCTCTTGTTGTTGTAAATATGTAAAGCTAGCAATCAAGTTTTCAGCAAAGATTATGACTAACCCCACATTCACAATAACTCTTAAGTCTCATGTTTACTCATATCAATGGCATAATCAACTAGCGAGCCATGACAATAAATCTCGGATGAGAACACTTTCTCAAAACAATCATAATATGATATAACAAGATGGTATCTCGCTAGCCCTTTCTGAGACCGCAAAACATAAATGCAGAGCACCTTTAAAGATCAAGGATAGACTAGACATTGTAATTCATGGTAAAAGAGATCCAGTCATAGTCATACCCAATATAAATTAATAGTAATGCGTGCAAATGACAGCAGCGCTCTCCAGCTAGTGCTTTTTAATAAGAGGGTGATGACTCAACATGAAAGTAAATAGATAGGCCCTTCGCAGAGGGAAGCAGGGATTTGTAGAGGTGCCAGAGCTCGATTTTGAAATAGAGATAAATAATATTTTGAGTGGCATACTTTCATTGTCAACATAACAACCAAGAGATGGCGATATCTTCCATGCTACACACATTATAGGCGGTTCCCAAACAGAATTGTAAAGTTTATACTCCCCCTCCACCAACAAGCATCAATCCATGGCTTGCTCGAAGCAACGAGTGCCTCCAACTAGCAACAGTCCCAGGGGGAGTTTTGTTTGAAATTATTTTGATTTAGTTTGCATAAAGTATGGGACTGGGCATCCCGGTGACCAGCCATTTTCTCGTGAGTGAGTAGCGGAGTCCACTCCTCTTGAGAATAACCCGCCTAGCATGGAAGATACGAACAACCCTAGTTGATACATGAGCTATTCGAGCATACAAAACAGAATTTCATTTGAAGGTTTGGAGTTTGGCACATACAAATTTACTTGGAACGACAGGTAGATACCGCATATAGGAAGGTATAGTGGACTCATATGGAATGACTTAGGGGTTTAAGGGATTGGATGCACAAGCAGTATTCCCGCTTAGTATAGGTGAAGGCTAGCAAAAGACTGGGAAGCGGCCAACTAGAGAGCGACAACAGTCATGAACATGCATTAAAATTAATAAACATTGAGTGCAAGCATGAGTAGGATATAATCCGCCATGAACATAAATATCGTGAAGGCCATGTTGATTTGTTTCAACTACATGTGTGAACATGTGCCAAGTCGAGTCACTTAAATCATTCAAAGGAGGATACCACCCCACTATACCACATCACAACCATTTTAATAGCATGTTGGCACGCAAGGTAAACCATTATAACTCATAGCTAATCAAGCATGGCACGAGCAACTATGATCTCTAATTGTCATTGCAAACATGTTTATTCATAATAGGCTGAATCAAGAACGATGAACTAATCATATTTACAAAAACAAGAGAGGTCGAATTCATACCAGCTTCTCTCATCTCAGTCGGTCCATCATATATCGTCATAATTGCCTTTCACTTGCACGACCGAACGATGTGAAAATAATAAGAGTGCACGTGCATTGGACTAAGCTGGAATCTGCGAGCATTCAATGAACAGGAGAAGACAAGGCAATATGGACTCTTGGTTAAATCAACAATAATGCATATAAGAGCCACTTCAACAATTTAATCATGGTCTTCTCCTATCGACCCCCAAAGAAAAGAAAGGAATTAAAACTATTTACACGAGAAAGCTCCCAACAAGCAAAAGAAGAACGGGAAATCTTTTTGGGTTTTCTTTTTAATTATTACTACTACAGCAAGAAAGTAATCTAGCTAAAAGCTACAACTAATTTTTTTGGTTTTCTTAAGGTTTATCAAACACACAAGAAGAAAGCAAGAAAAAGAAAGTAAACTAGCATGGATATTACAGCGAAAGAGTATGAGCACCAACATCTAGCAATGAGTGTGTGAACATAAATGTAATGTCGGTGGGAAATACGTACTCCCCCAAGCTTAGGCTTTTGGCCTAAGTTGGTTTATTGCCACGGATGGCCTGGCGGATATCCATAGTTCTAGTCGGGGTCGTACTACGATGCGGCAGTTATTGCCTCCTGGGCTGCAGCGTGGCGGCGAGCTACCTCCGCCCTCCTGTCATACTCATCTTCCTCTTCTCTGGTAATAACATATCTTCCTTTCGCCTGATAATCAAAGAAGGCAGGAGCAGGGAGAGTAATATGGACAGCACGACGTCTGTCAAAGATTAAGCGATAATGGAGAGGTGATTCATTCCTCTCGACAAACTGGTGGTGAACCATAGCATTAAAGTCTAGGTAAGCAGGAGGCAACTCAATATCATCCTCACATATGTCCACACCAAGAAAATCAGCTAAGCGGGTTGCATAAATTCCACCAAAGAAATCTCCATTAAATCTATTATGATGCAACCTACGTGCAACAATGGCTCCCAAATTACAAGATTTGTCTCCTAACACAGCACTCCTAAGAATACTGAGATCAGGGACACACATGTGACATGCTTCATCTTTACCATTTATGCACCTACCTATAAAGAGAGCAAAATAATGTATAGCAGGAAAATGGATACTCCCTATGGTAGCTTGTGCTATATCTCTATCCCCCACAGTTATACTAGCAAGAAAATTTCTAAATTCAGATTTGCGGGGTTCACTAGCACTACCCCATTGTGGAAGTTTACAAGCAGTGGTAAAATCCTCTAAGTCCATCATATAAGATTTTTCATAAAGATCAAACAGGACAGTTGGAGAATTACGTGAGGATAAAAATTCAAACCTCCTCACAATGGAACTAGTGAGATAGTGGTACTGGTGGCACTTTTCTTCCTCGAAATTCACAAGATCAGCGTTACGCAAATATGCGTTAAATTCTTCCTTGATTCCGCTCGATCCATAAAGTTTTCTGAAGGCCATTTACAAGGCCGCACTAGAGCGTCCCTTGGTGGCTCATTGTCAGCACCACGCATTGCAAGCCTGGGTCCTTGCTTCCTTGAAGAACCACCTTGGAACATTTTCCTAAGCATATTTCTTCCTCTGAAATTTTTAGTAACTTCAAATAAAAGTGAACCAAACTCAACAAAATTGATAGCAACTACTCCTACAAGTGCCTAGAGCCTATATCATGCATTAGAACTACTTGGGACCATATAAATTTGACATGCAAGCTCAAGAACATGGTCACCTAGGTAGCACAAATTTGCAATGAATAAAGCACTAGAACAAAAACTAATTGGACCAATGGAGGAGTCACATAGCAAGGAACAATCTCCCCAAGCAGTTTTGTGAGAGGTGCTTTGAGCAAGGAGATCGAAAATCGCAGCAAAATGAGCTAGAACTCGTGCTTGAGCTGGATTGTGATTTTTTTAGGAGGACGAAGAAGTGTGTGGGTGCAGGAATAAGTGGAGGGGGGCCGCCGTGGGCCCACGAGGCAGGGGGCGCGCCCAGGGGGGTAGGGCACGCCCTCCACCGTCGTGGCCAGGTGCTTGCCCCTCCTGCTGTGTTCTCAGTGCCAGATATTCTCAAATATTCCAGAAAAAATCATATTCCATTTTCAGGGCATTTGGAGAACTTTTATTTTCGGGGTATTTTTATATTGCACGGATAATTCAGAAAACAGACAGGAGAATACTATTTTTACTTTATTTCAACTAAATAACAGAAAGTAGAGAGAGGGTACAGAAGGTTGTGCCTTCTAGTTTCATCCATCTCATGCTCATCAAAAGGAATCCACTAACAAGGTTGATCAAGTCTTGTTAACAAACTCATTCCGAATAACATGGAACCGCAGAAATTTCGAATAATACTATGTTACCTCAACGGGGATATGCACATCCCCAATAATAAGAATATCATATTTCTTCTTGACAGTAGGAAGAGGAAATTCAAAACCTCCAAAAATAATCGATGGAATTTTTCCAATAGAATTGATACTGTGGACTTGAGGTTGTTTCCTCGGAAAGTGTACCGTATGCTCATTACCATTAACATGCAAAGAGACATTGCCTTTGTCGCAATCAATAACAGCCCCTGCGGTATTCAAAAAAGGTCTTCCAAGAATCATAGACATACTATCATCCTCGGGAATATCAAGAATAACAAAGTCCGTTAAAATAGTAACGTTTGCAACCACAATAGGCACATCCTCACAAATACCGATAGGTATAGCAGTTGATTTATCAGCCATTTGCAAAGATATTTCAGTAGGTGTCAACTTATTCAAATCAAGTCTACGATATAAACAGAGAGGCATAACACTGACACCGGCTCCAAGATCACATAAAGCAGTTTTAACATAGTTTCTTCTAATGGAGTATGGTATAGTTGGTACTCCTGGATCTCCAAGTTTCTTTGGTATTCCACCCTTAAAAGTATAATTAGCAAGCATGGTGGAAATTTCAGCTTCCGATATCTTTCTTTTATTAGTAACAATATCTTTCATATACTTAGCATAAGGATTCATTTTGAGCATATTAGTTAATCGCATACGCAAAAAGATAGGTCTAATCATTTCAGCAAAGCGCTCAAAATCCTCATCATCCTTCTTCTTGGATGGTTTGGGAGGAAAAGGCATGGGTTTCTGAACCGAAGGTTCTCTTTCTTTACCATGTTTCCTAGCAACAAAGTATCTCTTATCATAATGTTGATTCTTTGATTGTGGGTTATCAAGATCAACAGTAGGTTCAATTTCTACATCATTATCATTGCTAGGTTGAGCATCATCATGAACATCATCATTAGCATTTTCATTAGGTTCATGTTCATTACCAGATTGTGTTTCAGCATCAGAAATAGATATATCGTTTGGGTGGTTCAGCAATAGGTTCACTAGAAGCATGCAAAGTCCTATCATTTTTCTTTTTCTTCTTTTTAGAAGAGCTAGGTGCATCAATATTATTTCTCTGAGAATCTTGCTCAATTCTCTTAGGGTGACCTTCAGGATACAAAGGTTTCTGAGTCATTTTACCGGTTCTAGTAGCCACTCTAACAGCATAGTCATTATTCTTACTATTTAATTCATTGAGAAAATCATTTTGAGCTTTAAGTACTTGTTCTACTTGAGTGGTAACCATAGAAACATGTTTAGTAATGAGTTTAAATTCACCTTTAACTCTAGACATATAATCACCCAAGTGTTCAAGCGTATCGGAATTATATTTCATTTGTCTACCAAAATAAGCATTGAAATTTTCTTGTTTGACAATAAAATTATCAAACTCTTCTAAGCATTGTCTAGCAGACTTACACTACTATGGAAAACCCTAGCAGCAGCGCTGGTTTTGGGCCTATTAGTAGCGTGGGGGCCGACGCTACTAATAAGGCGCTACAGCTAACGTATAGCGGTAGCGCTAGTTCACCCGCGCTACTGCTAAATCGACTTATTAGTAGCGAGTTCTAGGAGGAGCGCTGCTAGTAATTAGTAGTAGAGCTTCTCCCTGCCCGCGCTGCTACTATTATTTCGTATTTTATTTCTTTTTTATTTCATGTTGTATTCATACACCTTTACACAAGTTTTCATACAACAAGAATTTAGAAATTGTTTTTACATCATAATGAGTTATTACATCACGGGGTGAAAGAACCGTGTGGACTAGTTTCAAGTGGATGGACATCCACTTGAAACTAATCCGCGGTTCTTTCACCTAATGATATAATAAATATCATCATCATCATCATATCATTAACAACTTATCATCATCATCATCATCATATCATTGGTCGCTAGTGTAATCACAAGTACTCCTCACATCTTCAACTCTAACACATTGTATCACATAATAAACATATTGTACCTCATAGGACCTACTACATTCTCTTAGGACCTACTATATTCTCTAAGGTAAAATAGCAAAAAACAAGATAGCCCCTGACTCTCCATTATGGAGAATGGAGATTATCCTGTCTCCAATTCTTGCCTTTCGCTTAATGTTACTTCCAAGAACCTCCTTGCGAATGTCCAAACATTTTTTCCGTTCTTTGATTAGCATGTGTTCACCGCTTTTAGAAATCCGATATGCACAGCTGAGCTCCTTAGAATGACCTGGCTGTAGGTTCATAACTGCAAGGCAACCATTCTGATACATCAGATGAGGCACACAATCCATCGGGAATTTCTGTTGAAAAACATAGTAATAACTTCGTAGTTAGCAATGATGTACTAGTTTTAGAAGTATGCAAAAGACGCACGGATGTCGTAATAGTAAAAAATCTTACCAGGGTATCTCCATTGAAGTTATCGCGGTTCAACACGTGCACTAGTGGCATGTATTCACCATAATTTGGAGGAGTTCGATAATAGGTATTGTAATTCTCAAAAAAAGTACAATAAGCAATCAGATGACTTTTCTCCTTATAAGTTAATCCGGAGCCATCAGTGTAGTGGGTTTTGTCTACCATCTTCTGCACATTCTTTGAAGATTCAAAATAAGCTGTCAATGGAAATAAGCTGTCAACTATTTTGAAATAAACAATATAAATTAGTTAATACCTATGTTTGAGAAACTCACATTGCGGTAGAATCAGAAGCGTATCAACAAGGACCCAAATGTCCATATTGTCTTGCTCGATGTCAGGATCACCAAGATCCATGGTGACAATCATACCCTCATAAAAACCATACATTTTGCAAACTGCTTCCCAATTTTGGCAACCAAAATGGGTTACGCTCTGAGAATTGTACAGATTTACTTCAAAATCGATATCATGATGGGTCCTTAGGTGTATTTTCTTTGTTTGAAAATTTTCATGGTCTTCAAAACCCATCCTCTCCAAGACATAGCGTCCTGCATGGCATGGGATAAGCTAGTTGAATTGTAAAAGATGAAAATTAGACGTTGAAATAGTTGAAGTCATGCTTAATTACAAAAAAAAACTTGTCGTTGTTGCGTACCGTTTCAACATCGAAGGTCTCCTCGAGCTTAATTTGAAGCGCCGATCTTCATCCAGCTGAACGAACCTGTCGCACATACCTCGATCATCGTGGCACCAGCTGCACTCCCCCGGGAGACTGTCGTCGTCCGAGTACGACATTTCCTACGTTCATAATTCAAAGATTAAACTTGTACATATTCTAGCACAAGTCATGCCAGAATTCACGGAAAAATCCGGCATGACCTTTGCTAAAAAAAGGACATATCGAGCGCCTGAAATTTGCCGGAACGGAAATTAATCAACACTCCGGCAAAACATAGGACACTCGGAGGTGTAGCCAAAACATGAAATAATTGCTTAAACTAAAAAATAACAACAAATATGGCATGTTCAACTAGTTCTATTAATTCAACTAGTTCTATTAATTCAACTAGTTCTTACTAAATATAAACTTAGTATAAAAAGAAAAAAAACTAGTTCTTTCTAAAAATGAAGTAGTTCAACTAGTTATTAATTTACTTACTATACTAGTTCAACTAAAACTTAACTAGTTCAACTAAAACTAAACTAGTTCTATTAATTCAACTAGTTCTTACTAAATATAAACTTAGTATAAAAAGAAAAAAAAAACTAGTTCTTTCTAAAAATGAAGTAGTTCAACTAGTTATTAATTTACTTAACATACTAGTTCAACTAAAACTTAACTAGTTCAACTAAAACTAAACTAGTTCTATTAATTCAACTCGTTCTTACTAAATATAAACTTACTATAAATAGAAAGAAACTAGCACATCTACTACTACTAATTAACATCTAACTACTACATCTACTACTAATTAACATCTACTACTACTAATTATACGACTAGTTTACTATCACTACTAGTAATTAATATCCACTACTTCTAAAAATCATTATATATGAACCCTAAATTAACATCAACTACTACTAAAATCATCTACTAACTAAGCAAAGAGAGAGGGGTGGGGGGCTTACAGAGGGAGAGACGGTGGCGGGGAGGTGCTCGGCGACGGAGGGGCGGCGAGGGCGGGCTCGGGATCGGGAGGCGGCGGTCCTGGGCGGTGGGCTCGGTCGAGGGCGGCGGCGGTGAGGTCGAGGGCGGCGACGGTGTGGTTGAGAGTGGCGGCGGTGAGGTTGAGGGCGGGCAGCGGCGGCGGCGGTGAGGGCAGGCGCGCTCGGGCTCGGGCGGCGGCGACAGGAGTAGGGGAACAGGCCGGTGGGGGGAAAGGAGGACTTAGCAAAATTTTGATTCAGGGGGTGGTTAACTCAAACTATCAGTAGCGCTCGTACAGAAAACGCGCTATAGCTAACTTATCTATAGCGCGTTTTAGAGAAAACCGCTACTGCTAATGGAAGCAGTTATTTATTTTGTTTAGTAAAAACATCAAAAATATACATTGGTCATCATTGATCTTTTTGTGTATAATCTAAATAGTCAACATGAATCCTCACTGTACCTGTATAGGTATAGGCGAGGAATCATATTGCAACCACAAATCATACACATATAGTTGAATGAAGACCAAGTGCTCGAGATAGGTTGAGAAGCAACATATTTAAGGTGGTAAACACCTTGTTCGCTTAGCAGTATGGGACTAAACCTAATTAGTTGCGGTGATACTTAGCAGTAGCGAGTTTTGAGGAAAACCGCTGCTACTAAGTTCTTTAGCAGAAGCGCGTCCACGGGAAGGACGCTACTACTATATCTAGCCTGGAGGCAACACCGTGGCAATTATAGTAGTAGCGATCTTTTCACCAAGAGCGCTACTGCTACTCAGTCATTAGTAGCGCTCTTTTCTAAAGCTCGCTGCTGCTAATTAGCAGCAGCGCCTGTTTTTAGACCGCGCTGCTACTAAGATTCTGTGTATAAGGTTTTCCCTAGTAGTGTTATAGTGAGGAATATCACCTTCCTCAAATCTATAGAGAGAATTTACCTTTACTACCTGTGTCGGGTTATCAAGACCATGAGTTTCTTCAATAGGTAATGGATTAAGATCATATGTTTCTTCAATAGGCGGTAAATTAAGACCATGTATTTCTTCAATAGGAGGTAAATTCTTAACATCTTCAGCTTTAATACCTTATTCTTTCATAGATTTCTTTGCCTCTTGCATATCTTCAGGACTGAGAAATAGAACACCTCTCTTCTTCGGAGTTGGTTTAGAATAGGCTTAGGAATTGGCTCAGGAGCTGTCTCAGGAAGAGTCCAATTATTTTCATTTGTCAACATATTATTCAATAGAATTTCAGCTTCATCTGATGTTCTTTCCCTGAAAACAAAACCAGCACAACTATCTAGGTAATCTCTGGAAGCATCGCTTAGTCCATTATAAAAGATATCAAGTATTTCATTTTTCTTAAGAGGATGATCAGGCAAAGCATTAAGTAACTGGAGAAGCCTCCCCCAAGCTTGTGGGAGACTCTCTTTTTCAATTTGCACAAAATTATAAGCAGCTTGTTTCTTATGAGCAGGGAAATATTTAGCAGAGAAGTAATACACTAGTAGAAAAGGGGGCTATGGTCCAGGCCGGGGCAGCCCATTAGTCCCGGTTCACTCTAGAACCAGGACTAATGGGGGCATTGGTCCCGGTTCGTGAGCCCAGGGGGCCGGCCGGGCCACGTGGGCCATTGGTCCCGGTTCGTCTGGACCTTTTGGTCCCGGTTGGTGGGACGAACCGGGACCAATGGGCCTGGCTCCTAGCCCACCACCATTGGTCCCGGTTCTTGGCATGAGCCGGGACCAAAGGCTCCCCTTTAGTCCCGGTTCCAGCCACGAACCAGGACTAAAGGGTCGGCCCTCGCTGCACCCACAGTTTAGTCCCACCTCGCCAACCGGAGGGCGCCGACACCTGTTTATAAGCCCGTCCCTCTCTGCATTGTTGAGCTCCCCTCAAAGTGAAAATAGATGCACCTATAGAGGAAAATTGGACATAAATTCATAAATAGAAATTGATTATGAATTTATGTTTAATTTTCTCTATAAGTGCATCTATGTTCACTAACAGAGAAGTTTTTATTTTTTTTGACCTAAAAGAAAAAAGAAATCACTAAAAAACTATTAGTATTTAGTATAAATAGAAATGACTAAAAAAGAAAAAGAAAAAATGCCTATATGCACTAAGTAGTGATTCACACTAAGTAGTAGAAATGAAAAAATAAATAGCAAAAAAGAAAAAAATGCATATAATATTTGTTATGACTAACTAAAATTACCAAATTGAGTATAATGGCACTAACAGAAAGTTTATAGTAAAGTTATTCATAAACTAGTGATTCACACAAATTTTAAAACTAATGGCACTAAGAGAAAGTTTATAATTTTTGTGACCTAAAATAAAAAAGAAATCACTACAAAACAAAAAAACAAAAAAGTGCCACCTACTATTAAATAGCAGGAAAAAGATTGACTTAAAAATCAATTTTAACTATTCTACAAAGTGTTTTCACAGAAATTTAGTAAACTAGTGATTCATAAACTAGTGATTCACAGAAATTTTAAAAAATTCAAATTTAAACTATTCAAATTTTCAAGCTAATGGCACTAACAGAAAGTTTATAATTTTTGTGACCTAAAAGAAAAAAGAAATCACTAAAAAACTATAAGTATTTAGTTCTAAGTAGAAATGAAAAAATAATGGCACTAGTAAAGTTAATCACAAACTTGAGATTCACACAAATTTCAAAGAATTCAAATTTTAACTATTCTAATTTGAAAACTAATGGTACTAACAGAAAGTTTATAATTTTTGTGACCTAAAATAAAAAAGAAATCACTAAAAAACTATAAGTATTTAGTTCTAAGTAGAAACGAAAAAATAAATAGAAAAAAAGAAAAAAAAATGCCACCTGTTGGGCCAGCACGGCCTGAATACGACTAGAAACCAAACATTGGGTCAGGATTCAGGCCCGCAGTAGGCCCAGTAGGCCCACAGGCATTGCGGTGTCCAATTAGGCCCATAAGCCTGCATTTCAGAGGAGTTCGAGAGGGAAGAGGCAGCGGAGCTTATAAACAGGTGCCGGTCGCTCTCAACTAGCGAGGTGGGACTAAACTCCCACCACTGCGCCAGCATAAGGCCATTGGTCCCGGTTGGTGGCACCAACCGGGACCAAAGGGGGAATTGGTCCCGGTTGGTGCGACGAACCGGTACCAATGACCCCCTTTAGTCCCGGTTGGTGCCACCAACCGGGACCAAAGGCCACTTTACGGCAGCCCAAATGGCGGGAAGCGGAGGCCTTTGGTCCCGGTTGGTGGCACCAACCGGGACAATGCCCACCTTTAGTCCCGGTTTCTGTCACGAACCGGGACCAATGCTCTGCCTATATAAGCAGCACTCGTGAAATTTTGGTTCCGTTCGTTCTTCCCCGCCCTCCCGACGCCGCCAGGCTGCCCGCCGTATCCGCCTCGTCATCGCCGTCGTCGCCCCGCGCCGCCCCGTCGTCGCCGTCGTCGCCCCGCGCCGCCCCGATCGACGTCGTCGCCACCCCCCACCCCGCGACGCCACCCCGACCCGCCCCGACCCGCCCCGCCCCTGCCCGTCGCCGAGCCGCCCCACCCCGCCCCGCGCCGTCGCCGTCCCCGACACCGTCACCCGTCGCCGTCGCCGTCCCCGACACCGTCGCCGTTGAGTTAGATTTTGTAAGATTTTTTTGTAGTTCATAGACTTTTTGTTAGATGTGTAGTAATTTAGATGTGTAGTTCATAGATTTTTCTGTTAGATTTTTTTTCATATTGTGTAATTGATTTTTTCATATTGTGTTAGATTTATTTATGATTTTTTCTGTTGTAATTTAGATTTATTAATGATTTTTTTTGTTCATAGTATTTTCTTTGTCAATTTATTGTGTATGTATAGGAAAATTGTGAATGATATATGTCATTTATGAATATGTTCATATTTAGAATAGAGGAAAAAGGAAAAAAATAAGAAGAGAAAGTGTTTAATATAATTAGTTAGAAAAATAATAGAACTATAGTTAAACTAGTTTATTTTTAGTAAGCCATACTATTTTATTTTATTTATAGTAAGTGCTTCATATATAGTTGAACTAGCTAGTTGATTTAATAAACTACTTTATTTAACTATATATAGAAGTAGTTCCCGCATCGGCGTCCACCGCCCGCGACGATACTAGCTGTGTTAGTGATGCTATATGTATGATAGTATTCGAGGAGATGATGTACTTTTGCTTATAATTGAATACATGCTAATTTGAATACTACTTTATTTTATGATTTGGTTTTACTTGTTGAATGCTCATATTGGAAAAGTACTCCTACTTTGAATGCTAAAATTGGAGAGCACTAGTACTACTTAGAAAGTGTTAATGGAATTAGTTAGAACTAGGTAAACTTGTTTATTTTTAGTAAGTACTACATTATTCTATTTATAGTAAGTGCTTAGTAGTTGAACTAGTTGATTTAATAAAACTGGTTTATTTTACTATAGAAGTAGTTTATTTTTAGCAAGAAAATTAATAGAACTAGTTTATTTTTTTAGTTAAAGCAATTATTCCCGCATCGACGTGGATGATGCCTATCCCGCATCCTCGTTGTCGAGTCGGGGGCGGACGACACCTGCTTGACCAGATGGGCCATGTCCGGGACTGGGCTCCGCCGGGGTGGTACTGGGAGGCGCTACCTTCCGGGGGGCATAGCCCGATCCTTGTTTGGTGGCGGTCGCGTGGGCCAGTGACGGTGCCGAGACTTCCGGACACCGCGGAGGTGGTACGTCACCGTGTCAGCGAGGAGGACCAACACGTCCGTCGGTACATGGTTGCGTTGGAGGGCAGGTTCGAGAATACCTGGCAGGTTCCTCAAGGATCTCACTGGAGCTATGATCCTGTGATGGTTCCTTCCCTTTGGGTGTCCACCGCCCGCGCCGATACCCGTCGGGCGCTACTGTTCTAGCTGTACTGGCGATATGTATGATATATAGTATTCGACGTGTATTAGTGATAATATTCGATGTACGGACAAATGGAGATGATGTAGTTTTTCTTATAATTGAAGGCATCCTAATTTGAATACTACTTAATTTTGCGATTTGATTTTTCTTATTGAATGCTCAAATTGGAGAGCACTATGCAAGGCATATGCATATGATTAGTTGAATAATAATGATCTAATTTAGTCTTTGAATTATGAACGTATAGGAAATGTCATCATCGGACGACGAAAGTCTCCCGGGGAAGTGCGGCTGGTGCCACGACGATCGAGGTGAGCGCGACAGGCCTCACCTGGACGATGGTCGGCGCTTCAGCATTAAGCTCGAGGAGACCTTCGAAGTTGAAACGGTACACAACGACGACAAGTGTTTTTTTTCATAATTAAGCATGACTTCAACTATTTCAACGTGTAATTTTCATCTTTTACAATCCGAGTATAGTTGATCCCATGCCATGCAAAACGCTATGTCTTGGAGAGGATGGATTTTGAAGACCATGAAAATTTTGAAACGAAGAAAATTCACCTAAGGACCCATCATGATGTGGATTTTGAAGTAAACTTGTATAATGCTGAGAGCGTAACCCATTTTGGTTGCAAAAATTGGGAAGCATTTTGCAAATTGTATGGTTTTGATGAGGGTATGCTTGTCACCATGGATCTTGGTGATCCTGAAATCGAGCAAGACAATATGGACATTTGGGTCCTTGTTGATACTCCTCCAGTTCTACCGCTATGTGAGTTTCTCAAACATAGTTAATTATTAATAGAACTTATATTGTTCATTTCAAAATAGTTGACAGCTTATTTCCATTGACAGCTTATTTTGGAGTATCAAAGAATGTGCAGAATATGGTAGATAGAACTTACTACACTGATGGCTCGGAGTTAACTTACAAGGAGAAAACTCATCTGGTTGGATTTTGTAATGATATTGAGAATTACAATATCTACAATCGAACTCCTCAACATTATGGTCAATACGTGCCACTAGTGCACGTGTTGAACTATGGTAACTACCATGGAGATACCCTGGTAAGTTTTTTTACTATTACGACATCCGTGCATCTTTTTGCATACTTCTAAAACTAGTACATCATTGCTAACTACGAAGTTATTACTATGTTTTTCAACAGCTTATCCCAGAGGATTGTGTGCCTCATTTGATGTATCAGAATGGCGGCAGCCTTCATGTTTTGAACATATATCCAGGTCATCCTACGAATCTCAACTGTCCATACCGGATTTCTAAAATAAGTGGAGACATGACAGTCAAAGGATGGAAAAAATGTATGGACAGTCGTAAGGAGCTTCTTGGAAGCAAAAGGAAGCGAGGCGCAAGAATTGGAGACAGGATGATCTCCATTCTTCATAATGGAGAGTCAGGCTCTATATTGATTTATGCTATTTTACCTTAAGTGTGTTTAGGTCCGTTCCTACCTGATACTGATGATCATGTGCTAAGAACAATTATGTAGGGTTGGGTTCGATGACTATGAGGATGATGATCGTATGACTTATTATTAATAACAAGTAGAATTTGTATGATGATGCTTGATTAATTAGTAGGACTTGTTATTATATATGATGATGTATGATGCGAGCATGCATGAGTTATTATATATATATATGTATCTGCATGTGAAATGAACATATGTAGTCCTTGCAAGGACTACACATATAAGAGAGGATACTTCTCTCTATTAGCTAGCTAATAACAACCTAAAAATAACCCCCTAAACCCCTAAAAGAGCCACTTTAAAAAAAACCTCAGCTCCAGCCAACTGCTGACGCGTGGAAGCCTTTTGGTCCCGGTTTGTGTCATCAACCGGGACCAAAGGCCCCCCTGCCTGGGCTGCCGGCATCGGCCACGTGGAGGCCCATCTGTCCCGGTTCTGGTTTGAACCGGGACTAAAGGGTGAGGGTATTAGTAACGACCCTTTAGTCCTGGTTCAGGAACCGAGACTAAAGGCCCTTATGAACCGGGACAAAAGGCTGGTTTTCTAATAGTGATAAATCATATCATGGGGACTACGCACACAACCAGGATCAAGAGAATTAAACCATATCTTAGCATCACCCTTTAATGAGAATGAAATATTTTAAGGATATAAAGATAGCGAGATTTCTCATCATTAGTGAACAGGGTGGCTATATCATTTAATTTAGTAAGATGTGCCACAACAGTTTCAGATTCATAGCCATGAAAAGGATCAGATTCAACCAAAGTAATTATATCAGGATCAACAGAGAATTCATAATCCTTATCAGTAACATAGATAGGTGAAGTAGCAAAAGCAGGGTCAGGTTTCATTCTAGCATTAAGAGATTGCTGCTTCCATTTAGCTAATAACCTCTTGAGTTCGTATCTATCTTTGCAAGCTAAAATAGCTAAAGCAGCTTCTTTTTCAAAAACATAACCCTCAGGAACAACAGGCGATTCATGTTTATTAGGGGGAGAATCTTCATCATCACTTTCTTCAATATAATCAGTTTCAATAATTTCATTCTCTCTAGCCCTAGCAAGTTGTTCATCAATAAATTCACCAAGTGGCACAGTAGTATCAAGCATAGAAGTAGTTTCATCATAAGTATCATGCATAGCAGAAGTGGCATCATCAATAACATGCGACATGTCAGAACGAATAGCGGAAGTAGGTTTAGGTGTCACAAGATTACTCAAAACAGAAGGTGAATCAAGTGCAGAGCTAGATGGCAGTTCCTTACCTCCCCTCGTAGTTGAGGGATAGATTTTTGGTTTCTCGTGTTTCAAGTTCTTCATAGTGACCAGCAGATATAAATTCCAAGTGACTCAAAGAATAGAGCTATACTCCCCGGCCAATGGCGCCAGAAAATAGTCTTGATAACCCACAAGTATAGGGGATCGCAACAGTTTTCGAGGGTAGAGTATTCAACCCAAATTTATTGATTTGACACAAGGGGAGCCATAGAATATTCTCAAGTATTAGCAACTGAGTTGTCAATTCAGCCACACCTAGATAACTTAATATCTGCAGCAAAGTATTTAGTAGCAAAGTAGTATGGAAGTGACGGTAACGGTAGCAAAAGTAATGGTAGCAAAAGTAATATTTTTGGTGTTTTGTAGTGATTGTAACAGTAGCAATGAAAAAGTAAATAAGCAAAGAACAATATATGAAAAGCTCGTAGGCATTCGATCGATGATGGAGAATTATGCCGGATGTGGTTCATCATGTAATAGTCATAACATAGGGTGACACGAAACTAGCTCCAATTCATCAATGTAATGTAGGCATGCATTCCGAATATAGTCATACGTGCTTATGGAAAAGAACTTCCATGACATCTTTTTCCTACCCTCCCGTGGCAGCGGGGTCCTAATAGAAACTAAGGGATATTAAGGCCTCCTTTTAATAGAGTACCGGATCAAAGCATTCACACATAGTGAATACATGAACTTCTCAAACTAAGGACATCACCGGGAGTGATCCCGATTATTGTCACTTCGGGGTTGCCGGATCATAACAGATAGTAGGTGACTATAGACTTGCAAGATAGGATCAAGAACTCACATATATTCATGAAAACATAATAGGTTCAGATCTGAAATCATGGCAGTCGGGCCCTAGTGACAAGCATTAAGCATAGCAAAGTCATAGCAACATCAATCTCAGAACATAGTGGATACTAGGGATCAAACCCTAACAAAACTAACTCGGTTACATGATAGATCTCATCCAATCCATCACCGTCCAACAAGCCTACGATGGAATTACTCACGCACGACGGTGAGCATCATGAAATTGGTGATGGAGGATGGTTGATGATGACGACGACGACGAATCCCCCTCTCCGGAGCCCCGAACGGACTCCAGACCAGCCCTCCCGAGAGGTTTTAGGGCTTGGCGGCGGCTCCGTATCGTAAAACGCGATGAATCCTTCTCTCTGTTTTTTCTCCCCGAAAGTGAATATATGGAGTTGGAGTTGAGGTCGGTGGAGCGCCAGGGGGCCCACGAGGTAGGGGGCGCGCCCCCCACCCTCGTGGACAGGGTGTGGGCCCCCTGACGTGGATTTTTCTTCCAGTATTTTTCTTATTTTCCAGATAGATGTTCCGTGGAGTTTCAGGTCATTCCGAGAACTTTTGTTTCTGCACATAAATAACACCATGGAAAGTCTGCAGAAAATAGCATCAGTCCGGGTTAGTTCCATTCAAATCATGCAAGTTAGAGTCCAAAACAAGGGAAAAAGTATTTGGAAAAATAGATACGACGGAGACGTATCACTCTCAAACGACAAAAGCCGTGCACTAACTCTGAGCAGCCACCAATTTATGGTGTAGGGGTGGGCTATTTATAGCCACTAGGCAACCCGACCTGAATTGTCCGAAATGACCCTGGGTCACTAAGGAACTGGCACGTGTTCCAACGGTCAGATTTCAAACACACGCGGCAGCTTGACTTGGGCTACAAGTAAAGCTGACTTATCCGACTTTGGATAAGATTTGCACTCATTGTCTTCACTCGAAGACATAGGATTTGGTTGAGCATCACTTTAGTCACTCTGACTTTGTTCACTTAGACCTCACTTAACAGTGTGGTGGTTCCTATGACTCAACAAAGAAGAAAAGGAAACAACGAAACAACTAAGTCTTCGCGCTCCATAGTCTTCATGCGATGTCTTCTCATGTCATAGACTTCACTGTGAATAGCTTCACAGACCACCATTGTCTTCAATGTTTTCACACATTTTTAGGGGTCATCTCTAGTAGGTAAACCGAATCAATGAGGGACTACTACCTGTGTTATCCTACAATTCTCGCAAACACATTAGTCCCTCAACCAGGTTTTTCGTCAATACTCCAAAACCAACTAGGGGTGGCACTAGATGCACTTATAGAAAGAATATTGAAGGAAAAGAGATTTCACATATAAATATACTATCTTGGACATCTTTTGTAATTGTGAGCACTCATTAAAATATGACACGCTAAAAGGTTGATGTTGGACAAGGAAGACAACTTAATGGGATATGTTTTCCTATATCCGAAACATGTTGAGCTTGCCTTTCCCTCTCATGCTAGCCAAATTCTTTGCACCAAGTAGAAATACTACTTGTGCTTCCAAACATCCTTTAAACTAGTTTTTCTATGAGAGTCCACCATACCTACCTATGGATTGAGTAAGATCCTTCAAGTAAGTTGTCATCGGTGCATGCAATAAAAATTGCTCTCTAAATATGTATGATCTATTAGTGCAAAGAAAATAAGCTTTATACGAACTTGTGATAGGGTAGAAATAAAAGCAACGGACTGCATAATAAAGGTCTCTATCACAAGAGGCAATATAAACTATAAAGTGACGTTCTTTTGCATTAAGATTTTGTGCATTCAACCTTAAAATCGCATGACAACCTCTGCTTCCCTCTGCGAAGGGCCTATCTACTTTTATCTTCTACCCGTATACAAGAGTCATGGTGATCATCATATTCCCTTTTTAAACTTTTTCCTTTGGCAAGTACTTTGTGTTGGAGCGACCCGGATATATATATCCACTTGGATGTAGGTTTTCATAAAGTATTTTTGTTGACATTACCCTCGAGGTAAAAGGTTGGGAGTCAAAACTATAAGCCCCTATCTTTCTCTATGTCCGATTAAAACTTTGAACTCATAAATATCACATGAGTGTTAGAAATTGTGAGACTATATGATAGTTGAGTATGTGGGATTTGCTAAATCAAAGCTCTTACATAGACCCTTCTTGAAAATAAGATGAATTGCAATTGTTTGATGACTAAGAGCACTGTTTGTTAGTTTTCAAGAAAGTTTATGATCTATACTCTAACATGTGAATAGCTTGTTACTTGATCATGAAAAGTTTTATGAGATGAGCTACTGTTATGACATATAATGATGCTAGAAAAGGTGATTGAAATTATCATTGATCAAACTTGTGCACCTGCTAGCATTCACACTTCATAAATTATTTCTTTTATCATTTACCTACTCGAGGACGAGCACCTACCCCCCTGGGCAGGCCCCCTGCCTCGTGGGCCCCCTGGCAGGCCTCTGGTGCCCATGTTCTGCTATAAGAAGTCTTTTACCCTGGAAAAAATCATAAGCAAGCTTTCGGGATGAAACTCCGCCGCCACGAGGCGGAACCAATCTAGGGCTCCGGCGGAGCTGTTTTGTCGGGAAAACTTCCCTCCGGGAGGGAGAAATCATCACCATCGTCATCACCAACGATCCTATCATTGGGAGGGGGTCAATCTCCATCAACATCTTCACCAGCACCATCTCCTCTCAAACCCTAGTTCATCTCTTGTATCCAATCTTTGTCCCAAAACCTCAAATTGGTACCTGTGGGTTGCTAGTAGTGTTGATTACTCCTTGTAGTTGATGCTAGTTGGTTTATTCGGTGGAGGATCATATGTTCAGATCCTTAATGCATATTAATACCCCTCTGATTATGAACATGAATATGCTTTGTGAGTAGTTACGTTTGTTTCCGAGGACATGGGAGAAGTCTTGCTATAAGTAGTCATGTGAATTTGGTAATCGTTCGATATTTTGATGAGATGTATATATGTTGTCTCTCCTCTACTGGTGTTATGTGAACGTCGAGTACATGACACTTAATCATTATTTGGGCCTAGAGTAAGGCATTGGGAAGTAATAAGTAGATGATGGGTTGCTAGAGTGACAGAAGCTTAAACCCTAGTTTATGCGTTGCTTCGTAAGGGGCTGATTTGGATCCACTTGTTTCATGCTATGGTTAGGTTTACCTTAATACTTATTTTGTAGTTGCGGATGCTTGCAATAGGGGTTAATCATAAGTGGGATGCTTGTCCAAGAAAGGGCAGTACCCAAGCACCGGTCCACCCACATATCAAATTATCAAAGTAACGAACGCGAATCATATGAGCGTGATGAAAACTAGCTTTACGATAATTCCTATGTGTCCTGGGGAGCGCTTTTCACTATATAAGAACTTGTCCAGGCTTGTCCTTTGCTACAAAAAGGATTGGGCCACCTTGCTGCACCTTATTTACTTTCATTGCTTGTTACACGTTACAAATTACCTTATCAGATGCCAGCAAGGAATTCGGGAAGCGCGCCTCTACGGAGTGTGCTGCGCCTGTTGATGACTTGCCGGAGAGCTCCAATAGCAAGAGATCAAAGATTGTTGCGCCCGCTGTGAAGAAGGTCCCGGCAGGGCTGGTTGGCGCTGATGGTACATGTACTATCAGCTCCACCCTCAACAACAAATAGGAAAGTGTGCTCGTTTCCTTCCTGCGGGTGAATGTCAATGTGTTTGCTTGGCAACCATCTAACATACCCGGTGTTCCCAGGGAGGTAATCGAGCACCACCTTGCTGTCTGCCCACATGCCCGGCCCGTCAAACAGAAGGTCCGAAAGAAAGCTTTGGAGCGGCAGCCGAAGACATCAAGAGACTTGAAGATGCTGGTTTAGTCAGAGGAGTACTACATCCAACTTGGTTAGTGAATCCAGTGGTGGTGCACAAGGCAAATGGGAAATGAAGGCTTTGCATAGATTTTACGGATCTGAATAAAGCATGCCTGAAGGACCCATTCCCCTTGCCACACATCGATCAGATTGTGGATTCCACCTCTGGATGCGACCTAATTTCCTTCTTGGATGCCTACTCCCGGTACCACCAGATTTTCGTGTCCAAGGAAGATGAAGAGAAGAACGCGTTCATAACCCCATGCGGCACGTACTGTTTTGTACGGATGCCCTTTGGGTTAAAAAGCGCTAATCCACTTTTGCAAGAGCAGTACAGATTGGCTTTGAGTCCCAGCTGCATAGGAATATTGAGGCTAACATGGATGATATAGTGGTCAAAACCAAGGATGAATCGACTCCCATTTAGGACTTGGAAGAGACCTTTGCGAATCTACGCAAGATCAACCTGAAGCTGAACCCGAAGAAGTGTGTGTTTGGCATTCCTTCCGGCAAGCTACTTGGCTTCTTTGTGTCCTACCGGGGGATATAGGCCAATCCCGACCAGATCATGGCAATTAAGCAGATTCAAGCACCCAAGAAAGTTAAAGACGTGAGGCGTTTGACTGGATGTGTTGCTGCGCTAAGCAGGTTCATTTCCAAGTCCGCCGAGTGCGCCCTGCCGCTCTTCCAAATCTTGAAGAAGTCAGGGCCCATGGAGTGGACCCCTAATGACCCACAAGTATAGGGGATCAATTGTAGTCCTTTCGATAAGTAAGAGTGTCGAACCCAACGGGGAGCAAAAGGAAATGACAAGTAGTTTTCAGCAAGGTATTCTCTGCAAGCAGTGAAATTCTAAGTAACGAGTAGTTTCATAGCAAGATAACTTGTAATGGGCAAATAACGGTCATGTCTACTACGCAACCATCTTCTTGTAGAATCGTGTTGGGCCTCCAAGCGCAGAGTTTTGTAGAACAGTACCAAATTTCCCTCAAGTGGATGACCTAAGGTTTATCAATCCGTGGGAGGCATAGGATGAAGATGGTCTCTCTCAAACAACCTTGCAACCAAATAACAAAGAGCCTCTTGTGTCTCCAACACACCCAATAGAATGGTAAGTTGTATAGGTTCACTAGTTCGGCGAAGAGATGGTGATACAAGCGTAATATGGATAGTAGATATAGGTTTTTGTAATCTGAAAATATAAAAACAATAAGGTAACTAGTAGTAAAAGTGAGCGAAAACGGTATTGCAATGCTTGTAAACAAGGCATATGGTTCATACTTTCACTAGTGCAAGTTATCTCAACAATGATAACATAATTGGATCATATAACAATCCCTCAACATGCAACGAAGAATCACTCGAAAGTTCCTATCGTGGAGAACATAAGATGAAATTTCCTGTAGGGTACGAAACCACCTCAAAGTTATTCTTTCTTATCGATCTATCGGGCTATTCCTATAAGTGTCACAAATAGCCCAAGAGTTCGTACTAAAATAACACCACATGACACACATCAATCAAACCCTAATGTCACCTAGATACTCCAATGTCACCACAAGTATCAGTGGGTCAATTATACGATATGCATCACAAAATCTCAGATTCATAATATTCAATCCAAACAAAGAACATCAAGAGTATCCCAAGATTTCTATTGGAGAAAGGAATATGAAAACGCTACCGACCCCTATGCATAGATTACCCCAATGTCACCACGGGAATCCGCAAGTTGATAACCAAAACATACATCAAGTGGATCAACAGAACATCCCATTGTCACCACGGATATCCCACACAAGAGAACACCTTCATCAACTTTTTTTTATAAAATGAGGTTAAACCCCCGGCCTCTGCATCACTCGATGCATGTAGTCATCTTTTTTAATTATTCCACAAAAGTTTGACAAAAATATACATCAATCCATCCGAAGTCACCATTCACACCTACAAACTAGATAATGTGGAGTGCTCTCACTCCCCATATCTAAAACCGGTGTGGTCGCCGATCCATTCACATAACGTATCGGGACCAACAGCTGGTGCGGCCTACCTAAAGCGCACACCACGTCCATACGTTTTAGAAGCTACCATCATCATCAGACCACTGACCCATCTTCAGGAGAAAGATCTAAAACCGGTGTGGTCGCCGATCCATTCACATAACGTATCGGGACCAACAGCTGGTGCGGCCTACCTAAAGCGCACACCACGTCCATACGTTTTAGAAGCCGCCATCATCATCGGACCACTGACCCATCTTCAGGAGAAAGATCTGCGACTCCGGACATCCATCGACGCCACCACGGCACCCAACGACGCCACCGCCCTGCGCTCGTCCGTGCAGACGCGAAGACTCTGGAAGATCTGTCGTGCATAGCACCTGCCAACCAGGCATGACTCGGCGTAGCACCTGTCTGCCAGGCATGACTTGACAGCTCCACCGAAGCTCCATGCAAGACGAAGCCGCTCCACTCCTGCCTCTGTCTTCCAGTGCTGCTCCACAAACCATGCTCCCAAGAGAGAAATGGCACCGTAGTACCGTCATCGTCCAATCTGGAAGACCAGATCCTAGGGTTTCCCCCGAAGCAGTACGAGTGGGTCGACAACAGTTACACGACGATGCCTTCATCAAGGTAACGGCGCAAAACGCCTCCATCGCCCGTCAACGACTCAGTTTTCACCGTCAACTATGTCTCCTTGACTCGTAGCCGGGACTAGATGACGAATCTCGAGATCCAACCACCCAGCCGCAGGCCGGCCACCTCTGACGGAAGAGATGACCACCACTCGTCGGTAGGACTGGTCAGAACAGATCTAACTGGAGGTGCAGCCGACGCGACCACCAGGCCCTCCACACCGCACTACTAGAAAAAAGCTCATTAGTGGCGCACCACTTTTGGGTATTAGTGGCGCACCTCTGGTGCGCCACTATTACCACGCCACTAGTATTATATACTAATGGCGCACCACAGGTGCGCCATTAGTATACCAGATACTAATGGCGCACCATGTGGTGCGCCATTAGTATACCATTCGGTGCTCCACTAGTATTCCCTCCAAGTGCGCCACTAATAACCTTATAGGTGCGCCACTAGTAATAAAGGAAGGTGCGCCACTAATAAGGGCTTAAATGCGCCACTAGTAATGTATTTGGAAAACAAAAAAAAATCTAAATTTACAGAAAACAACCTATAAGGAAAAATAATTTAAAAACAAAAAATGAAATAGAATCATAATTTTTATTATAGTAAGAATATTACAATGTCTTTACAAGTTTCCAATAAAAGGAAAATTGCAAGGAAATAAAAGAAAATCCTAAAGCTAATCTTCTAGTAATCTTTTCTTCTTTTTCTTCACTTTATCGCTGCAAAATGTAACAAAATAAACAGAAACACAAACAAACTATTTATAACATGTCAATACTGTCATTTTTTATGCAGAACTAGATATGAGCATATATTTCCAAAATTACATGGTGTGAATATTGTATGAGTAAGATTATAATGGAAATGAATTTTGATAGGAGCCCACTTTCGACGAGTATTTATCTGACAGAGCTAAATAATCAGGGCATTTACCTTTTGATAATATTATTATACTATACTACCAGTATACTACTCCACTTGGATTTTTTAGATGAGCAGATCTGAGATAGACATTTGTTCAAGTGGCTATAGGTAGGCTTGAAGAATTCTCATCGGTTCAAGTGGCTACAGGTAGTCGCACAGCTGGAATATAGACTACTAGTACTATTTGAAAAGAAAACAAGAGTAAATCTGAACGTACTAGTCAGATCCGATCACATTGAGCTAGAAAGAAAATTCATCAGGAAACAGATGGCCGGTGACTTTCAGTAAAGTGTTTTCAGACCAACAATTTCAGTACACATTTTTTCAGACCAAGTAACTAACAACTTCAGTGAGACAGGCACAGTGCAGTGTGAATTTCAATTGGCTAAATCATATATAGAAATCAGTATCTTCTCTATGAACCTGAAACTGAGATGACTGGACTAATTTTGCACATTTGATTTATGAATTTATTCTTCTTCGATAATCAACTAAACTTCGGATCAACTTCTAAGCATCTGTACATACTACATAGGCTCCAACTCTTGAATAGGTATCAAATTAAATAGCCCTTGTGCCAGCAGTAGAGTTCGTGTAGCCAACCCATCCTTTGTTTAACAGCAGCTCCAACTCTTGTGTAACAAATTAAGTTTGGCATGGGCACACATAAAGCACTGACATTTTCACAGCTCGATGGCCGTGGGCTGAGAGCAGAGGAGGAGGTGCGGCTCACCTCACATAGCGGTGGAACCGAGGGATGAAGGTGCGGCACGCCGGAGGAGGCAGAGGTGCCTTATGTTGGCCAAACTCGTGGCCAGCAGCAGAGAAGCGCTTCTCTTGCTCGACGGATGTTGGGTGTGTGTGAGGCGTGCTCCTGCCTGCCTGCCTGCGTGAGGAACGGGAGGACCATTAGAGAAGAGAAGGGAAGGGAAGAAGAGCAGGTAGAGGATGGCAAGGGAGAGGAGGGAATCAAAATCGAAGATGAGAAGATGACCTTGAGGAGGAGCAGGGGAAGAGCAGAGCAGCAGAAACAGAGGCCTTCCTCTCCCGGTGGTGAGGACCGAGGCGACCTCCGTCACGGCCCAGCCAGGTCGACGGCTCTGGCGACCGTGGCTGCCAGATCCGGTGTCGCCATGGCCGGCCTCCTCCTGTGGTGCCTGCTAGGTTGCCATGGCCACGGGCTCCTTGTCCGTGGCGGCTGGATCTGGGGCCTTGGGGTGGCGGGGAGCTCCTCCTCCTGCAGCTCGGCAGCCTCCACACCCCGGAGCAACGCCGTCGCTGGAGGACGTGGTCACCAGCTCTCCTCTGGATCCGGTGAGGAGGGTTGGGGAAGGAGCTCACCACGGCTCCATGCCCTGGATCTGGTGTGAGGGAGGGGGAAGGGGGATCGCCGTGGTCAGGAGGGAGAGGAAGAGGCGGGCGGCCGGGGATTCCCGATCTAAATCGAAGTCGAGGGAGGTTACCAAGGCCCCTGCTATGTTTTTTTTTGGACCACCATGCCCAGCCTTACCAGTGGCGCACCAGGGCAAGGTGCGCCACTATTATCAAAAATAGTAGTGGCGCACCTTGGCCTGGTGCGCCACTGGTAATCCTGGGCATGGCTGGCTACTGTTCAAAAAAATAGTAGTGGCGCACCAGGGCAAGGTGCGCCACTACTATCAAAAATAGTAGTGGCGCACCTTGTCCTGGTGCGCCACTGGTAAGCCTGGGCATGGCTGGTTACTGTTCAAAATAATAGTAGTGGCGCACCCCACACCTGGTGCGCCACTAGTAATGTCACTATTAGTGGAGCACCTGTTTGTGGTGCGCCACTGCTATATAGTAGTGGCGCACCACATCTCTGGTGCGCCACTAACAGTGATATTACCTATAGCCGTTTTTCTAGTAGTGCCGCCGCCGCCGATCCAAAGGCAGATGGCACGCCGCCGCCGCCGCCCGAACGGGGCAAGGCAACGCGACCGCGCCGCCTCCAACGCCATCGCGCCACAGCCATTGCCATTGCCAACACTGCCGCCATAGCTGCCATTAGGACGCCGGCCGGCCGCCACACCCCCGCAGTCCAGATTTGGGCCGTCATGAACCAGATTGGCGCCACCGCAGTCTAGATTGGGGTCACATCTTCGAGCCAGGGCGCCCCGCCTCTCCCTATGACCCGCGAGAGGGAGGAGTTCCTCCGCCGCCGCCGTCGCACGCACAGGCTATGCCTGGCATCGACCACCGGCGTCGACGGAGGGGAGGGAGAGGAAGGAGCGGTGAACCGTGGCTAGGGTTGGAGCCCCTAGGTCTCCTGTGTGTGTGGGGGGGGGGGGATGGGAGGGAGAGGAGGGGTCAACTTACAAGCAACAACCAAAAGAAGCAAAATTTAAGCACTAAATACACAACACAGCACCCAAGGCACCCACGGGAAGCAGCATGCGCGCTGTCCACCCGACTAGTTCTAGTGTACTTGTTTTTCTGGTAGCAGAACAGTGGTCAGTCTTGGCGCTGTGGAATAAAGCCTCTGTTCGCATTAGCCTGCGAAGCATTCACAATGTACTGCTTTGCTGCCCCCCCCCCCCCCCCACCCCACCCACACACACACACAACCAGCCCCCCAGGACACCTTTTTTATCGCCGACGCAGAAAAAAGCGGCCAGTCGCATCCCCAGGAGTCCAAATTTTGCAGCTTTTGGCCGAAATTGGCGTCAACAGACTCTGGCCAAGCGCCGGGGGGAAAAATGGCGCCAAAACTTCTCGCGCCAAATTCCCACATGTGGGCCTGCCGAGTAAGCGACTAGGCTTCGCCGTCCTTGTCGCCTCGCCTCGGCTCCCGCACGATTCAATGCCAATGCCAATGTAAATTCACCTAAATATCAATGAAATAGCCTATATTTCGTCCAATTTAACTGATTTCGTCGACTTTGGCTTTTTTTAATAAAAAATGCCCAATGCCGTCGCGGCCGCGGTTGGGAATCGGTTGCCCCTCACGCCAAAATTATCCCTGGCAAGCCTTCAAGAGGCGCTATTTTTCGCTTAAAAGTGCCCTTGGGGTGCGAACGGCTAGAGATGCTCTAAGCTTTAGAAGCCGACGCCATACACTGCACGTGAAGCATCTAAGCTTAAAATCATTGGAGTCACCTCCATGCTAAGAGGGCCTCCGAGCATTCTCTTTTATTAAATAATTTTTTTTGGCCCTACATGTCATCATGGTATCACACACTGATCTGGTTAAGAGAGAAAGATATATTTTATACTGTGGTGGGGTACATGCTAGTGGCTGCAGCAAAGGTCATACACTACGCCTTCTTTCAGCCAAGTTTAGAGGCAAAACATGTGAAGCCCGCATTAGAGGCAACGCTGCCTCCAAACACTGGAGACCCGGGGTACACTATGTGGGTGTCCATAACAATTCTTATTTCTTGCCGCGGTCAAAGCAGCTGCTTGTCCTAATTGCATGTCCTGACCGTAAGAGGGTAGCTTGTCGCCATTACCGGCCACTTGATAGTACTAGGTTATGCTTAAGACTCCAGTGA
Source organism: Aegilops umbellulata (assembly GCA_032464435.1). Classification (NCBI taxonomy): domain Eukaryota; kingdom Viridiplantae; phylum Streptophyta; class Magnoliopsida; order Poales; family Poaceae; genus Aegilops; species Aegilops umbellulata. The sequence goes on from CP136059.1 coordinate 507,465,812, forward strand.
TACTGTATGATTTGGCTTATTGAGATGTCACCGTCCCTATCACTCCGTGGTCTTGTGGATGGACTATGAATGTTAGAATACGGTTCTTTTTCCCTTTTCTCTTGTATAAGAGGACTACCAGCTAGGATAACTTGACGTTCAGAATTTTGCAAGTACAAGAACAAGGATTTTTTTCCCTTCTCTTCTGGATTGGCGTGGTTGTTAACGCCCTTGGCCGTGTTGAATTTCGTGTTGGAAATATGAGCAATTTATCAAATGATTTTATTAACAGAAATACTAGATAAAGCATGACTAATATAACAGTGATAAAGCAAGTCATGCGATTTGCCAAAAAGAAGGTAAACAGCAACTTCACATATGAACTGTAACTAAACACATCTAGAGCAGACAGTATAACAAGTTGCATATATGAAGTAGAACCTAACACATGTAGGGCAGAAACTAGAGCAAAGAAATGTGGCAGGACGTCTAACAGAAAGAGCATAAACACGTACGGGACAGCAGCACCAGAAGCACTGGACTTGGGGTCGACGTCCTCTCCAGCCATGTCGTCGATGAGGTCGTCGACGTCGGGGAAGAAGTCGTCGTCGGGGAAGTAGTCGTCGGAGTCCGTGATGAAGAAGTCAGTAGTCGCGCGGAGCGCTCCCCAAAAACCTTATCACCCTTCTCCCGTACAGGACTCAAAGACGTGCGGTTTCGGAGGCCTACTGTCCCAACTCGCGGTGCACGCCGCAAGCCGGGATGGAAGACAACGGTAGCTCAGGGAATGGAACCGGTGGCGAGAGGAAGGAGAAGTTCTGGTGCGCCTCTCTGGGAGGAGCGACCTCCCTTTTATAGGCGCAAGAGAAGGAGGCGAGAGGGCAGCGACGGGAGGCGAAACGAAGAGACGGAGACGAAGCGAACAGCCAGCAGCCGAAGGGCTGCACCGTTCGCATTCGTACTCCACTTTCGCAAAAATCTTTTCAGCTTCCGTGTGACCTTTCGTATACCCGTAGTGCGTGGCAAAAATTTAGATATCGGCTCGGCTCATTCCCGCAACCCGCGGCGCGGCGCGGCGTGACGAGGCGTGGCGTGGCAGGCGGCGGAGGAGCGCGCGTGGATATCCCTCTTGTTCTAATGCTCGTACAAGTGGGGAGAGAACCTCCCTTATAAGGAGGTCCAACTCCCTCTCAACTAGCAATGTGGGACTAAACTTTAGTAGTATCCCTTTCCTTGCGCAAATTGGCTAAGTGGGCCTCTAGGATTTATTAGGAATTTCTGAAATGGTTATTGGGCTGCCCAAAATAGACTAAATTCCAGCAATCCCCCACCAGATCCCAGAGGCACACAGAAATTTGCCTTTGGTTCCAAAACACTGTTTTATATACCGGTACTGCAGTGGAGACTGTTAAGTTGAACTTCCACCTAGAACTCTATGCTACACTAGTAAGCAACTTGAGCAGTGGACTGGGCCTTGAACTGCAAGTTTTCTGCAAATCTAGCTTCACATAAAGCCTTGACCGATACGTGGCTACCGTGGGTCTTCCCCGCGGGTGGAGCTTATGTGTCATACTCCGTGACCTTTCATGAGTTTACTAGTGAGAACCCTACTCTCATAGATTGTGACGTTTGACAATCAGACTCATATAAGTGTGTTCTTCAAGAGATATTCTGCAGGATAACATCTCTGCTAGCCACTTAGAACACATTAAGATATACATCAACCTGGCATGCAGATTAGGAGAGTATTGCATCTTCATGGAGTGGAATTTTAAATAGTAAGGATACTCTCCTCTCAGTTGACCAACAGCTTGTCTTCCAAATCCAATTCACGGGATCTCCGATCACAAAGAATAGGTTACCACTGTGAATAACTCATATTGTGGGCCCTTAGTAAAAGGATCTGCCAGATTTTTAGACGTTTGGATATAATCCAACGCAATAACTCCGGAGTTTTCATTTTCCTAACAGACTTTAACCTTCTCTGAACGTGTCTTGATGACTTCATGTTATCCTTTGAGCTGCTCACTTTCGTGATCACAGTTTGATTATCGCAGTTCATAAGGACACCCGGTACAGGTTTCTCAACAACCGGCAAGTCATTCAAGAGCCGGCGAAGCCAATCTACTTCAACCGTAGCTGTATCTAGTGCTGTGAGTTCTGCTTCCATTGTTGACCTCGTTAAGATGGTCTGCTTGCAAGACTTCCAAGAAACAGCGCCACCTCCATGAGTGAATACATAACCGCTCGTGGCCTTTATCTCATCAGCATCTGAGATCCAGTTCGAGTCACTATACCCTTCCAGCACCTTTGGATGCCCGGTGTAGTGAATTCCATAATTTGCAGTGCCTTTCAAATAACGCAAAACTCTCTCTAGAGCTTTCCAATGCACATCTTATGGTTTTGAGACAAACCGACTCAGTTTGCTAATAGCAAAAGAGATGTCAGGTCTTGTAGCACTTGCTAAGTACATAAGCGAGCCAATAATCTGAGAATATTTCAATTGATCTCTAGCAATTCTTCGATTCTTTCGAAGTAACACACTCGCATCATATGGTGTTGGAGAGGGCTTGCAGTCACTATAGCCAAAGCGACTCAAGATCTTTTCCACATAGTGAGACTGAAGCAAAGTAATCCCACCATCATCGTCTCTCAATAACTTGATGTTCAGAATGACATCAGCCACTCCTAAATCCTTCATCTCAAAACAACGAGATAGGAAATCCTTGACCTCCTTAATAACATTCAGATTTGTTCCGAAAATCAGTATGTCATCAACATACAAGCACATGATAACTCCCTCGCCCCCACCATGGCGATAGTACACACATTTGTCAGCTTCGTTCACAATAAAGCCTGCAGCTGTTAAAGTTCTTTCAAACTTCTCATGCCACTGTTTAGGTGCTTGCTTAAGTCCGTACAAAGACTTCAGCAAGTTGCACACTTTCCCTTCCTGACCATCTAGTACAAACCCATCTGGTTGTTCCATATAAATTTCCTCGTCCAACTCTTCATTTAGGAAAGCAGTCTTAACATCCATTTGATGAACGAGAAGACCACGCGAGGCAGCTAGTGAAAGTAGAACTCGAATAGTGGTCAGTCGAGCCACAGGTGAGTAAGTATCAAAGAAGTCTTCACCTTCCTTTTGGGTATAACCCTTAGCCACGAGCCGAGCCTTGTACTTTTCAATAGTACCATCAGGCCTAAGCTTCTTCTTGAATACCCATTTGCATCCTATAGGTTTGCACCCATAAGGACGATCAGTTATCTCCCAGGTTTCATTCGCCCAGATAGAATCCATCTCGCTACGAACCGCTTCCTTCCAGTAATCAGCATCTTCAGATGCATAGGCCTCTGAAATAGAACTGGGAGTGTTATCTATGAGATACACAAGAAAATCATCACCAAAGGACTTTGCAGTCCTCTGTCTCTTGCTCCTAGTAGGAACTTCATTGTTCTCCTCCACAGGACTTTCGAAGTGTTCCATCGAAATGGCAGGTTCGGTAATTGTAACTGGTTCCTGATTCGATGAACTAGGCATCTCCTGATTAGATGAGGTAGCCATATCCTTCATGGGAAAGATATCTTCAAAGAAAGTCGCATCATTCAACTCCATGATCGTACCGACATGCATGTTAGGTACCTCAGATTTTACAACCAAGAATCTATAGCCAATGCTATGAAAAGCATATCCCAGGAAAACACAATCCACAGTCTTTGGTCCAAGCTTCCGCTTCTTTGGAATTGGAGCATTGACTTTCGCCAAACAACCCCATGTTCGCAGATAAGAGAGTTTTAACCTTTTCTTCTCTCATTCCTCAAATGGAGTTATCTCTTTGTTCTTTGTGGGGACTCGGTTCAGGACATGACATGCTGTCAATATCGCCTCCCCCCACCATGCCTTGGAGAGACCCGATGTGTCTAACATGGCGTTAACCAAATGAGTTAGAGTACGGTTCTTTCTTTCGGCCACCCCATTTGACGGAGGTGAATAGGGAGGCGTCCTCTCATGGATTATACCATGTTCCGCATAAAAAGCATCAAATTCATTGGAAAAATACTCTCCACCACGGTCGGACCTAAGCCTCTTGATTTTTCGATCAAGTTGGTTTTCCACTTCAGCTTTATAGATCTTGAAAAAGTTCAAAGCCTCATCATTAGATTTCAGAAGATACACACGGCAGTATCTAGTGGAGTCATCAATTAACGTCATGAAATAATTCTTTCCACCTTTTGTCAAAACACCATTCATTTCACATAGATCTGAATGTATGAGCTCTAGTGGTGCAAGATTTCTCGTTTCCGTAGTCGTGTGAGACTTACGAGGTTGCTTAGCTTGCACACACACTTGACACTTAGATCCCTTGACAGTGGTGAAACTAGGCATTAAGTTCAACTTCACTAGTCGCGACATGCAACCAAAGTTAACATGACAAAGTCGTGAATGCCACACATTGGATTCACTATTGTTGCAAATATGATTAACAACTTTATTGCAAACGTCTGATAAGGATAAACAAAACAGGCCTCCTGACTCATAGCCTTTACCAACAAAGGTTCCATACTTGGATATTACAAATTTATTCGACTCAAAGACAAGCTTGTAGCCATCTCTACACAGAAGAGATCCGCTAACAAGTTTTTTAATGACGGAGGGGACATAATGCACGTTCTTCAGCCGCACGATCTTCCCTGAAGTAAACTTCAGATCGACCGTGCCAACACCATGAACAGAAGCACTTGAACCGTTGCCCATCAGCACAGTTGAAGTCCCTGCGGTCTGATAAGACGAAAACATGGAAATATCACCGCATACATGCACATTAGCACCCGTGTCAATCAACCAGTCAGGAGAATGACATAGTAAAAGAATAGTGGGAAATATACCATACCCAGCATCCTTCATGTTAGTGTCTCCAATGACAACATTAGCGGTCTTGCCGCCTTTCCCAGGATGACGCTTGTCAAAGCGATTAGGGCAACTAGGAGCCCAATGATCAGGATCCCCACACACATGACAAGCACCTTTCTTCTTGCCATTCTTCTTCTTGAAGTTCGTGTTGCACAGCCTTGTTCTTCCCATCAAACTTTGCTTTACCATCAAACTTGCCCTTGTTCTTGAACTTATGGGGCTGGAAGTTCTGCTTCTGTACCACATTGGCACTAGACCCTCCCTCAATACCTCGAGCACGTGTGTCCTTTGCTCTCGCCTTTTCTTCCACATCAAGAGTGCCAATGAGATCCGGAACGGAAAACTCTTGCCTCTTATGCTTCAGTAAGGTAGCAAAGTTCCTCCACGAAGGAGGAAGCTTAGTGATGATACCTCCGGCAACAAACTTGTCCGGTAGCGTACAACTGAAGTGTTCAAGTTCTCTAGCAAATGACTGTATCTCATGAGCTTGCTCAACCACGGAGCGCTCTTCAGTCATCCTGTAATCATAGAATTGCTTCATGATGTACAGCTCAGTGCCAGCATCCGAGACCCCAAACTTGGCCTCGAGTGCATCCCACATATCTTTTTCATTATCAATTGGCGCATAAGCATCAACTATGTTCTCACCAAGAACACTCAAGAGAGCAGCCTTAAACAGAGTATCCATTTTCTGCAAAGCTTGTGCTTGTTCAGCATCAAGCTCTCCGTCAGGTTTGCCAAGAGTGGCATCATAGCAACTCATGGTTTGAAACCATAAGACTGCTCTCATGCGCCACCTCTTATAGTGGATACCCTCAAACATAGGAGGTCTCATGGAAGCAGCAAAACCACTTGGTGTAAATTGCCTATAATAAGGTTTTTGAATTGTTGGAAATATGATCAATTTACCAAATAATTTTATTAACAGAAATACTAGATAAAGCATGACTAATATAACAGTGATAAAGCAAGTCATGCGATTTAATAAAGAGAAGGTAAACAGCAACTTCACATATGAACTGTAACTAAACACATCTAGAGCAGTCAGTATAGCAAGTTGCATATATGAAGTAGAACCTAACACATGTAGGGCAGAAACTAGAGCAAAGAAATGTGGCAGGACGTCTAACAGAAAGAGCATAAACACGTACGAGACAGCAGCAGCAGAAGCACTGGACTTGGGGTCGACGTCCTCTCCAGCCATGTCGTCGATGAGGTCGTCGACGTCGGGGAAGAAGTCGTCGTCGGGGAAGTAGTCGTCGGATTAGCTCAGGGAATGGAACCGGTGGCGAGAGGAAGGAGAAGTGGTGCGTCTCTCTAGGAGGAGCGACCTCCCTTTTATAGGCGCAAGAGAAGGAGGCGAGAGGGCAGCAACGGGAGGCGAAATGAAGAGACGGAGACGAAGCGAACAGCCAGCAGCCGAAGGGCTGCACCGTTCGCATTCGTACTCCACTTTCGCAAAAATCTTTTCAGCTTCCGTGTGACCTTTCGTATACCCGTAGTGCGTGGCAAAAATTTAGATATCGGCTCGGCTCATTCCCGCAACCCGCAACCCGCGGCGCGGCGGGCGGCGGAGGAGCGCGCATGGATATCCCTCTTGTTCTAATGCTCGTACAAGTGGGGAGAGAACCTCCCTTATAAGGAGGTCCAACTCCCTCTCAACTAGCAATGTGGGACTAAACTTTAATAGTATCCCTTGTCTTGCACAAATGGGCTAAGTGGGCCTCTAGGATTTATTAGGAATTTTTGAAATGGTTATTGGGCTGCCTAAAATAGACTAAATTCCAGCATTTCGATCCCAGCCGTTAGCTATCTTTTTTTTCTTTGAGAAAAACAGCCGTCACCCCGCACTATGACATTTGAACATGAACATCTTTTGATGATGGCCATAGGGGAAGCTTCATCATCTTGGCACCGGCAGCCGCACGTGAGACCCCACACACAAGAACCGTGAACAGCAATTATTGTTCCTTGTTGGGGTATTATTGCAAGCAGAGAAGGAATACATGAACAGGCCGGTCACAGCTAGCAGTAGCCATCAGTATATATGGCTATGGCGCTGCCGCCCTGCGTACTATTAGTAGTACATGATTTTTTTTTCCATCACAGATTAAGGTGTTTGGATGGAGCCTTGCGCCTTTTAGAAGGGGTTTGGCGAATACATACGTTTGGCCTGATCCATCTAGAGACGCGCGAAGTATATTTTTCATCCCTCGACTTCTTCAAAAGTATAGAAACGATCCCTAGCAATACTTAGGCCGTCAACGTTCAAAACCTGGTAATTTAGTCCCTACATCGGTCAATCCTAGTTTATCTATGACGATTGACGTGGCATGGTCAAAGCAGTATCGGATCGAGAAATAGATGTGGATAGGCCTTTTGTTTGCTTCTGTAATCAAGATAGTAAGGATTGAAATGAGATAATTATCTTCTTGTAGTTGTTTGCTTCTTGCTGATAGAGATAATAATCTTGTTTTACTTGAGTTCATTACATGGTCAGATGTCCATCCTATCAAGCATCAAAAACTAAAAACGCCGAACATTTTTCAGTTTAGACAATTTCCTTTAAAATCGAGACCAAAACTTTAACAATGGAACAAAAAGGAAAGAAAATCCCGAACATTTTCTGAATTTCGAGAACAAAATTTGGAAATTAAAAAATTCTAAACAATTTTTGGAAATGCGAACAATTTTTTAATACATAAATGTAAAAACATTTTCGAAAATATGAAAATTCTATATGTTTTATGAATGGTCGATCATTTTTTGGAAAGAAGCAAACAAAAATTCTGATCAAATGAATATTTTTTGAACTTCTGAACATTTTTCTAAATTTACGAACAAAATTTGAAAGAAGGAAGATTTTTTGAAATTTCGAATAGTTTTTGTAAAAATACGAACCTTTTTTATGTTTCTAAAAAATTCTGGAAAACAAAAATAAGTTTGAAAAGCAAAGAAAAGAAAACAGGAAAGAAAATACAAAAACAGTTAATAAAATAAACAGAAGTCGGAAAAGGAGAGAAAAGAAAAAACGGGAAAATTAAAAAGAACAAGAAAAAAGAAACAAAACAGAAAAAAAACCGGTTTAGGGACCTACTAGAAGTTCCCCAAAACCATAGAAAACCGGCTAGAAACCTCTAGAAGGCTCCCAAAACCAGGAACGCTGAAACGCCTCAACGGGCCGGCCCTATCCTAACGCGACCGACCGATCCCTATGCGAAACAACGACACTTTGACGCAAAGCCCGTCAAATAGGGATTTCCGCGTCTCACACGCATCGATCCATCACGATGCTGATGTTGAATATCTCTATTTTTAATGAAGCAGTTGGTAGTCTCCGTTCTAGATTTTTTTGTCCCACCTTCGTCTGCTTTATTTTCGCTGGGTTTTTTTTCATCTAGCTTATTTTCGTCTTACCTCCCACCACCATCTTCTCACAATGATTTGTTCATCCTCCCAATAAAACCTTTCCTAACCTTTTTAAACGTTCCTAACCAGACATGTTACAAACGGGCAAGGAGTGATTCTTTTCCGATCCACCTCGATCTCGTTCCCAATTCATTTTGGATTCTGCTTTCGCTTTCCAAACCCATCGATTTTTAGCCTTCTTCCGGAAGGAATGGTCTGCACATTACAATTTTGAGCGACTCTTTCCAAACTGTGCGCCTCCCCTTCCCCTTTGGCTCCTTTTCGCATTAACCCCCCTCTCTTTTTCTATCCTCTCGCCTCCACCTATCCAATCTGCTCCTTCCTCTCCCTTTCTCCATGTCCACTAGACCATGATGGCGCGCGTTGCTACGCCCGTCTATTTTGCACATGTATAAAGGTTGTAAATGTGCACATTTGTGTTGTGTCTAAATATTTTTTCTTATTAATATACAGTGGCATGATGTATAAAAGTTAAATACAAACTGAGGGTTTTTGTTGTCTTTTAAGCACATCAATGAACTACACTGTCCAGAATAACAAAACATAGCATCGGTACTTGTTAGTAGAAGACTAATAGATGAAATACATAGTAGCGTAAATATGTCCCTCTGGCGGCGGTGGGAGGGGGGAGAGGGGAGGGGAAGTGGAGAGGCGCCGGCGGCTAGGGTTCCTCCCCTGCCGCCCGCGGGGGCACCAGAGGAGGGGAAGGAAGGGAGGGGCCTGTCCTAGGCCAAAATTTTCACTCAGTTAACTTAAACAACAATATACCAAAAAAATTTATAAATACACGCAGTGGGAGAAATATCTACTGTTTTGCACCGAAAATGGTTGAAAGACTATGAATGTTTGTACTATTATACATGCCATCAGGTAGCTGCTTTACCTCCGAAACGTGCCGCAAAAATAGTTAAGATGCTTATTTGCTACTTACATGATTTTAAGTACATGTGTTGCTTTTCTGATCTTTGCTTTGCCAAGACAACTTACCTTATCATCTTTTGTTCCCTTAAAACATCATGGCACAAGACACTAATCATGTCCCAATAAGCAATCAGAGCTGAAATGTATGCATATTAAGAAGTGGTATTACCCATGGGAAGAGCACAAAGTGCTTACAGAAAGTATTGAGATGTGTTTCTTCCTTGAGCTTCACAATCATTTGAAACAGTAAGTGCTATATGTTTGCTCGCCCATGTGCACACGCACACGTTGCATTTTACGGTTGATTACACTGCAGAAGTTTAGATGGAAGGGAGCCCCTGTCAGCGCAACAACGCATGATCAGACCAAAATCTCGGATAAAATTTGTAATGTCTTTTCCAAATACTCTTTGTTGAACAAAAAAAATTTGAGAGAATATTTGTTCATGGTCAAACTGGGTATGGAACTATGGATCTAATCCATCAGGTACTTTGCTTGCTTTGGCGCGGATGCTTCATATATGCCTGTGTACATGTACATGCTTCAAGAATTATTTAAATTCAACAAGAAGCAATGCTGAAATTCACGTTGCATGTCATATAAATGAAGGGATACCTTCAGTAATTTGAGGCTTTGGAAGCATGTCAATTTGTTGTGCAACAAGATAAACAGAGGAGACGCCATCATTACACATCTCCCTCATATTCCTAGGACAGCTCCCTCGGCAGAATAGTCTATCAGGATACCTAAGTCCCCAAGCAGAATAAAGATTCAAGAAACCAATCATAGTGGATGAATACAAACATTACCTCCCAGCTGTAGACGCCATTGGAATGACAAGAGAGAACCCCCAGCAGAACCAAAATCAAATCCATCAACTCAGAGCACCTGTATTCAGTTGGGAGTAGAAAAATTAACATAAATAAAGATGCAGTAATAAATCTCAATCTAAAATTTGATGTGGGGAAAATTGAGGAATAGGTTGCGGAGAAGATGAAGGAGGGGGCGGAGAGGAACAGCTGGACCGTCGAGACTATATATAGATGTGATCGCCCGTGGAGTACCAAAGAGCACATATCGGCATGGTAACTGACCTGTAATTATCAGACGTTGGCGAGTGGGCACTTCGATTACCATTAAGTTTGGTAGCAGTTTTCGTGGCGGGTGGGCATGAATTGCCATTAAAGGTCTGTTGCAATGGTGATTTATGTCGCTGGTGAGTACTGCCCCCTGGTCTCGCCCCGCATGCCGCATCACGCGCTCGACCGTATCGGATGCAATCGATCCCATCGTGCGAGATGGCTACTCGGCTGAACCCGAATGACGCGGCTCCGCTCTATCCCATCAAGCGCTCGAGCTCATCGTCTGCACCCGAATCCCGCGGCTCCGATGGATGCCAGCTCGCGCGTCGCCTTCCCCGATGCTGCGCGCCGCATCAGCGCCGGATCGATGCAGACCGCACGCTTCTCTCTCTAACCCGCGTCGCTGGATCACCTTTCATGATTTTTTTCTTTCTTAGGACCGAAGCACGTTTGGTTCCTTACTTAAATGGGCTGGCTTCGGCGGGGAACAGGCCCAGTTTATCGGAGGCCTCCGTTTCGGTCTCCAGAGCAGCAGCCCATTAGGACAGTTGGGCCACTATTTGACAGGAGCGTGACAGATGGTGTACACATCAGATCAAACGGCCAAAAACGTCCAAATCGATAAAACGGACGGCCAAAAACGTAAATCGCTGAGAAGGCTCGCATTAGGCTCGGTTATACTGTCCTTAATTCCATGGACGAGATCCATCTATGGTTGTGGTAGAGAACCAAGTACTAGAGGACAACCAGCTCTCGGACGTCGGCTTTCTCAGGACAGCGTGGTCCGCGTGCTCGACCACACCGTGAAAACTGAAAACCACTAGGACGGCGGCGGCCCCGTGGACGATGACGTGCTCACGGAGGGCGTCCTACAACTGGTCCACGGCGTGCTCCCTGGTGGTGGCGCGCACGAGGCACGACCATGGACCGCGCGGAGACGGCTCTGCTAGCGGCTGAGGAGGTGCTTGGGGAAGCAGGTGGAATAGGCGGCGGTGACAGTGGGGATTCTTCTCGCAGGCTGGCGGGCTCGGCTCCGGGATCGTTGAGCAGGTAAAAGCCGACGACGCTTTCCATGCCTAGATAGCATTCCTTGATTACTTCTGTATACTTCAATCATGTCATGTTTGATGCTTTTCCAGTACTGGATAATGGCTTCTGTCGGGCATGGTGTAGACTGGATTACCCGATTTTTCTTTGCCCATTCGTTGGTTTTCACACCCGCGGGAGAGTGTACGATGACCGTCTCATGCTCCAGCATGGCTGCCGATCGTCTCCTTTTCCTTCAACACTTACAGATCGACTACAACATGGCTTTCATGGGTTCAGTGTTAGTGCCGTCGAGCGGGACCATCAGGCTGAGAGCGCCATTGCACCTCCTATCTCTCGTTTTATTAAAGGCCCTCGAAGGTAGGCTTGGAGGTGAGACGAAGCCATGGATTGGTTGAGACGTCTATAATATTATAGCTTTAGTGTTTTACATTTTCACATGATGACATTGTCAACAGTTGTTTATGTTAAGAAAACTAAACCAAGGGTCTGCTTCAAATTTAGAAATATGTGTTGTGTTGTTAATTTTAATCGATGTGGATAGGCCTTTTGTTTGCTTCTGTAATCAACATAGTAAGGATTGAAATGAGATAATTATCTTCTTGTAGTTGTTTGCTTCTTGCTGATAGAGATAATAATCATCTTTTACTTGAGTTCATTACATGGTCAGATGTCCATCCTATCAAGCATCGACCACTCTGTTCGTGGCATTTTAGAAATCTCTGCAGAAACAGTTTGCAGAATACATTCAGGGGCTCCTGCAGCCAAAACCTTACATAAATTATTCCCTACGCCATACTACTATTTAGCAAGTCCATGTGCAGTGCGCCGGACCCAGCTCACGCGCCATTCCTGTCTCGCCCCCAACAGCTACTTCACTTGTTCAACTCACACAAAAATATGGCCCATAATCAAGTCGTTCATCGGTGTACTGTCACGCGTCATAATCAAATGTTCATTAGGTAATTTGGTTTGGAAGAGAAGCCTGTGCAGTAGGCTATGTCGCCGTGCTTGCTTTGCTCGCCTTTCTGTCTCCCGTACGTCTCCACTTCCTTCTCGCCAAAACTGGCAGGTCAAAAGTGGCAGCCTTTAGCACAAAGCTGTGTCATAAACGCGTTCTCCACTTATCACACTTACCAACACATCTGCTTATCTGCTCATTGTGCTCTTGGATCTTATCTTATCTACTGCTCTAATTACTCGTTATATCATTGTTTGTTGACAACATGTACACCCAAATTCGATCTGGAAACGATGCAAGTAGAAGGTTTAAATACTCATGGCGAATTTGTCCGTGGTAAAGCGAACATAAACCAATTCATCATCTCTGTTGTACACAAATGATAAAATTCATAGTTTCATTCACTGTACTGCTCTGTACTACAAGTTCATTTGATGTACATGTTCTTGTTAAATCTACAAGTTAACTTTATATGGCTGTTAATAGTTTGGCTCACTACAAGGAGCAATCCGGATCAGGAGCAGCTAGGCGTTGGTGTAGGTCCTTCGTGGGCAGATTGGATCGATCCAGATCGATTGGAAGCAGCGACGGCGGAAGAAGCGGAACTGCTGGGAATCAGCGCGTGCAAGGCGACGTGGACATGGACGAGGCGACTGCGGCTGCGTGCGAGATGGTCGAGGCCATGTCGGGCGAGGCTGGGTCCTTTGCTGGCACATGGCTATTTTCTGCTTGCTGGCCGGAGCCAGGTCGGGCAGCCGATGGCCCAGACGGGGCTGCTGTTGCGCGATGCCCATGGTGCAGTACGTGGCCTGACTAAGCTGTGGAGGCACCTAACGCGAGATTTGTTCAAAAAAAAAAGTTGCTACTGTATGTCCAACGCGTGTGCACGGGAGTAGTTGGGATGGATCATTGCGATCTGTTTTTCTCCTGAGTGCACAGAGAAGTTAATATATCAAACATTTGCAAGATAATTTGCAGACAAGGGATTTGTCCGTTCAAGTTTGCATGGAAGTTTTGCTAGGTTGGTTAATTGGATGGCTTGGAGTGTGTGGACAGGCAACTGAGCGCGCGGACAAGCGCGTCGTCAGGATCATGCATACACATGGCGTCAAATCAATGCATAGACGTGCGAGGCGGACACGACGCCGGGTGGAGCATGATTGCAGTCGGTTAATTTTTGCTGGGTTGGACTGGACTGTCTGACGGATTGACTGGGATGTCGGTTGGTACAGAAGACGGTGGTGGAATCGGCGACGACATAGGGGCGTGATGCTGATGGTGACCGACTTCTGGGCGTGGAAACACGTGGTGCACATGCCCGAGGCTTGTGCGGCTTCGACAAGACTATGGCGCGGGATTGATTCAAGGTGGTGTATACACGGAGCTTGAAGTCGGTGAGGCGCATGGGTGGACTGATCATCTACCATGGAGTCATGTTGAAGGTGGAGCTGGATTGAGGGCTACGGTGTAAGTCGACAAAGAGTCGAAGCCTATTTCAGCGGGAAAAGCGAGTGGCGCGCAGTTCGGATTGGAGCCCAGTGGTCTGATGGAAGCGTGAAACTCGTCATCGGTCGGTGATGATCGGTGGTACTCTGCAGTGGGGGTTGAGTGGTGTGGTTTTGCGACCCTTGAGACTCAACCAGGACAGCGGAGGCTCGACACGGTAATAGCGGCGAGGCGTGCGGTACGCACGGGACATGGAGACGGGCCAGGGCTCTGGTGGTCATACATGTGGTGAGACAACTGCGAATTTGACTCAGGATGACTACAAGCAACGGTCAAATTCTTTTAAGTTTGCTCGAGTGTTGATGATCAATGTGTGATGACGTTGGACTGATACTCTGGAAGTTGGGAGCACAAACTAGAGTAACAAGGAACTTAAATTTGCTCGAGTGTTGACTGTGGTCAAGAAAAGAAAGGACTACAAGTTGCCGGTGGAGTCATATGGAGTCTTTGGAGTAGCAGATGCACTCATGGGATAAGCTCAAAGTCCAACGTACATGGAAGTTTGACACATAGACAAATCCAGGATGGTGGAGAATATTCGCCAAGGTGGAGTTTGTTACAGTTGTGTCGAATATAGTGTACAAGGTAGGTTACAGTTGGACTATGAGTTGGATTGTGTTTATAGGATATGGAGTCGTGTCCTAGTAGGACACTTCTATCCTAGGCCTCTCATATATAGCGGGGCTAGACACACGATGTAACCTATGCCAACATAATAGCATCGAAACGCAGGGGAAGCCGGCGGCATGTGCCGGTGTCCAGGGTGACCGGGTGCGGTATTGTGACGGTGTCACGGAGAGGAGCGTCCGTAGTCAGGCCCCGGGGATGTAGCCATATCGGTGAACCTCGTTAACAAATCTCGGTGTCGTGCTCGTGTGATTGCTTGGTCCTCGGATGATCGACGATATGCCTCGGATTTATTCTAACAATGGTAACATAAATCATCAACTACCGCATACAACTACCATTATCTAATAGATATGGAATTCACTAATTTTCCTCCTCATGTTATTATATATTCTTCGTAAAATCCAAAAGTGTAGTCATACATGAATTATCCCATGTGAGGGAGAAATGAGCTTCGACAATGGAGGCGACATTAATCATTTTTAGTTATTAATATGCATTGTAGCTCGTAGTAACGCATGGGTGTTCTACTAGTTAATATTATAGCATCTACAACCGGACTTGCCAAATCCAGCACCCTATACACCTGTGGGCGCGTCCGCGGACAATGACGGGGCAGTCCCCAAATCGTTGAGTCCACAGCCACGATATCTCATATTCAACAGCCTATATCCATAAAAAATTCATGCAACGTAGTACGTAGATCACCAAATGTCTAAAATCAACAAGAAACAGACATGTAAAGCGATAGCAAACGAGCATAATTCACATAACATCATCAAAAGGTCACCAAACAGGCATAATTCACACAGTTTAACCGCCCGACAAATTCTAACTAGATAGAAGGAGCTATATTATATAAACTGAGAGAGGGCCGGACTTTACCACTTCCTCGCCGACCCTTTTCATTTCCGGTCGCCGGCGCCACTGTAGGTGTCCGTGGCAGGAGCTGGGTTATCATCGAATTCGTCGTAGTCGTCGACATCGTCGGAGGAGGAAGAGGAGATGACGATGTAGGCCGTCAAGCGCTGGACAATTGGGTCCTGCTTCTGCTTGAGCTTCGCTACCCTCGTCGCCTCCCGCTAGGACTGCTTAATGCTGAGCAGGAGCACCTTGGCGTTGATCCTCTGAAGCCGTCGGGCATGTGTATTCACCACCGTAAGTGATCGGCGATACACCCACTGGAGGAGCCACTCATCCTTGTTGAGCACCACCGGCATCACGCGGCAGCAACATCGGTGAGAGGACTGCGGTGTCGCATTTGATGCGGCTGACATCTCCCTTTCCCTCTGCCTGTAGCGGCGGGCGGCGCACGCCTCTGATTTCGGACTGCGCATCCGCAACGCCGACGGAGTGGGCACTAAAACCCACCGCTGCCTGCATAGAGCATTGATGGAGGTGGAGGAGGCCGACAGGCGAGCGACGCAGATTGAGCTGCCCCCGATGCTCTACGGCGGCCGGGGGAGGGGCCCCCGGCGTCCTTGCAGCGGGTGCGGGCGACAGGCGGCGTCCCACCTGAACTGGACATGCGGCGTCCCATATGAGCGTTCATCAAGTATATGGGCATGTATGTGTTATAATACCATAGATTTTACAGCAATCTATCTATACCTATACCTATATATATATATATATATATATATATATATATATATATATATATATACTAATTACAGACTCCCTAAAAATTTCCATGTTAATCAGTAATTAAGGATTGTTAATCTTGTGGGGCCAAGTTATTACGGTTTAGATCTGCCTGTACAATATCTATATTTAATTAAAAATACAAGCCATTTATCTGGTGGGGCCAGGTTTTCACGGTGACAGCAACCCATACAACCCTCTCAGATTTTTTTCCCATTGAAGGCTCACGTATCTTTCTCAAATTTGTGGAAAAGAGAATCTTAACTGCCATCTCATTCCATCTAGATATCCAACCAATCCCTCCTCCCTATTCCTTCTCTCTCCTCACGATGGAAATATTCCACCGTCCCATCTTCTTTCTCCAATGGACTCATCTTTCTCTCTCCCCGCATGGAAACTATTCCACCAAGCCTTCATATCTCCATTCTCTCTCGGTTCCCACCCAAGGATAACAATGCAACAGTCTCTCCCAAATTGATGCAAACAAGTTAGGGCATGGAACTGGCGTGGTCAAGGGGATTACTGCCTCAAATTTATTTTCATCTTCAGATCAGGTTCGTTTCTCATATTGTTTTCTCACGTACAATTTCTTGATAGGGCATGGATCTGGCATGATCAAGGGTTTTACTGCCTCAAATTTATTTGCATCATCTAGATCAGGTTCGTTTCTCACATTGTTTTCTCACGTACAATTTCTAGGAGATCTTGATTTACCCAACGGAAAGGAATTCCATGGTCTCTCTCAAACTGATTGAAACAAGTTAGGGCATGGATCTGGCATGGTCAACCAGTGTATTGCCTCAAATTTGTTTCCCGACATGATCCTGATTGCTTTTCTGGCAAATTCTAAGCCTGTAATGTCTGCCTCCCATATGCAGGAATCGTTCTCATTGGCAAGCACACGAGAAGATTTGATCGGGCGCTCTCTCAGTTTGAGGTAAATACTCCTTCCATGAAGGCTGTCAAATAGTTCTGTTTTAGCTTCAATACTGTTAATATGTTAAGTTATGTGGTAGAGATAAACACTACTTTCGGGTTTTGGCAGAACGTAGCAAACTAGCAATCTGTTATGCTCTTTCTTGACCAAATATATAGTACTGTTATCAGAGAACAGCCTGTTAATAGTTTTCTCATTTAATTACAGTTTCTGTTTGGCATGCACCTCTGTACGCTATTTGCCTGCAGGTACGTTCCACAAAGGAAGATAGTGTGTACATTAACTAATTAACTAGGCAGGACAAATAACTCATAGGTGTTAGTCCGTGATGGCCACATATATTAATTATACCATCTGAAATTAATCAACATATCCTATTTATTATTGTTGGGAGCATGTAGATTTGCTTAGGGAAACAAGTTTCATTTTTTATCTCCGACTTTAGATCTCTTTTATTTCTCGGGTTTTCATATTTTATACCTTATCGTCACACTTTTTTCTTCTGCGACAAATCCCCAATGATGCTCTCTTCCATGTTCCTCATCTCTGCCATGTAGCGTAAAACACCCAATTATATTGATAAGACATCATCTCCCTTGATCGTACACATCTCTAAATCTACAATTATTCAATCAGGGCATGAAGTTGTCGATCGAGGAACAAGTAATGCACATGGTACGAGTACAAAAGAGGTTATGTTTCAATCCAGTTCGCTTTTGTGACATCCTATACTTGGACTTTGTTTCTGAAGTTCTATCTTATATGTGCAGTTTTTTCACGTTCTATGCTAAGCTTGATTTGGTTGGTTTTGTAAGAATTCCAGCTGTTTCTTTGTTTTTTTACGTTCCAAGCATCGATATGTAGTTCATTTTGTTTTCTCCACGGATTATAATGGACAGATAGAAGGTGTAGCTGTATAGTAGTACAATCACAGCTTCCCTTCTAATTTTAATCAGGTATGTTCTCTATGTTTCGTGTAATTTCTTTGAAGGATGACCAGTCAATTGTTTCCCAGGATAGCATCATTGCTGGGCACAGGTTATTGTCTGCAAGACAACAAATTCTCATGTTCCAGGGAATAGACTTTGCATGTATGCAGAAATTTTGACCTTATCCATGCAAGTCACCAGATCACAAAATTGGAGCGATTCTCATAGACATTTTCTGAATGTCTGACACTAAACTGGAGCTGACCTATGGCAACCCCGCCCTGCAAAATAAGCCCATGAATCATATATCATCAGGTCACTGTCTTGGCAAGCTTTACAATGCTTAATGCATCGGAGGTTCAGGTTAGAGTTGCCCATCTTCTATCGAGTTGTTTTTCTGATTGTTAGGGTACTGAATTTGCATTACTAATAAGCAAGGATTGGTCTTCACATCAGTTGATGCACTGCAACTTTGATAAGTTGGTCTAGATTAAAATAATGACGAAAGCATGTTTGGTTTAGAGAGCAGAGTGATATGTTAAACGTGTTTTGTTCGAGATTTTGCAGCATAATCAGATTACTTGCCCAGTAACCCGAACCTATGTAAACATACGAAAAGAACTCCATGGCAGTCAAACCCAATACACCTCGGGTACCCCAACTAGACGCAACCAGATTCCAGTGTACCAAGTTATAAAGGCAATTCTTACATAGAAGCAACAACTTTGAACATGCAAGAAATGAAGATAATGAACATCAAGAAATATATTTACTTCTTTTTTAGTGTTCTCAGTCTGTTCGTTCTTTGAGACGTAAACATGATTAAGTCTTCTTTTGTTAATGACATGTTGAGCCGGAGTCTTAAAAGAAGTTTCAAAGTTTTTCAGAATAATATGCATGCTAATTTGTAGGAACCAAAGCATTTGGTTTTGTTCGGTTTGATAAATAATATTTTAGACAAATAACGTCTCAGTATTACGATTAATACAATTCCAAATTTGTTTTTGATTCATTATACCAAATTATTTCAGTAAGCATTTGGTATAATTTTGTATATACGTCAATATATTAGCATTTTGCTTTTAAGAAATGACTAATATAATCAAAGTAGACAAGCTTAGATCAACACATTATGATGTGATGGAAGCAAAGGAGATGCGCAAAAATGCAACCATCGAAACATGTACAGCAGCTCAACCACGTGACTATTTTCTTTATGCATGATTTTAATGTTTTCAGTATATCAGTTGGAGACTAGGCTTTTCCCTTTTTTATGAGAAAAATTATGGACAAAAATAGAAGAAATAAAACATGGTCTCTAATGTGTGCATCTATTCCTATTCTCTTTTAAAAATTCAAACTGTTTTTCTGTAGATTTTGTGAGGCTACTTAATCTTACATATAAACTGAACTTCTTAATTACTCCAGGGACATGTAGGTGAACGAACAATCAGCAAATTATATTTTCTATGTGTTGAAGGCATTATATGCCATGTTTAGAAGAGGTCAAATAATTTGATATGTTTATCTACATAGAGAATATTTGAGTATATGCTACATTTAATATTCTATTATTTGAAGTATTACATTGTAACTCTGAAAAGACCTGAATATTAAGCCTATATGGTCATAGGACAAGATGTAACTGTTCCCATAGAAATTTGGAACTTCTCCATTTCCTTCCAATAAGTAAAATATAGTCTCAAAACTTTATCACATATTTTATTATAAAGGTCACTACTAAACTAGCCCGTGCGAATGCACGGGTTGACGACTAGTGATAACTAATGGACGAATCCGTGGCTGCAATCTAACATACCAAGCACTTGGGAGAGATATATTAACTGGAGCAGATCTCACGAGATCACAACCTCTACGTCTTGGCTGAAACCTAAGAGAGGAAACACTCCTCCACGCTCACCCTCAAACATGCATAGTGAGATTTGCTCATATGTGTT
The DNA here is from genome assembly GCA_032464435.1 of Aegilops umbellulata. NCBI lineage: Eukaryota > Viridiplantae > Streptophyta > Magnoliopsida > Poales > Poaceae > Aegilops > Aegilops umbellulata. The sequence continues at coordinate 507,485,744 of CP136059.1, forward strand.
ATAATACCTAATGGACGCTCATATGGGCGTGGAGGGTGAGCAAACCTCCACGGGTCCGGGCCGGTGCCGTTGTCGGGGTCATTGGGGAAGACACTCCTCCACTCGTCGACGTCTATATCCTTGTTCTCGCCGCCCACCTCGACGCCCTCCACACCGCCATCCTCGTCGCCTTCGACCTCTTCATCGGAGGAGAGCGCAATAACCTCGCTGCCCTCCGCTCCGCCATCCTCGCCGCCTTCATCGGAGGAGAGCGCGATAACCTCGCTGCCCTCCACGTCGGCAAAGAATGCCCGCTCCGCCTCCACGAGCTCCGGGTGCTGCCGGCGGAGCTCTTGCATGTAGGCCTCGTCGGCCTCGGCCTCGAAGCGCTCCCACACCTCACGGTCCTCCCGCGCCATAGCCGAGCTCACCACCCCTGGCTCCGGTGGAACGAGGTGGACCGGACGTGTGCCGAAGGGGAAATTGAGCCTAGCTGCCGCGCCGTGGTAGCGGACCTGCCAGCGGTCGTACTCCATGGCTGCAAGCTCGGCCGTGTGGAAGCTACCGAGCCACCGGCGGGTGTGGGTCTCCCGATCTGTAATCTCGGCGACCCACGTCCCCCACCGCCGCTGCCGGACCCCGAGGTAGGACCTCGTCGGCTGTCAGGTCCGAGGGAGGACGGGGAAGTCCTCGAATCAGCGTAGGGGCGCGGCGGCGGGCGGATCGAGGGACCGGCAACGGTGGATTGATAAAGAGCCCGCGGAGGACGATAGGGACACCTCGGCGGCCACCTCGCCGGCGTCGGGCGAAGAGGCCGCGATAAACCTCTCTTGGGACATTGGCTCCTCGAGCTCCCCGGCACACAGGCAGAGGTTGAGGATGGAGGCGGCGGCGATGGCGGCGACCTACCAATGGTTTCGGGGGTGGTGTGTGTCGGTGAGCGGAGGTTTTGGGGAGTGTGTTGTGTGTGTGGAGGGGCGGGGTTAAGGTGGTGTTTGAGGAAATACCGCGACAACTGAAAATTTTACTAGGCGGGAGTAACAAGGCGAGGCTACTGGATCAAGGGCGAGCAGATATTTTTGAGATTGCGAGGGATGCAGAGGCGGGAGTATTTGGGGAGCAAGCTAGTGTGCTTGACATGCCGGCTGTGGACTGTAGCGACGCACCATCTCGCTTAAGTCATAGGCGTCCTATACACTGACGATGCTCCAGAATATTTTATACTGCATCTCACACGGTTGGTGATAATAAACTGTGTGCAATCTACTTGATTTTTCGTCTTGATTTTAATTACATAATTGGGTCACAGCTGCAATGGACGGTGTTTGAATTGCTAGAACTTTTATCTGCAGTGAACATGCAACTATAGGTGCGTCGTAAAAAAGTGGAATTATTCAGGGGTTGTTTGGACATTTGTATACATTAACTTGGCTTTCTAGGCATCTCAGATGCACAATTCAAAATTAAACTACACGCACATGCTCAGTTGCACCAACATGAGTTGTAAAATCATATATGTGTCCATGGGTTTATGCTTATGTCTCATGCAAGAAATGGGGATGAATTTCGAACATCACGGCACCGGCAAACGTTGAGGTGCTTGCTTTTGTAATTTTAGTAAATATGAAACCCGTCTGTAATTCATGAACCTTGGCAATGCTATCATGGAATGGCATCAACATGCTGGGGTAAAAAAATATTGTCCCATTTGGGGCAGATTATGGTATAATCTTCTCGCAAACCAGAGCTTCTCTCACAACAAGCCTGATGGTTTCGGTAGAAAATGTGCCACCTTGGGGGACGAAACAATATATGTTGCCTCTTCTTACTTTAAATTTTTTTTTCTTGTGTTAACATAGAACAACAGGGTGTTGTGTAATTTTTGGATTTCTTTCGCGGATCGTTTGAACATTTTTATACGTTAACTGAGTTTTCTAGGCATTTATGTGCATAATTCAAAATTGAACTACATGCACATGCTCCAGTCCATAAAAACATGTTGAAAAATCATATGTTTGTCCTTGGTTGCAAACTTAGGTCACAGGCAAGAAATGAGAATGAATGTCAAACACCTTGACACTATCGCTCGACCGCTAACATTGAGATACATGGTTTTAAAATTCTAGTAAATCGAAAACTCGGCTGAAATTCATGAAACTTGACATGATATCATGGAACGGCATCGACATGTCGTGGTAAAAATATTTTCCTATCGGGGTAGGTTTGGGTATAATCTTCTCACAAACTAGAGCTTCTCACACAACAAGCCTGATGGTTTCGGTAGGGAACGCGCCACCTTGGGGGACAAACAATATCTGTTGCCTCTTCTTACTTTCTAAAATTTTCTCGTGTAAACGTAAAACAACACGAGTGTTGTGTCATTTTTTGGAATTTTTTGGGGTTCGCTTGGATATTTTTATACATTAACTGAGTTTTTATGCATTCATGTGCATAATTAAAATTTTAACTACATGCACATGCTCCAGTGCATATAAAGTGGTTCAAAATTGGAATGTGTGTCCTTGGTTACATGGTTAAATCCCATGCAAAACTGAGAATGAATGTCAAACACCTTGCCACCGCCGCTTGGTCGCTAACATTGAGATACATGGTTTTTAAATTCTAGTAAATCAAAAACGCGTCTGAAATTTATGAAACTTGACACGCTAGCATGGAACGACATCAACATGCAGTGGTAAAAATATTGTCCCATTTAGGGCAAGTTGGGGTATATAAGCATCTCACAAGCTAGAGCTTCTCACAACAAGCCTCATGGTTACGGTAGGGAACGTTTCACCTTTCTTGATTTCAGTTTTTTTCTAGTGACAACATAGAACAACATGAGTGTTGTGTTAGTTTTAGGATTTTTTTCGGGGTTCGTTTGGAAATTTTACATTAATTGGGTTTTCAATGCATTTATGTGCATAATTCAAATTTGAACTACAGGCGCATGCTCTAATGCATATAAATTGGTTGAAAATTCAAATTCGTATCCTTGGTTGCATGCTTAGGTCTCATGCAAGAAATGAGAATGAATGTCAAATACCCTGCCACCGTCAGTCGGCGCAAACATTAAGATACCTGCTTTTTAAATTCTAGTAAATCCAAAAATCTTCTGAAATTCATGAAACTTGGCATGCTATCATGGAGCGGCATCAACATGCCATGGTAAATTTTGTCCCATTTGGGGCAGGTTTGGGTATAACCTCCTCACAAATCAGAGCTTCTCACAACAAGAGCTTGATGGTTTTGATAGGGAACGTGCCACCTTTGGGGACGAAACGATATCCGTTGCCTGTTATTGCTTTCAATTTTTTCTCTAGTGTCAACACAGAACAACAGGAGTGTTGTGTTAAAATTTGGAATTTTTCGGGGTTCGTTTGGAAATTTTTATACATTAATTGAGTTTTCAATGCATTTATGTGCATAATTCAAATTTGAACTACAGGCACATGCTCTAATGCATATAAATTGGTTGAAAATTAAAATTCGTGTCCTTGGTTGCATGCTTGGGTCCCATGCAAGAAATGAGAATGAATGTCAAACATCCTGCCACCGTCACTCGGCCGCAAACATTGAGATACCTGCTTTTTAAATTCTAGTAAATCCAAAACTCTTCTGAAATTCATGAAACTTGGCATGCTATCATGGGGCGGCATTAACATGCCGTGGTAAATGTTTTGTTCCATTTGGAGCAGGTTTGGGTATAAGCTTCTCACAAAGCAGAGTTTCTCACAACAAGAGCCTCATGGTTTCAGTAGGGAACATGTCACCTTTCGGGACGAAACGATATTTGTTGCCTGTTATTGCTTTCAATTTTTTCTCTAGTGTCAACATAGAACAACAGGTGTGTTGTATTAAAATTTGGATTTTTTTGGGTTTCGTTTGGACATTTTTATATATAAATTGAGTTTTCAATGCATTTATGTGTATAATTCAAATTTGAACTAAAGGCACATGCTCTAATGCATATAAATTGGTTGAAAAATTAAAATCCCAGTCCTTGGTTGCATGCTTAAGTCCCATGCAAGAAATGGGAATGAATGTCAAACACTCTGCCACCGTCACTCGGCCGGAAACATTGAGATACCTGCCTTTTAAATTCTAGTAAATTCAAAACTCGTCTGAAATTCATGAAACTTGGCATGCTATCATGGAGCGGCATCAACATGCAGTGGTAAAATTTTTGTCCCATTTGGGGCAGGTTGGGTATAAGCTTCTCACAAATCAGACCTTCTCACAACAAGCCTGATAGTTTCGGTAGGAAACGTGCCATTTTTGGGGATGAAACAATATCAGTTGCATGTTATTGCTTTCAAATTTTTCTATAGTGTCAACATAGAACAATTGTAGTGTTGTATTAAAATTTGGAATTTTTCTGGGTTCGTTTGGGCATTTTTCTACATTTGTGTTTTAAATGCATTTATGCGCATAATTCAAATTTGAACTACAGACACATGCTCTAATGCATATAAATTGGTTGAAAATTCAAATACGTGTCCTTGGTTGCATGCTTAGGTCCCATGCAAGAAATGGGAATGAATGTCAAACACCTCGCCACCATCACTCGACTGCAAACATTGAGATACCTGCTTTTTAAATTCTAGTAAATCCAAAACTCTTCTGAAATTCATGAAACTTGGCATGCTATCAAAGGAAGCGTGCGAGCTGTTCAATGCAGGATTTGTGCATCTCTTCAACGCAAATGGTTCAAATTAAATATCGCATGCAAAGCCAGACTTCGGCGCTAAGCCAAGAGAAAATGTGCCGAGCAGGATTTGTACATCCCTTCAACGCAAACGGTTGTTTTGGATGACCCGTGTGCAACCACATAGAAATAATTTGGTAAGATTTGCCTCTGTCATATTGGGTATGTTGCCATTTGTCAAATTGGAAAGATTGACATTTGTTGATCTAGTAACATTGCCATTTGTCAACCTTGTAACACTGCGATTTGTTAAAATATACAGCTAAAAATCGCTAGCACTATTTCGTGAAGGAAATATGCCCTAGAGGCAATAATAAAGTTATTATTTATTTCCTTATATCATGATAAATGTTTATTATTCATGCTAGAATTGTATTAACCGAAAACATAATACTTGTGTGAATACATAGACAAACAGAGTGTCACTAGTATGCCTCTACTTGACTAGCTCGTTGATCAAAGATGGTTATGTTTCCTAGCCATTGACATGAGTTGTCATTTGATTAACGGGATCACATCATTAGGAGAATGATGTGATTGACTTGACCCATTCCATTAGCTTAGCACCTGATCGTTGAGTACTCCCTCCGTTCCTTGATATAAGGTGTATAGATTTTCGAGAAAAAGTCCGAAATATAAGGTGTATTGCGTTGCACCACTCGTTTGGATAATTTTTAAAGGGATTTGGTTGCATTTCCTTATATAGGGCAAGCTCCTCTATTTTCTCATGTCAATTAGTCAGGTGTAATCTCTCCCAAAACTTGTGAAATTTTCCCTCCACATGCGTTCTTTAATTTCCGTGCCAAAAACTATACACCCTATATTTAGGAACGGAGGGAGTATTCTACTATTGCTTTTCTTCATGACTTATACATGTTCCTATAACTATGAGATTATGCAACTCCCGTTTACCGGAGGAATACTTTATGTGCTACCAAACGTCACAACGTAACTGGGTGATTATAAAGGTGCTCTACAGGTGTCTCCGAAGGTACTTGTTGGGTTGGCGTATTTCGAGATTAGGATTTGTCATTCCGATTGTCGGAGAGGTGTCTTTGGGCCAACTCGGTAATGCACATCACTATAAGCCTTGCAAGCATTGCAACTAATGAGTTAGTCGCGGGATGATGTATTACAAAACGAGTAAAGAGACTTGCCGGCAACTATATTGAACTAGGTATTGAGATACCAACGATCGAATCTCGGGCAAGTAACATATCTATGACAAAGGGAACAACGTATGTTGTTATGCGTTTTGACCGATAAAGATCTTCGTAGAATATGTGGGAGCCAATATGAGCATCCAAGTTCCGCTATTGGTTATTGACCGGAGACGTGTCTCGGTCATGTCTACATAGTTCTCGGACCCGTAGGGTCCGCACGCTTAAAGTTTGATGACGGTTATATTATGAGTTTATGTGTTTTGATGTACCGAAGGTAGTTCGGAGTCCCGGATGTGATCACAGACATGATGAGGAGTCTCGAAATGATCGAGACATAAAGATTGATATATTGCAAGCCTATATTTGGACATCGGAAGTGTTCCGGGTGAAATCGGGATTTTTCTGGAGTACCGGGGGTTACAAAGTCAATGTGATCGCAGTCGGCACGCTACCTCTACAACTACCTTCGGGATTAGTTTTAGACCTGAATAATTGTTATTTGGTGCCAACGTTGAGCATGAACATTATATCTGGATCTTGTTTGATGCGATACGGTTATTCATTTAAATCAGAGAATAATGGTTGTTCTATTCATATGAGTAATATCTTTTATGGTCATGCACCCTTGAAGAGTGGTCTATTTTTGTTGGATCTCGATAGTAGTGATACACATATTCATAATATTGAAACGAAAAGATGCAGAGTTGATAATGATAGTGCAACTTATTTGTGGCACTGCCATTTAGGTCATATTGGTGTAAAGCGCATGAACAAACTCCATACTGATGGACTTTTGGAACCACTTGATTAAGAATCACTTGGTACTTGCGAACCATGCCTAATGGGCAAGATGACTAAAAGGCCGTTCTCCGAAACTATGGAGCGAGCAATAGATTTATTGGAAATCATACATACAGATGTATGTGGTCCGATGAATATCGAGGCTCGCGGCGGGTATCGTTATTTTCTCACCTTCACAGATTATTTAAGCAGATATGGGTATATCTATTTAATGAAACATAAGTCTGAAACATTTGAAAAGTTCAAAGAATTTCATAGTAAAGTTGAAAATCATCGTAACAAGAAAATAAAGTTTCTACGATCTGATCGTGGAGGAGAATATTTGAGTTACGAGTTTGGTCTTCATTTGAAACAATGCGGAATAGTTTCGCAACTCACGCCACCCGGAACAGCACAGCGAAATGGTGTGTCCGAACGTCGTAATCGTACTTTACTAGATATGGTGCGATCTATGATGTCTCTTACTGATTTACCACTATCGTTTGGGGGTTATGCTCTAGAGACAGCTGCATTCACGATAAATAGGGCACCATCTAAATCCGTTGAGACGACGTCTTACTATGGTTTGGCAAGAAACCAAAGTTGTCGTTTCTTAAAGTTTGGGGCTGCGATGCTTATGTGAAAAAGCTTCAACCTGATAAGCTCGAACCCAAATTGGAGAAATGTGTCTTCATAGGATACCCAAAAGAGACTGTTGGGTACACCTTCTATCACAGATCCGAAGGCAAAACTTTTGTTGCTAAATTTTGAATCTTTCTAGAGAAGGAGTTTCTCTCGAAAGTAGTGAGTGGGAGGAAAGTAGAACTTGATGAGGTAACTGTACCTGCTCCCTTATTGGAAAGTAGTTCATCACAGAAACCGGTTCCTGTGACACCTACACCAATTAGTGAGGAAGTTAATGATGATGATCATGAAACTTCAGATCAAGTTGTTACTGAACCTCGTAGGTCAACCAGAGTAAGATCCGCACCAGAGTGGTACGGTAATCCTGTTCTGGAGGTTATGTTACTAGACCATAATGAACCTACGAACTATGAAGAAGCGATGGTGAGCCCATATTCCGCAAAATGGCTTGAGGCCATGAAGTCTGAGATGGGATCCATGTATGAAAACAAAGTGTGGACTTTGGTTGACTTGCTCGATGATCGGCAAGCCATTGAGAATAAATGGATCTTCAAGAAGAAGACTGACGCTGACGGTAATGTTACTGTCTATAAAGCTCGACTTGTTGCGAAAGGTTTTCGACAAGTTCAAGGGATTGACTATGATCAGACTTTCTCACCCGTAGCGATGCTTAAGTCTGTCCGAATCATGTTAGCAATTGCCGCATTTTATGATTACGAAATTTGGCAGATGGATGTCAAAACTGCATTCCTGAATGGATTTCTGGAAGAAGAGTTGTATATGATGCAGCCGGAAGGTTTTGTCGATCCAAAGGGAGCTAACAAAGTGTGCAAGCTCCAGCGATCCATTTATGGACTGGTGCAAGCCTCTCGGAGTTGAAATAAACGCTTTGATAGTGTGATCAAAGCATTTGGTTTTATACAGACTTTTGGAGAAGCCTGTATTTACAAGAAAGTGAGTGGGAGCTTTGTAGCCTTTCTGATATTATATGTGGATGACATATTGCTGATTGGAAATGATATAGAATTTCTGGATAGCATAAAGGGATACTTGAATAAGAGTTTTTCAATGAAGGACCTCGGTGAAGCTACTTATATATTGGGCATCAAGATCTATAGAGATAGACCAAGACGCTTAATTGGACTTTCACAAAGCACATACCTTGACAAAGTTTTGAAGAAGTTCAAAATGGATCAAGCAAAGAAAGGGTTCTTGCCTGTGTTAGAAGGTGTGAAGTTGAGTAAGACTCAATGCCCGACCACTGCAGAAGATAGAGAGAAGATGAAAGATGTTCCCTATGCTTCAACCATAGGCTCTATCATGTATGCAATGCTGTGTACCAGACCGGATGTGTGCCTTGCTATAAGTTTAGCAGGGAGGTACCAAAGTAATCCAGGAGTGGATCACTGGACAGCGGTCAAGAACATCCTGAAATACCTGAAAAGGACTAAGGATATGTTTATTGTTTATGGAGGTGACAAAGAGCTAGTCGTAAATGGTTACGTCGATGCAAGCTTTGACACTGATCCGGACGATTCTAAATTGCAAACCGGATACGTGTTTACATTGAACGGTGGAGCTGTCAGTTGGTGCTGCTCTAAACAAAGCGTTGTGGCGGGATCTACGTGTGAAGCGGAGTACATAGCTGCTTCGGAAGCAGCAAATGAAGGAGTCTGGATGAAGGAGTTCATATCCGATCTAGGTGTCATACCTAATGCATCGAGTCCAAGGAAAATCTTTTGTGACAATACTGGTGCAATTGACTTGGCAAAGAAATCCAGATTTCACAAGAGAACCAAGCACATCGAGAGACGCTTCAACTCCATCCGGGATCTAGTCCAGGTGGGAGACATAGAAATTTGCAAGATACATACGGATCTGAATGATGCAGACCAGTTGACTAAGCCTCTTCCACGAGCAAAACATGATTAGCACCAAGGCTCCATGGTTGTTAGAATCATTACTGTGTAATCTAGATTATTGACTCTAGTGCAAGTGGGAGACTGAAGGAAATATGCCCTAGAGGCAATAATAAAGTTATTATTTATTTCCTTATATCATGATAAATGTTTATTATTCATGCTAGAATTGTATTAACTGGAAACATAATACTAGTGTGAATACATAGACAAACAGAGTATCACTAGTATGCCTCTACTTGACTAGCTCGTTAATCAAAGATGGTTATGTTTCCTAGCCATTGACATGAGTTATCATTTGATTAACGGGATCACATCATTAGGAGAATGATGTGATTGACTTGACCCATTCCGTTAGCTAGCACACGATCGTTTAGTATTCTGCTATTGCTTTCTTCATGACTTATACCTGTTCCTATGACTATGAGATTATGCAACTCCCGTTTACCGGAGGAACACTTTGTGTGCTACCAAACGTCACAACATAACCGGGTGATTATAAAGGTGCTCTACAGGTGTCTCCGAAGGTACTTGTTGGGTTGGCATATTTCGAGATTAGGATTTGTCACTCCGATTGTCGGAGAGGTATTTCTGGGCCTACTCGGTAATGCACATCACTATAAGCCTTGCAAGCATTACAACTAATGAGTTAGTTGCGGGATGATGTATTACAGAACGAGTAAAGAAACTTGCCGGTAATGAGATTGAACTAGGTATTGAGATACCGATGATCGACTCTCGGGCAAGTAACATACCGGTGACAAAGGGAACAACGTATGTTGTTATGCGGTCTGACCGATAAAGATCTTCGTAGAATATGTGGGAGCCAATATGAGCATCCAGGTTCCGCTATTGGTTATTGACCGGAGACGTGTCTCGGTCATGTCTACATAGTTTCAAACCCGTAGGGTCCGCACGCTTAAAGTTTGATGACGGTTATATTATGAGTTTATGTGTTTTGATGTACCAAAGATAGTTCGGAGTCTCGGATGTGATCACGGACATGACGAGGAGTCTCAAAATGGTCGAGACATAAATATTGATATATTGGAAGCCTATATTTGGATATCGGAAGTGTTCCGGGTGAAATCGGGATTTTACCGGAGTACCGGGGGTTACCGGACCCCCCCCCCCCCGGGGGGGGGGGGGTTTAATGGTCCTACATGGGCCTTAGTGGAGAAGAGGAGGGGCGGCCAGGGCAGGCCGCGCGCCCCCTCCCCCTCTAGTCTGAATTGGACAAGGAGGGGGGCGGCGCCCCCCTTTCCTTCCTCTCTCCCTCCTCCTTCCCCCTTCTCCTACTCCAACTAGGAAAGGAGGGAGTCCTACTCCCGGTGGGAGTAGGACTCGTCCTAGCTCGCCTCCTCCTGGCCGGCCGCCTCTCCCTCCCTTGCTCCTTTATATACGGGGGCAGGGGCACCCCATAGACACAACAATTGATTTCTTGATCTCTTAGTCGTGTGCCGTGCCCCCCTCCACCATAATCCACCTCGATAATATCGTAGCGGTGCTTAGGCGAAGCCCTGCGTCGGTAGAACATTATCGTCGTCACCACGCCGTCGTGCTGACGGAACTCTCCCTCAAAGCTCGTCTGGATCGGAGTTCGAGGGACGTCATCGAGCTGAACATGTGCTGAACTCGGAGGTGCCGTGCGTTCGGTACTTGATCAGCCGGATCGTGAAGACGTACGACTACATCAACCGCGTTGTGCTAACGCTTCCGCTTTTTGTCTACGAGGGTACGTGGACAACACTTTGCCCTCTCGCTGCTATGCGTCACCATGATCTTGTGTGTGCGTAGGAATTTTTTTGAAATTACTACGTTCCCCAACATTTCATTCATAGATTAAGCAGTCGTTCTCACTGGGAAGCGAGACAGCCTTTGACCGCCGCCTGCCTCGCTCTCACTGATCTCTATTAATGGCGCGCCCGAGCGGCCGCACCCCCGCCCCCATCCTCGCCACACACACAATCCTCTCTCTCCACCCACACCGGAGCACGACGTGAATATGGGAACAAAGGTTTCCATCTCCGCCGACGAGGTGGAGAACGAGGCTACCAACAAGCGGAGGCGGGTCGAGAAAGAATCGCAAGCGACTCCAGCAGGCCTAGACTTCATCAGCAACCTCCTCTATGATATGTTGAAAGTCATCATATCCCTCCTCCCAATCCAATATGGGGCGAGGACAACCGCCCTTTCCCGGTGGTGGCGCCCCCTATAGCTCCTCACCCCTGTCGACCTCCTCGACGCCCACAAGTTCTGCCATGGCTATCGCAAAAGCTTGGACGCGTTCTCCCAGATCCTTGACAGTCACCATGGCCCAATCAGAGGCCTTATCATAGGCAAGTTCCGTTCCAATGGCAAGGACCGAGCCAAGCTTGACGAGTGGTTCCGATCCCCCGCCATAGATCAGCTCGAGGAGCTCAGTTTTAATGATGGGCATACGCGCTCGCTGCCAACATTCGTGCTCCGCTTCGTGCCCATGCCGCGCCTCGCCAAGTTCATGAACTGCCACCCCACCTAATGACGCGCCCGCTCTTTTTCTACCATGATTGAAGCACGTCGAGCTCGTCGCCGTCAGCATCACAAAGGATGACATGGAGCGCCTGCTCCGCGGCTGTACTGCACTCGAGTTCCTTCGTCTTCAGGCGATGAATTGGTCGAGTACCTTACACATCACCTCCAAGACTCTCCGGACTATTTATATGTGTTGCTAGTGCTGCAACAAGAGATCACAAAAGGTAGACCACAATATGGTCATTGAGGAAACACGTTCACTTGAGAGATTACTTGTAGTTGATCAAGAAGTTCCAATAAGAATCAATGTCATTTCTGCGCCGACAGCGGTGGGCTACTCGTCTGTCAAATACTACTACTTTCAGGTACAACAGTCGCCTTATACCTCTCCTTCTTGATATCAACATTATTTCTAGTTTTGAAGATGTATGTTCGTATGTCATCCAGCAATGCTTCACCCAAATTCTGGGCATAGTGAAGGTCTTGGCACTAGAATCTGTCGGCCCCAACCTGGACCATGTTGTCAGTTGCCTGAGATGCTTTCCGTTCCTGAAGAAGCTGTATATCGAGGTGATGTTCCTTTCCTGTTAAATGTTAACCATAAGGGAGTTCAATTTTTTGCACATTTTCCCAACTTTACAATGACAATGTACTACGATTTCTGAAGGAAGTTTGGAGGATTTCAGGACATATACCCCCCACCCCATATTGATTGCTTGATTCATATGGTTACAATCCATAAGCATTTCTCCTTTTGATTCATATGTACTAGTTTTTTTAGGGATTTTTTCATCCAATCCAACCTCTTGTGAGGAAGGCTACATTTTTTCTAGATTGTAATCAAATGCCCATGTTAGGCCGGGGGATAACCTCCTTTTCGAAAAAATGCCCATGTTTATCATGTCAGATCGAAGATGTGGCACGTTGGTGCATTTGGCAAATCCTGCAAACCAAATAGGCGTGTAGTAGTGTTCAAAATTGCATGTAGGCACTAACACATTCTCTTCTTTTGCAAATAATAATAGGCCCGGAGGTGGATAATGTTTATAATGACAATCACATCGAATGCCTAGATCTACATCTCTCAAATATTACTTTGAACTCCTACCGAGGGACCTTACCGGAGATTACATTCGCCAGGTTCTCTCTTTCCAGCGCAAGGGTGCTGAGGGTACTGAGGTTGAACACACATTTAATTAGATGTTTATGTAAGAGGCTCCAAAATAGCTAAACTTCGTATTGAAAGAGCATATGACAGAGTAATTGGAAGTCATTGTGTCAAACCCATACGTGACTTGTCAGCAGCTGATCCCTCTGTAGAAATGACAAGGTTTGCAATGTTTGAATTTGGGCATTGTAATCTTTGAATTTTAACCTTGCAATAATTATGATATTTGTTATATAACATAATTGGATGTTTAATTTGGTATTGCAATCATGTCATGTTACAAGTATATATATGTTGCTCTTCTGTACACGGAGCATAGATGTTCTGCAGACATAGCATATCACATCGCACACGGACCGCACTAGGTAACCCGTCAGCGATGAATCAACACACACGGCTTATTTCATCACAAACAACTAGGATGGATCAACTGTATGCCACGTATCGCACGCGCAACTCTAATATGATTCGTGCATGTAATATATAGTTTACTTTGGTGTGTGCAAATGTCATGTGTGTAATAGCCGCCTATGTAACTATGCATGTAATAGTTTACTTTGGTGTGTGCAAATGCCATGGTTGTAGTAGCCACCTATGTAAGTGGATGTTTAATTTGGTTATGCAACCATGTCCTTATAAGTGTGTGTATATTACTAGAAATTACTATAAAATATTAATTGGACATTATTCTTCGGAAACCTCTTACATGATATTTAATGAAAATAAACTATAGAAGAACATTGACACATTCATACAAATATGTAGGTGTGCACTATGCTGTTTTTTCAATTGTCACAAAAATAATGCAAATATAACTTATGTCACATCAGTTAATTTAAATTTAGCATAAACAAAGTGATGGGTCATATACATTACTACTCACAGCTAAGAGCAGTGGTTAACTGTATCAACTAAATTATGTGATTAACATACCAAATAACATTAAAATTATACTTTTTAATATTGTAATAAGATAAAAAATAAACAAGTATAAAAGTTTGATATAAAACTATTAATTTGCCTAGACCCCAATTTTTTTTGGATCATACCTGTGTAGCAGCCTGCCTAGCTACAAGTTTGAAGTATAGTAGTAAATAAAAGAACTGGACAAGAAATGAAATAAAATGCATGAGCAACCCCATCTTATATAAACCTGAACGAAGAAAGTAATACCTCTATACCTAAATATAAGACGTTTTTTGCAGTATGTACTACCTCTATAACTGAATATAAGACATTCTTGCAGTTCAAAAAACATGTCTTATATTTAATTACAAAAGTATAGTTGAGCGAAAATGCCTTGTATTTAGTTACAGAGGTAATGTTATTTATTTACTAATACATAGTAGGTTGAAAATTATGCCTTATATACTTGTATACAAGGAACGATCTAAAGTCAGTCAGCAAGATTCTCAACGTCACGGCTGCCGCTGTGGGCTTGGGGCTACTGCTGGCCTTTCTGGGGATCACGCTGGTGCCGCACTCGTCTCTACTGCACAACGCCACAACATCAAGCTGTCGCGTCACTACCGAGGATATTGCTTGGTGGTAGGTCTGGGCCTCGCCATCGCCATCACAAAGTTCCTCTCGTCGCTGCTCGGCGCCTCTGAGAAGGAGGAAGAGCCACCCGTACCGGCGTCGGTGATGTGCCACGTTTTGATCTTGGTCGCTGCTCTGTCGAAACTTGGACTTACCGTCTGTTTCTTCTGGAGCCTTATGATTATAGTTAGGTGTAGGGGACGATTGGTGCGATGCTAACCGGCATGACCATCTCATCCATCCTGAGCATGTACATGGTGTACATCGGCATTGGATACGTCTTGGCGACCAACTGATAGCCTGATGGGCATGAAGTTCTTCATATGACTTAGTTCTCCTCCATATATAACTACTGAAAATGCATTTCTTGAATCTCGATGACCGACCGATTTACTGCTGCATTGTAAGGGTGTGTGCCTCATTTAAATTTATATCTACTCCGTGTGTCCCAAAATATAAGAGCATTTTTGACACTAGTAGTGTTAAAAACGCTCTTATATTATGGGACGGAGGGAGTAGTACTTTGGAAACCTGATGGTATGCCTCAACATTTGTCACTTCAGTTGTAATAAAGACATGGTTACTTCTAGCTTAGTCGTCCTTATTTCAATCCAACGATAGAAACCTCTATTATAAATAGTATATGTGAGGCATAACTATAGATGTGTTGCGTATTTGTTTTCACTAGGTGCCCAAGCAGAAAGATCATGGACTTTTTCTGATGCAAATATATTTCGCAGAGAAAGAGTACTTCCTAGAATCCACAGTTTGCTATGCAGCACCGCAAAGTCTATGCAAGAAAGTTCATTTTGCAAGTTTTCCAAGGATAACATCATTTTAGGTGTCGGATGCATTACCCCAACCTACCAAGAATTGGTTTTCTGTCCTTGAGCTCATCTTCTTCTGGATCCAATAGAGGAACCCAAACTTTAGAAAACCTTGCAAAGCTCTCCAAATTTCCACAAGGTGTTCTCTCAAAGTTCTACAGGCCTTAGGTACTTCATATGAGCATTGCTTAGTCCATCGATCTTTTATTCATTTCAATTTAGGATTAGAGAAAGGAAACCAACCACTTTGCAATATGATAAAAGGTTAGAAGATAACAGGTTAACTAGTGAAATGTGAAAAGTAAATAACCTGAGAAATATCAACCGGTTCTCCATGGGCTTTGAGAGGAATAATCTTCAGTCTTCATTCCCACTATGTCCTTGTTTACAGAACATCTGGAGAGGGCATCGACAGGGTAATCACAATCCCCAGGCATCCTTTCTGTATGAAAAAAAAACAAGTCAGCCGAGACAAGCAGATGAACAACTTCCAGTATTTCCTACCTCTTAATTACAAAGCATTGACCTTTCATGTCAGCATTAGAACCCCATTGGTAACCTAACTGCTTCAGGCATAGAAAAAGACTAGTTTCTTTTTCTTACAGAGAAGAGATGTCGCTAGTAGCATGCGTACATTGATGCTTTCTGCATGTAATCAAACCACTGAGTAGCTTGTTTTGCTCAGGTTATCCTAAAAAAGTGACTTATCCAAAATAAGATTTCAATCACCCGACCCCTAGCCATTCCCAAGCAAACCAAAGCATGGTCTATAGCCTGATGGCCAATACACAGAGCAACCATAGCTCAAAGGCTAGGTGTCAGAGCACGGTAGGGAGGGGAACAGAGAGCTTACCTATTGGAGTTGTAGCCGATGCTGCATCACATAACAAAAGCCAGAGGCGGGGCCAAACTCATGTCGTTGCATCCTCCGGCAACCCTGAACTCCCTAGGTTTCTATCTTACATCTGTGAAGCAGAAAAGCTGGAAGTTCAAACGGCATGGAATTGTATGCAACAATACAACAAGCTCAAGATCATTAACGAGAACAATGGGTCAAAATTCAAAGCTTAAGAATAACGAGGATCTTACTAGGTCATGGCAGTCTCCCCCTTCCTTGAGCTTGACAACCTAGGGACTACACGTGCGTATTAGCTTCCATTTAGCTATCATCTCATGTGATATTCAAAGAACCGCTGAGTCACATCTCTCTAATAAACACACCACAACACAAAACATACCAAATTATAAGTGAGAAAAGGTTCAGGGTAGATAAACACTATGCATCACTCAGGAACCTAGTCAAGAAAACAACATTCCTGATAGTCTAAGAATGAAATACACATTAATTGCACATGACCTACACTACACATGCCTTGGTAAAAGGATCAAATAACATTAGTCTAAGTAAATAGTAGCAACTAGAAACAAGCAACTAAGTTCCAGTACCACACTTCTCAACATTTTTTTCACATTTAGGACCTAATTGTTACTCCCTCTGTTTCTTTTTAGTTTGCATATAAGATTTGGTCAAAGTCAAACTTTGTAAAGTTTAACTAGTTTGTAGAAAAAGATATCAACATTCACACTATGAAATCAATATTATTAGATGCATGATAAAATTAATTTTCATAACATATAACTTTTGTATCCTAGATGTTGATAATTTTTTTATAAAGTTAGTCAAACTTTACAAAGTTTGACTTTGGCAAAATCTTATATGCAGACTAAAAAGAAACGGAGGAAGTATTTAGCAAGCCTAAGTAAGCAGTTGCAGTCCTCAAATTTGTCATCAACATAGATGATAACCATGACATCTAACATAGCCTAACCATCCACAAACCGAATCCATGATCACTAAAAGAGAGCAAATCGAGCTATAGCCTGGACATGTAGTGCCATAGGCCAGACGACCACCACAAGACACAATCACTTGATCATCGGCTCGACGGCCGGAGCCGAGCACAATATCATTATGTCCATAGCTCGAAGAATGGGTCCCAAATAAGTGGTACAGTATGACCGTGCATGCAGACAGAGAAGAAAGAAGAGACCATTGACTCACCTAAGTAAGTGGTAGCCGAGGAGGCAGTCGTGGAAGCCGAGGCCGATATTACGGGGAGTCATCAACCCCGCCGCCATGTTGGCACACCACCGTGCATACATCACAAAGATCTAGTAGTTCTGTGATGCTCAATTCAAACAAATAAACTTAAGAAAACAACACTGGCAGAGTCCATCTTGCCTGGTCTCCACCTACCCTCGCTCCATACTCGGGCTCGCCGGGCACACCGCGGTTGGTCGCAGCGTTCCCTTCTCAGCCTCGGGGCTGCATCTTGCTTTCTAGCAAAATCGGCTGACGCAGCGAAAAATGATTTGACCCACATGAACAATTAATAGCAAATGCAAAAAAAAAACAAATGAGCAAGATATATGGCTTGACGTACAATGCACCACGTACAGTATGTTGTATTACGGTGGAATTGACGATGATCTGTACGTTGTATTACGGTGGAATCGACGATGATACGTACTGTACGTTACAATACACTTACACACAGTGAGCTTACTTAATTCCGAACGTACATCGATGCGGCGTGAGCGAGTGCTGTCCCGCAGGGGCCCGAGTAGACGCCAACTGCGTGCTGCTGCCGACCTCGACGGCCACGCCAATGGGCTGCCCGGCAACGGCGCGCTGCATTCCGGGCTCGTTCCTGGGTGGGATCACGCCGCTGCCGCTGATCTGGACGACGTGGTGGGCGGACTTGGCGCGGTTGCAGGCGCCCCTCACCACCGTGTATGGGTACTCCGCCTCCGTGGTAAGGCCGCGGTCGCGGTTGGACCCGCCGTCGTACTGGTCGCCGTCCACCATCTGCTGCTCCGAGAGCGACACTAGCTTCCCTGTCCTGATCCAGTTCAGGGTCTCAATCGTCGCAACTGTCACGAACGCCCAGCAGCTGGCTGCATTCATTCATCCAGGGACAAAACAATGGTTAATCACTGTGCATGCTTCACAAATCACAGGCTAAGGTTGAACTGGGAGGTTTTCAGTTTCAGAAAATTTTCAGCACCAACCGGAATCATTGAAATTCAGTGAATTTCGGTTTGCGTTTGGGCCAAAAGGCCAAAATATTAATTTGAACTTAAATAGATATTTGATCTTCGTGTGTACTACTGAAATTGCTGAAATATTTTGGCCGAAAGGCAAATATTTCAAAGACTAGTGAAATTAATGAAATTCAGTGAATGTCATGGAAATCCCACTGAACGTGAAAAACATGCTGGATCAAGATGGAGATCTATCTTTACGTACAGCATGATGAGCTTCGGGACTTGGGCGGCGTGATGGCGCCTTTGGCCCTCCAATCCATGCTGGGCGGAGGCGGAGCCTCCAAGGAGTTATCCTCACCGCCAGACGACCACAGCTCGGCGTCGCCACCGCCTGCAGGCATCGTGGTGCCCGTATCACTGGCGCCATCGCAGGACGAAGTGTACCTTGCCAGGAACTCCTCCCGAGTGAGGTCGGCGAACTCGTTCTCGCCGAGCTCGTAGGTGAGGTCGCCGCACCGGTTGGTGGCGTCGATGTACTCCACGTTGTGGCGGTACACCTGGAACCGCCGCAGCCTCTCCTCCATGCTCAGGTAAGACCTGTTGTGCGTGGCCTGCCACTGACGGAACCTATCCATCATCAGCATGTCAGCCCACGCCGACCGACATCGCCGGCAAGGCGGCGAACAGGCCGCGCACCAGCAAGATTACGGTGATCGCGGGCTATGAGCTAGGAGAGAAAGCCATGTCGACCGAACGATCTACGCACACTGGCTTGCGACTCAAGCATGCATGTGTAGACGTGTTTTTATAGCACTCGCCGGTGGCGCGCGAGAACATGTCTTTCGCCGGTGTCGGGGATGAGCTCATCGGCCTGCGACGAGTGCATGCAATGCATGTTGTAGGTGCTGGCGATGCACGTAGCTCGTAGAGGAATGGTAACGAGCCACATTTTCTCTTGGTCTCGTCATGCAGCAGTGCATACCATATGTGCATGTGTCTTGGCACACGAAATGGTGTTGGTCGGTTAGGTTGCGTTGCCGTGCACACTAGCTAACATATGTGTGGCGACTGCAATGTACCGGTTTGTCTACCACCTTAGAGCATCTCCAACAGCCGCACAAAAATTTCACGTCAAATAAAAGCTTTAGCGCGCCACGGTAGCATTTTTAACGTGCCGGGACCAACATTGCTTTAGCAGATGCCCAAAAACGCGCGCCCAAAAAGCAGACAATGCAAATTGTGAAGCGCACGCAATCTGGAGCCCAAAATATGCTGCGCGCGCCCTAAATCTTTTAGCACTACAGCATCTGCTGGAGCTGTTCGGTGCCAAAAAACAAATTTTTAGTGCACGGAGGTTCTTTTGGGTGCGTGTTGGAGATGCTCTTAGTGCACCTTCGCCTTCCAGTTCTGTCGATGAGCACGTCGTCAGCTTGTAGTATTAATCTTTAATTAGAGATAAATGTCACAGGATCTTAAGCCTAGCACTAGAACACCTAGTGTACATATGACAATGAGATTTGAGATTTCTTGCGGTATTGAGCAAAGCCTTGTTTCTGCTCGATGCAACCTTTGTGTAGCTCATGGTTACACCTTGCGTTACGTCGTTGGCAGCAGTAGCGGCTGGAAGTGGAGATGGTCTTCGCCTCTCTCAACACCGTATTAGGATCGACAATTAGAGGGTACCCCACATCTACCGCGTAGAAATCGTTGGATTAAACCGATGGGGTCCTTCTCCTTCTATATTACACGAATTTGAGTCAACGCCGGTCAAAACCGGGCAAGCCAACACCAAAACTGGTCAAAACCGAGACCAAGGAGAAACCTTGTCCGGTTTCAATAGTTGGGGTTGCAAGTTGTCCGGTCTCAAAGTTGAGGGACCAAATCTAGACTAGACCAAGAGTTGAGGGATGAAAATATACTCTTCTGAAACTAAAATTGTTGGTTCGCACCACCTCGCATGGTGCATCCATACGTGGGGTGTAGTGGACCACATCCCGTTGGCTTTCTCTCTCATGATTGTTAGCACGATCATAATCGAACATTCTCCCCCTTGATTGTAATTAAGGCTAACAAACATCATAATCCCACTCTCAATAAAAGAACACACCCAGGTAAAGTGTTACAATGACCAATGATATTCCATTGAACATTGGTACCATTAGTAAATCAGGCATCTCGAAATGGAAAACATACCTCTTTATAGGAGTTGTTTGATTTAAAGGTCTAGATTTCCAGAATTAAAGGGCTTTCCAGATCCATGTTGACAACATAACCATAAAAAATGGGCAGTAAGTCTTCAACAAGAGAAACCGCAAAACTTATATACAAATTGAACATCATATATCTTTCATCCTGGATTCTATTTTTCATAACATGGAACATAATGTCAACGGTTACTCACATAGCTAAAGGAGTGTGTGATCATAGCAGTGAGTGGTTTTAGACTTGTTGTCTATCACTCTTAACTTCGGCAAACATATTCTTTCGACATATAACCTGCTCAGTAGCCTAGTACATGCCAAAAATAGTTTGCATCGTAGATGATGGTGTGGTTGTCCTTTAGGAACTTTTCCACGATATAGCTCCTTGTGTGAGGGTGCGGATGTAACATGGTGTGGAATTCTTATTTTCCACATACCTCACCAAAATAATCTCTAAGTAACCCATAATTATGAGGTTACCAAACTCATTATAAATGAGCATGTAACATTCATCGCCTTGCATATACATCAAACCTTGACAACGCTTTCCAGTGGTCCAGTTCTGATTAAACACAGTTTTGCCAAGTATCCGATCATAAATGAGAGGGTGCTTTCATGCTTAATAAGTAAGATGATTTTGACAGATGAGGCATAAGGAACCAACATTATCTAATCAGTTTATAATTGGTTCCTTGGGCACCCAAATTTCCAACTTTATCACCCTTAAGTTTAGGAGCAAGTGAGGCAGAGTACTTGCACATAATGTATGTCTTATTATGTTCATGTATGTAATCATAATAGCACTTATACTTCTTTTGGACATATGTATCGATGAATCTATATACAATTAATGCATGATACAACACCAATATCCTTTTAACTCAAAACTCATGGTTTATCCAATGAGCTTTCATCTAAATGAGGTAGTGAACTTACATCCCCGGACTTAGTCTCAATGCATGTCTTATATCAAAAAATAAATTCCTCAGACAACATGCCTTATGTTCTTATTTTTCTCAGACAATGATCCAGATAAACATTCTTAATTAAAGCGCATGTCATGATGGTAACACAAACATCTTGACAATTCCTTAGTCCAGACAAGAGGAAATATGTCATACGACAAATCTCAATCATTTTAACCTTTCAAGATTTCCCTCGAAGTCACATTTGGATTTGTAAACCATTTTTAGCCTACCATATTTAACCCATTGAGGAAACTATATAAAGTTTCATACACCGTAAGAGCTCATATCCTTCATCCCACATGGCACCAAGCCAATAAGATGAACATTCACACACATTATTTATCATAGGGAAATGATGAGGGTGAAGACTAGGTGCTGCATTAGTTATTTCATAATCCTCAATCCTCCAGATGTGTAGGAATAAACATCTCATGGATCGTCTATTGCTCCTCAAGATTTGTGTTCCTAGGTTCAAGTTCCCAATGATTACTTTATTCTCATAGAACATATATTATGCTCTAGAGTCTAATGTCTTAACAAGCAAACAATTCCGTTCTAATCCACATTACCGTGGGGCGGGAACTTAATGAAGTGTGACACATGATTATAAACAGCGTTGGTCACAAATATAATCATACGCCCCCTACTACAATTAACTGACATAAGAACAACAAAATTGCCACTTTAGCATCAATGTGTGCTTCATATTATTCATAAAGGGGTAAGTACTTGACAGGGTCACCAGAAAAAGATAAATAGGCTAGAAATTACCATAATAATTAGAAACATCTGACCATTTACTTTAATAGACTAAAATTATATAGTCATCGGAGAAGATTTCAAGTAAAAATTTACCACCATTGCTATTATATTTATAATGGAAAAACATTTCGTTCATGCTTCGATCCCTTTCTATTTTAGCACCATGTGGACGTTGCATGGATTCTCAAAAAAGAAAAAAAATGCTAGACACATTCACCTAAAAAAATGTTGTGGCTGACCCGCAAAAAAGTCCAGTGTAGCTTAAATTAGATTTATCTGATATAGAACACGCATATCGATAAAATGGGTTGAAGTATTTACTAGAAAAAAGGGCACCCTGCCCACTTTAACCAATGCCAAATCGACAAGCTATGTATAAAAAAGAGGAAGAAAATTGGATTGGAAGAAAACATAATTATATTAATTACCATTTTCTATTTATTTATTTAGATTTTCTTAATGAAATTGTTATATGCACCCATCCCAACCTATAAGAGGCTGCAGACTAATGCACTTTCTCCTTCAGTCACCATCTTCCTTCGTAAAGGTTACACACATACCCTCATCCTGTAGACCAAACATTGTATTCTGTTAAAGAGCGCTTGCAGGTGCTTACGAGCTTGACAAACTTTAAACGAAGAGAGCGAAACATGGTTTTTGCTTGTTAAGCATAAAGAGCTTAACGAGCCGAGCCTTAACAAGCACGAGCTTAACGAGTCGAGCCGAGCAGCTTGTTAATCCACCACCCCTACACCCCACTATTAATTGAGATGTCTTTTTTCATAAATATTGGGATAGTATAATGGCATGTATGACATGGTTAAACACTGCTAGTAAATTGGGTTACTAGCGACGTGTATGGCATGGTGAAACGCTGCTAGTAATTAGTTTAATAGCGCGTGCGGGGTGTGCATACCGCTAGTATTTCTGGTATCAGCGGTGTGCTTGTAACCAGTTATCAGCGGCACGATACTAGCAGCGTGTGCGTTGCATGCCGCTAGTAAGGGTTTTAGCACGCCGCTAATAAGGAGGTTTTGTACTAGTGTAGCATTATAGAACACCTAATGTACAAATGACAAAGAGATTTGGAATTTCTTACCAGTATTGAGGGAAGCCTTGTTTCTGCTCAATGCACCCTTTGGCGTAGCTCATGGTTACACCTTGGGTTCTTCGGCAACATGAAGATGGTTGGGGAAAGGAGCAGGAGCAGGGAGACGTCCTTGGCAGCAGTAGCGCCGTCAGCACTAACCTTGCGGCGGCTGGCGCTGGGGATGGTCTTTGCATCTCTTAGCACCACATTAGGATCGACAGTTAGAGGGAACCCCATCTACCATGTAGAAATCGTCCTTATATGTTAGGTGCTAGAGAGTCGGGATGAAACCCAGAATCCCATTGATTTTCTTTCTCCTGGTTGTTTGTCAAGATCAAAATCCAACACAGCTATGGCTCGCCCTAGTGTGGCTTGTCTAAAATGTGGCTTGAACCAAACACCCATCTAAGTTGCTTAAACTTGATTAACCTTATGTGTGGCAACCTTAGGTTAAACTTAGTCTCAAACCAAATGACCGCTACATACACCGGACAAGTAGCATGTCGGTGTGCCCACAATGCCGGCTGTGGTCCAGACGTCCAACAAAGCACCTGGTTGCCAAGAGGTGATCTTCGCGATCTAGTTGGTGCATCCCTCGTCACATGCGCGGGCACAATCGATGTGGGCGATTATTCGGCCGTGGTTGACGTCCTAGTCGGTCTCAGCGTGGTGCTTCATGCTTGCGGCCACGATCCTGGCGACATCCATGATTGGCCAGGTCATGCACCATTGTTGCACTAGTCCGGCGCTTCTTCCTGACATCCCAAAAGTCCACCATGTCTGATGCCTCAATGAAGGCGCACGCCGGCAAGCGCTCCCACCGTAGAACGTACCCGTCCAACTCCATTTCGGACAACCCAAGCCATCCTTGAAGTGTCTTGGAAGCATGGCGGCCGTTTCCATGAAATCGCTGGTTGTTTCTGTTATTTATACTAGCAAACATGCCCGTGCGTTGTAACGGGAGAAAAAAAATTCACCCAGCATACTCACACTTGACGACATCAGTAAATCCCTTGAAATTTTTCATGATGCCACGCAACAGGCAACGTGATAAGTGGTGTTACGCAAAAACATAAAGGAGTGATGATTTTTGAAGTGTTCTCAAGATGTTTACAATTTATTATACAATACAAATATCTACCTAGTTGCCTGTATGTGTTTACGTATTTGCTGTCATTTCTCAGTGATGCCCAAAAAATATTGCATTAGGATGAAAATAGCAAAGTACTCCCTCTGTTCGTAAATATAAGTCTTTTTAGAGATTCCAATATGAACTACATATGAAGCAAAATAAGTGAATCTACACTCTAAAATATGTCTATATACATCTGTATGTAATCCCAACCAAAATCTCTAAAAAGACTTATAGTTAGAAATGGAGGGAGTATAATTTAGTATTCAATGATAGCATGTGCATAAGAGCATTAATTTTGTCTTAATGATATATGTGTTTACACATACAAAAATATGTATGTGTTTGCACATACAAATATATATATGTGTTTGCAACTGTAATCATTAACACGCAAGATAATATCATATGTGGAATCTACATATTTTCTGATGAATTTTCATATAAGACATGTTAGATTTGAAGTTAGAGTTTGAAAGGTATAAACATTTTTTAAAGTATTTGATCCTTAAAAAAAAGGAAAAGAGAAAAAGGGAGCAAGGGGGAATCAAAACCATGATCCCTAGCGTCACAGGGCAAGGCGAGAACCAGTGGGCTGCGCACAAGATTTTCACACATAAGGGGATCTCGACGTATTGAGCTAAGGCGACCGCGGACGAATATACGAAACTAAACGTTTTTTCTACTTACCGGTGGCATGGAGGGTAAATATTTACATCTTCACGGGCAATTTTAATGATGGACGACCAGAAGCAATAGCTCTTTTATTATTATTAGGGAGATTAAGCCTCTGTGATACGTCACCCGCTCGACTGGTGCAGTGGTATGAGCCTAAACAATCCGCACCATAGACCAGGGTTTGATCGCCAGTTCTCTCTTTCTTTTTCTCCTTTTCTCTACTACTAATGTCGAGCGTCATTTAGCAGATGGGCTGCAAAATGTTTCAGTTTTGGCCCAGCTTTTCTATTTTCGGGCAGATTCAAATTATTTTTATTAACTCATAACTTTCAAACCTAGCTTCAAATCTAACATGTTATATATAAAAATCCCTCAAAATGTTTAGATTTTAAATATTCTATTATATTATACAGTTCTAATATTTCCTTTATGATGCAATCTTAATTAATATCTTCTTTATATGGGGTATTTTGGAATCTATGCTACTAACGCCAGTGGGCAAGGGTATTACTGCCTCGCCCGAGCGTCATTTAGCAGATGGGCTACAAAATATTTCAGTTTTGGCCCAACTTTTCTATTCTGGGCAGATTCAATTTTTTAAATAATTCATAAATTTCAAACCCTAACTCCAAATCGAATATGTTATATATGAAAATCCCTCAAAAATGTTTAGATTTTAAATGTGCTATTATATTATCCATTTCTAACATTTCCTTTACGATGCAATCATAATTAATATCTTCTTTATATTGGGTATTTGGAATCTCTGCTACTAACGCCGGTGGGCAAGGGTATTACTGCCTCGCCAGAGCGTCATTTAGCAGATGGGCTGCAAAATGTTTCAGTTTTGACCTAGCTTTTCTATTTTCGGCCAGATTCAAATGTTTTTTTTAATAATTCATAACTTTCAAACCCTAACTCCAAATCTAACATGTCATATATGAAAATCCCTCAAAAATATATTTAGATTTTAAATATGCTATTATATTATCCATTTCTAATATTCCGTCTATGGTGCAATCTTAATTAATATCTTCTTTATATGGGGTATTTTGGAAATGCCGGCTTAATGTTGATATTTTTGCTGCCTAATAAATTGAAACATCTTGAGTACACTTTAAAAAACATCCAACCTTTTTGCACAACACCACTTATCATGTTGTTTGTCGTGTGGCATCGTCAAAGATTCAAGGGATTCAGCAATGTTGTCAGGTGTGAGTATGAGGGACGAATGTTTTTTCCCTTTGCAATGCACGAGCATGTTTTGCTAGTTATCTTTTAACCTTAATCATCATAACTACGACGAAGGATATATTTTGGTGTGTGTGTAGAGCGGAGGAACGTGGTGGCTTGTTTGCCTATTGCAAGTATCGCTCAAAAAATATTCTAAGGCTACAACCATCAAAGTTGATCCTATCATGCCTCAAAGTATTACTTGATTGTCAAAGTGCCTTCAGTAGATGGGTAGTATTGAAGGAATGCAAGTTCAGTATACAATAACGGTGGTCCGGAAACATTCCCAGTAGGCGAGCTTACTTAATCGGGAAGGTACGCATGCAGATGCATGACATAGGTACATTCACATTCACGCTCTCGCCATTTTGGGGTAGACAACGTCGAGCGCGATGCCGCAGAGCCCTGGGCCGCCGACGTCGCGGCGCATGCGGATGTAGCCGCTCTCACCCCACGTCTGCCCCCACGAGTTCTTGACGAGCCAGTACTTGGCCCCAGTAGCGGCGTCGACGCCATAGCCGACGATGGTGACGGCGTGAGCAAGATTTGTCCCGCAGGGGCCCGAGTAGACGCCGCTCCTGTAGAACTGCATGCCGCTGCCGACCTCGATGGCCACGCCGATGGGCTGCCCGGAGACGGCAAGCTGCATTTCGGGCTCGTTCCTGGGCGGGATCACGCCGCCGCCGAGGATCTTGACGGTGTGATGGGCGGACTTGGCGCGGTTGCAGGCGCCCCTCACCGCCATGTACGGGTAATCCGCTGCCGTGGTTAGGCCGCCATTCTCCACAATCCAATTGTAGGCCCTGTGATAGGACCCGCGGTTGCACCCGCCGTCGTACTGGTCACAGTCCACCAGCTGCTGCTCCGAGAGGGACACCAACTGCCCCGTCCTGATCCAGTTCAGAGTCTCGATTGTTGCAACTGTCACGAACGCCCAGCAGCTAGCTGCATCCATTCATTGAGGGACAAAATAGTTAATGGTTAACCACCGTGCATGCTTAACAAGGTAAAGTTGAAATGGATCAGACGGGGGATCTATCTTTACGTACCGCATCCTGCGCCTTGGGACTTGACCGGTGTGACGGCGCCCTTGGATCTCCAGTCCCAGCTGGGAGGCGGAGCCTCCAAGGAGCTACCATCGTGGCCGCCGGACGACAACAGGTCGGCGTCGCCGCCGCCCACAGGCAACGTAATGCCCGTATCATCACCGGCAGCGTCGTAGGACGACGCGTACCTAGCCAGGAACTCCTCCTGGGTGAGGTCGGCGAACTCATTCTCGCCGAGCTCGTAGGTGAGGTCGCCGCGCCGGTTGGTGGCGTCGATGTACTCCACGTTGTCGCGGTACACCTGGAAACGACGCAGCCTCTCCTCCGTGCTCAGGTACGTCCGTTTGTGCGTGGCCTGCCACTGGCGGAACCTGTCCATCATCAGCATGTCGCCCATGTCGACCGACGCCGCCGGGAAGGCGGCGAACAGGCCGCGCACCAGCAAGATTGCAGTGATCGCCGGCCATGCGCCACGGGAGAAGGCCATACCGACCGAACGATCTACGCACACTGGCGTGTGCTCAAGCATGCATGTGTAGACGCGTTTTTATAGCGCTCGCCGGTGGAGCGCGGGGACATGTCTTTCGCCGGTGTCGGGGATGAGCTCATCGGCCGGAGACGAGCGCCTGCAATTTATGTTTGCAGGTGCTGGCGATGCACGTAGCTCGTAGAGGAATGGTAACGAGCTACATTTTCTCTTGATCTCATGCATGCAGCGGTGCATATATCTGTGCATGTCTTGGCACACGAAATAATGTTGGTTAGTTAGGTTGTCTTGCCGTGCACACTAACATAGGAGTACTGTATATATGCCAACTGCAATGTACCGGTTTGCCCACCACCTTGTCGCCTTCCCAGTTCTGTCAATGAGCACGTCCTCAACCGTACTGTCCAGTTCATTGACTCGATTTATCTTTGTTAAAACTCTAAATTCACTAGATGATTTCCCTTCGTTTTTAGGGATCACTAGATGATTTCCTACCCGTTTCTGCAGAAACGCAGTGACATGTAGCTACGAAATTTTGTTGGGACACACTGTACGCCATTGCCAGAAATTTTTATTTGGGGCAGTCACTTTTTTTTAGCTGGAACATGACCCACCTCCAGTTCCAGCGTCTTGTGCATGCCAGAGTTATTTATCGTAGTTTTTTTGGTTTCCACTGTTTTGCACGGTTTCCTTTGGTTTTTCTTTGTTTTATTCGGTTGCTTCCTTTTTTTAATTTTTTCTCTTTCCCCTTGTTTTCTTTGTTTCTTTCTCCTTTCTCCTTTTTTCTTTCTTTCTCTGGTTTTCTTGGTTTATTATTTTTTTTCTCTTTTTCAACATATGTCTAGATTTTTCATAGGCATTGTAAATTTTTCTTACACATTAGGAACAATTTTTCTATACACATTTAATAATTTTCAAATACACGATTAATATTTTTCCAAATATATTTTATGTTACTTTTATTCATACACGTTGTACATTTTTCATGTATATCTAAAACATTTTTATGCAGGTTTAATATTTTAGAATGTATGATTAACATTTTTCAATTTTTTATGTGAGATCTTGGAGTCCTGGTATGGTGTTTTTTTTTTCAAAAGTGTGCGGCTTCTCACATGTGATGATGGAGACGGGCTGCCTCGAGGTGGTTAAACCTCTAGAAATTTCGTCACAATAGCCAATCTATTGTGGCACTGATGGAAATTAGAGAGCTAGGTTCCTCTTTTTCTTCTTTTGATATACAAAATGTAAACAGGCCACCTATGTACCAGCCCATCTCTGCGTGAAGCAAGCTTGCTCGTTGATGGTCACTGAAAGTTGGGCTGACTCTAGACCGTCTTTCCTGCTCCCCAGCTTATTGGCTGATGATTCCATTAGCTCGTTTTTTGAATAAAGTTAAGAACATTTGACAAAAAAATATACATGATTAGCATTTTTACAAAAACGTGTTTTGAACATTTTCTCGAATACATGATAAACATTTTCGAAATACACGTTGGTACATTTACGGAATGATAAAAAGCCTCTTTTAACAATGCAAACATTTTTCTTACATTGTACAAACACTTTCTTAAAAATTCACGAACACATTTATGAAACTCATGAACATTTATTAAATGTAACGTAAATTTTTTTGAATGCATTAAATATTTTTTAATCACATAAATATTTCATTGTATAAACTTTTTAAAATGACACTTTTTTTTGGAAAAACCAGTGACAATTTCAAAAACATTTTTCGTACAGATGACTAACATTTTCTACTTTTTCATTCACATTGTAAATTTTACGTACATGTCAGAAAGATTTTATATAAACATTTAACATTTTTCAAATGCATGATTAACATTTTTCAAATTTTTATGTAAAGTGTTTGTAATATATTACATCGAATGTTTCAAAACTTAAAAAATTATAGAAAAGAATAAAAATGTGAATAAAAATAATTAAAAAATACTCGTTACAGCATGATGATTCCATGTGGTTTCTGGGCCGACCTAGTGCCAGTTCCTTGCAGGTGAGGCTCCCACAGTGCTGCGGGTAACATATAGTCACGCTCTTCTTGTGCATACGAAGATTTGCGCTGTATGATGAACAACAAACATGGGCCAATGCCCAAGGCCGGCTGCATGGCAGCATGCCACCTCCCACTCCCAGCAACACACGTAGATGCTTTGCATAATCGAATACATGCATACTGGTTGACCTTTCTTGATGTACCATGCATTGACTTGGAGGATGAAAGGACTGACCTTGTTACATCTCATGTACACAGAACGCAGTTGACAGGTATGTCATGCATGGATCGGTCCCATGTGGCAACTCACGACTGAGCTTCCATGGATGAAATACGACACAATGTTTTATATTATTCAAAAATAGCGGAGGCTTATACATACTGTATGTGTTTTTGCATATATAGTTTATGTTGGCTTTTGACAATAGAAGGATATGTGATGTATTGTTTGCATAGTTATACTAATATAATAATTGAGCTGGTGCCACTTTAAAGAATAAATGAACAAAATAAATAAATAAATCCCAAAATAAGTTTTCTAAGGAAGAATGAATTCGTGGCATCGGTATTATCCTATAAGAACAAAGGAAATGAAAAAAAACAATGATAAAATTTGCACACAATTTATATATAGTATTTTACAATATGCAAGAATAAGCATATAATAGTGAAATCCAAACTATAAGTTTCCTAAGAAGGAATGAATTAGTGGCATTCATAGCATTCGTATTACCCTTAAATAAGGAAGGTAATGAAATAAAAAAAAATCAAAATTTAAAAGTAAGTTTTTTTAAGGAACATGAATTAGTGACATGTTTTTTTAAGGAAACATGAATTTGAGAATAAATAAAATTGAAATAAATAATGAAAAAATTTGTGCACAATTTACACAAGAATTGCATTTTTTTTACATGCAAGAATGTGATTTTTTTTTGCAAAAATAAGTATTCTAAGAAGAATGAGTTAGTGGCATCGGTATTGCCCTTAACGAAGAAAAAATGAAATAAAAAACAAAATAAAATATTTAAGTTTCTCAGGAAGAATGAATTGGTGTAATTAGTATCACCATTTGAGAAAAAACAAAACAAAAAAATAAACAAGTGATGACAAAATTTGCACACAATTTGAAAAAAATGTGCTTTTTGTAATATGCTGAAATATTCATATATTAGTGCAATTTCACCAAAAAAAGTTTATTAACAAGGAATGAAATATTGTCATTGTTATTACCCTGAAAGAAGAAATAAAATTAAATAAAACTGGAATAAAATAAAAATAATAAAGTTTTCTGAAAAAATACAGAAGTAGTGACATTGGTATTATGATTTAAGAAGAAGGAATATACGAGATAATTAAAACAAGTAATGACACAATTTACACAGAAATTGCACCTTTTAGAATATGAAAGAATAAGCAGTGATTTCTTTGCTAAAAAGAAATTTGCTAAGAAGGAATGAATTAGTGGCATTGGTATTACCCTAAAGAAAGAAAGGAAATTAGATGAAATGTAAAAAACGAATATAATAAAGTTTCCTAAGCAAGAATGAATTAGTAGCCTTGGTATTACTCTATAAGAAGAAAGAAAATGAAAAAACAAATAGTGACGTAATTTGCACACAATTCACACAAAAATTGTGAATTTCAAAATATGCCAGAATAAGCATATAATAGTAGAATTTCACAAAAAGTAAATTTTCTTAAATGAATGAATGGGTGGCATCAGTATTATGTACACTTAAAAACAACTAGAACAAAATCAAAATAGTGATTTTTCTAAGAAAGAATGAACTAGTCGCATTGTTATTACCCTTCAAGAAGAATGAAACTGAAAAAAGATACTAATAAAACTTGCACAAGACTTTGCACCGAAATTGCACCTTTTATAATATGCAAAGAATAAGCATATAATAGTGCAACTTTCACACTATAGTATAATTTGCACACATATTATATAGTGCTTCGATATGATTTACACTTAGTCAAACATCCCAAAAATATCGAAAAAGACTAAACAAGAAATGGAATAAAGCAAAGCAAAAAACATTCATGAAAATGCAAAATGTGTATGGTCTTCAAGCCTAATAGAGAAACCGACTGACGCCAAACGGGGGCAAGTCAAAAATTATCCCCAAGAAGCCATGGAACAACGCACGAAAAAAAAAGCGCATCTTTCACCGTTAGATGGACGTTTTGTAGACATAGTTGCCCTTGTGTACATGTCATGCACACAAGGGCAGCTATGTCCACAAAACTTCCATCCATCTGACGGTCAAACCCATTTGATCAGACGGGAACGGCACGGAGAGGTATTTCCATAAGGGCACCAGACGGAAGAGGGCAAAGTTGAGCACAATTTTATTTTAGGGGTAAAGATGAGGCTGGGAGGAAATTAGGGGGGGGGGGAATGGAAATGTCTGAAAAATAATTTTCAGAAAAGTGAGGTGTTGATGGTGTTGGAGGATGCTGATACGTTGGACCAATATGTCACTTTGTTTAGCTGCCAAATGGGCTGCTTGCCACTAAATTACTTGGGGGTGTTTGTTAGTTCTAGTAGATTGTAGGTATCTGATTAGAAGTTTGTTTGACAACTCTCCAATTTATCACATGTACATATATCTTTTTCGCAAAACGACCGTGAAAAAATTTGACAAGATCAGAAGGTGCCTTGTGTGGCAAGGAGGTGCTACAGAAAGGAGATATTATTTGGTGAAGTGGCCCCTGATATGTACTCCCTCCGTTCCAAATTTCTGCTTAATATGCAAGCGGTGGAGGCTGGAAGCCGAGGGTGGCCCTTGGCAGCGTTTTATTAGGGCTAAATATCTAAAGGTTTGTATCTTCGAGATTTAACACAGGATGCATGATTCTGCTTGCTGGTACGATCTTATGCATTTGAGGCCCATCCATCCTCAGGGGCGGCTGGCGACTGTGGGTAATGGGGGTGACTACTGATTTCTCTGACTCATGCTGCTGTGGTATTACACTCTTGAAAGATCAGTTCCCTGGTTCGCATGCTATTTGCAATGACGCGGGCAGGCTAGTGGAAGATATTGCAGGAAGGAGATGGCAACTCAGTTCACGATGGTGGCTGGATGTAGGCCTGCAAAATGCCATGTGTGCTTTTCATATAAAAAGATGGCTAGCGTGGCTTTGAATAATGAACCTCACAAACCTAAATGGAAATGGACCACATCGGGAGTGTTCACTGCCAGATCTCTTTATGCCCACATTGCTTACAATGGTCTTCATATTGTAAACACTTGTTGAAAGCCAAAATATAGCACTCAAAATTAAAACCTGGCTGGCTAATTTGGCATAACACCATTGCTACCAAAGACAACATGACTAGACATAATCGTGTAGGCACTACGATTTGTGTGGAGCATTGTGTGCCTGGCCATTGGAACCAGGACAAGACCGTAATGCTTCTCGCAAGATTTCTGGAGGATCCCCTAATTCATTCCGGTGTGTGGAAGTGTTCAAATGACCGGCCTCGCTGCGATGTGTTGGGCGATTTGGAAGCTTTGCAACAGGTCATGCCTTGAAGGAGAACTCATTCAGTCGCCGATTGAACTGATCTTCTACGCTTGTGCATTTATCAAAGGACAGTGATATGTTCCAAACGTTCGTGCCTATAGGATAGATCCGAACGATCCCATCCCGCCTCCCTGGCGCAATTCCTTCCTAATCCCGATCAATCATATCCCGCCTCCCTCGATTTCTTCCTAATCAGGACGATTCCTTCCTTTTTATTTCTCCACTCAAGGACGACAAAAAAGAAAGGCTAGAGTGGATTCGAACCCTGCCCTTTTGTATCAAATTACTAATCCAACGACCAACTCGCCTTGTGTTGTTTCTTGTTCAACAATTGGAGTTCACCTACTTGATCATTACTTACCCCTGCGGTTTTTTTAGATATAAAAAAGAAAAAAAAACGTGCAAATGTGCAACATACTAACCAGCTCAACAAACAATAATTATTGTCTTACTACATATAAACTAGATATTGGAACCTTCTTTACTTTTATATCAAGATTTTCTTTTCTTTTCTTAACTTAAGTTACCAACCCCGAGGGTGCATAAAGTTATCAGCCCTACGGTATGATGTTTGAACAACTTTGTTATATTGGGTCAGGGTTACCATGGTGTTGACCATAAATTATCAGGCGTGCGGCATGTAAAAAACCATGTAATCTACACAGAATTTATCGGGCTATATTTTCAGCAACTTTTTCTTGGATCAATGTTACCATGATGTTTGTACATAAGTTATCGGGTCCGCGGTGCCTAACTTACCATGTTATTTACATGTAAGTTATCGACAATATGTTTTTTCAACAAATTCTTTTTCCTATGGCTAAAAAGTTACCGCATTGTTTGTACACAAATTATCGAGTTTGAGGTGCATATATTACCATGTTATTTGCACATAAATTACCGGAGCTATGTTTTTAACAACTTTTTT
This sequence comes from Aegilops umbellulata, assembly GCA_032464435.1. NCBI lineage: Eukaryota > Viridiplantae > Streptophyta > Magnoliopsida > Poales > Poaceae > Aegilops > Aegilops umbellulata. Next base: position 507,520,110 of record CP136059.1, read on the forward strand.
CCATGGGTTAAAATTACCGCATTTTTTTCCGAAGTTATCATGTCTATTGTGCATATATTACCATGATATTTGCATGGAAGTTACCAGGGGTTTGTTTTTCAACAACAACAAAAATCCCTAGATGAAAAGTTATCACGGTGTTTGTACGTGAGTTATCAGCTCAACTGTGTGTATATTATTATAGGAATTACAAAGAAGTTACCGGAGGCACGTTTTTCGACAACTTTTTTCCTGGGTGAAAAAGTGATCACAATGTTTGTACTTGAGTCATCGGTTGTGCGGTGCGATACTTATCATGCTATTTACACACAAATTATCAGGGATATTTGTACATAAATTATCACGTACACGGTGCAAAATATTAACATACTCCCTCCGGTCCTTTTTACTCTGCATATTAGGTTTGTCTGAAGTCAATCTCATCCAACTTTGACCAAGTTTATATAAAAGATTATTGACAGTTACATAACAACACCAATATCATTAGATTCATCTCGGAATATATTTTCATATTATATTTATTAGATATTATAGATGCTAATAATTTCTAATATAAATTTGGTCAAACTTAGCTAAGTTTGACTTTCGGCAAATCCAATGTGCAGAGTAAAAAGAACCGGAGAGAGTACTATTTGGATAGAAGTTACCGACGGTATGTTTTTCAACAACTTTCTTCTCAGGCAAAAAGCTATCACTCTATTTGTGCATGAGTTATCAACCTTGTTGTGCCTATATTACCATGCTATTACACAATAGTTACCGGGGATATTTTTTCAACAACTCCCGCTGGGGGTCAAGCTTATCGCGGCGTTTGTATGTAAGTTATCAGGTCTATGATGTGTATATTACCATACTATCAGACAAAAGTTACCAGGGGATGTTTCCAATAACTTTTCCCCCTATGAATCAAAAGTTACCATGGTGTTTGTGCAAATAGTTATGAGCTCAATTATGCGCAAATTACCATGCCATTTACATACAAACTATCGGGGATATTTTCAACAGGTTGTTTTCCCTTACATTGAAGTTAACCAAAAAAAGTTTTTGTATGTATGCCTAATTTCACAACTTATAGTCCAGTACGAAATGATGTACTAAAGAAGGCCAACAAACGATAAAGGAGCAACTTTTCTTTTGAACGGGGTTCAAAGAAGGTCAAAGAGAAAGTTTCCATTTGTAAGACAAGAAAATGATATTAGGTGAGTTGGTCATTGGAATCATTCATAACCCAGTAAACCTGGGTTCGATCATCCTTGCTGGGCACAATAATTTTTTACTCCTTTTATGCTGAGCAATGATCAACACGAGAAAAAAACAGCGGAGGGAGTGTTTCGAGTGGAAAAATAGGGAGTTAGCGATCGAGCCGTGATCAGCATGAAAAAAAAGCGGGGGGAGCGTTTCGATCGGAAAAAAAAAAGGCAGTTACCGATCGGTGGGGGAGAAATATCGCGGGAGTTTCTCGATGCTGATCTATTCCCATGATCCGAACGTTCGGAAGTTACATATCCCGTTTATCAAAGGGAAAAACTTGGTGCCAGCCGTCTGATATATTCCAATCGCCAGACTATTCTAGAGCCGTTGATTTCTCCTTCATCACACGGCTGAGACCTTCCACCAAATCATGTACCAACTGCCTGTTTTCCACGTACAGAAACTCCAATGACTCCACTAATCTCGCTACCCATTACGTAAGCATTAATTATCCCCAATCCTTTGACAGAGAGCTTTATCTCCCATGTCTCCCAATCCACGTCGTCGTTTTCTCCTCTGTAACGCATCTTCGTCTGCGCTGCTTCCGATCCACGGCGCCACCAAGCTCTGGATCCACGACGCGGCACCATTTGCTTTTCTTGTGCCGCCCCAATTTTTCTCCAACGCCCCAACCCGATGAGCACCCATCCTACCGCGTTGTAGCGCCACCCTCTCAATAGGCGGCCGTGATGCTCATCACCAACCGCCGGTGTCGTTCCCTCGCCAGGTGATCCAAAAGATCAACAGCGACGTGGATCAACAACCGACCTTTTTTCCCTGGTCTTTTATGCCTTGTTCATAGTCTCGTTGTTTGAAATCTAGGGCAGTAGACGTGACAGATTGCATAAAATATGTTCAGATTGCATTGATATGGTGCTTTCTAAATTTGCATGCTTCATATATATCATGCTTGTGCTCCTTCGTCGTGTGTGATTTGCTTCATATGCACCATATTTTTCTTCATACTTGTGCTTCATATTTTTCTTCATACTTGTGCTTCTATGTTACGGTAGTTTGCTTCGTAAGTTTTATACTTTTTCTTCTACACTGTGTTCACTTTGCTCCATTTTCACGCTTCATATTATTTGTGTTGTTGGTGTCCCGTTTGTATTCAAATCATACAACTCAATTCACCACACTAGTTCGCCACGGTGAGCAGGACACGGTGGTTGATGATGGTGGACACGACGTGGGGTATGAGATTGAGCATCTTTGTGCCTTGCATTCTTGTCGTCGGCTTGGAAGCACACTGGGAGGAAAACATTGCTTATGGATTAGGAAGCATGGTTGATAGCACTGGAAGCATGAATTTTTGTTTGATGGAAGCAAACTGAGCAGATTTGTATTTCTTGAAAGCATGTCCCTATTGTGCTTGAAGCATGTGTACTCATGATAACGGTTTTTGTTTTAATGGAAAGAAGGTCGTGTTTGATTAGAAGCAATTCTCTAGTCGACCGGACCAATATTTTTATATTTTTGAAATAGAAAATTCAATACCACAAGAAACAATTTTGTATTGAACGAGCATGTAAGCTAAGTCGTTGTTAGATGGAAGCATGCTTAATTCATTGTGGAAGAAAATTCGAGCGCTGCAAAGAAAACAAAGCAATACATTGACAACATGTTTGGAAACAATAAGCAAACTGATGAAAGAGGAAACTCATTTTGAAAGTGAAATTAAATAATAATGTAAATACCATCACATTGGACGCAAGTGCATATTGAATTCAGCACTATTGGAAGCATATCTTCTCTGGATGGAAGCAAATATTATCTCGACACGTGGTATAAATATTCTTACATCGAGACAAATTTCGTTTGCACCAGAAGAAAATTATATGAAGCTTTTTCTTCCCTTTTTTTTCATAGCCCAAAGTAAATTTTAGTTGCACTTTTAAAAAATTCTCAAGTTTTGTTAGAACGATGCAAATTTAACCTACGCTGGATATAAATTTTAGTATCAGTAGAAACAAATTCATTCCCCTGAATAGAGGGTATTCTGAAGTATGAAAATATGGAAGAAAAATAACACGTACATGATACAAACACATATTGTTTCAGCCTCCCGTGATTTTCTGGTGCAGTTAGGTCGAGGAGCAGATCACGTGAAGATTGAGTGGACCCATACTAAACCAACGTGATTTTAGGCTGCTAGTTGTACGAAGCAAACAAATGGAAGCAGGCTCACGTTCTATGTACTAATCCAACGAACAGAAGCAACCTAATCTAACGGTGTTCCACTGGTCTGATGGAAGCGCTAGGATCAGTAGTCTGATGCCTAGCGGCTTTATCAAATATTGGGCAGGGTTCCATTCTGGATAGAAGGGAGAGAGAGGATTTGGTGGAATATTCGTTATATTGCTTGAGCCTCGTGGGCATATATATAGGAGTACAATCATCTACTTGGAGTACAAGACAAGCCAGAACAAATCCTAGTCTATCTCGTCTTTCCTAATAAACATTATACTCAACATCCCCCTGCAGTCACAATGGTAGCGACGCAGACGGTGAGACTGGAGAAGAATCCGAAGGCAAGCCGACGGACAACCCCCCACAGTCGTAACGGTCGACGCATCACGGAGTCGTGGTTGGAGTGGCAACTGACGAGGTTGCTCAAGCAAGGCGGTAGCCCTTTGTGCCGTTTGTCGAGGTAGCCGAGAGCGTATGGTGGTGGAGCCGTGGTCGAGGTAGCCGTGCGAAAAATGTCGTGGTCGATGTCGAGTCGGGGTAGCCGGTGTCGATGAAGTCGTCGTGGAGCCGCGGGCGCAACGAGACGCCGAGTTAGCATGGGCGCAGTGGTGTCGAAGTAGTGGTGCGCCAGGAAGAAGATGTTGTTGACGACGCGTCGCGGCGGGGTTGCCAAACCCGGGGACACATCGTAGACGAAGGCACGCGTTGGTGTTGCCAGCATCGGGCATGCGTAGGTGGACGAAGATGAAGTTGACGAAGCGCCGCACCAGGCTTGCCAGGCCCGGGGACACGTCGTGGACGAAGGCACGCGGCGGTGTTGCCAGTACCGGGCATGCATGGACTGGGACCTGCACGAGCTGTACGCCATGTCGAAGAAGTTGGAGAGGCCAGCAGAGAAGGACTCGACGACGGTTGCGGCGCCAATCGGCGCGGGGCCGGTGTCGACCGCGGTTGTCGGAGTAGACGAAGTGGTCATGGTAGATGACGGCGACGCTAGCGACGGGCTGATGCTGGACGAAGACGAAGAAGGTGGACGGGCGGCGGCGGCGTCGACCAAAGAAGAGCGGCGGCGGTGGCCTGACGGCTAGGTTAGAAACGCGGCGGCGATGCTCGAAGTAGGCGAAGAACCTTAACAGCGTGACGAAGACCGGCGCGAACAGTGGCGTTTTCGCGCCAAGGGAGACGGCGCGGCACATACCACGGGAAGTCAACGCGCGTGGACGACGAAGTGGACCGTGGGCCGCCACGCTACGGCCCGAAGGGGCGACGCAGCGGCGGCAGGCGGGTCGGGGCGACGGCGGGAAGACCTCGGGGCGACGGCGGGGACCGCGGGCCGCGCCGCTGCGGCCCGAAGGGGCGACGCAATGGCGGTTCGCGAGTCGGTGCAACCGCGGGGACGGCCTCGGGACGGCGGCGTGGACCGCGTGCCACGCTCGCTACGGCCCGACGGGGCGACGCAGCGGCGGCGCGAGGGTCGATGCAGCCACGGGACGGCCTAGAGCGGACGCCCTCGGGGCGGCGGGGGACCGCGGGCCGCGGCACTACGGCCCGAAGGGGCGACGCAGCGGTGACGCGGGTCAGTGCAGCTGGGAGAAGAACCACGGGGTGGCGGCGCTGCGGCCCGACGGGGCGACGCAGCGGCAGCCCGATGCTCGATCGGTGGAGAGGCGCGCTGAACTCGGGAACGATCTTCACGGGACCTGCAGAAGCGCGCGTAACCGACAGGCCAGGTCGGTCGCGCGGCGTAGATGAGTCGGATCGCGGCGGCGAGCGGGTGATCAAGCCGAGCGCGCGCGAGGTCGGGGACGCCGCTCGGTGGAGGCGTGGTGGCGACGGAGTCCGAGATGAAGCCGACGGCGGCGGTCAGCAGGGCGGCTATGATTGGCCGCTGCATGACACGAGGCCGCCGGGTCGGGGTGATGCAGGAGTCCCGGTCGGAGCAGGGCGGTGACGGCCGGCGTTGATCGACGGGCGGGCCAGCGCGCGAACGACGGCGGCGAAGTGCCGCCGCATGACGTGAGGCCGCCGGGTCGGGGCGACCGGCGGGTCGACGTCCGGACGACGCGCGAGGCCGCCGGGTCGGGGCGACCGGCGGGCAGACGCGCGGACGACGCGCGAGGCCGCCGGGTCGGTGAAGAAGCCGGCCGATCGCGCCGGTGTTGGAGTAGAGGCGCACGGGTCGACAGCGGCGGTGGGCGACGCAAACCGGATCACATAGACCGGAAAACCAAAAAGTAGAAGCCGATCAAAGCGACCGGCGAGAGAGAGAAAACCCAGATCAAAGGATCGGGAAAAAGACTCTCTAGGGCCCCGGAGGCGGCGCGCGGGTGCGGAAGCGGCGGCGGCTAGGGTTTAGGATCGACTTGCGATAGATACCATGTTAGAAGGGAGAGAGAGGATTTGGTGGAATATTCGTTGTATTGATTGAGACTCGTGGGCATATATATAGAAGTACATTCATCTACTTGTAGTACAAGATAAGCCAGAACAAATCCTAGTCTATCTCGTCTTTTCTAATAGACATTATACTCAACACTGGAGATGGCATGGATGCATTGATGACTGGTGCAATTGCTCTTCAGGAGGTGGCTGTGAATGTTCATGGTGCTACTACTCGTCCTTCTGCTGGCATACTAAGGACAATCGAAGATATTCGTGCTCGGGCGAATGAAGATAATGGTGCAAGGTTCTGAAGTTTATACTGGTTGTTGTTGTATATATGATTTAGGCCTGATGCCGTGGCATAGCTGTTGCTTTTGGGTCTTAGCTTGGTGCTGTGGTTTTTAGAGTTGTGCCTTGTAACTTCAGTGTGCAAGCATAGCTTGTAGTTTCTCTGTATCTAGTCCATCAAGACATGTGCCTTGTAACTTCAGTGTGCAAGCATAGGCAGCGTTTGTAGTTTATCTGTATCTTAGTCTGTCAAGACATGTTTTCTTTTGCACTGGATGATGCTCCTTGTCTGTAGATAGTGCGGGTCGTATGGAAAAATAAAATAAAATTAGGCTTTCAATATTGGAAGTATAAAGGATACCTGCAAAAAAAAAAGCCGTAGGTTGACAAAAAAAGGAGTTCCGTCGCCGGGACTTGAACCCGGGTCTCTCGGGTGAGAGCCGAGTATCCTAACCACCTAGACTACGACGGATTTTGTTCTATTGATCATACAAAATCATGTTGATTAATGAGCATCCGTTGCAAAACGTAGACCAGTAAGGAAAATGGAAACTGTTACTGGTTCGATTTGCCATTGATTCCAGGAAGAAAACCAAGACATGGTTCTAGATACAAAAAATTACACACAAATTGTGCTACTAGGCCCTTTCATACAGGGATATACCAAGAACAGGTTTGTCACTGGTGCTGCAGTAGTAGCAGAAGTGTTCCTCTTCTGTTCATCTTTGGAGTGAACAAGTGGACATGCAAATTGTCAGTAACTTGTATCCGGGATAGACATCTTTGCTCGACACTTCATCGCAGGATGTACTACATGGCACTGGATCACATCGCAATTCGCAAGCTGTCAGTCCATCGAATTTGCAGGCAAGATTGTTCAGTCATTTCTTCCACTGGGGCAGCCGTTGAACGACCACCTGCAAGAAGATGCACATCAATTTTTTTTCAGAAAGAAATGGCACTCAGGACAACAAAGCCGAAGACGGTGCGTGAGCCTAATGGAATCATGCCTTGCCGGAGTTCTCCTTGTTCCCGACGATCGTCTGGCAGGTCAGCCTCCACGACTCCGGTTTCTGAAATAGACAGTGAGATGCAGAGTGCACGGTTAAGTCGCAGCTCCTCTGCTTGTAAACCACAGTGGAGACAGCAGCAGAAACTTTCAGAATCGGAGGAGAATCAGAATGAACTGCTGCGCACCTTCTTCAGGTAACGATTCTCGGCGTCCGTCCTTGGGCTCAGGAGCTCCTTCCCGTCGATAATCTGCGCACAAAGGTTCACACTCTGGTGGAATCAGTTACAGTTGCAGTTCAGAGCAGCCATTGTGCACAACGCGAGACAGCGTGCCATTTTCAGTTGCGGTGTTGCACATGATGCAGTGAGTTACTCCTAGTTGGGAAGGCGAGGGAGCGGTGTACCTCGACGATGCAGGTGCCGCAGCTGCCCCCGCCGCCGCAGTTCATCAGCTTCCCCTGCAGCGCACGCACCACAGCGTCAGAGGAAAAATCAGAAGGGAAATTAGAACAGAGAAGGCGAGGAGGTTAGGGAGGGAGGGTGGCTCACGTATGCCGCGTAGAGCTCGATCTTGTTCTCGACCATGACGTCCCGGAGGAGCTTGTCGCCGCTGACCGCCGCCGCCCTGTCCACCGGGTACGACCCGTCGGCGCCCGGCTTGGGCTGCACGCACAGCACAAAAAAACTAATTAAACCTCGGGCGCCTGAAGGCGGGAGCTAGCGGAGACCATCTAGGTCGAGGCCTTACCCCGACGAACTCGAGCTCGATTTGGGGCTTGGGCGGCGCCGGCGCCGGAGCGCCGGGCGACAGGTCGGGCGAGGCGGCGGAGCATCTGATGGGGGACACGGCCGCGGCTGAGCGCGTCGGCCTGTAATGGATGCTGCCTGCCCGGGCGGAGGCCGGGGTGGCTGTGGGGAGGGGGAGGACGGAGAAGAGCGCCGCGGAGCTCGTGGCCGCCATGCTCTCGCTGCTCTTGGTCGGGACGTGGCCGCGTCGGTTTGTTCGGGAAAAAGGCACCGGTTTTATCGCTACACCGTCGCCGCGCGGAAGGTGTGGCCGTCGAGGCTGCACGGGCCACACCTGCGGCTGCTCTCGGGTTGGATGGAAACTGTTGGAAACGTCTAGTTTGTAACCTTTTTTTTCTTCTCAAATTCTAATTTCAATTTATACATCTTAAAAATAGGTTCAAACTTCAAAGTTGCCTTTCCCAACTTCTCCTTTCTTCTTTCAAAAAACATCCCCCCCCCCTGCTAGATGATAAGGGGGGGGGGGGGGGTGTTCATATCTCCGCCTCCTCCTGTTGGTGGTTCCCATTCCACTCCGCTGCTCCGACATCAGAAAGAAAGGGAATTTCGGTTTTATATATTTTGCGTGCAGTTAGAATTAGGTTAGGGTTTGGTGTCATGGTGAAATCGTTTGGATGGTGGCGACAATGGCACATCAAACAGTCGTGCCTCGATTTTCATTTACATCTCAACAACATTGTAGAGTCGATGGGTTTGTCGTCCTTGGGCATGTGTTTCAGCTTTAGCCTTTAGGTGGTGTAGGTTTGGTCGTCAACTTTGATCTTGTTAACGGTGAGGACTTCGTTTCGTCTACAAATTGTTTTCACCAGGGGGCATACGTGGTCCGGGTCGCCAGTTCCCGCTAACTTTGGTGACAGTAGCATGACCATTAACACGGATATAGGGTAGTCCCTTACCGATTCGCCTTCTTCTCCATATCCCATTTGTTTGCATGTGGTGGATGACTACTGCAGCAACATTTATGAGATATTTCTTCTAAAAGTACATGTAGCCAACTCAATTGTTACACTTCTCGCGTTCTTTATCTCCATCGGTGATGTGATGGTAACGAAGTAAGCATTAGAGAATTTGTCCAGAATGATATTCTTGGGGATTTAGGTATAATTCTAAGCTTTGTAAGGGTACTTTCTATAAAAGTGGGAACATATGTCCTCCTCATATTCCATTTGCACTTATTTTCATTATTTAATATAATCTAGGTACTCGTTCTAAGAACTCTGGTTTGTTTGCTCTGCTCATGCACATGCTCACCAAGTGGATCTCAATCCAACGAAGATGTGCAGCACGAATGCATGAAATGGTGATTTTGCCTATTCACTAGTGATGATGAACATGGTTCACCGTAAAACAACTCCAAGCAAAATAGACTATATAAACCGAAGTGCACTGGGTGGATCTCAACATGGTGAATTCTCCTTTTGAGAGAATAATGGTGAACACATAAAAAGGCGATCACGGTAGAAGTAGAAGGTGAGATGGGACACAACACGGCTTTTCTAGTTACTCTTATCCATGGACGAGAAAATGACACATGTAATAGGAGCAATGGAGATCAAGAGGCATGTTCGACCAAAGACCCACCAAATGATGGTCTTCATGAAAACAATGCTTTCTAGGCATCACGATAATCAAAGCTTCTATCTGACTAAAACTACCAATAGCGGGATGAACCTTCACATGCCACACTTGTGGATGGCTCTTAAGTTGGGTGGAAACTCTAAGATACGTCTAGTTTGTAACATTTTTTTTCTACTCAAGTTCTAGTTTCAAAGTACATCCAGAAAAGGATCCTAATTTCAAAGTTTCCTTTCTCATCTTCTCCTTTCTTATATCAAAAACACTCCTCTCTATGGGTGATAAGGGGATGTTCATGCCTTCGCCTCGTGCTGCCGGTGGTTCCCACTCCACTCTGCCACTTCGACACTGGAAACAAGGAACTTCAGTTTTATGTGTTACGCGTGTAGTTAGGGTTAGGTTAGGGTTTTGTGTTGTTGTGGAATCATTTGGACGGCGGCGTCGGTGGCGCATCAAACAGTCGTGCCTTGATTTCATTTCCATCTCAGGTTCTCAACAACATTGAAGAGTCAATGGGTCTACTTTCGTTGGGCATGTGTTTCAACTTTATGTGGTGTAGGCTCGGTCTTGTTGGCGGTGGCAACTTTGTTTTGTGTGCAGATTATTCTCACCCAGGTGGACGAACACATTTTTTTAGCTAAAAAGGTCAATTTTTGTAGGCCCTACAATAGGATAATACGAGCGATGTATATGCTATTGTTAATGTTTGGGCAATATATTTGTTTTTTTTTCTGAAAAGGAGGATGTACCCCCAGCTTCAGCATCTGGGAGATGCATGCAACCATTTTATTAATTATTCACAAAGCCCTTACAAGGTAATACATTACTAAGCCTGAAACCACCATCTTGGCAACACTTGTCGCTACTCCTATCCCGTGATTAAGGGGTGCCGAATGTCTGAGCCTAATACCAAACAAACATCGCACCAACACCTAACATCTAATGCCGGATGCCCATCCAAACCACAATACTTGTACTGGGTTACACACCGGTCCGGCGCACTTTCAATGGGCACCACATGCTCACGCTGCAAGGGCCGTCACCTCCTTCATTCATCGATCCATCCTCAGATCAGATAATGACACATCGACCTTACCAGGCCTCTCTGTCATCGACGCCACCACGACGCCAGACCGCGTCGTCCTTCTGCGCGAGTCCATCGCCACCCATTGGACGCCGAGTCTCCACTACGTCATGCCGCCGAGATCCGCCGCCATCGATGTGTAGGATGAAGCACCGCTCCACCACCTACCGACGCCCAAGGCAAGATATTTGTTGGAAGGATAAGTATAACCGGCTATTGCTTTTTATGGAATTGTTGACAGTTATCGAATGGGATGTGATGCGATTTTTCTTGTTTTTAAAAACAGAAGCATCTTGTTAATTTTCCTTGCAATGTACAAAGGTGGTACGCCAACAAAAGAGCTCAGAGGTCATGGCCTCCCTATCGCGGATGCACTACTGGACTTGTCAAGTTTGCCCTAGTGCCCAGGGCACTTGGCAAAGGCCAAAAATGCTTGCAAAGAGTTTGTTAACTTGCACACTCGGCAAAAACGACTCGACTGTCTAGCAAACTACATGGTAATACAAGCTATGTTGCTAAAGATAACTATAGGAATAAACACTCCGCATGCAACTGTATACCTAAGATGTTGTTTTTCCACAAAGGGTAATATGTTAATTAATATGCTACCAATTACTCACGGCCTCTGCATCAATGACATAATGTCAGATGCCAACACTATGCCAGGTCGATGCTCGTTACTATGAAAAATAATTTGGTAGCTGCATAAATGTTGGTTAATTTGTCAGTCGTTCCAAAAAAATTGTTCCTACTAGTTTTGAAATGGATACCTCATACCTAGGAGCTTCCTGTAGAAGTGCATGCTCTAGCCAATACAACCAAAAGACCGATCTGATGGAAGAGACTAGGCAGCACATTATACGTCAACACTCCCCCTCACGTGTGGCTCCCTCAGGCCTAAACGTGGACCGGAAGTGGGCTGCAATATAATTGCGCCAGCCGGGTCTTGAACTCAAGACCTCTTGGCTCTGATACCATGTAGAAGTGCATGCTCTAGCCAATACAACCAAAAGACCGATCTGATGGAAAAGACTAGGCAACACATTATACGTCAACACTTCCAACGCGTGACATTTCGACATTAACTCGCAACCGAGAAGCCATAGTTTCATTATAACAGAGCATCTTGACATCATACGAACTAAAATGTTTGCTATAACACTCCATTAGTCAACTTTAAACAAGCTTAACTTAAGACAAGTTGAACAGGCCATGTAAATCTGGATAGAGAGATATTTACAAGGAAGAAGAGGACTACAGATTTTGCACAAATTCAAGCATGTAATGTTTGCTATGTACCACCTCTGTTTTGAAACATAAGATGTTTTGGATATTTCAATATGTACACCATACGAACTAAAATGAGTAAACAAAACGCGTCTAGATACATCTGTTTCGGAAAAAAAAAAGTTAGAACATCTTATAATTCGGAATAGAGGGAGTGCTTATTATTCTTGTCTTCCTTCGCTAGACAATTTCATCCTTTCCGCAAGACACGTTGTGGATGTTGTATAACTGTCATACCCACTGTATAACTGTAACCGGAGTCATGCACCACTGATCTAGAAGAAGATGCCAGTGCAGTGCCACCGGACGATGAAAAAATCAGTTCTTCCAGCGTCCAGTTCTCATCTTGACTAACAGAGCATCTTGACCAGAGCCCGGCATACATACATCTATTCTGAACTAAACACAATACGTACCGTAAAGAAAGACAGTGCCGTCCATTCTTGATCGCACGCAGTTACGTTGACCGGCACTACTATTCGCAGCTGACGACCCTCACCGTACGCAGACCACGAAACTGTTTGGCGATTTATGTGCTGGTGACACTTGACCACTGTTGGAATGCATGCCCTCTCGCCTTTGAACAGGTCTCCTTGGCGCCTAGATCGGTGTATATATATAATTAACACACGTAGAAGTGTTAGCACCAGCCCACGCACTCTCTCTCTCTCTCTAGCACTCGAGCTTGTTTAAGCATACATGGGAAACGTCCTGCCGCTGCCATGCACGTGCAAGGAGGCCATGGTGGTGCATGCCACCGTCGCCGTGAAGGCGACGAGGAGGAAGCCGGTGGTGGCCAACAACGTCGGCGGCGGCAGGTCGGATCAGGACGGCCGCAAGGAGAAAGAGGCGACCCTGCCGGGGTGCCGCGTGCGAGTGGAGGAGCTGGCAGTGGGCGAGGACGGCGGGGTGCGGTTGAAGGTGGTGATGACGAGGAAGGAGGCCGCGGAGTTCATGGCGAGGCTGGAGAAGCGGGCCGCAGAGAGGAAAGCCAGGATGGAAGAGCTCGTCAATGGCGGCATGATGAGCCCATGCAGGGATGCATGGAGGCCTCGTCTCGCGACCATACCCGAGAGTTAGTAGCAATGCTACACGTACGCGTACGGAGGGACTACGGGCGTTTCACATGCTGATTAGCAATCTGCCTCCGATGTTTGACCACGGGTTTGTAGGTTTTGCACGTAGGCATACATTTTTGGGAAAGGTGTGACAGCTCCAGGGTGCAGGGGCACCCTCATGAACAGTAACTTCAAAACAATATGAACAAGGTTTCTGCTCCCCCCGGGCTGAACGCGAGGGGGGAAAACACAAGGACGGCTGGGATCTGTCAAAAACGATTTGTGAAGAGGATCAATGCTGACATATACAACACCTAGCGCACGATCACGGATGTTAAATAAACTACCCCAACCGGAGAGCGCCCCAACTGAGGGCGTTCAGATCGTGCACACAACCGACGCCAACGACCACTGATCAGCCATGGATCCTCCCCCTCTCCACACCTAGCGGCGTTAAGGTACGTCACACGAATCCAGTACGTGATCACTTTGGATCGCGACAAGCTGCGCTACCCGTGATAACATGCGCCGCCGGATTCCTAGCCCACGGCAGCAGTCGTGATTACTTTGGATCGCTGGATACCTAGTTAAGCCGCCGCATCAAATAACGGATCCGTCGTGCACACAACCGACGGCAACCGACGCTAGGTTAACCCTAGAAAGAAGAAACCCACTTTAGCCCGCGTGATCACTGTGTATATCACGACGAGGAGCACTACGAGAACAAGATCTGCGATGGCCTGGACCGCCAGAAAGCTAGGTTACCCGCCCCGCTAGGTTAACCACTACGACGAAAACAGCGGCAGTTCGTTTGATGCTGCCGCGAGCGAGACAAACGTCAGGAAACGAGATGCGGTACCTGCGAGCGCTGGAGGTTGACGACGGTGCCGCGCGCGCTCTCGGACGAGATCGCCGGCGATAAGATTGCCGCCGCCGATATTCCTAAAGAACCTCACCAGAATGATGGAGGAGCTGCGTGAATGATTGAGCTGCGTGATTGATGGATCGGCCGTCGGCAGGTCCTACCTGGTCGTGGGGTCGTGTCATCCTTTTTTTTTCCGGGATGTCACCGTATACATACGTATGGGTCATACGGGTTATACGGGGCTTGGATATGGGCTACGGGGCTTGGATATGGGCAGTGGCGGGCCGGAGAAAAAAATAGATGGCGGGGGTCAAGAATACCCCTAGGAAATTGAGTTAGGGGGGGGTGCACCGGAGCAAGACTCTATGAACAAAATCAAAAAAATCTGAATTTTTGGGGATCAAATATGATCAAACTTTTGATGTTCTTGCAAATTTTCAGCCAGAAATACTCGAGGAGCGCTCACAAAAAAAACATTTACTGCTCAAAAGTACACATAACTTTGAACACTGTTTTTTTTGTGAGGGCTCCACTAATGGTTTTTGATGCTAAAACTTTGCATGAACGTTGAATGTTTGGTCATATTTGATTCCCCAAAGTTTCAGATTTTTTCGATTTTTTTTCATATTGTTTTGAATTTACTGTTCATGAGGGTGCCCCTGCACCCGGGAGCTGAAAGTCCAGTCTCTTTCTGGCTACATTTTTTAGGTTGTAGTGTAGCCTCCGATGTTTAGATTCTCTTACGCTTCAGTTTTTCCTTTTTTGAGTCATAAGCTTCAGATATTTTGCTAGCTTAACTCAAGGCTAGTATTCATCCGTGGTTCTGTCCGTGGAAAATTCAGACATTTTAAGTCTGTTTCGAATCATGACGACGTACATGAACACACACTCACACATGAAAGTTCTTGTAAAGGCAATTGCCAAACTTCTCACAAACAGACTGAAACTACGCATCCCCAACTTAGTGCATGGGGATCAAACGGTTTCATTTCAGGCCATAATATTGCCGAGAACTTTGTCTACGCTACTGATCTCATTACCACTTGCCACAATAGAAAGATGCCTACGATGATAATTAAGCTAGACTTCCGGAAGGCGTTTGACTCCTTTTCTTGGCCTTCTCGAGATAAAATACTACTCCCTCTGTCCGAAAATAAGTGACTCAACTTTGTACTTATTTTGGGACGGATGGAGTACTTACCACAGGCTTCCCTACTGCATTCAGGCTTTGGGTACAAACATCCTTCTCACCGGTAAAACTTCAATTCTACTAATCGTGTCCCGGGACCCCGAATCAACGTGTAAGAATGAGTTGCATCAGGGTGACCCCCCTCTCTCCTTACCTATTCATCATCGTAGCCAATATGTTGCAACAGTTAATCTCTCGGCAGCTTCATCTATCCCTTCTTCACCACCCCCTTTTTGCCCACTTACCTCCTACAACACTATAATACGCAGATGACACGTTGATAATCACTACGGCTTCAACCTCGGCGGCTTCTATCCTTAAAAGCATCACGTATGTCTTCTCATTAGCCATTGTTTACATTTAATTTCTCAAATGCTTGCTTTGTCCCACTACATACTTCCCTCTCTGATCAGACCGCCGTTGCTACCGTTCTAGACTGTCGTATTTCCTCCTTCCCTAAAACCTACTTAGGCCTGCCTCTCTCCCACCCTCCCCCCATCCAAACCATTTCCTGCCTATTATTGAGCAATGTAAAAAATTGCTTTCTGGTTGGCGAGCTAAGCTATTGGCCAATGGTGATAGGCTGGTTTTAATTACGGTGGTTTTTGGTTCTCTACTCATTTACTTTCTGTCCATTTTTGCTTTTCCTTAAAAGGTCTTAAAGCAACTGGATGCTCTTAGATGTTCTTCCTTCTAGACTACCGAGGGGATCACTACTCAGGGGCTCAATGCCTCATTGCTTGGAAATGTTTGCAAACCAAAAAAAGGTGGTTTAAGCATTAAAAACTTGCATGTTCAAAATAATTATCTTCTCATGAAGTTTGCTGCCAAATCCTTGCCTCCCTCTCCTACACCTTGGTTAGATTGGCTTTCCCTACACCACCCCAATGCTCTTGTGATTCCAGATTCTCACCCCTCTTTTCTCTGCGAAACCATAAACACACAAGTGTCATCTCTACAAAAAATTACCTTAGTGCTCATTTCTGATGGGACTGCAACTTATTTCTGTCTTGATACTTGGCTCGCTTCGACACCTTCGGCCACCTGTTCCCTTTCCTCTTTTCACAGTCCATTGACCCTTTTGTTAGAGTGGCAAATATTATGTGTTTTAGTTTGGAATTTAACCTGTTTAACCAGCTAACTAGTGCTGCTACCCTAGAAATGGTTTCTCTGTTGTCTTTGCTGCAGGATTTTAGGCTCTCAGATGAACCAGACTGCTTCCTCAATGGGGGCCATGCTTTCACGACAAAGAAAGCTTGTGAGTTGTTAACAAAAGAAGATGATGAAGACAGACACGCTCAATTCATTTGGTAGTTCAAGGTGCCAAACAAGATTAAGTTATTTGCTTGGCTTCTCTTCAAGGGTAGGCTCAACACAAATGAAAACTTAGCTCATAAATAAATCACCGCAAACCAAGAGTGCCCAAGATGCTCTCAATTAGAAGACACGGATCAACTCTTTATCACTTGTCCACTGGCCAACAAAATCTGGCAAAGGCTAGCCATTTATCCAAACTCCTCAAGCACCTCATCACTTTGGGAGGCAACAACACCACCGGGGCTTGACAATGATACATGGCCTTTTATTCTTCTCGCTATTCTATGGAGAATTTGGGATGCCCAAGATATACACTCCCCGCTCACTCTTAAACTTATTGTAACAGACTTAGATTTGTGTTCACGCCGCTTGCCTAAGCAGTGTGATAAGGACGATGTCTCCTCGTGGCGGTGCTTCCTCTCCTCGGGTTCTTACGTGCCCATGTAATCTATGAAAGTTCCTACGGCTTGCTGCTTTTGAGTAATATATTCAGGTGGGGGAACTCCCCCTATGATTCTCAAAAAAAAACTCATGATGCCTACATGAATCCGCGATCATAAGTGGACTCCAGATACCGAGGGTATCTGTAATCGATCTCCAACACTTAAGTCCCCAAATGCTTTCCCAAACCTAACTTGCAAAAAAAACCAAGATTTTAGAGGATGCGTTCGAACTAATCCCCATAACTTAATCCTTGTTTTTTGCTAATTCGTACCTATTTTGTATTACCTCTGTCCCAAATTAGTTGTTTTAGATTTGTGTAGATATGGATGTACTTGACACTAAAACGTGTCTGGACATAGTATCAAAACAAATCTAAGACAACTAATTCGGGACGAAGGGAGTATAAAAAAGTAAAATAAAATTTTAATTATATTGCCACATTATTATAGAAAAAAGGATGGAAAAAACTGAAATGATAAGTGCCACACGTCAGGTGCGTGGTACTATGGTCCTAACGTCTTTCAGTAGAAGTTTTATCGGGTTTGACTGGAGGATGCTCACCGCAAGTATATGCCAGCACCTTGAGTTCGATCTCTCCTAGCTTCTTGGTCAACGTATTCTTATGCATACGTAACAGTCGAACCAATCAACGTGTGTGCGTGTTGCAAGGCGACCTGTTCAAAGGCTAAACAAATCGTACGTAATATTGATGACTGGTCCAGGCCAATCTTCGTATAATTTAGTTATACTATACGTGATGACATGAACGTCTTTGTTATTGATGTTATATACATGTGGATCGCTCCTAGCAGTAGTAGTATGTACGTGTGCCAACGCAACTGTCAAACCCAATCGCCGTGTTGACAATAAGTTCAAAGCTAACTAACTAACTAGGCGTGCATCCACAAAATGTTCTGCACCCATTAGGTTCAGACTTAAGATAATCAGCTTTATAGCCATTTATCTACTGATGATGAAACATCAACATAGTATTAACGACCGGTCCAAGCCCACATCGCTATAAATAAAACACGCACGCACAGAGGTGTCGCTCAGAAATCGGAAAGTCGAAGTACACAACGATCGCCACTACCTCCTCCTCACTGTCGCCGCACTTGCTCGAGCGTGTGGCTACGCACACATGGGCAACACGCTGCCATGCATGTGCAAGGAAGCCAGGGTGGTGCACGCCACCGTCCCCGGTGCCAAGAAGGTGAAGAGGAAGGAGCGGCTGGCGGTGGCCAAGAACGTCGTCGACGACAGGGAGGATCAGGACCGCGGCGACGAGGAGGGGGTGGAGAAGAGGCCGGCGTGGCCGCGGCGCCGCATGCAGGAGGTTGCCGCGGGCGAGGACGGCGCAGTGCGGTTGAAGGTGGTGATGACAAGGAAGGACGCGGCGGTGTTCATGGCGAGGCTGGAGGAGCGGGCCGCAGCGGAGACAAAAGCCAGGATGGGGTGTCTCAGCCACGGCGGCGCCGTAACGAGCCCGTGCCGAAATGCGTGGAGGCCTCGTCTCGCGACCATACACGAGAACTGCTAGCTAGCTATCTCCGTGTTCTCTAGTCTGCTCTCTGTTAGCTAATCTGGTCGTTGGGCCTAGGTAGTTTGTTTTTCGTCAAAATAAACTCGTTTGCACGAGCCGCGTCTTGTGCGTGCCGGGCAAGTAGCTTTGCATGGGCCTGTAGATCGACGTCTCACGTCGTGGCTCGATAGCCTCGTAGGTGACTTAGGAGACACGATCAGCTTTCGTGGGATGGTGCGAGTGGCGCATAGATAGGATCGTCACCTGCCACTTCTTTCTGCAACGAATAAATAGCAGTGAAAGAAAACGGGAAAAGTCGCAAGTTTGCACGCGACGCAAAACCTTCGTCTCCTCTGTGATCGTGAGTTGCGAGAGTCTAGATTCCTAACAAGTGGTATTCAGAGCCTCGTTTAGCAATCCCGGCGATCATGTCCGATCACGGAGAACAGCCGGACGCGGCTGCGGCGGCGGCCGCCGCGGCCCTCAACGCAGGCGGGGGCGGGCTGGCACGCTCGGCGACTCCACCACGGGAGCGCAGCCACGGGTGAAGCCGCGTGAGGTGGGAACGGCAGGTGGTGATCCACTAGGCGGCGGCCACGGAGCGCGCGCCGTTCGTGCTGGGAGCCGGCACCACGTTCCCGACCCTCACCTCGACCAACTACATCGAGTGGTCGCTGGTGAGGAAGGTCCACTTGGAGTCCTGGGGGCTCTTGGACGCGATCGAGGGCAAAGCGCTGCACGTACGCGACGACAAGTCGGCACTCGGCGTCCTTCTCCGAGCCGTTCCGCCGGAGATGCTCGTCGTCCTCGTCGTCAAGGAGACGGCCAAGGCGGCCTGGGACACTATCAAGGTCATGCGGATGGGAGTCCACCCTGTGCGTGAGGCCACCGCGCAATGACTCCGCGCGGAATTCGAGCAGATCGTCTTGCACGACGGCGGGACCCTCGACGCCTTCGGCATGCGCATCACCAGCCTCGTCAACCAGCTGCGCACGCTTGGCGACAACATCGAGGAGGTATGCGTCGTGCAGAAGTTGTTGCGTGTTGTTCCCCCTAGATACGTGTAGATCGCAGTGGCGATTGAAACCCTCCTGGACCTGAGTACGATCTCGGTCGAGGAGCTGATCGGGCGGCTGCGGACAGCCTAGGAGCGCTGCGCCGCGCCCGCACCGAGCCAAGGCGGTGGGCAGCTGTACCTCACTGAGCCGCAGTGGGAAGCGTGCAAACAGGCGCGTGAGAGCGGCTAAGGCTCCGGCGGCGGCAGCAATGATGGTGGGCAATACAACCGCCGCGGCAAGAATCAGGGACGGAGGAACGACGCACGCCCGCCTCAGAACGCCGGCGGGTCCGGCGGTCGCAGCGGCGGCCGTGACATGACCAAAGTCAAGTGCTACAACTGCAACAAGCCGGGCCACTTCTCGCGGGACTGCACCGAGCCCCGCACGACCGCAAGGAGCAGGTCAATCTCGCCGAGGGCGGGACCGAGGAGACCGCGCTCCTCCTGGCGAGCCTGAGCGTGCTCACCGCGACCACAGAGGCGGCCGTGGAGCACGTGATGGTGAATGAGGGGCACTCGCAAGTGCGCCCCGCCTCGAATGAAGGAGGTTGCGACTCCTCCTCGTCCCTGGACTCCAGCGCCAGCAACCACATGTCTGGACGGCGGGAGATCTTCTCCGAGCTAGACACCGGTGTGCGCGGCTCCGTCAGGCTTGGCGACGGGTCCGCGGTGCAGATCGAGGGGAGGGGGATGATCCTGTTCCAGTGTCTAAATGGTGAGCACTTAGTACTATCTGAGGTGTACTACATTCCCCATCTATGCAGCAATATCGTCAGCTTGGGCCAATTGGACGAGAACGCCTACGACACACACATCAGCCAGGGCGTTCTTCAGCTGCGAGAGCCGGGCAGGTGCCTGCTCGCGCACGTGCAGCGCAACCATGGGCGCCTGTATGTGCTAAGCTTGAGTGTGGCTCGCCCGGTCTGCCTCGGCGTACATGGAGGCGAGGATGCATGGCTCTGGCACGCGCGGTATGGCCACATTGGCTTCCAGGCGCTCCGGTTGCTCGCGCGCGAGGACATGGGTCACGGCCTGCCGCTCGTCGATCAGGTGGATCGGCTCTGTGAGGCATGTCTTGCCGGCAAGCATAGGCCAACCCCCTTCCCGCGTCAGGCCTTGAACCGCGCCGAGGACGTTCTCGAGCTCGTGCACGCGGATCTGTGTGGGCCGATCACGCCGGCCACGCCGGGAGGGAAACGTTATTTCCTCCTCCTCGTCGACGACAAGAGCCGGCACATGTGGTTGCGCCTGCTCACGACCAAGGATGAGGCAGAGATGGCGCTCCGCCAGTTCCAGGCGGTGGCAGAACGTGAGTCTGGTCGCCACCTGAAGACCCTGTGCACCGATCGCGAGGGTGAGTTCAACTCCTCGAGCCTCGACGAGTTCTTTGCAGAGTTGGGCGTGCACCGACAGCTCACCGCCCCCTACATGCCGCAACAGAATGAGGTGGTGGAGCGGCGCAACCATACGATCATCGGCATGGCGCGGTGTCTACTCAAGGCGAAGGGCGTCCCAGCATGCTTCTGGGGAGAGGCCGTGACCACGGCGGTGTACCTGCTGAACCGTGCAACGACGAAGGGCGTCTCCGGCATGACACCGTATGAGGCCTGGTGCGGCCGTCGGCCCAGCATGCAGCACTTCCGCACCTTCGGATGTGTAGCTCACTTGAAGTTGACGCGCCCGAACACGAAGAAGCTCGACGACCGCAGCGTGCCGATGGTCTTTCTCGGGTACGAGCCTGGATCGGCTGCGTACCGCGTCTTCCACCCTCCGTCAGGCCGCGTCCACGTCTCCTGCGATGTCGTGTTCGACGAGAACGTGTCGTGGGATTGGAGCACTGCTTCGCCTGCTCCTGATGAGGGATTCGAGTCCTTCACGGTCGAGCTGGAGCCCGTGGCCATGACGAGCGTGCGGGTGGAGCCAGCGTCTTCCTCGATCGGGCGCCACTCGGTGCCCACGCCCGACGTCGAGCCATCAACACCATAGAGCGCGATCATCGTGCCCTCTCCTACCTCCCCGGCGTAGGGAACACCGATCTCGACTCCAACCGGCATTGAGTTTGCCTCACCGCCCACTGGCACGTCCGAGGCGATCTACAGCGACGGCGACCTGTACCTGCTCGTGGGCAAGGAACCGGCCTCGTTCATGGAAGCGGAGAAGGAGCAGGGATGGCACGCAACTATGGACGAAGAGATGTAGGGCATCGTTGACAATGGAACCTGGGAGCTGAGCGAGCTCCCGGCTGGTCACCGCGCAATTGGCGTCAAATGGGTCTACAAGCTCAAGAAGGATCCCCGGGGGCCATTGTGAAGCACAAGGCACGCCTGGTGGCGAAAGGCTACGCACAATGGGAGGGTGTCGACTTTGAAGAGGTCTTCGCGCCAGTGGCGCGCATGGACTCGATGCGCGTCCTCGTCGCGCTCGCGGCGCACCATGGCTGGCAGGTACACCACATGGACGTGAAGTCCGCTTTCTTGAACGGTGACTAGCTTGCTCGAGGAGGTCTATGTGCAGCAGCCGCCGGGGTATGTCGTGGTCGGCCAGGAGGGCAAGGTGATGCGCCTCCGCAAGGCGCTGTACGGGCTTCGTCAAGCGCCGAGGGCTTGGAACGCGAAGCTCGACGAGAGTCTCTTCGCTCTGAACTTCGAGCGTTGCCCCTCGGATCATGTCGTGTATCGGCGCGGCACGGGCAGCTCTCTTCTGATCGTTGGGGTCTATGTGGACGACCTCATCATCACCGGGGCGGCCACGACGGAGATCAACGCCTTCAAGCAGCAGATGACCAAGCTGTTCCGCATGAGCGATCTGGGCAAGCTCAGCTACTACCTCGGGATTGAGGTGAGCCGGGAGCGCGATCAGATCGTGCTTGGGTAGGTGGCCTATGCCAAGCGGCTACTGGAGCGCGCGGGCATGAAGGATTGCAACCCCAGCAACACGCCGATGGAGGCTCGGCTCAAACTGAGCAAGGAAAGCACCGCCGCCCCGGTGGACAAGACGATGTACCGCAGCATCATCGGAGGACTGCGGTATCTGGTTCATACAAGGCCTGACATATCCTTCACAGTTGGGTACTTGAGCAGGTTCATGGAGAAGCATGCCTCCGACCACTACGCTGCAGTGAAGCATCTCCTGCGCTATTTGGCGGGGACACTGGATCACGACTGCGCATACGAGTGCGGCGATAGAGGACTGCAACTGACCAGCTACAGCGACTCAGATCACGCCGGGGACACGGACGACAGGAAGAGCATGACCGGTGTGATCTTCTTCGTCGGCAAGAGCCCGGTGAGCTGGCAGTCTGAGAAACAACGGGTGGTGGCGATTTCTTCGTGCGAGGCCGAGTACATGGCCGCCACCACTGCTGCTTGCCAGGGCATATGGTTGGCGCGGCTACTTGGCGAGATGCTGAACACAAGGAAGTTGCGCGGCCGAAGCTCCTCGTCGACAACAAGTCGGCGATCTCCCTGGCGAAGAACCATGTTTTCCATGACCGCAATAAGTGATGAAGCTATGTACCTAGGGTAGGGGCATGGACCTGCCCTAAGTGCCCTACCCAAGGACATCCCTATAAGAAGTCGCCTTTCAATCGACTTGGAGGTGTCCCACTCGACGGATTCAAGACACTCGACCATGACGCTATCACTCGACCACTAAGCAAAGCACTCGACTGCAAGGAGTTCTACAGTCACTCCGCACACAAACGGTCGGTCATTAAGTAGCTCTTATGGTCATTATAACACTTTATTCGGGACGTTACCAGTAACGCCTAACCTTAATGTACTTTAAACCCAGCATTACTGAGGGCTGGAGGGGCCTGGCGAACTCTATATAAGCCACCCCCTCCTCAGTATCAGGGGTTCGCACCTCTGTTATCCTTACACGCATAATCCAATCGACCGCCTCCGGGCACCGAGACGTAGGGCTGTTACTTCCTCCGAGAAGGGCCTGAACTCGTAAACCTTGTGTTCTTACAATTCCTACATAGCTAAGATCTAGCCTCTCCATACTTACCCCCGTACATCACTGTCAGACTTAGAACCACGACAGTTGGCGCCCACCGTGGGGCAGGAATCTTAGCGCTTGATTGTAGGAGTTGCGATTTTTCCGATCTCCTTGATCATGGTTTCGTGCGGAGCTTTGGTGGAGGACTGCGAGATCCGTCTCGGCGCGCTCACGTTCATCGCCGACGACTCCGCTTGGCTTCAAGAGGCTCCACTCGACATCGACGCGCTCCCCGTCCGCGGGGTGATGCACTTCCGCGCGTGTGTTCGTGGCGTCCTCTTGCGGCAGCCGTCGACCCAGTATCAGACGGCTCCCGGGTCGTCTCCTCACCTTATCTCTTGCCGGCGCAAGCGCTCTGGTCGATCGAGACTTCAGAGGTGGGTGAGGCATGCGGTGGCTTGCCAGTCGGCCACCCCACAAGTCACGGCAATTGAGCCCGACGAATCTCTCTACGGCATGTTCGACCTATCGACTGGCTCCACAGAGACCGCATCCGAATGTGATAGCAGTGACCCTACGGCGGAGGTTCTGGCAATTGATGGGACACGCAGCCCTCCCGGTTTTCCCCGTACCGACGGAGGCGCGGGTGGGGGCGACCCGGCGCATCCCCACGAAGAGTATCTCCCCGAGCCTCTCATGTCGTTGCAGCAAGAGGAGCTTTGCCGCCGGAACATGGATGCACTTCACACTCCTATCATTGGAGAAACCCCCGAGGCCCGAGCCTTGGAGGACGCGCGCTTGGCTAACTTGGCCGAGCGCACTCGACTGGAGAATCTCCAGCGAGCACTCGATGAGAAAGCGCGTCAGCGGGCTCCCGAGTCCAGTCGACGTCAGCTCTTCCCGCCTACGCAGGTATATCGAACTCCAGTTCAGAATTTGGCAGCCGCGGCCCGAATAGCGGAATCAATTCAGCCCTCCCAGTCAGAGGCTGGCCGGGGCTTGTTGCAAATCAGGGCGTTGCTCCGGGCAGCAGGAAACCAGAATTCCGCTATTTCTCAGTCGCGGAATAGGATCCACAGTCGGTCCGTTGCAGCAGATACAGTGCAGTCGGCTCACAGCCCGAGATCGCCCCCGCGTCGTGAGGGACGTGGAGACCGACACGATCAGTACAGAAGAAATGAGCAGTATGATCACCGATTCGATCGTGATGATCGACGTCGAGTGCCAACCCCTCCCCGAGGAGTGGGTCATATGCGCCTCGACAGCAGGATGACAGATGCCCTCATAGTGTTGGGCGGAGGATTCCAGTCGAACCCAGGGAACCAGGCTTTGATGCGAGATCCATCCTCGTTCAAAGTTTGGTCGACAGGAACAAAGCCCACCGAGAAGGCCACGACAGAGATGCGCCTACCAGCAGCAGAGTGCATGTTTCAGGGCCAGAGTGTTTCAGTCGAGCCACCAGAGCCGCAGTGATTCCTCCCAATTTCAGGTTGGCGACTGGAGTCAGCAAGTTCACTGGTGAGTCTAAGCCTGACACTT
Organism: Aegilops umbellulata; assembly: GCA_032464435.1. NCBI lineage: Eukaryota > Viridiplantae > Streptophyta > Magnoliopsida > Poales > Poaceae > Aegilops > Aegilops umbellulata. Next base: position 507,544,918 of record CP136059.1, read on the forward strand.
GGCTCGAAGATTACCGAGTGGCTGTCCAGATTGGCGGTGGCAACGATGAGGTGGCTATGAAGCATTTGCCCCTCCTGTTAGAGGGCTCAGCCAGAGCGTGGCTGAATCAGTTAGCACCCAGTAGCATCTACACTTGGGAGGACCTCTCCCAAGTGTTTGTTACAACCTTTGAAGGAACATGCAAGCGACAGGCCGGCCTTACAGAATTGCGGTCTTGCGTGCAAAAACCGAATGAAACTCTGAGGGATTACATCCAGAGGTGGATAATTTTGCATCACACAGTTGAGAATGTACCAGATCATCAAGCAGTTTGTGCCTTTAAAGAAGGTGTTAAGAACAGAGAATTGAATCTCAAGTTCGGTCGGACCGGAGAAATGTCTCTGAATCGGATGATGGAGATTGCCACCAGATGCGCTAATGGAGAAGATGAAGATCGACTCCGAGTGGCAAGCAGAAGGCAGTCGCCCAGGAAACCGGAGGCAATTCCAGTCGGAAACAGAAGCGGAAGGCCGAGCCGGCCGCTCCTGGGGAGGCCCTGGCCGTAACTCAGGGAAAATTCAAGGGAAAACCCAAGGGACCTTGGAACCCCAAGAAAGTCAAGGATCAAGATGGAAATGATGTTTTGGATCTGCCATGTCACATTCACACCAAGAAAGATGAGGAGGGTAAACTCATTTACCCAAAGCATACCACTCGACAGTGTCGGCTCCTGATCCAGCAGTTTCAGGGCAAACAGTCCAAAGACAAGGAAAAAGAGTCGGACAAAGTTGAGGACAAGGAAGATAGTGACGACGGATACCCTCAAGTCAATTCCACCTTGATGATTTTTGCCGATGTTGAAAGCAACAGTCGACTGAAAGTCATTAACCGTGAGGTGAATATGGTTGCCCCAGCAACACCCAGTTACCTGAAGTGGTCTCAGACTGCCATCACATTCGACCAGTCCAATCACCCCACGCACATTGCCACCCCTGGGAGGCAAGCTTTGGTGGTCGACCCAGTTGTCGAAGGCACTCGACTGACCAAAGTCCTGATGGATGGTGGCAGCGGCCTGAACATTCTGTATGCAGAAACGTTGAAAGGGATGGGCATTCCGATGTCCAGGCTCAGTACCAGTAACATGAGCTTCCATGGAGTCATTCCCGGAAACAAAGCCGAGTCACTCGGCAAGATTGCTCTTGACGTGGTTTTCGGTGATTCGAAGAATTACCGCAAGGAAAAGTTGACATTCGAGGTTGTGGACTTCCAAAGTGCTTATCATGCTATTTTGGGCAGGCCAGCTTATGCACGCTTCATGGCTCGACCGTGTTATGTGTACCTCAAATTGAAGATGCCTGGCCCTAGAGGTGTGATCACTGTTACGGGCAATCGGAGAAAGCAGAAGAGTGTTTTCAGAAGGGCTCAAAAATTGCCGACGCCCAGATGGCAGTGGTCGAGTTGCAAGAGTACCAGAAGACTGCAGATCCGAGTGAATTGCTACGAGCCAAGAAGCCTGCATCAGAATCAGCATTTCAGTCGTCCGGTGAAACGAAGCCAGTTCACATTCACCCGACCGATCCCAATGCAGCTCCGACTCACATCTCAACGATGCTCGATTCCAAATAGGAAGAAGCGCTCATCCAGTTCCTCCGTGAGAACTGGAACATCTTCGCATGGAAGCCTTCTGACATGCCTGGAGTTCCCAAGGGACTGGCTGAGCACCGTCTACGAGTCGACCCAAAAGTTAAGCCGGTGAAGGAACATCTTCGACGGTCCGCCGTCCAGAAGAGGAAAGCTATCGGCGAAGAGGTAGCTCAACTCTTAGCAGCAGAATTCATCAGAGAGATTTACCACTCCGAGTGGCTCGCCAATGTTTTCATGGTCCCCAAGAAGGACAAGTCACTTCGCATGTGCATTGACTTTAAACATATCAATCGGGCCTGCCCGAAAGATCATTTCCCTCTTCCCTGCATCGACCAAATAGTCGACTCGACCGCGGGGTGTGAGCGTTTGTCTTTTCTGGATGCCTATTCAGGGTACCATCAGATCCGTCTATATGGACCCGACGAAGTCAAAACGGCTTTCATCACTCCGTTCGGGTGCTTCTGTTATGTCACCATGCCCTTCGGCCTCAAGAATGCTGGAGCCACGTTCATGAGGATGATTCAAAAGTGTCTACTCACTCAGATCAGTCGGAACGTGGAAGCGTACATGGATGATATTGTGGTCAAGTAACGGAAAGGTTCCGACCTACTGACTGACCTTGCTGAAACCTTTGCCAATCTCAGGAGGTATGATATCAAGCTCAATCCATCAAAGTGCACATTCGGAGTTCCAGGTGGAAAGTTACTCGGTTTTCTTGTTTCCGAACGAGGAATCGACGCCAATCCCGAAAAAGTTGGCACCATACTCCGGATGAAGCGTCCTGTACGTGTGCACGATGTCCAGAAGCTTACAGGTTGCTTGGCCGCTCTAAGTCGATTCATTTCTCGTCTCGGTGAAAAGGCGTTGCCTCTTTACCGACTGATGAAGAAGTATGACAAGTTCGAGTGGACTCCAGAAGCTGATGCAGCGTTTGCAGACCTCAAAGCTCTGCTATCCACCCAGCCGGTGCTCGCTGCTCCAATCAGTAAAGAGCCTCCGCTGCTTTACATTGCAGCCACGGGACAAGGTGTCAGTACAGTACTCACGGTCGAGCGGGAAGAAGAAGGAAAGGCCTTCAGAGTTCAATGCCCAGTATATTATGTGTCTGAAGTTTTGACTCCTTCAAAGCAAAGATATCCTCATTACCAGAAGCTTGTATATGGGATTTATATGACCACGAAGAAGGTTGCGCATTACTTCTCTGACCACTCCATTACAGTCGTCAGTGACGCCCCACTATCAGAGATTCTGCACAACAGAGATGCAACTGGTCGAGTGGCAAAGTGGGCGATTGAACTCCTTCCCTTAGATATCAAATTTGAAGCAAAGAAGGCTATCAAGTCCCAAGCAATTGCAGATTTCGTCGCCGAGTGGATTGAACAGCAGCTTCCGACTCAAGTTCACTCGGAGCACTGGACCATGTTCTTCGATGGATATAAGATGCTGAATGGTCCGGTGCTGGGGTAGTACTGGTCTCCCCCCGAGGAGATAAGCTCAGATACGTTCTCCAGATTCACTTCGATTCCTCCAACAATGAAGCAGAATATGAAGCACTTTTGTATGGGTTGCGCATGGCCATTTCACTCGGCGTCTGTCGCCTCATGGTCTATGGCGACTCAGATTTGGTGGTTAATTAGGTGATGAAGGAGTGGGACGTCAGAAGTCCAGCTATGACTGGTTACTGCAACGCAGTAAGAAAGTTGGAAAAGAAATTCGAGGGGTTAGAGCTTCATCACATCCCCTGACTGAAAAATCAAGCAGTTGATGATCTGGCAAAGATAGGCTCCAAGAGGGAAGCCATTCCCAGCAATGTGTTTTTGGAGCACATTCACTCGCCGTCAGTCCAGGAGGATCCTTTTACAGAAGAAGCCCCGCAGCCGAAAAGCGCCACAGATCCGACTGAAGTCAAAGTTCCTGCTGTGGTCGACCTAATCATGGAAGTCTTGGCAATCACTCCCGACTGGACGATACCGTACATCGCATACATCTTGAGGAAAGAACTCCCAGAGGACGAAGAAGAGGCTCGACAGATCGTCCGTCGATCCAAAGCCTTCACAGTCATAAAGGGACAATTGTATAGAGAAAGTGCGACTGGAATCGATCAGAAGTGTATAGCGCCAGAAGAGGGTCAGATAATCCTTGATGATATCCACTCAGGGACCTGTGGTCACCATGCGTCCTCTCGGACCATTGTGGCTAAAGCATACCGAGCGGGTTTTTACTGGCCCAGAGCAAATGAAATGGCGAAAGAGATAGTCGACAAGTGTGAAGGTCGCCAGTTCTACTCCAACATGTCGCACAAGCCAGCATCAGCCTTGAAGACCATTCCACTCGTCTGGCCCTTCGCTGTATGGGGCCTGGATATGGTTGGTCCACTGAGAACAGGAAGGAGCGGTTTCACACATGTGCTCGTGGCAGTCGACAAGTTTACCAAATGGATTGAAGCTAAGCCTATCAAGAATCTGGATGCTAGCACTGCTATCAGTTTCATCAGAGAGTTAACATTCAGATATGGAGTCCCGCATAGCATCATCACTGACAATGGGTCAAACTTCGATTCAGACAGGTTCAGAGCTTTTTGCGCCTCTCAAGGCACACGAGTCGACTACGCGTCGGTCGCACATCCCCAGTCGAATGGACAAGCTGAAAGGGCAAATAGTCTGATTCTCAAAGGACTAAAGCCTCGACTGATGCGTGATCTCAAGCACGCAGCAGGCGCTTGGGTCGACGACCTTCAGTTAGTTCTGTGGGGATTGAGGACCACCCCAAACCGGTCGACTGGAAGAACCCCGTTCTTTCTGGTTTATGGAGCCGAAGCAGTTCTGCCGAGTGATCTACTTCACGACGCGCCCCGAGTCGAGCTTTATACCGAAGATGAAGCAGAGCAAGCCCGGCAAGACGCAGTCGACCTCCTAGAGTAGGAGAGGGAAATGGCTATGATCAGATCGACCATTTATCAGCAAGACTTGCGTCGATTCCATGCCAGAAATGTGAAGAGTCGAGCCTTCCAAGAAGGAGATTTGGTCCTCCGAGTGGATCAACAGAAACCACACAAACTCGCTCCTACTTGGGAAGGTCACTTCATCGTCACCAGAGTCCTCCACAATGGAGCATATCACCTCTACAATGTTGATCGCCAGATCGACGAGCCACGAGCTTGGAATGCGGAACTACTCCACCCATTTTACACTTGAATTCTCACTCGGATGAGATGTAATAAGAAAAACTTCTGTAGTTTATTTTTATCAAAGACAAGAGTGTTCCAATTTCTCCAGTAATTGCTGTCACTTTTGTTTACGCACGAAGTCCCCCAGTGGGTGACTTAGCTGCGAATCTGTTTCGCCTAAGTTTGCAAAAAAAAATCCTACCGAGTGGTGAGCCAGACTCCCATTCGGGGGCTTAGCTGCAGCCCAGTGCTTGCCTAAGTGTATAAAAATCCTACCGAGTGGTGAGCCAGACTCCCACTCGGGGGCTTAGCTGCAGTCCAAGTACTCGCCTAAGTGTATAAAAATCCTACCGAGTGGAGAGCAAACCTCCCACTCGGAGGCTTAGCTGCAGTCCAAGTTCTCGCCTAAGTTTGAAAAATCCTACCGAGTGGAGAGCAAACCTCCCACTTGGGGGCTTAGCTACAGCCCAGTGATCGCCTAAGTTTGAAAAATCCTACCGAGTGGAGAGCAAACCTCCCACTCGGGGGCTTAGCTATAGCCCAGTGCCCGCCTAAGTTTGAAAAATCCTACTGAGTGGAGAGCAAACCTCCCACTCGGGGGCTTAGCTGCAGCCTAGTGCTCGCCTAAGTTTGAAAAATCCTACCGAGTGGAGAGCAAACCTCCCACGCGGGGGCTTAGCTGCAGCCCAGTGCTCGCCTAAGTTTGAAAAATCCTACCGAGTGGAGAGCAAACCTCCCACTCGGGGGCTTAGCTGCAGCCCAGTGCTCGCCTAAGTTTGAAAAATCCTACCGAGTGGAGAGCAAACCTCCCACTCGGGGGCTTAGCTGCAGCCCAGTGCTCGCCTAAGTGTTTAAAAATCCTACCGAGTGGAGAGCCAACCTCCCACCTGTTGGGGAACGTTGCAGAAAATTAAAAATTTTCCTACGGTTTCACCAAGATCCATCTATGAGTTCATCTAAGCAACGAGTCACGGGGAAGAGATTGCATCTACATACCACTTTGTAGATCGCGAGCGGAAGCGTTCAACGGACGGGGATGAAGTAGTCGTACACACCGTGATCCAAATCACCGGAGATCCTAGCACCGAAAGCACGGCACCTCCGCGTTCAACACACGTACGGTCAGCGTAACGTCTCCTTCTTCTTGATCCAGCAAGGCAAAGGAGAGGTTGGGGAAGAAGACTCCAGCAGCAGCACGACGGCGTGGTGATGGTGGAGCCGCAGTACTCCGACAGGGCTTCGCCGAGCTCTACGGAGGAGGAGGAGGTGTTGGAGAGGGAGAGGGAGGCGCCAGGGCATAGGGTGCGCAGCCCCCCTCCCCTCCCCCCTTTATATAACCCCTTGGGGGGCGCCGGCCCTAGGAGATGGAATCTCCTAGGGGGGGCGGCGGCCAGGGAGGGGACTTGCCCCCCAAGCAAGGGGGGCGCCCCCCTTTAGGGTTCCCCCCAACCCTAGGCGCATGGGCCCTAGGGGGGGAGGCGCACCAGCCCACTTTGGGCTGGTTCCCTTCCTCATACAGCCCATGAGGCCCTCCGGGATAGGTGGCCCCACCCGGTGGACCCCCCGGGACCCTCCGGTGGTCCCGGTACAATACCGATAACCCCGAAACTTGTCCCGATGTCCGTATGATGACTTCCCATATATAAATCTTTACCTCCGGACCATTTCGAAACTCCTCGTGACATCCGGGATCTCATCCGGGACTCCGAACAACATTCGGGTTACTGCATATACATATCTTCACAACCCTAGCGTCACCGAACCTTAAGTGTGTAGACCCTACGGGTTCGGGAGACACGCATACATGACCGAGACGGCTCTCGAGCAATAACCAACAGCGGGATCTGGATACCCATGTTGGCTCCCACATGCTCCACGATGATCTCATCGGATGAACCACGATGTCGAGGATTCAATTAATCCCATATACGATTCCCTTTGTCAATCGGTATTTTACTTGCCCGAGATTCGATCGTCGGTATCCCAATACCTTGTTCAATCTCGTCATCGGCAAGTCACTTTTCTCGTACCGTAATGCATGATCCCGTGATCAAACACTTTGATCACATTGAGCTCATTATGATGATGCATTACCGAGAGGGCCCGGTGATACCTCTCCGTCAAGCGGAGTGACAAATCCCAGTCTCGATCCATGTCAACCCAACAGACACTTTCATAGATACCCATAGTATACCTTTATAGTCACCCAATTACGTTGTGACGTTTGGCACACCCAAAGCACTCCTACGGTATCCGGGAGTTACACGATCTCATGGTCTAAGGAAAGGATACTTGACATTGGAAAACTCTAGCAAACGAACTATGCCATCTTATGCTATGTTTAGGATTGGGTCTTGTCCATCACATCATTCTCCTAATGATGTGATCTTGTTATCAATTACATCCAATGTCCATAGTCAGGAAACCATGACTATCTGTCGATCAACGAGCTAGTCAACTAGAGGCTCACTAGGGACATATTGTTGTCTGTTATTCACACATGTATTACGATTTCCGGATAACACAATTATAGCACGAATAAAGACAATTATCATGAATAAGGAAATATAATAATAATGCTTTTATTATTGCCTCTAGGGCATATTTCCAACAGTCTCCCACTTGCACTAGAGTCAATAATCTAGTTACATTGTGATGAATCGAACACCCATAGAGTTCTGGTGCTGATCATGTTTTGCCTTAGGGAGAGGTTTAGTCAACGGATCTGCGACATTCAGATCCGTGTGCACTTTACAAATTTCTATGTCTCCATCTTGAACATTTTCACGAATGGAGTTGAAGCGACGCTTGATGTGCCTGGTCTTCTTGTGAAACCTGGGCTCCTTTGCAAGTGCAATAGCTCCAGTGTTGTCACAGAAGAGCTTGATTGGCCCCGACGCATTGGGTATGACTCCGAGGTCGGTGATGAACTCCTTCACCCAAATTGCTTCATGTGCTGCCTCCGAGGCTGCCATGTACTCCGCTTCACATGTAGATCCCGCCACGATGCTTTGCTTGCAACTGCACCAGCTTACTGCCCCACCATTCAAAATATACACGTATCCGGTTTGTGACTTAGAGTCATCCAGATCTGTGTCGAAGCTAGCTCGACGTAACCTTTTACGACGAGCTCTTCGTCACCTCCATAAACGAGAAACATTTCCTTAGTCCTTTTCAGGTACTTCAGGATATTCTTGACCGCTGTCCAGTGTTCCTTGCCGGGATTACTTTGGTACCTACCTACCAAACTTACGGCAAGGTTTACATCAGGTCTGGTACACAGCATGGCATACATAATAGAACCTATGGCTGAGGCATAGGGGATGACGCTCATCTCTTCTATATCTTCTGCCGTGGTCGGACATTGAGCTGAGCTCAATTTCACACCTTGTAACACAGGTAAGAACCCTTTCTTAGATTGATCCATATTGAACTTCTTCAATATTTTATCAAGGTATGTGCTTTGTGAAAGACCTACGAGGCGTCTCGATCTATCTCTATAGATCTTGATGCCTAATATATAAGCAACTTCTCCAAGGTCCTTCATTGAAAAACTTTTATTCAAGTAGGCCTTAATGCTGTCCAAGAGTTCTATATCATTTCCCATCAAAAGTATGTCGTCTACATATAATATGAGAAATGCTACAGAGCTCCCACTCACTTTCTTGTAAACGCAGGCTTCTCCATAAGTCTGCGTAAACCCAAACGCCTTGATCATCTCATCAAAGCGAATGTTCCAACTCCGAGATGCTTGCACCAACCTATAAATCGAGCGTTGGAGCTTGCACACCTTGTCAGCATTCTTAGGATCGACAAAACCTTCCGGCTGCATCATATACAATTCTTCCTTAAGGAAACCATTAAGGAATGCCGTTTTGACGTCCATTTGCCATATCTCATAATCATAGTATGCGGCAATTGCTAACATGATTCGGACGGACTTCAGCTTCGCTACCGGTGAGAAAGTCTCATCGTAGTCAATTCCTTGAACTTGTCGACAACCCTTAGTGACAAGCCGAGCTTTATAGATGGTCACATTACCATCCGCGTCTGTCTTCTTCTTAAAGATCCATTTATTTTCTATGGCTCGCCGCTCAACGGGCAAGTCAGTCAAAGTCCATACTTCGTTTTCATACATGGATCATATCTCGGATTTCATGGCTTCTAGCCATTTGTCGGAATCCGGGCCCGCCATTGCTTCCTCATAGTTCGAAGGTTCACCGTTGCCTAACAACATGATTTCCAAGACAGGGTTGCCGTACCACTCTGGTGCGGAACGTGTCCTTGTGGACCTTCGAATTTCAGTAGGAGCTTGATTAGAAGTATCTTGATCATCATCATTAATTTCCTCTCTAGTCGGTGCAGGCACCTCAGAAACGTTTTCTTGAGTTTCGCCATTTTCCGGTTCAAGAGGTAACACTTCATCAAGTTCTACTTTCCTCCCACTTACTTCTTTCGAGAGAAACTCTTTCTCTAGAAAGGATCCATTCTTTGCAACAAAGATCTTGCCTTCGGATCTGAGGTAGAAGGTATACCCAACAGTTTCTTTAGGGTATCCTATGAAGACGCATTTTTCCGACTTGGGTTCGAGCTTTTCAGGTTGAAGTTTCTTGACATAAGCATCGCATCCCCAAACTTTTAGAAACGACAGCTTAGGTTTCTTCCCAAACCATAATTCATATGGTGTCGTCTCAACGGATTTCGACGGAGCCCTATTTAAAGTGAATGCGGCAGTTTCTAAAGCATAGCCCCAAAAAGATAGTGGTAAGTCGGTAAGAGACATCATAGATCGCACCATATCTAATAGAGTGCGATTACGACGTTCGGACACACCATTACGCTGAGGTGTTCCAGGCGGCGTGAGTTGTGAAACTATTCCACATTTTCTTAAGTGTGTGCCAAATTCGTGACTCAAGTATTCTCCTCCACGATCTGATCGTAGAAACTTGATCTTTCTCTCACGTTGATTTTCAACCTCACTCTGAAATTCCTTGAACTTTTCAAAGGTCTCAGATTTGTGTTTCATTAAGTAGACATACCCATATCTACTCAAGTCATCAGTGAGGGTGAGAACATAACGATAGCCACCGCGAGCCTCAACACTCATTGGACCGCACACATCGGTATGTATGATTTCCAATAAGTTGGTTGCTCGCTCCATTGTTCCTGAGAACGGAGTCTTGGTCATTTTACCCATGAGGCATGGTTCGCACGTGTCAAATGATTCATAATCAAGAGACTCTAAAAGTCCATCTGCATGGAGCTTCTTCATGCGTTTGACACCTATGTGACCAAGGCGGCAGTGCCACAAATATGTGGGACTATTGTTATCAACTTTAACTCTTTTGGTATTCACACTATGAATATGTGTATCATCACGTACGAGATTCATTAAGAATAAACCATTAACCATCGGAGCATGACCATAAAACATATCTCTCATATAAATAGAACAACCATTATTCTCGGATTTAAATGAGTAGCCATCTCGAATTAAATGAGATCCAGACACAATGTTCATGCTCAAACTTGGCACTAAATAACAATTATTGAGGTTTAAAACTAATCCCGTAGGTAAATGTAGAGGTAGCGTGCCGACGGCGATCACATCGACCTTGGAACCATTCCCGACGCGCATCGTCACCTCGTCCTTCGCCAGTCTCCGTTTATTCCGCAGCTCCTGCTTTGAGTTACAAATGTGAGCAACTGCACCGGTATCAAATACCCAAGAGCTACTACGAGTACTGGTAAGGTACACATCAATTATATGTATATCACATATACCTTTTGTTGGAAATATGCCCTAGAGGCAATAATAAAAGCATTATTATTATATTTCCTTATTCATGATAATTGTCTTTATTCGTGCTATAATTGTGTTATCCGGAAATCGTAATACATGTGTGAATAACACACAACAAACATGTCCCTAGTGAGCCTCTAGTTGACTAGCTCGTTGATCGACAGATAGTCATGGTTTCCTGACTATGGACATTGGATGTCATCGATAACGGGATCACATCATTAGGAGAATGATGTGATGGACAAGACCCAATCCTAAACATAGCATAAGATCGCATAGTTCGTTTGCTAGAGTTATCCAATGTCAAGTATCCTTTCCTTAGACCATGAGATCGTGTAACTCCCGGATACCGTAGGAGTGCTTTGGGTGTGCCAAACGTCACAACGTAACTGGGTGACTATAAAGGTATACTACGGGTATCTCTGAAAGTGTCTGTTGGGTTGACATGGATCGAGACTGGGATTTGTCACTCCGCTTGACGGAGAGGTATCACCGGGCCCTCTCGGTAATGCATCATCACAATGAGCTCAATGTGATCAAAGTGTTTGATCACGGGATCATGCATTACGGAACGAGAAAAGTGACTTGCCAGTAACGAGATTGAACGAGGTATTGGGATACCGACGATCGAATCTCGGGCAAGTAAAATACCGATTGACAAAGGGAATCGTATACGGGATTAATTGAATCCTTGACATCGTGGTTCATCCGATGAGATCATCGTGGAGCATGTGGGAGCCAACATGGGTATCCAGATCCCGCTGTTGGTTATTGCCCGAGAGCCGTCTCGGTCATGTCTGCATGTCTCCCGAACCCGTAGGGTCTACACACTTAAGGTTCGGTGACGCTAGGGTTGTGAAGATATGTATGTGCAGTAACCCGAATGTTGTTCGGAGTCCCGGATGAGATCCCGGACGTCACGAGGAGTTCCGGAATGGTCCGGAGGTAAAGAATTATATATAGGAAGTGCTATTTTGGCCATCGGGACAAGTTTCGGTGTTATCGGTATTGTACCGGGACCACCGGAGGGGTCCCGGGGTCCACCAGGTGGGGCCACCTGCCTTGGGGGGCCACATGGGCCTTAGGGGGTGCGCCTTGGCCCACTTGGGCCAAGGGGAACCAGCCCCAAGGGCCCATGCGCCAAGGAAACTTGGAGGAGGGAGAGTCCAAAGGGGGGAAGGCACCTCCGAGGTGCCTTGGGGAGGATGGACTCCTCCCCCCCTCTTGGCCGCACCCCTTCCTTGGAGGAAGGGGCAAGGCTGTGCCCTCCCCCCCTCTAATGCACCTATATAAAGGGGGGCAGGGGAGGGGGGCAGCGCACCAATTGCCCTGGCTCCTCCCTCCTCCCTGCAACACCTCCTCCTCCTCCAGTAGTTGCTTAGCGAAGCCCTGCCGGAGTTCTGCTGCATCCACCACCACACCGTCGTGCTGGATCTTCCTCAACCTCTCCTTCCCCCTTGCTGGATCAAGAAGGAGGAGACGTCTCCCGTCCCGTACGTGTGTTGAACGTGGAGGTGCCGTCCGTTCGGTACTAGATCATCGGTGAATTGGATCACGGCAAGTACGACTACCTCATCCACGTTCACTCGAACGCTTCCGTTGCGATCTACAAAGTGGTATGTAAATGCTATCTAATCTGAATACTCGTTGCTAGATGAACTCATAGATGGATCTTGGTGAAACCGTAGGAAAAATTTTAATTTTCTGCAACGTTCCCCAACACCTTTGGTTTTGCCGGCCTTCTTGTCCGCTAAGTATTTGGGGCAGTTCCGCTTCCAGTGACCACTTCCCGTGCAATAAAAACACTCAGTCTCGGGCTTGGGTCCATTCTTTGGCTTCTTCCTGGCAACTTGCTTACCGGGTGCGGCAACTTCCTTGCCGTCCTTCTTGAAGTTCTTTTTACCCTTGCCCTTCTTGAACTTAGTGGTTTTATGCACCATCAACACTTGATGCTCCTTCTTGATTTCTACCTCTGCTGATTTCAGCATAGCATATACCTCAGGAATGGTCTTTACCATCCCCTGCATATTGTAGTTCATCACAAAGCTCTTGTAGCTAGGTGGAAGCGACTGGAGGATTCTGTCAATGACCGCTTCATCCGGGAGATTAACTTCCAGTTGAGTCAAGCGGTTGTGCAACCCAGACATCTTGAGTATGTGTTCACTGACAGAGCCATTTTCCTCCATCTTACAGCTAAAGAATTTGTCGGAGACTTCATATCTCTCGACCCGGGCATGAGCTTGGAAAACCATTTTCAGCTCTTCGAACATCTCATATGCTCCATGTCTCTCAAAACGCTTTTGGAGCCCCGGCTCTAAGCTGTAAAGCATGCCGCACTGAACGAGGGAGTAATCATCACAGCGTGACTGCCAAGCATTCATAACGTCTTGTTCTGCAGGGAGAATAGGTGCATCACCCAGCGGTGCTCGTAGGACATAATCTTTCTTGGCAGCTATGAGGATGATCCTCAGGTTCCGGACCCAGTCCGTATAGTTGCTACCATCGTCTTTCAGCTTGGTTTTCTCTAGGAACGCGTTGAAGTTGAGGACTACGTTGGCCATTTGATCTACAAGACATATTGTAAAATTTTAGACTAAGTTCATGATAATAAAGTTCATTTAATCAAATTATTTAATGAACTCCCACTTAGATAGACATCCCTCTTCTAGTCATCTAAGTATTACATGATCCGAGTCAACTAGGCCGTGTCCGATCATCACGTGAGACGGACTAGTCAACATCGGTGAACATCTTCATGTTGATCGTATCTTCTATACGACTCATGCTCGACCTTTCGGTCTTCTGTGTTCCGAGGCCATGTCTGTACATGCTAGGCTCGTCAAGTCAACCTAAGTGTTTTGCGTGTGTAAATCTGTCTTACACCCGTTGTATGTGAACGTTAGAATCTATCACACCCGATCATCACGTGGTGCTTCGAAACAACGAACTGTCGCAACGGTGCACAGTTAGGGGGAACACTTTCTTGAAATTATTATGAGGGATCATCTTATTTACTACCGTCGTTCTAAGTAAACAAGATGCAAAACATGATAAACATCACATGCAATCAAATAATAAACGTGACATGATATGGCCAATATCACATAGCTCCTTCGATCTCCATCTTGGGGCTCCATGATCATCTTGTCACCGGCTTGACACCATGATCTTCATCATCATGATCTTCATCATCGTGTCTCCATGAAGTTGCTCGCCAACTATTACTTCTACTACTATGGCTAACGCGTTTAGCAATAAAGTAAAGTAATTTACATGGCGTTTCTCAATGACACGCAGGTCATACAAAAAATAAAGACAACTCCTATGGCTCCTGCCGGTTGTCATACTCATCGACATGCAAGTCGTGATTCCTATTACAATAGCATGAACATCTCATACATCACATATAGATCATTCATCATACATCACAACTTTGGCCATATCATATCACAAAGCACTTGCTGCAAAAACAAGTTAGACGTCCTCTAATTGTTGTTGCAAGTTTTTACGTGGCTGAATTAGGGTTCTAGCAAGAACGTTTTCTTACCTACGTGAAAACCACAACGTGATTTGTCAACTTCTATTTACCCTTCATAAGGACCCTTTTCATCGAATCCACTCCAACTAAAGTGGGAGAGACAGACACCCGCCAGCCACCTTATGCAACTAGTGCATGTCAGTCGGTGGAACCGGTCTCACGTAAGCGTACGTGTAAGGTTGGTCCGGGCCGCTTCATCCCACAATACCGCTGAAGCAAGATAAGACTAGTAGCGGCAAGAAAGTTGACAACATCTATGCCCACAACAAATTGTGTTCTACTCGTGCAATAGAGAACTACGCATAGACCTAGCTCATGATGCCACTGTTGGGGAACGTTGCAGAAAATTAAAATTTTTCCTACGGTTTCACCAAGATCCATCTATGAGTTCATCTAAGAAACGAGTCACGGGGAAGAGATTGCATCTACATACCACTTTGTAGATCGCGAGCGGAAGCGTTCAACGAACGGGGATGAAGTAGTCGTACACACCGTGATCCAAATCACCGGAGATCCTAGCACCGAAAGCACGGCACCTCCGCGTTCAACACACGTACGGTCAGCGTAACGTCTCCTTCTTCTTGATCCAGCAAGGCAAAGGAGAGGTTGGGGAAGAAGACTCCAGCAGCAGCACGACGGCGTGGTGATGGTGGAGCCGCAGTACTCCGACAGGGCTTCGCCGAGCTCTACGGAGGAGGAGGAGGTGTTGGAGAGGGAGAGGGAGGTGCCAGGGCATAGGGTGCGCAGCCCCCCCTCCCCTCCCCCCTTTATATAACCCCTTGGGGGGCGCCGGCCCTAGGAGATGGAATCTCCTAGGGGGGGGCGGCGGCCAGGGAGGGGACTTGCCCCCCAAGCAAGGGGGGCACCCCCCTTTAGGGTTCCCCCCAACCCTAGGCGCATGGGCCCTAGGGGGGGAGGCGCACCAGCCCACTTTGGGCTGGTTCCCTTCCTCATACAGCCCATGAGGCCCTCCGGGATAGGTGGCCCCACCCGGTGGACCCCCCGGGACCCTCCGGTGGTCCCGGTACAATACCGATAACCCCGAAACTTGTCCCGATGTCCGTATGATGACTTCCCATATATAAATCTTTACCTACGGACCATTTCGAAACTCCTCATGACATCCGGGATCTCATCCGGGACTCCGAACAACATTCGGGTTACTGCATATACATATCTTCACAACCCTAGCGTCACCGAACCTTAAGTGTGTAGACCCTACGGGTTCGGGAGACACGCAGACATGACCGAGACGGCTCTCGGGCAATAACCAACAGCGGGATCTGGATACCCATGTTGGCTCCCACATGCTCCACGGTGATCTCATCGGATGAACCACGATGTCGAGGATTCAATTAATCCCATATACGATTCCCTTTGTCAATCGGTATTTTACTTGCCCGAGATACGATCGTCGGTATCCCAATACCTTGTTCAATCTCGTCATCGGCAAGTCACTTTTCTCGTACCGTAATGCATGATCCCGTGATCAAACACTTTGATCACATTGAGCTCATTATGATGATGCATTACCGAGAGGGCCCGGTGATACCTCTCCGTCAAGCGGAGTGACAAATCCCAGTCTCGATCCATGTCAACCCAACAGACACTTTCATAGATACCCACAGTATACCTTTATAGTCACCCAGTTACGTTGTGACGTTTGGCACACCCAAAGCACTCCTACGGTATCCGGGAGTTACACGATCTCATGGTCTAAGGAAAGGATACTTGACATTGGAAAACTCTAGCAAACGAACTATGCCATCTTATGCTATGTTTAGGATTGGGTCTTGTCCATCACATCATTCTCCTAATGATGTGATCTCATTATCAATTACATCCAATGTCCATAGTCAGGAAACCATGACTATCTGTCGATCAACGAGCTAGTCAACTAGAGGCTCACTAGGGACATATTGTTGTCTGTTATTCACACATGTATTACGATTTCCGGATAACACAATTATAGCACGAATAAAGACAATTATCATGAATAAGGAAATATAATAATAATGCTTTTATTATTGCCTCTAGGGCATATTTCCAACAGTCTCCCACTTGCACTAGAGTCAATAATCTAGTTACATTGTGATGAATCGAACACCCATAGAGTTCTGGTGCTGATCATGTTTTGCCTTAGGGAGAGGTTTAGTCAACGGATCTGCGACATTCAGATCCGTGTGCACTTTACAAATTTCTATGTCTCCATCTTGAACATTTTCACGAATGGAGTTGAAGCGACGCTTGATGTGCCTGGTCTTCTTGTGAAACCTGGGCTCCTTTGCAAGTGCAATAGCTCCAGTGTTGTCACAGAAGAGCTTGATTGGCCCCGACGCATTGGGTATGACTCCGAGGTCGGTGATGAACTCCTTCACCCAAATTGCTTCATGTGCTGCCTCCGAGGCTGCCATGTACTCCGCTTCACATGTAGATCCCGCCACGATGCTTTGCTTGCAAATGCACCAGCTTACTGCCCCACCATTCAAAATATACACGTATCCGGTTTGTGACTTAGAGTCATCCAGATCTGTGTCGAAGCTAGTTCGACGTAACCTTTTACGACGAGCTCTTCGTCACCTCCATAAACGAGAAACATTTCCTTAGTCCTTTTTAGGTACTTCAGGATATTCTTGACCGCTGTCCAGTGTTCCTTGCCGGGATTACTTTGGTACCTACCTACCAAACTTACGGCAAGGTTTACATCAGGTCTGGTACACAACATGGCATACATAATAGAACCTATGGCTGAGGCATAGGGGATGACGCTCATCTCTTCTATATCTTCTGCCGTGGTCGGACATTGAGCTGAGCTCAATTTCACACCTTGTAACACAGGTAAGAACCCTTTCTTAGATTGATCCATATTGAACTTCTTCAATATTTTATCAAGGTATGTGCTTTGTGAAAGACCTACGAGGCGTCTCGATCTATCTCTATAGATCTTGATGCCTAATATATAAGCAGCTTCTCCAAGGTCCTTCATTGAAAAACTTTTATTCAAGTAGGCCTTAATGCTGTCCAAGAGTTCTATATCATTTCCCATCAAAAGTATGTCGTCTACATATAATATGAGAAATGCTACAGAGCTCCCACTCACTTTCTTGTAAACGCAGGCTTCTCCATAAGTCTGCGTAAACCCAAACGCCTTGATCATCTCATCAAAGCGAATGTTCCAACTCCGAGATGCTTGCACCAACCCATAAATCGAGCGTTGGAGCTTGCACACCTTGTCAGCATTCTTAGGATCGACAAAACCTTCCGGCTGCATCATATACAATTCTTCCTTAAGGAAACCATTAAGGAATGCCGTTTTGACGTCCATTTGCCATATCTCATAATCATAGTATGCGGCAATTGCTAACATGATTCGGACGGACTTCAGCTTCGCTACCGGTGAGAAAGTCTCATCGTAGTCAATTCCTTGAACTTGTCGACAACCCTTAGCGACAAGCCGAGCTTTATAGATGGTCACATTACCATCCGCGTCTGTCTTCTTCTTAAAGATCCATTTATTTTCTATGGCTCGCCGCTCAACGGGCAAGTCAGTCAAAGTCCATACTTCGTTTTCATACATGGATCATATCTCGGATTTCATGGCTTCTAGCCATTTGTCGGAATCCGGGCCCGCCATTGCTTCCTCATAGTTCGAAGGTTCACCGTTGTCTAACAACATGATTTCCAAGACAGGGTTGCAGTACCACTCTGGTGCGGAACGTGTCCTTGTGGACCTTTGAATTTCAGTAGGAGCTTGATTAGAAGTATCTTGATCATCATCATTAATTTCCTCTCTAGTCGGTGCAGGCACCTCAGAAACGTTTTCTTGAGTTTCGCCATTTTCCGGTTCAAGAGGTAACACTTCATCAAGTTCTACTTTCCTCCCACTTACTTCTTTCGAGAGAAACTCTTTCTCTAGAAAGGATCCATTCTTTGCAACAAAGATCTTGCCTTCGGATCTGAGGTAGAAGGTATACCCAACAGTTTCTTTAGGGTATCCTATGAAGACGCATTTTTCCGACTTGGGTTCGAGCTTTTCAGGTTGAAGTTTCTTGACATAAGCATCGCATCCCCAAACTTTTAGAAACGACAGCTTAGGTTTCTTCCCAAACCATAATTCATATGGTGTCGTCTCAACGGATTTCGACGGAGCCCTATTTAAAGTGAATGCGGCAGTTTCTAAAGCATAGCCCCAAAAAGATAGCGGTAAGTCGGTAAGAGACATCATAGATCGCACCATATCTAATAGAGTGCGATTACGACGTTCGGACACACCATTACGCTGAGGTGTTCCAGGCGGCGTGAGTTGTGAAACTATTCCACATTTTCTTAAGTGTGTGCCAAATTCGTGACTCAAGTATTCTCCTCCACGATCTGATCGTAGAAACTTGATCTTTCTCTCACGTTGATTTTCAACCTCACTCTGAAATTCCTTGAACTTTTCAAAGGTCTCAGATTTGTGTTTCATTAAGTAGACATACCCATATCTACTCAAGTCATCAGTGAGGGTGAGAACATAACGATAGCCACCGCGAGCCTCAACACTCATTGGACCGCACACATCGGTATGTATGATTTCCAATAAGTTGGTTGCTCGCTCCATTGTTCCTGAGAACGGAGTCTTGGTCATTTTACCCATGAGGCATGGTTCGCACGTGTCAAATGATTCATAATCAAGAGACTCTAAAAGTCCATCTGCATGGAGCTTCTTCATGCGTTTGACACCTATGTGACCAAGGCGGCAGTGCCACAAATATGTGGGACTATTGTTATCAACTTTAACTCTTTTGGTATTCACACTATGAAT
This sequence comes from Aegilops umbellulata, assembly GCA_032464435.1. NCBI lineage: Eukaryota > Viridiplantae > Streptophyta > Magnoliopsida > Poales > Poaceae > Aegilops > Aegilops umbellulata. The sequence continues at coordinate 507,563,852 of CP136059.1, forward strand.
ATGTGTATCATCACGTACGAGATTCATTAAGAATAAACCATTAACCATCGGAGCATGACCATAAAACATATCTCTCATATAAATAGAACAACCATTATTCTCGGATTTAAATGAGTAGCCATCTCGAATTAAACGAGATCCAGACACAATGTTCATGCTCAAACTTGGCACTAAATAACAATTATTGAGGTTTAAAACTAATCCCGTAGGTAAATGTAGAGGTAGCGTGCCGACGGCGATCACATCGACCTTGGAACCATTCCCGACGCGCATCGTCACCTCGTCCTTCGCCAGTCTCCGTTTATTCCGCAGCTCCTGCTTTGAGTTACAAATGTGAGCAACTGCACCAGTATCAAATACCCAAGAGCTACTACGAGTACTGGTAAGGTACACATCAATTATATGTATATCACATATACCTTTGGTTTTGCCGGCCTTCTTGTCCGCTAAGTATTTGGGGCAGTTCCGCTTCCAGTGACCACTTCCCGTGCAATAAAAACACTCAGTCTCGGGCTTGGGTCCATTCTTTGGCTTCTTCCTGGCAACTTGCTTACCGGGTGCGGCAACTTCCTTGCCGTCCTTCTTGAAGTTCTTTTTACCCTTGCCCTTCTTGAACTTAGTGGTTTTATGCACCATCAACACTTGATGCTCCTTCTTGATTTCTACCTCTGCTGATTTCAGCATAGCATATACCTCAGGAATGGTCTTTACCATCCCCTGCATATTGTAGTTCATCACAAAGCTCTTGTAGCTAGGTGGAAGCGACTGGAGGATTCTGTCAATGACCGCTTCATCCGGGAGATTAACTTCCAGTTGAGTCAAGCGGTTGTGCAACCCAGACATCTTGAGTATGTGTTCACTGACAGAGCCATTTTCCTCCATCTTACAGCTAAAGAATTTGTCGGAGACTTCATATCTCTCGACCCGGGCATGAGCTTGGAAAACCATTTTCAGCTCTTCGAACATCTCATATGCTCCATGTCTCTCAAAACGCTTTTGGAGCCCCGGCTCTAAGCTGTAAAGCATGCCGCACTGAACGAGGGAGTAATCATCACAGCGTGACTGCCAAGCGTTCATAACGTCTTGTTCTGCAGGGAGAATAGGTGCATCACCCAGCGGTGCTCGTAGGACATAATCTTTCTTGGCAGCTATGAGGATGATCCTCAGGTTCCGGACCCAGTCCGTATAGTTGCTACCATCGTCTTTCAGCTTGGTTTTCTCTAGGAACGCGTTGAAGTTGAGGACTACGTTGGCCATTTGATCTACAAGACATATTGTAAAATTTTAGACTAAGTTCATGATAATAAAGTTCATTTAATCAAATTATTTAATGAACTCCCACTTAGATAGACATCCCTCTTCTAGTCATCTAAGTATTACATGATCCGAGTCAACTAGGCCGTGTCCGATCATCACGTGAGACGGACTAGTCAACATCGGTGAACATCTTCATGTTGATCGTATCTTCTATACGACTCATGCTCGACCTTTCGGTCTTCTGTGTTCCGAGGCCATGTCTGTACATGCTAGGCTCGTCAAGTCAACCTAAGTGTTTTGCGTGTGTAAATCTGTCTTACACCCGTTGTATGTGAACGTTAGAATCTATCACACCCGATCATCACGTGGTGCTTCGAAACAACGAACTGTCGCAACGGTGCACAGTTAGGGGGAACACTTTCTTGAAATTATTATGAGGGATCATCTTATTTACTACCGTCGTTCTAAGTAAACAAGATGCAAAACATGATAAACATCACATGCAATCAAATAATAAACGTGACATGATATGGCCAATATCACATAGCTCCTTCGATCTCCATCTTGGGGCTCCATGATCATCTTGTCACCGGCTTGACACCATGATCTTCATCATCATGATCTTCATCATCGTGTCTCCATGAAGTTGCTCGCCAACTATTACTTCTACTACTATGGCTAACGCGTTTAGCAATAAAGTAAAGTAATTTACATGGCGTTTCTCAATGACACGCAGGTCATACAAAAAATAAAGACAACTCCTATGGCTCCTGCCGGTTGTCATACTCATCGACAGGCAAGTCGTGATTCCTATTACAATAGCATGAACATCTCATACATCACATATAGATCATTCATCATACATCACAACTTTGGCCATATCATATCACAAAGCACTTGCTGCAAAAACAAGTTAGACGTCCTCTAATTGTTGTTGCAAGTTTTTACGTGGCTGAATTAGGGTTCTAGCAAGAACGTTTTCTTACCTACGTGAAAACCACAATGTGATTTGTCAACTTCTATTTACCCTTCATAAGGACCCTTTTCATCGAATCCGCTCCAACTAAAGTGGGAGAGACAGACACCCGCCAGCCACCTTATGCAACTAGTGCATGTCAGTCGGTGGAACCGGTCTCACGTAAGCGTACGTGTAAGGTTGGTCCGGGCCGCTTCATCCCACAATACCGCTGAAGCAAGATAAGACTAGTAGCGGCAAGAAAGTTGACAACATCTACGCCCACAACAAATTGTGTTCTACTCGTGCAATAGAGAACTACGCATAGACCTAGCTCATGATGCCACTGTTGGGGAACGTTGCAGAAAATTAAAATTTTTCCTACGGTTTCACCAAGATCCATCTATGAGTTCATCTAAGAAACGAGTCACGGGGAAGAGATTGCATCTACATACCACTTTGTAGATCGCGAGCGGAAGCGTTCAACGAACGGGGATGAAGTAGTCGTACACACCGTGATCCAAATCACCGGAGATCCTAGCACCGAAAGCACGGCACCTCCGCGTTCAACACACGTACGGTCAGCGTAACGTCTCCTTATTCTTGATCCAGCAAGGCAAAGGAGAGGTTGGGGAAGAAGACTCCAGCAGCAGCACGACGGCGTGGTGATGGTGGAGCCGCAGTACTCCGACAGGGCTTCGCCGAGCTCTACGGAGGAGGAGGAGGTGTTGGAGAGGGAGAGGGAGGCGCCAGGGCATAGGGTGCGCAGCCCCCCCTCCCCTCCCCCCTTTATATAACCCCTTGGGGGGGCGCCGGCCCTAGGAGATGGAATCTCCTAGGGGGGCGGCGGCCACGGAGGGGACTTGCCCCCCAAGCAAGGGGGGCGCCCCCCTTTAGGGTTCCCCCCAACCCTAGGCGCATGGGCCCTGGGGGGGAGGCGCACCAGCCCACTTTGGGCTGGTTCCCTTCCTCATACAGCCCATGAGGACCTCCGGGATAGGTGGCCCCACCCGGTGGACCCCCCGGGACCCTCCGGTGGTCCCGGTACAATACCGATAACCCCGAAACTTGTCCCGATGTCCGTATGATGACTTCCCATATATAAATCTTTACCTCCGGACCATTCCGAAACTCTTCGTGACGTCCGGGATCTCATCCGGGACTCCGAACAACATTCGGGTTACTGCATATACATATCTTCACAACCCTAGCGTCACCGAACCTTAAGTGTGTAGACCCTACGGGTTCGGGAGACACGCAGACATGACCGAGACGGCTCTCGGGCAATAACCAACAGCGGGATCTGGATACCCATGTTGGCTCCCACATGCTCCACGATGATCTCATCGGATGAACCACGATGTCGAGGATTCAATTAATCCCATATACGATTCCCTTTGTCAATCGGTATTTTACTTGCCCGAGATTCGATCGTCGGTATCCCAATACCTTGTTCAATCTCGTCATCGGCAAGTCACTTTTCTCGTACCGTAATGCATGATCCCGTGATCAAACACTTTGATCACATTGAGCTCATTATGATGATGCATTACCGAGAGGGCCCGGTGATACCTCTCCGTCAAGCGGAGTGACAAATCCCAGTCTCGATCCATGTCAACCCAACAGACACTTTCATAGATACCCATAGTATACCTTTATAGTCACCCAGTTACGTTGTGACGTTTGGCACACCCAAAGCACTCCTACGGTATCTGGGAGTTACACAATCTCATGGTCTAAGGAAAGGATACTTGACATTGGAAAACTCTAGCAAACGAACTATGCGATCTTATGCTATGTTTAGGATTGGGTCTTGTCCATCACATCATTCTCCTAATGATGTGATCTCGTTATCAATTACATCCAATGTCCATAGTCAGGAAACCATGACTATCTGTCGATCAACGAGCTAGACAACTAGAGGCTCACTAGGGACATATTGTTGTCTGTTATTCACACATGTATTACGATTTCCGGATAACACAATTATAGCACGAATAAAGACAATTATCATGAATAAGGAAATATAATAATAATGCTTTTATTATTGCCTCTAGGGCATATTTCCAACAGCACCCGGGGGCTTAGCTGCAGTCCAAGTACTCGCCTAAGTTTAAAAAAGCCTACCGAGTGGAGAACAAACCTCCCACTCGGAGGCTTAGCTGCAGCCCAGTGCCCGCCTAAGTGTTTAAAAATCCAACTGAGTGGAGAGCAAACCTCTCACTCGGGGGCTTAGCTGCAGCCCAGTGCTCGCCTAAGTACAAACCTCCCACTCAGGAGCTTAGCTGCAGCCCAGCGCTCGCCTAAGTACGGAGCACATCCCGACCCGAAAGGACGGCAAGATGCGAATCGACTATTACCTTCTCCTTCGGAGCTGCACTACAAATATGAGGTTATTTCGAGTGAAGGTCAAGTTCCATTCGACAGATAATTCATGAAGATATTCGATGATAAATCAAGTTCAGATAAGATCCAAAGGTCCCAGACCTCAGATCAAAGTACTCGAGCCCTTGGCTCGACAGAGTTTAAACGGTTACAAAATCCACTCGACATTCCGAGGCAAATTCAAAGTGAAGCATTAAAGTTTTTCACTCCTCAGGCGGAGAACTGGAAGGGGCGACGAACTCGTCCAAATCGATCCCGTCTGCAATACGGGTGGCAGCAGCAATGAAAGTCTCCATGAAGTCTTGAAAGCTGAGCTTCTTGGTATTGGCAACTTGAATGGCAGCCAGCTTCTCCTCCCGCACCTCTTTGCAATGAACGCGAACTAGGGATAGAGCGACATCAGCACCACACCTTGCAGAGGATTTCTTCCATTCCGTCACTCGACCAGGGACGTCATTCAGTCGAGTCATCAAGGACTCGAGATCATTCGAAAGCGTCGCCCTGGGCCAGAGAGACGTGTCGATCCGCGACACTGCAACCTTCAGTCGGGCCAGATAATCAACCACGCTGGCAATACGAGACTCCAGGCGGAGCACGTTCATAGCAGCCTCGTCCTTCACGAGTGAATTGGCGGGGTCCAAGCTTGGCTCCACTCGACTGGTCTCCTCTTCAAAGTTCTGGCAGAATTCTGCAAATACAATTCAAGAATAAGACAGTGGCTCTACACGAGTTTGGTTACTGCAAGCCAGTCAGGTGAAGATTGTTACCCTCAAGCATGATGAACAACTTCTTGGCGAGTCCCCCGAGATAAACCTCAAGATCGTTCTTCTTCCCCGCCAGTTCGCCTGCCTTGTCATTCAGAGCAATCTTGTCATTCTTCAGTCGGCTGACCTCCTTATTAGCTGCGTCGAGAGCAGCTTTCAGTGTGGAGTTCTCCTGTTCAAGAGTATAGACTGAAGCCAACTTTTCTTCAGCAGGCTTCGTTTTGTTCAAAGCCTCCTTCTGCGCTTCGGCAAGATCTTGATCCTTCTTTTTCAGAGCTTCTTCCAGTTTATCTGCGGCACGTCGAGTGAGATCAACATTAAGAATGGACAAGAAAGAAAAGTCACTCGTCAAGAATGGAGGACCTCACCAGCCATACCTTTTGCTTCTTCTCGAGCCTTCTGCAAGTTCTCTTGAGCAAGTTTTAAGTCAAGGTTGAGCTGGATCTGTTGGTTCTCCAACTCGGTGAAGCGAGCCACAAGTTCACAGGATTTCTGCGAAAAACCAGTCGACAAACGTCAAAGATAGGTTGCTTCCGAGTAACCAAGAGACAATGATGGCGTTTCTAAGACTACAGCCGAATCAAAAACATTCGACAGCAGTCTCGGGGACTACACCCAGTGGGTGCATTCAGCGTGCCCCCACTGGTTCGACCAAAAAAAGTCGACTGCCCGCAGTCGACCGGATACAGTTCCAATCGACATGGCCTGACCAGACCGAGTGAAGAAGTACAAATACAACAACACAATATAAAGACTACAGTCAACAGCCAGCAGTCCACCGTAGTCTCGGGGACTACACCCAGTGGGTGCACTTAGCGTGCCCCCACTCGTCCAAAAATTGGCAGACACACCCAGCGGGTGTACAGATATAAAGATCTTCGGAAAAGAGATTCTTCAAACAGCATATCGTAACAGACCAAGTGTTGAGTCGACTGACCTGGACGTTGCTCTGAAGAGCTGAACTCGCGTCATATGCTGCTTGGCTGGTGTCCCGAACCACTTTCACTTGCTCCATCATGATTCCCGCCTGGCGTATAGCCTCTTTTGCGGCACCCACTTGGTCCTCAGGGACAGGGTATGTGGCAAAAAGCGAAGGCGGATTTGCAGTCGACGTCGAAGGCCGCACGATCGTCAGAGGATCAGCGAAAGTAACGGAAGTCCGAGTGGCATCACCACCGTCCCGAGCCACAGCCTCAGACGTCGGAGCAGATTGGGAGGTCTTGCCAGCCGATGCCCTCCTGTTCCTTCTCACTCTCAGCGGCACGTCGTCTTCGTCGTCCGGTAGGTTGATAACATGAGGAGGAGCTACAAGGAAAAGTCAATCGACCAGAGTTACAAGAAATATACAGTCGGCTCAAGGCAGAACATCAGTAATCGTACCAGGGTTGGAAGTAACAGCATCCTCCATCTCTTGATCATCCTCCTTGGCGGAGATCTCAGAAGTAGCAGCACTGCAAATTTCGAAAGTCAGTCAGTTGGCTCAATGAATCGACCAAAGATCTGTTCACGGTCGACAAAGGAAAACAAGTCTTATTATTACCCAGAAATGATGGGGACAGTCATCTTCATCCTGGGCAGAGCCTTAGGCGGCTTGGACGGCATCGCGCGAGGGTGCTTGGGAGCCTTTTCAGTCGGCGTAGGATAAGAGGTCCGAGCCGTAGGTATTCTTTGTGGAGCAGTATGGGCTAATGAGGCCTGGGGATCCTATTGGAATTGGGATCCTAAGGAAACTTGGGCATTTATTACTTGGACCATATTCGCAATTTATTTACATAGTAGAACAAATCCAAATTGGAAGGGTACGTAGACACTCATAACATGCTCTACCATAATTTTTTGCGGATAATCCCAATTTTGGTTTAATAGTACATCCCAATAAAGGATGACCATACTTGTTCAACTTATCTCTTTCAACTTGGATACCATGAGGCGGGCCTTGGAAAGTTTTTGAATAAGTAGGGGGAATTCGTAGATCCTCCAAACGTAGAGGGTTAACCGAACTCACGGAGTTTTTTGATAAGGGTGTTATTGATGGAATTACCAATGGAGTGGGTCTTGCTAGTTTTTGTATAGGAGAGGAAATTAAATATGTAGGGGGAGGTCGAATCTCGTCTTATTTATTCTTTTTTTTATGTTATGTATCTGTGTTTTTATTCTTTTTTCTTTCTTAAGTTTCGACGACTGCCCAACAGGAGCAGTCGCCTTACCACGTTCCCGCGCAGGGTCGTGTGTAAGCTTGGATCGCCTCTCCGAGCGGGGGGGAGGGTTCAACTTCCTCCTCCTCCTCTTCGCTGGAGTCGACATCGTCGTCTCCCTCTCCTTCGCCGTCAGATTCCCACCTGCCGTGTTCGTCTCCACTTTCGCCTCCACTCGCCTCCCCTTCCTCAGCCTGCTCCTGTGCTCCGTTGGGTGTCGAGTACATCTCAGTAGTTGCCTGGAGAACAACAGACAAGACAAAAGTCAATCGACCGATTCAAAGAAGATCAATAAAGAAAACAAGATCTCAGTCAGGAACATAAGGTCAGACCTGGTACACTTCATATGTGTTGTCGAGTGGAGGAACCCTCCTGGCTCCTCGGGGGTTGTCTTTGTTCCCTGTGATACTCGACAGCCACCCTTCCAGCATCTCATCAGTGACCTCCTCTGGGTGAATCCGAGTGGTGTCTTCAAGACCCGAGTACAGCCACATCGGATGGTCACGAGCTTGAAGCGGTTGGATGCGCCTCCGAAGGAAGACCTCCAGCAAGTCCATGCCGGTCACACCCTCGCGGACAAGCTGAACCACTCGACCCACCAATACTTTGACTTGCGCCTTTTCTTCCGGCGCCACTTTCAGAGAAGCAGGTTTTTGAGCTCGGTCCAGAGAGAAAGGGGGAAGCCCAGTCGACTGTGCTGGGGTCGCCTGGTCTTTACAGTAAAACCAGGTCGACTGCCAACCACGGACCGACTCAGGGAAAGTGATAGATGGAAAAGAACTTTTTCCCCTTGTCTGGATCGCCAGGCCCCCGCACAGCTGGATCACCTGCGTCCTTTCATCACTCGACTTGGCCTTCTTGACCGATTGGGAGCGGCAAGTGAAGATGTGCTTAAAGAGTCCCCAATGGGGGCGACAACCCAAGAAACCCTCACACAAGGAAACGAAAGCAACAAGATACACGATGGAATTGGGAGTGAAGTGATGGAGTTGCGCTCCAAAGATGTTCAGAAAGCTCCGGAAAAAAGGGTGAGGAGATAGAGAAAACCCGCGATCAATATGGGTGGCGAGGAGGACGCACTCACCGTCAAGAGGTTGAGGTTCGATTCTCCCCCCGGGAGACGCGCAGCTTCGTGAGGAATGACACCTCCCTCGACCATATCATCCAGACCTTCCTGCCGAATCACCGACGGCATCCAGTCGCCCTGGATCCAGCCCCTGGGCAGAGCGGTCCTCAAGGAAGATCCGCCCCGAGCGGACTTCTTCCCTTTCCCCTGCACCGCCGCCTTCTTCGCGTGCTCCAGAGCGGACGTCTTGTCCTTCACCATCGTCGCCGGCGAAGCTCGAACGGGCCTACGGCGCTAGGGTGAGAGCGGAGGTGGCGGAAGACCTTGCGAAGGGAGAAGGAAAAGAGAGAGCGCACTGTTTGGGAGCCCCGAGCCTGCGTCTTATAAGAGGCCGCTTCCGAGTGGCTGACTGGTAGGCCCAGGCTATCCCATCAAATCCCGCAGCAGACGCGCGCGCAGTACGTGGCGAAAAAGGTGGCGTGAAAATCGAGGAGCTTCCGCCTTATCACATCCGATTACTGCGGCCACCCCCGCCCCGCACGCTTCCCGAAATTCAAACCCCGCAAAATCCGCGGGTTGCAGAACAATTCGTCAAACAGAAGATCCCTTTCCCACCATCGCTCGGAACTTCACAAGCAAGGAAATTCACTGGACGGAAGGCCTAGAATGGATCAAGGCGACTGAAAGAGGTTGACGATGTCATCCGTGACGATTGATCCAAAACAAGGCACTCATGTAACACAGAGAACCGGTCGGAAGGGTCCTCAACTCTTTTCCACTCAAACCTCGATCCATTCGGGGGCTAATGATGAAGCTATGTACCTAGGATAGGGGCATGGACCTGTCCTAAGTGCCCTACCCAAGGACATCCCTAGAAGAAGTCGCCTTTCAATCGACTTGGAGGTATCCCACTCGACGGATTCAAGACACTCGACCATGACGCTATCATCGACCACTAAGCAAAGCACTCGACTGCAAGGAGTTCTACAGACACTCCGCACACAAACGGTCGGTCATTAAGTAGCTCTTATGGTCATTATAGCACTTTATTAGGGACGTTACCAGTAACGCCTAACCTTAATGTACTTTAAACCCAGCATTACTGAGGGCTGGAGGGGCCTGGCGAACTCTATATAAGCCACCCCCTCCTTAGTATCAGGGGTTCGCACCTCTGTTATCCTTACACACATAATCCAATCGACCGCCTCCGGGCACCGAGACCTAGGGCTGTTACTTCCTCCGAGAAGGGCCTGAACTCGTAAACCTTGTGTTCTTACAATTCCTACATAGCTAAGATCTAGCCTCTCCATACTTACCCCCCTACATCACTGTCAGACTTAGAACCACGACAGTAAGCACATTGAGATCAGGTACCACTTCTCGCGAGTGCGTGGAACAGGGGCGTGTCTTCATCGACTATGTCAGGACCAGTGATCAACTTGCTGACACACTGACGAAGGCACTTGGGCGTCTCATCTTCTAAGAGCGGAGGAGGAGAATCGGCATGGTTGAAATAATTCGCCAACGCCAAGATTAGGGGGGTGATTTGTTAGCTAATCTGGTCGTTGGGCCTAGGTAGTTTGTTTTTCGTCAAAATAAACTCGTTTGCACGAGCCGCGACTTGTGCGTGCCAGGCAAGTAGCTTTGCATGGGCATGTAGATCGACGTCTCACGTTGTGGCCCGATAGCCTCGTAGGTGACTTAGGAGACACGATCAGCTCTCGTGGGATGGCACGAGTCTGATGGATCGTGGCGCATAGATAGGATTGTCACCTGCCACTTCTTTCTGTAACGAATAAACAGCAGTGAAAGAAAACGGGAAAAGTCGCAAGTTTGCACGCGACGCAAAACCTTCGTCTCCTCTGTGATCATGAGTTGCGAGAGTCTAGATTCCTAACACTCTCTGCACGCATGGTTTGGCGACGTGTACTGTTACACGTTTGTAAGTACACTGTACACTTTTGCAACATGGGGCGACTATTTGTAAAGTCATGTCGAAACAATATCCGCGTAGTCGATTTTAGATCTTCTTTTAAGGTGCATACTTCTTTTCAACTCCTCTTGCTCCATATCAACATCTCATGCATTACCTTGCTCCATATCCAAATTATGACTACACAGATGTGTGCTCTGTTGTGTGAAGTAAAACTGGATTGGTTCTAGCTCCTCAACTAGTGCTCTCTCCAACATTGTCTATAGAAACTTGTTGATCACAAACATAACCTATGTTTAAATCTGCAGGTCTGGGCTCACTACCCCTAACTACTGTCAGGTATTACTATGTTCTACCTCGCAAAAGAAAGGTTTACTATGTTCTGATCTCTGTTGGCAATGTGGTCCAGTATCTCATCAAGCTTGTCATCATCACATATCTCCTCCAAACTTGCTATTCCCAACCCAACATCCCTCGCATAATACATGCAGTTTTTAGATCCATATCCTGCTGTCTCTATGAGGGCTAAAAGATTGAAAAATGAGATGTCATCTAAAACACACATAGTCCTTTCCAAGTTATCTGTATCATGAAAGTGGAGTCTTACTTCCCAAACATCATGAGACAAGCTACAAGACAAAGACACTACACATTAATTACACAGTCCATAAAAAGTACTTAAATATCTAATAATTAATTGCATTACATAGCCATTTTAACTAGTCAGTCCATACCAAGTTATGAGAAAATTAAGTAAACGGTACATTATTACTACAAATAATAACAATGACCAATTTAAATTAACATTGCATGCCAACTACTTGAATTAATAGAGTCAATAAGGAAACACTATAATTATAACTTTACTGCCTAACAAACAGGGTACAAATTGTACTTTAAATTAGACTATCTAATTGACAGGGCAGGACAATATCAATGTTCACTACCATCAAATTGATTGGGCAGAATCTCCAATTTGTATTAGAACTCTAACCCTAAACCTAGAGTTACGTTCGGAGCTGAATCCCCAATTCAGTTTAGAACCCTAACCCTAGAATCGACAGAAAATGAGGGGGAGAAAGCTTACTCCACACCGCCGAAGCAGATCCCCACTGGTGGCTCCTCGTCGGAGTCGCCTACACAGCACGAGCAGTGCGCAGACAGCATGGTACTCGAGCGATGGCGACGACACTCTTCTCTGCCAGGCCTGGCTAGGGTTAGAGCTCCCGCAGACCTCCTCCGATGGATTTGGATCTCGGTGGCCAAGCAACCCTCCTGCGTCATCGCCGCGTGCGCCACCCACTCCTCTACCGGTGTCAGGGCTCCGCATCGCCATGGAAGAGAGAGAGAGAGAGAGAGAGAGAGAGAGAGAGAGAGAGAGAGAGAGAGAGAGAGAGAGAGAGAGAGAGAGAGAGAGAGAGAGAGAGAGGAGGGAGGGAGGGAGGGAGGGAGGAAACGGGTAGAATGTCAAGATGGAGGGGAAAGGATAAACCGGGAGCCGGTTATAACCTAGCTAGCAGCACCGTCAAAACGTTGTTAGTTCGTGTCCGTTACACACTTAATCCACGTCATGAAAACGGGGCCCACATGTCATAATTGAGGTTAAAATGCCCAAACAGACGGGTCAGTGTTTTTTGCAAAAGATTAAGCCCAAAATCAGTGTTTTCTGCAAACCTAGACGTCAATGTGGTGGTTTTTGCAATTCATTCTCTTTTTTTTTTCTGTCAAAGAGAACTGCACGCGTCAGTTGCATGGATGGCTTGCAAGCTAGATAGCTAGCTCTCTTCTTGTGACCCTTGGAGACAAGTAAGAGTAGTATCATCTCAGAAAAGAAAGATACCACGGTAACTTGAGTCACACATTACAATTTACAAAGGTAAAAACTCAAAAAGAGGCGTGCATGCATCTATACATGGCAAACTCCACATCATCTTTGGGTTACCATCATGGCCACCAGCGCCCTAACATGTCAAGACCTGGCCAATGGGCGCAATGCCTTGAGGCTGCAGACATGCATGGCCCATGCATGCATGCAATGCGTTGACGGAAGGTGGATAATATTCGGCCGGGCTTTGAATGCATTGTGTGTGACATGATCGATGGGATGTACTGCTCAGTCTGTGAGAGTTATGACACTGACGTGATGATCAAACCAAACCAGTTGGTAACATTTCTTTGGTTGAAAAGAAAAAAACGAAAATCAAAGAAAAAAGAGATGCAGTCAAACTCAGGGAATAGAGAGGGCAAAGGCCGCGTACGCTTTCGGAGCATCGGTCACGTACAGCCGCTGTCTTTTTGCCTCCTTGGACATGTAGGCTTGCAGCTACTACGTACCTAGCTAGCACCTTAGCTATACCATGGAGTAAGTTAGAAGCAAACCAGACAGTACTCAGTAGCTAGATACTACAGTGACACGATGGAAATATATGCCGATTTATCTAGTTTGTGTCTCCTCAACTCAATTCATAGGGCCCTCTTTGGGCGCGCATGATGTCCTGTCCTGAGGGAAAGTGGGCTCAGCACATTGCCAACACATGTCACATAGTCTTCCCCGAAACGGAGAGCATTGTTCTGAGGGTATCTCGTCTGCAACATCACCCACTATCCACTCTCCATCTTCACTACTCTACCTTTGACTCCGCGTGCACTTGGTCACTTCCGGCTGTCCATACTCACCCTCACTCAGTCATTCAAACATGTGAGTGTGTGCGTTGCGTTGTGCCTGAGACAGTGGCAAGCTAGCCATTGGTACATGTGTTGCGTCCGAGGAGAAAAAACAAACAACAAGTAGAAGTATTATCTACATGGTGTCCACTACACGAGAGGAGCATATATACTGGCCAGTAGCCACTCTAGCATGCGCATCAGTTCCACACACATACACCGCAACAAAGGGAGCCAGTAGCTAGCCAGCTTTGATGGAGAGCAGGAGCAGCGCGAGAGGAGGAGGAGACCGCGGCCACCTCGACCACCACCGGCAGGTGCTGCTGCTGCGGCCGGCTGCGGCATGGAGCTACGCCTCCGCCGCCGGCGTGTCGTGGCCGGCGCAGAGGTCGCCGTCGTCTTCGTACACGTGCGGCTACTGCAAGAGGGAGTTCCGGTCAGCGCAGGCGCTCGGGGGGCACATGAACGTGCACCGCCGGGAGAGGGCCAGGATCCGCCACTACTACTGCTCCGCCTACTCCGCGGCTCCAGCTCCGGCTCCTGCTGCCGTCCACAGGGACTGGGTGCCCAACCTCAACTTCTCGCCGCCGCATTACCCCGGTGGCGACTATGGCGGCACATCCTCGGCGACCCCGGCCGTCTACAGCTTCTTCTCCACCGCGGCGGCCGCGGAGGCGGCCAAGGCTGCGTTGGTGGTGGACCTGGAGCTCGGGGTCGGAGGAGGGGGAGGAGGTTTGGATCTTGAGCTTAGGCTGGGCTCCTCTTGAGCCTTGACTCTGCTTGACTGACTATAATCCATCGATTTATCTATGTATGAATGTATCTCTGACATGTCTGCATGCACGACTACGTACGCGTGCATGCATGCTAATGTTGCCTGGCCAGAGAACGAGAAACGCAGTGATGTTTCTAACTATGTAGTATGTCAGATTTGGAGGAGTGTATTTGTTCAAGCACGTGAACAATTAGTTTTAACTTGTAGCCTGATTGGTTGGTTTGCAATGAGAACCTACATCCTTTGGAGCTTGTTCAACTATGAATGTGTCTGATTTACTTTCTTCACAGGGCCGTACCTTTAAAATCTAGGGCCCGGTGCAAATCAGCTCTATATGTAACAAACATCAATTATATGTCTTATATTGTGTGATGGAGGGCGTATTAACTTTTATGTTACTACAAAAAGAATTCAAAAAATTGATATTTATTGTCATAAAAGTATTTATATCTTGCCAAAAAGAAAATAATAATGAAATATTAGAAATAACAAAAAATATACTAGTCCGCTCGAAACTAATTAGAGAGGGTTCCCGCGAAAAAAAACTAATTAGAGGCGGTGAAAGGTTGGAGACCATGACGCTGCAGTGCATGGGCCAAATCGCTCTACTAAGCAACATGCAGTGAAAATGAGACAAATCGCTCTAGAGGTAGACGTGAGCGCGTGAGGTTCGCCTGGATTTCAGGTGAGTCCATTTCATCTGGCGTTTAAAAGCCCATCAGTACCTAATCCTTCGGCTAGTAGTAATCTTTGATTTTAGGGCCCCTTAAATGGGGAGCTCCTATGTAGCGCTGCAGGCGCCAGATCCTCTAGCTGGCGCTCACACCCGCGTGCTCGTGGCCAGCCCATGTAGCGAGCGCTCGATCGCTTCATTGATCGCCACTCCTGGTCGCTCGCTCGAGCGTTCACCTGTTGCTAAAAAAAAGAGCGTTATTTCACCTCCATTGAATTTAAAAAAAGGAATAAAAGAAAAAGTAAAAATATGCAAAATGTAAAATACGAGAAAAAATGTTAATGATTCCGAAAAGATTCATCGAAATTTAAAAAAATTCACCGAATTTGAAAAAAAAACTCCTCGAATTTGAAAACAAATATCAAATTAAAAAAATCATTGATTCTGAAAAAGTTCACCGATTCTAAGAAAAGGTTCATCGATATTGAAAGTTTTTCATTGGATTTGAAGCAAAGTTAATCGGTTTTGAAACAAAATGTACAAAAATCTAGAAAAAAGTTCATGAATTTTGATAAAGGTTCATCAGATTTGAAAAAAGGTTCATGGATTTTTAAAATAGTTCATCGAATTTGAAAAAGGTTCATCAATTTTTCTAAATTTTTGAAAAAATGTTTAAATAGTTTATTGATTTTGGAAAAAGTTAATCAAATTCGAAAAAAGTTCATTCAAACTAGAAAAGTTTATCAATTTTGAAAAAAAAATCATTGATTAGAAAAAGATCACGAATTTAAGAAAAGAAAAAAGAAACAGGAAACAAGAAAAAGAAAAAACATGGAATACCTAAGAGGCCATTTTCTATACATAGAAATATATGACATGAAGTAGGTATTCACAAAGTGACCAGGTGGCGTACTGGTCAGTGTGCTTCACTTGGAAGGAAGAGGTCCTGGGTTTGTTCCTTGTCGCACTCTTTTTTGATACTTAAAAGCTGAAAAGAAAAAAACTTAGAATGGGCCAGCCCAGCGCGCGCGCGGGGGGGGGGGGGGGGGGAGGGGGAGGGGGGCTGCAGGCACCCGTTTGCAAACGTATGTGATGTGATGTATATATGTATGCTAAATGTTCTTTTAGGGCACATCTTTGTCATTGGTGTGTGTGTGTGCGCGCGCGCGCTATTCAGGCTTATTGGGCACTAGTTACTACCTCATTTCCGGTCTATAAGGCTTGCGTGTATCTCTAGGTTGACAAATAGAACAATATAATGCAAGTCATATATCACAAAAGAACATAGAATGGGTCGACCAAGCGCGCGCGCCGGGGGGGGGGGGGGGGGTCGTTTGCAAACATGCAAACTGCTCTGATCACACATGCCGATATATGGGCCAGTTCTTCAGTTCTGCCTGTATGCGATGTACTCCCTCCTTTTCCAGTTTATAAGGCTTAAGTACGAAATCTCTTCAACCAATGTAGATGGTCACTACAGGATTGTATCTCGTAGTTTACAAAACTGCTCAAACTTTAATCTGCATTAATAGTGTATGCATGGATGACCACTAAATGAGTAGGAATTGTTACATGCATCAGTTGGTTTCTTTTAATCCTTGCATGCATCAATTCAATGCACCTTGAAATGTGAACATGTGGTGGAAAGAAGTGAGAATAAGACTTATAATATGGAAAAACCAAGAGAATGAGATGAGCCCAATAAACCGGAAAGAAGGGAGTATGTATGCCACATGTTCTTTTAGGGTACGATCTTTGTCATTGGTGTATGTGTGGGTGGGGGGGGCGCTATTCGGGCTCATCGGGCACTAGTTAGTACTTTTACATATATAATTAAAGAACAAAATAATGTGTTGTGTATGATTTTCAAAAGAAAGTGTGTCATCTTGCTCAAAATTGCTAAAAGATGTGTTTCTCAAAAAATAACTTCTTTTGCATAAGGTTCAAGACTTGTGCAGGTGGCTTAGTGAACCGAACCTAGAAACATGTGGAGCTCCAACCGTCAGTTGGCAAAGCTGCATCTAGCGGCCACCATCTATAGCAGAGCTGCAACCGTGGAGCGTGGAGCTGGAATCGGCTGCAACCGTGGAGTCCATAGCTGGAATTGGCGATTGGAGAAGTTGCAACCATGGATCACGGAGCTGGAATCGGCGATTGGGGAGAAGTTGCAGCCATGAAGCACAGAGCTCGAATTGGTGATTAGAGAAGCTGCAACAATGGACCAAAGGAGCTGGAATCGGAGATTTTGGAGAAGCTACAACCAGTTGTGGCTGGAGGCGACCCTTCGACGGTGAAAACCTAGAACCGTGCTGCATGGAGCCGCAACCGACAAATGGGGAGCTAGAATTGATGATTTTAAGGGAAGGGGGTCTGCAAAGGTGGACTGTTGTGAACGAGGCGATGAGGGATAGGGCGCCGTTGTGGTGGGCACAGGCGACCGGCGTGGGGGCCGTGGTGGACGGCGCCAGCGAGGCAGCGAGCGGGGCTTGCCCTGTTGCACCTGGGGTCCGAAGAACTGGGGAGTGTCTGCGCCCACGCCACGTCTTCACGTAGGGGAAGGGAGAGAGGGAGGAAAAAGCGCAGACGAGACAAGACAATGCATCCAACGGCGGAGGAGGCGAATAATCTGACGCTTGGGCCGGTCGGCCGGCGCCTAACGATGGGCCAAAATATAATGCATACATTCATGAGCGTACTCTCGTCGCAAAGCACGGGCACTCACCTAGTCCTAGAAAAACTAACGATAGGGGCGGGGGTTGATCTAGAACATGGCAGTGTCATCTAATGAAGACAAAATTAGTTAACGTCCTCTACCCAAGTGTCCAATTCTCATCTTGACCAACAAAACATTTTGACCAGAGGGCATAAACGCTGAATACATACATAGATTCAGAACTAACAATACCGTAACACGAAGACAGTGGCATCCATTCTTGATCGATCCTACGCCGTGCTTGACCAGCGCTATAGGCCCTCAGTGCACGCATGCCACGAAATCATCTCGCGGTTGCTGCGCTGCTGACACTTGACGCCTCATCTTTGAACCAGTCTCCTTGGCCGGCCTCCGTGTCTCATCTGCTCTGCCACTTCGTCTCCTCCACCTCGGCGCCTCGATCAATCCCTATATAATAACAAACACACACAGCTCCTCCCCTCACTCTCTAGCACTCGACCTTGGCTGCGCAAACATGGGCAACGTCCTGCCGCTGCCACGCATGTGCAAGGACACCAGGGTGATGGACGCCACCGTCGCCGGAGCAGCCAAGATGGTGAGGAGGAAAGAACGGCCGGCGGCGGCCAAGGACGTCGTCGCCAGGGCGGACCAATACGGCGCCGAGGAGAAGGAGGCGGCGTGGCCGGAGTGCCGCGTGGAGGACGGCGGGGTGCGGTTGAAGGTGCTGATGACGAGGAAGGAGGCGGCGGAGTTCATGGCGAGGCTGGAAGAGCAGGCCGCCGCGGAGAGTGAATCCAGGACGGGGGAGGTCCTCGCCGGCGGCGCGTTGAGCCCGCCGTGCGAGGTTGCGTGGAGGCCCCGTCTCGCAACCATACCGGAGACGTACTAGCAACTAGCTTCCTCTATCTCGGCTTCTCCACGCATGGCTTGACTTGACCACGTCGGCCGTTTTGTACGTACTGACGTTGGCTAGTAGTAGTAGCTGTACATTATCGGGATACTAGCGCTAGATATTTTTTCAGATGCTCAGATCGTGTACGTGGTTGTTCCTCTTGTTTTCTGTAAGATTATCCCTGGCCAAACACTTTTGTTAGGACATTGACAGTGAAGCGTAAATTTGTTTTACATGTTTTCCAATGGTCAGTTGCCTGAAACTAAAATGGGCATCAGTCAATTTCGTTGAAGAAGAGGACGGGGCGGTAAGTCGGATGCAGTGTCTCGGTCGAGGGCGAGGCGAGACCGAGTCGGAGATAAGGACGATGTCGCTAACCACAGTGTCCCGAGAGGCAGAGGGTTGACGACAAAGTTTTAAATAGCCGGCTATAGCGCAACTACATCGACTTAAATAGCCGGCTAATGAAAGAATTGTCCTGCAGGGTGGAAGGGTTAGTACAAAGGCCACTGCAACGACCCGACGATCATTCTTGAGCCAGTTGCATCGAAAAATCTTTGGATATGGCATTCATTCTTTTGGTCTGTCTGGCTCTCACAATGACTTGAATGTGCTATCAGAATCGCCTATGTTTTCTAGGCTTATAAAAGGTGAAGCTCCCGCTTGCGACTACTCGGTCAACGGGCACAACTACTCGATGTGTTTCTACCTTGCGGATGGCATCTATCCATCATGGGCCACCTTAGTCAAAACAATTCCCCGTCCAGAAGGTAACAAAAACACTCACGTTGCCCAATGTTAAGAAGCTGCAAGGAAAGATGTGGAGAGAGCCTTCAGTGTGTGCCTCAAAAGCGCATTGCAATTGTTCGTGGCACTGCTACTGGAACTCCAAGGTTCTATGGCGAATCATGACTAGTTGCATCATATTGCATAACATGATCATTGAAGACGAGAGAGATATTGCCTGAGAACTTTCGGTACATCACCAACGGGACTCCTATTGAGCCAGAGTATGATACAAACAGGATACTATCATTTATTGAGCATCATCGGAAAATCAAGAACCGTCAAGTTCATACTCAGCTCCAACAAGATCTTGTTGAGCATCATTGACAACGTCTAAGCGAGTCCTAGTTGTTCTATGAAATGCTATTTGCTACACTTGAACCATTTCTTGAGCATAATTCGGTTTGTAAACTATATTCGTAATTCGGTTGAACATTCAGATTTATGTTTAGTTTATATATGTGTGCTAATATGTAGTTGCAATTTATACTAGAATTGCAAAGTTTAGAAAAACAAAAATTTACGCCATTATATTTATGGATTGGCTAGATCCGGTCAAGACTTAGTGGAGTGTATACTTCACTAAGCCTTTTACTACACTAAGTTTTAGGGGATCGGTTAGAAATGTCCCAAGTTAGAAAATAATGCGATTATACAAGGTGCCGTTATTTGACATAGCCTGCAATGACTGGTAGGGATGGTTAGCCGCACCAGAGAGGTGGGAAGAAGGGACGTAGAGAATGGCCGGAGCGAGTCAACGTCCAGTATCCCCGTTGTAACAGTACACGCTGCGTCGATGGAAAATGCAGGCATTTTACTACGTCAGTTCCGTGTCACGACGACGTACCGTGCGTACGTGTACACAGGACACACTCGCCGTTGCCCTCATCATAGGTGGACTCCGGGGACCGAGACTGTAACATATGCCGGCACCTTGAGTTCGACCCCTCCTGGCCATATATTCTTGGTCGTCGTCTTCTTCTGCCAGCGTAACTGCCAAACCAATCGCCATGTTGCAGACCCGTTCCAAGGTGTACGTACCTAGCTACCTAGATGCGCATAAACAAAATGTTCTCCCTCCATGACATGACAGGTTCAGACTTTTCGATGACCTATATATGGCCCTTTAACTACTGAGTGCTGATGAAACAAAATCGGACCTAGAATCACAGGCTTGGGGTGTTACACTAAACAACATAATAATTTTAATAAAATAGTATGAAAATGGCAACAACTTGATGAATATTTAGTGTTAAGTATACGATAAAATTTGTTTTACAATTTCGGAGGGGGTGCCATGGCACGCACGGCACCCCCACTAGATCCGCCACAGAACGAAATGTTCTCCATCCATGACATGACAGGAAAGGGTCGACTCCCACCCCGCGACCCCCGCATCGCCTCCCCTGGCGGCGGTGGGGGGACCATAGCGTACGCCGCCGCAGCCCCCTCCCACCCCGCCCAACCTCCTCGCTGCCATCGGAGGAGTGGTTGGAGAAGCCGCGTCGGCTCCCAGGAAAATGGTGGCGGGGCGCCTCCGCTGGCCTGCTTCCATGCCCCCCCCCACCACCACCACACACCTACCGTCAGCTCCTGTCACGCCCCGGCGCCGGTGCGCATCCGCCGGCTTCCCTCTCCTCGGCCCTCGACCGCCCCTTCCCTTCAGGCTCCGGCTGCCCCTCCATTCATCGGCGCATCCTCAGCCCCCGCCATACTCGCGCCAGATACGAGGCTGCTACCAGCATCCTTGTAGTTCAAATTTTGGCTTGCTGTCGCATATACATGTAGTTCTAATTTAAATTACTGCCAATAAATGGCTAGAAACTCACTTCATGTCTTAAAAGGCCAAACGAACCCTGAAAATTCTCAAATTTTAACCTAACATTTGTATCCGTGTATGGTAACAATAAGAAAATGTTTCATACAATTTAAACACTATCCGTTGCTATTGTATCCAATATTAGTCTTTCAAATCAATACAAAAATTCAACTACATCATACACAATTTCTTATAGGAACCATTTGCAATGAAAATTCACGGGTCTATTTATATTACGCCAGAAGTCTCATTGCCTTTGTCTAGCTCAAGTGTCGCTTACCCTCAATCCCTATTACCCAACCCCCCTTTTTTTTATCAAAATCATGTTGTGGAGACATTTCATGAGAGCGTGTACGGTTGCTGCCTCTCCCACGGGAGATCAGCCGCATCCGCCAACAAGGCAGCAGCAGCAGCCGAGAAGGCTGCAACATGCAGCTTCTGAGACGGGCGCTGCAAATGTCGAGATCGCTCGAGCAGCCGTCCGGGGGCTTCCGCAAACTAAAGAAGAAGAAAAGGCAAAAAAAGTAATCCTAGTTGGTTAGTGCGGTTCTTGCTGAACGAAGAGGTCATGAGTTCGGTTCACGTCGCCTGCACTTTTAGGTGTTTAAAAAAAGATCACCCTACCCTTTGCTATGAATGGATATGAAGAGATCTTTTTCGTTAATGTGTTAGAGGTTGTACCTCCGATTTTCTATTATTCTAAACCAATACCATAACGATGACAACAGCGTCATCCATGGTTGATCGATTCGACGCTCCGTGCTTGACCAGCGCTATTTTTTCCCCCTGGCCCTCACTGTACGCAAGCAACGAAATCATCTAGCGATTGCTGTGCTGGTGACACTTGGCCACTCATCGATCGAATGCGATCTTTTACTCCCTTCGTCTCATAATATAAATGTGTTTTTAACACTACGGAGGGAATACCTTTGAACGAGTCTCCTTGGCCCGCCTCCGTGTCTCATTTGCTCCGCCACTTCGTCTTCCCACACCACGGCGCCTCGATCGATCCCTATATAATAACACACGCAGAGAGAGAAGTGTCACTCAGAACTCTAAACACACCAACGGCGCCACCACCTCCTCTTCCTCACTCTCTCTAACACACGAGCTTGGCTGCGCAGACATGGGCAACGCCCTGCCGGTGCCACGCACGTGCAGGGAAACCAGGGTGGTGGACGCCACCGTCGCCGCCGGTGCCAGGAGGGTGAAGAGGAAGGAGCGGCCGGCGGCGGCCAAGAACATCGTCGTCGACGGGGCGGATCAACACGGCGTCGAGGAGAAGGAGGTGGCGTGGCCGGAGTGCCGCGTGGAGGACGGCGGGGTGCGGTTGAAGGTGCTGATGACGAGGAAGGAGGCGGCGGCGTTCATGGCGAGGCTGGAGCAGGCCGCGGCGGAGAGTAAATCCAGGACGGGGGAGATCCTCGCCGGCGGCGTGATGAGCCCGTGCGAAGCTGCGTGGAGGCCCCGTCTCGCAACCATACCGGAGACGTACTAGCTTAGCTATCTCCGGCCTCTTCCCGCATGCATGGTTTGACCACGTCGGGCGTTTTTTTGTACCTAGTGACGTAGTAGCTCGTAGCTGTACAATTTCGGGATACCAGCACTAGATATTTAGATGCTCGTAACTTTCAGATCATGTACGTGGTTGTTCCTACTGTTTTCTGTGTGACTGGCCAAGCACCTTTTTTTAGGAAATTGACAATGAAAGCATAAATTTGTTTTCGCGGTTGCTAGTGGCCAGTTGCCTGAAATTAGAATCGGGGTTGGTCGATTTTGTTGAAGAAGAGTGCGAGGTGGCGAGTCAGCTGCAGCGTCTCCGTCGAGGGCGAGGCAGGACCAAGTCGGAGATAGGGACGATGTGGCTAACCATGGTGTCGCCGGTGGAGACGAGGAAAAAGATTGACGAGTGCAGATGCAGGGGGTGGTTACCAGCACCAGCGAGATAGGGAGGAGGGATGTGTAGAGGAACGGTCGGGGTGGTGGCGGCAGCTTGAGTAGGCGGGCGTGGGTGCACGACGTCTTCCACGAGTAACAATGGACAACAGTTCCACTGGTGGCGAAGGACGGGTCTACCATCTATGGTGCACTACCAATGCCAGGAACACGCGAGGAAAATCGGCTGTTCAACTTATCTAAATTACAAATTCGGCCAATTTACATATAGCTATTGTAGAGAATGGTCGGGGTGGCGCTGGCGGCTTCGGTAGGGCGGTTGCGAGTGAGCGACGTGGTTCGTGAGTAACAGTGCAGAACGGTTCGACGGGTGGCGGAGGACGGGTCTACCATCTATGGTGCACTACCAATGCCAGGAACACGCGAGGAAAATCGGTTGTTCAACTTATCTAAATTACAAATTCGGCCAATTGACAGGAAGACGCCCGAAAATCAGTTGTTCCTTCTTCCACAAATCAACTTAACCAAATTGCAAATTCAGTATACGGATGATTATAAATAGCCAACGCCCCTGTATTCTTTAGTATGCACCTCCCAAGTGGACTGTTGTTTTTCAGGCAAAAAAGGAGTGGACTATTACTCCGTGCTAGTTGCGTCGGTGGAAAAAATACATGCATTTTTACTATGTCAGTCTTTTGTGTCACGACGATGTACCGTACATAGGTGTAGAGACAGAGACCGTGACATATGCCGGCAACTTGAGTCCGACATATTGCTGACCCGTTCCAAGCTAGAATTACTAGCTAAGCTAGAGGCGCATAAGCAAAATGTTCTCCATCCATGACATGAACTTGTTATGCCCTATATATGGCCACTTAACTAGTACAGTATAATGAAACGCCGGCAAATCGGTAACTTAATATGACCAGTTCAAATCCATATAATTAGTTACACATACACGAATGCCTCTGTTAATGATGTACCACCATTAACGATACAGTCCACATGTACTAGCAGTCAGTAGTCAGTCCACACGCATCGCCGACGCTACATGACTTTAGAGACGAAAAGCGACACAATTATAACGTCTGTTTGCGTGGAAATTCCTTGTCTGATTCGTTTGTTTGCGAGCATATTCTCATTCACACCGACGATTTCCCCAAGTGGTACATATTTTTCTATTATCAGAGTTTAAAACTGCAAGAATTCCATGGCAATGATTTTGCTTGATGTTTACATTTAGTAGACCTGGTCAGATCATTATGTCTAGGAAAACCAAACGTCCCATTTGAGAGGATACTTGACACTTGCGAGTCTAGTTTGCAAACTTGCACTTGGTAGAGCTTCACGTCATGCACGGCCTAGTAAAGAAAGAGTTCCACACCAACCTAAGAATGAAATTTCTTAGGAAATAAGAGTTACTTACAAAGTGATATCTTCTTCTCTTGCCCCTTTTTCAGGAAAAAGGAGTGTTTATTCTTGATTTCATGAATGAAACCGTTAAACATTACTAGAGTCCAAACACATAGATTATTGTGAACAAAAAAGAAATAATTTTGTTACCGACAACGAGCATACCGAGCAATGTAAGAACAAAAATACTGACTATATCAACGCTAAAACGGGCTAAGTGAGCACCAATAGGATCATATTATGCCTTCCTTCGAATGAGACCCCGGTGGAGTCTAGATAAAGTCTTACTCCCATACCTTCCTTTGAATGAGACCCCAGCGATGTCCAGAAAAAGTCTTACTCCCAAGCCTTCCTTTGAATGAGACCCCGGCGGAGTCCAGAAAAAGTCTTACTTGGAAGGTAAGCTAGAGTAATTGACGGTGCCAGAGTCACACAATGTCTGAAACAAGCGATACCTGTCTTCGAGGTCATTGTAAAAGTTTGGTTTTTCTGGTGAGAAATTCACTAAGCAATAAATGTTTTCCAATCTAGATTATACCCTGCGAGTTTACTGTTGCAAGATTCCAAGCCAACAAATAATTTGCTTGGTTACAAGGTTAAATCTTTGTGCGAGCTAGGATCACAAGCCCACTATGGTTTTTTGTTCCATGTGCATTTACACTTACATTATTCGAGGAATCACATAATGATTGTATGCCAATGACTAATTTTCCTAATTACAAGGTTAAATCTACCTAGATATTTTTTTACAGGAAAACAAACACCCCATTCAAGATTGGGAATCAAGCTTGCACACTTAGTTGACACTTGGCAGAGCTCCACATCAGGCATGACTCAAAAAGAAAGAAATCCAACATAAAACCTTAGCATTATAATGTATATATCCGAGGTAAAATCTCACAATGGATATTTCCTTAGACTACCCACGATGGGTTTGACATAGGTAGTAACATCACACATATCTAGGCAAATTAGATGATGTGGCAAAGTAATTAATGAAGAAACAGAGACATATGATAACATAGCTAGTTACTCATAGTAGAGCAAGTACATGGTGACATAAGCAGACTATAAGGAATAGAATAATATATCTTTGCTTAGTTGAAGGAGAGAGAAGAGAAGCAGCTCTTGGTTAGTACACTAGTAGAAAAGGGGGCAATGGTCCAGGCTGAGTCAGCCCATTAGTCCCGGTTCAGTATAGAACCGGGACAGATGGGGGCATTGGACCCGGTTCGTGAGCCCAGGGGGGCGGCCGGGCCACGTGGGCCATTGGTCCCGGTTCGTCTGGATCTTTTGGTCTCGGTTGGTGGGACGAACCGGGACCAATGGGCCTGGCTCCTGGCCCACCACCATTGGTCCCGGTTGGTGACATGAACCGGGACCAAGGGCTGCCCTTTAGTCCCGGTTCATGCCACGAACCGGGACCAATGAGGTGCCTATATATACCCTCGCCCGCGAGCAGAGCACTTCAGTGCTCTGTTTTTCTCTGGCCGGCGAGGGGAGGGGTTTGTGGTGCTCTAGCTCACCTCCTATGCACATGAGGTGTTCGATGAAATGCCCGAGCCACAGTAGTTAAGCTTTCTCCTCTCGAAGCTCGACCTCAAAGCTCCATTTTCCTCGAGATTTGTCTAGATTTAGCGGTCCGTACTGGAATTGCTGCAGTCGAAGGCAGAGAATGATGTGCCTGACAAAGGATTTGAGAAGCTACTGAAAATATTGAAGAAGAAGCTACCAAAGGATAACGAATTGCCCGACAGTACATACGCAGCAAAGAAGGTCGTATGCCCTCTAGGATTAGAGGTGGAGAAGATACATGCATGCCCTAATGACTGCATCCTATAGCGCGGTGCATATAAGGATCTGAACGCATGCCCGGTATGCAGTGCATTGCGATATAAGATCAGACGAGATGACCCTGGTGATGTTCACGGCGAGCCCCACAAGAAGAGGGTTTCTGCAAAGGTGATGTGGTATGCTCCTATAATACCACGGTTGAAACGTCTGTTCAGAAACGGAGAGCATGCCAAGTCGATGCGATGGCACAGTAAGGACCGTAAGAAAGGCGGGAAGTTGAGAGCACCCGCTGACGGGTCGCACTGGAGAAAAATCGTGATAAAGTACTGGGATGAGTTTGCAAAGGACCCAAGGAACGTATGGTTTGCTTTAAGCGCGGATGGCATTAATCCTTTCGGGGAGCAGAGCAGCAATCACAACACCTGGCCTGTGACTCTATGTATGTATAACCTTCCTTCTTGGATGTGCATGAAGCGGAAGTTCATTATGATGCCAGTTCTCATCCAAGGCCCTAAGCAACCCGGCAACGACATTGATGTGTACCTAAGGCCATTAGTTGAAGAACTTTTACAGCTTTGGAATGGAAACGGTGTACGTACGTGGGATGAGCATAGACAAGAGGAATTTAACCTAAAAGCGTTGCTGTTCGTGACCATCAACGATTGGCCCGCTCTCAGTAACCTTTCAGGACAGACAAACAAAGGATACCACGCATGCACACACTGTTTAGATGACACTGAAAGTATATACCTCGACAAATGCAGGAAGAATGTGTACCTGGGCCATCGTCGATTTCTTCCGACCTACCATCAATGTCGAAAGAAAGGCAACCATTTTAAAGGCGAGGCAGATCACCGGAAGAAGCCCGCCATGCGTACCGGTGATCACGTACTTGCTATGGTCAATGATTTACACGTAATCTTTGGAAAGGGTCCCGGCGCACTAGCTGTTCCGAATGACGCTGAGGGACACGCACCCATGTGGAAGAATAAATCTATATTTTGGGACCTACCCTACTGGAAAGACCTAGAGATCCGCTCTTCAATCGACGTGATGCACGTGACGAAGAACCTTTGCGTGAACCTGCTAGGCTTCTTGGGCGTGTATGGAAAGACAAAAGATACACCTGAGGCACGGGAGGACCTGCAACGTTTGCACGGAAAAGACGGCATGCCTCCAAAGTAGTATGAAGGTCCTGCCAGCTACGCTCTTACGAAAGAAGAGAAAGAAATCTTCTTTGAATGCCTGCTCAGTATGAAGGTCCCGACTGGCTTCTCATCGAATATAAAGGGAATAATAAATATCCCAGAGAAAAAGTTCCAGAACCTAAAGTCTCATGACTGCCACGTGATTATGACGCAACTGCTTCCGGTTGCATTGAGGGGGCTTCTACCGGAAAACGTCCGATTAGCCATTGTGAAGCTATGTGCATTCCTCAATGCAATCTCTCAGAAGGTGATCGATCCAGAAATCATACCAAGGCTAAGGAGTGATGTGGTGCAATGTCTTGTTAGTTTCGAGCTGGTGTTCCCACCATCCTTCTTCAATATCATGACGCATGTCCTAGTTCATCTAGTCGACAAGATTGTCATTCTGGGGGCCGTATTTCTACACAATATATTCCCCTTTGAGAGGTTCATGGGAGTTCTAAAGAAATATGTCTGTAACCGCGCTAGGCCAGAAGGAAGCATCTCCATGGGCCATCAAACAGAGGATGTCATCGGGTTTTGTGTTGACTTCATTCCTGGCCTTAAGAAGATAGGTCTCCCTAAATCGCGGTATGAGGGGAGACTGACTGGAAAAGGCACGCTAGGAGCGGACTCAATAATATGCAGGGACGGGCATTCTTGATCTCAAGCACACTACACAGTTCTACATAACTCTACCTTGGTGACCCCGTATGTCGATGAACACAAGAACAGTCCGCGCTCCAAACACCCGGAGCAGTGCGACGACTGGATTACATGTGAACACATTAGGACATTCAGCAGTTGGTTGGAAGCACGTCTCAGAGGTGACAACACTATTTGTGATGAGTTGTACTTGTTGTCCAAGGGACCATCTTTGACTGTATTGATTTACAAAGGATACGAGATAAATGGGAATACATTTTACACGATTGACCAAGATCAAAAGAGCACCAACCAAAACAGCGGTGTCCGCTTTGATGCAACAACCGAAAAAGGAAAGGACACATATTATGGTTACATAGTGGACATATGGGAACTTGACTACGGACAAGATTTTAAGGTCCCTTTGTTTAAGTGCAAATGGGTCAATCTGTCAGGAGGCGGGGTACATGTAGACCCACAATATGGAATGACAACAGTCGATCTGAAAAATCTTGGGTACACTCATGAACCGTTCGTCCTAGCCAATGATGTGGCATAGGTTATCTATGTGAAGGACATGTCTACCAGACCGAGAAAAAGAAAAGATATGAAAACGAATATAGGATGAGCCAAAGCACCACATAGTTCTTTCTGAAAAAAGGGTCGTCCTGAGAGTGGAGGGCAAGACAAACATGTCTGAAGATTATGAAAAGTTTAATGAAATTCCTCCCTTCAATGTCAAGGCTGACCCAAGCATCCTGATAAACGATGAAGATTATCCATGGTTACGGCGCAATAAGCAAATGACACAAGCGAAGAAAAAGTGAAGACTTTCTCCCGCAACTATTATGATGATACCATGCCAAATTTGTAACAGACGAGTATGCTACGCCAACTTTTTCAGAGTTCATTTGAAAACTATGAATTTAGGTCGAATTTTCTCTATAGGTGCATCTATGTTCAAATTTTAACTATTCAAATTTGAAAACTAATGGCACTAACAGAAAGTTTATAATTTTTCTAAAACTAATGACACTAACAGAAAGTTTATAATTTTTTTAAAACTAATGGCACTAACAGAAAGTTCATAATTTTGCTGACCTAAAAGCAAAAAGAATTAAAAAATAAAGCAAAAAACAAAAGAAAATAAATAATACAGAAAACAAAACAAAAAAACTAGAAAAAAATAAAAATAGCAACAATAAGTATTTTGTTGTAAGTAGAAACAAAATAAAATAAATAAAGCAACAAAGAAAACAAAAAAACAAAAAAAGTGTTTTCAAATTTGAAAACTAATGGCACTAACAGAAAGTTTATATTTTTTCTAAAACTAAAAGCAAAAAGAATTAAAAAATAAAGCAAAGAACAAAAGAAAATAAATAATGCAGAAAACAAAACAAAAAACTGGAAAAAAATTAAATATAGCAACAATAAGTATTTTGTTGTAAGTAGAAAAAAACAAAAAAAACAAAAAAAATGCCACCTACTGGGCACCCACGGCCTGAATACGACTAGAAACCCTACCATGGGCCAGGATTCAGGCCCGCCGGGGGGCCAGTAGGCCCACAAGCACACATTGCACGGTTAGGCCCAAAAGCCTGCTTTAGAGAGGAGCTCGAGGGGAAAGGCGCACCGCACCTTATAAACAGGTGCGGCTCCCTCTCAACTAGCGAGGTGGGACTAAACATTTGGGCGCGGGGCAGCACAAGGCCTTTGTTCCCGGTTGGTGGCACCAACTGGGACCAAAGGGGGCATTGGTCCCGGTTGGTAGCACAAACCGGAACCAAAGGCCCCCCTTTAGTCCCGGTTGGTGGCACCAACCAGGACTAAAGGGGGCATTAGTCCCGGTTGGTTTCATGAACCGGGACCAATGCTCTTGCTATATAAGCAGCACTTAGCAGTTTTTGACCAAATCACCCACTTCTCGCCCGACGCCCCCTGCTCCTCCTCGTCGCCGTCGCCGCCCGACGCCCCTGCGCCTCCTCGTCTTCATCGCCACCGACGCCGTCAGGCTGCTCGCCTTCGCCGTCGCTGCCGCCACCGACGCCGTCAGGCTGATCGCCTTCGCCGTCGCCGCCGCCCCTGTGAGCAATGTACAACCCCTCCCGTCCCGCGCCCCTACGCCCCTGTCCTGCGCGGCTGCCGCGCCGCCGCCCCTGCCCTGCGCGGCTGCCGTGCGCCGCCCCTGCCCTGCGCTGGCGCCGCGCGCCGCCCAGCCGCCCCTGCCCTGCCCCGCCGGCGCCACCACGCTGCCGCCATGCATGCCCCTCTGCCTCGCCGGCGCCACCACTTTTTTATTAGTTTAATTTTTTTCATATATATATAATGTATATGTATGTATGTGGTTCATATGTTGCAATATGTTTTTTTATTTTTATTAGTTTATTTTTTTTGTTCATATGTGATGTATATGTGTATGTGGCTATAATGTATATGTGTATGTGATGTATGTGGCTAGAATTTGCTAAGTTTTTTGTTCATATATAGAAAGTTACAATTTTAGAAAAGTTTTATATATGCAAAAGTTACAATTTTAGAAAAAGAAGGATAGGAAAGAAGAACTTAAGAAGAGGAAAGAAAGAAGAAGAGGAGAGGAAAAGAAGAGGATAAATAAATAAGAAGAAGAAAAAAGAAGAAAAAGAAGAGGAGAAGAAGAAAGGGATAGTGGAGAGGAAGAGAAAATGAGAGGAAGAAGAGGATAAAAAAATAAGAGGAAGAAAAAAAAAGAGGAGAAGAAAGAATTAGAGGAGTTCTTCTCCTCTATTCTTTCTTCTCATCTTTTTTTTCTTCTTCCTCTTTTTTTTATCGGGAACGAGGGTCGTCGAGGGACATAGTATTGGGGAACGTTGCAGAAAGTTAAAATTTTTCCTACGGTTTCACCAAGATCCATCTATGAGTTCATCTAGCAACGAGTCATGGGAGAGAGAGATTGCATCTACATACCACTTTGTAGATCGCGAGCGGAAGCGTTCAACGAACGGGGATGAAGTAGTCGTACACACCGTGATCCAAATCACCGGAGATCCTAGCACCGAAAGCACGGCACCTCCGCGTTCAACACACGTACGGTCAGCGTAACGTCTCCTCCTTCTTGATCCAGCAAGGGGGAAGGAGAGGTTGATGGAGATCCAGCAGCACGACGACGTGGTGGTGGATGCAGCAGAACTCCGGCAGGGCTTCGCTAAGCAACTACGGGAGGAGGAGGAGGTGTTGCAGGGAGGAGGGAGGCGCCAGGGCTTATGGGTGCGGCCACCCCTCCCTCCCCTCCCTTTATATAGGCGCATGAGAGGGGGGAGGGCGCAGCCTTGCCCCTTCCTCCAAGGAAGGGGTGCGGCCAAGAGGGGGGGAGGAGTCCATCCTCCCCAAGGCACCTCGGAGGTGCCTTCCCCTCTTTGGACTCTTCCCTCTCCAAGTCTTCTTGGCGCATGGGCCTCTTGGGGCTGGTGCCCTTGGCCCATATAGGCCAGGGCGCACCCCCTATAGCCCATGTGGCCCCCCCGGGGCAGGTGGACCCCCCGGTGGACCCCCGGACCCCTTTCGGCACTCCCGGTACAATACCGATAAAGTGTGAAATTTTTCCGGCGACCAAAACAAGACTTCCTATATATAAATCTTTACCTTCGGACCATTCCGGAACTCCTCGTGACATCCAGGATCTCATCCGGGACTCCGAACAACATTCGTTTTGCTGCATACTCATATTCATACAACCCTAGCGTCACCGAACCTTAAGTGTGTAGACCCTACGGGTTCGGGAGACATGCAGACATGACCGAGACGACTCTCGGGCAATAACCAACAGCGGGATCTGGATACCCATGTTGGCTCCCACATACTCCACGATGATCTCATCGGATGAACCACGATGTCGAGGATTCAATTAATCCCGTATACGATTCCCTTTGTCAATCGGTATTTTACTTGCCCGAGATTCGATCGTCGGTATCCCAATACCTTGTTCAATCTCGTTACCGGCAAGTCACTTTTCTCGTACCGTAATGCATGATCCCGTGATCAAACACTTTGATCACATTGAGCTCATTATGATGATGCATTACCGAGAGGGCCCGGTGATACCTCTCCGTCAAACGGAGTGACAAATCCCAGTCTCGATCCATGTCTACCCAACAGACACTTTCAGAGGTACCCGTAGTATACCTTTATAGTCACCCAGTTACGTTGTGACGTTTGGCACACCCAAAGCACTCCTACGGTATCCGGGAGTTACACGATCTCATGGTCTAAGGAAAGGATACTTGACATTGGAAAACTCTAGCAAACGAACTAAGCGATCTTATGCTATGTTTAGGATTGGGTCTTGTCTATCACATCATTCTCCTAATGATGTGATCCCGTTATCGATGACATCCAATGTCCATAGTCAGGAAACCATGACTATCTGTCGATCAATGAGCTAGTCAACTAGAGGCTCACTAGGGACATGTTTGTTGTCTGTTATTCACACATGTATTACGATTTCCGGATAACACAATTATAGCACGAATAAAGACAATTATCATGAATAAGGAAATATAATAATAATGCTTTTATTATTGCCTCTAGGGCATATTTCCAACACATAGATGTAGTGCCGTCATACTCCCTCGTTGTCGATATACCCGCCCCCTCCCGATAGCTTCAACACGTGGGGGGGGGGGGTCGATATTACCCCCTCCTTTAAGCGTTCTCGAGGCCACCCCTAACCCTTGAAGCGTTGTTGAGGCCACCCGAAACCCTAGGGAAGCAGCGTCGAGGCTAGATCTACATTTGCCACTAATATATCCATCTGTCATGTTTGAATAATAATTGCCATGTTGTACATATTTGTAGAAACTATGGACACCGCCCGAGACGAAGCAAAAGAAGCGTTGTTGAGGGACATAATCGCAGAAGGAAATGATGTCGTCTCGTTGTTTCTCAACGACACCGATGGTCTAGAAGGAGAGGGTGAAGAAGCTGGCTCCGGTGACCTAATGCCGGTGCAAGAAGGAGAACGTGAGGACGGCTCCGGTGACCCAATGCCGGTGCAAGAAGGAGACCGTGATGACGGCTTCGGTGACCGAACCGAGTCCGGCCAGGTATATATATTAGTTAAGCCTGTGCTGACTAGCTAATTGATGCATTCATTGTTTTGGTATGAACACATATTAATTAAGTCTTTGTTCTTTTTTCTAGCCCTACGGATCGAGCACAACTGAGGTAAAGAGACGAGGCCCGAAGAAAAAGTTGAGTTCGGATGAAAGGTTTGAGATCATAGCAATCGCGCCCGACGGCCAACCTATTGAACCCATCCGAACAAAGAAGGCATTTGTTGCTCAGTGCGGGGTTCTGGTTAGGGACAAGATCCCGATCAGCATCCAGCAATGGTTTAAGCCGACTACAGAAGACTCTGAGGTGTCTTACGTCAATGATATGCAGAAAAATGATTTTTGGACTGAGCTGAAGACAAATTTCACCCTACCGCCAGTGGATGATCCGGAGAAGCCAGTTAAAGAGCAATTAATCAAGTCTTTTGCTCTTAAGAGGATGGCAGACCTATTCAGGAGGTGGAAGAAAGACCTGAATAGGTTTGTCGAGAAAGAAGAGACACCAGAATTCAAGGGCATATATGAGAAGATCAGATGACTGGCCTGCATTTGTGGCCCACAAGACATCGGAAAAGAGTAAGAAGATGTCGACGACAAACAAGAAAAATGCTGCGAAGAAGAAGCTTCACCATCACACGGGGTCAGGTGGCTACCTCGTGCCCGGCCTAAGTGGGCCAAGGCTGAGAATGATCTGGTTGAAAAAGGGATCGAACCAGAGACAATGAACTGGCCAGACCGTTGCCGGACTTGGTTCTTCGGGGCTGGCGGAACCTTGGACCCTGTAACAGGGAAGTGCATTTGGACGGACGAGAAACTTGACATACCCTTGAAGAAGCTTCTGTACTATATCAATGCAACGCAGCAAGGGACATTCCGTCCAGACAGAGAGAACGACGAGCTTACAAAGGCCCTCGGGAATCCTGAGCACCCTGGACGGACACGAGGCACGCCAGGCTCCATTCCGTGGAGGGCTGGGTTTCCGGACGCAGGCGGTTACAAAAGCCAGGAGAGGAGGAAGAAAGTGCAGCAGTCCGAACTGCAGGCGCTTAAAGCAAGGGTACTCGGGATAGAGGAACGAGAAGCAATTCGCAGCAAACGAACTGCCGAAGCTTCCCCTGAAGCTACCCCGACTATCTTTAGTCACCGACATGAAGATAATTAGTACTCTCAAGTGCCCATCGTGTAATTAGTACTCCTATTTACTCTCCGGTGCCCATCGTGCTCTTTACCCTATTATTAAAAGTACTTCCTTCGTTTCTTTTTAGTTTGCATATACAATTTGATCAAAGTCAAATTTTGTAATGTTTGACTAACTTTATAGGAGAAAATACCAATATTCACAGCATGAAATCAACATTATTAGATGCATCACGAAATTAACTTTCGTATACCATATAACTTTGGCATTGTAGATGTTGATATTTTTTGATACAAATTTCGTCAAACTGTGGTTAGTTTGACTTTGATCAAATTTTATATACAAAGTTACGTGCCGATATTAGTTTACAGAGGGAGTAAAAAGAAACGGAGTAAAAAGACGAGATTGGCATGTGAAGATTTTCTTCAGTTACTTCACGACACATGCGTGCAGATCCACTTCACACTTCTGAAGAAAAAGAGAGCCGCCGGCGGCGGCGGCGGCGTTGGGGTCTCTGGCCGGCTGCGGCGGGCATACGGGAGTAGGGGTCCACGCCGGCGTCCGGGTGTCAGCGCACGCCAAGGAGAGTCGTCTTGTCTTCCTCGGCGCCTCTGGGCGGAGGCAGGCGGCAGCGAGCCGCGGAGATCTTGTCCTCGCCCCCCTCAGCACTGTCCTCCTGTCGACCAGATCGATGGTGAGCATCGGCGAGCTGCACCGTCGACCATACAGCATGCTCCTCCTCCTAATTCTGCTTTCTTTCTTCTTAATCCCAGGTTCATGCCCAGGCTGCGCTGGTGCGGTAAGTGGTGAGCGGCGGCGGCGGCGGCGGCGTCCTCTGCTGTTGCCCGATTCTTCCAAATCCTTGGTTCAGGCTAGGTGCGGCAATGAGCCGCCGCCTCGTCCCCATTGGCAGGCGCATCTTGGAGCAGAACATCAAGGACCGGTACCGTGCTGGAGTCATTGGCACTGAGGATGCACTCCAGCTGTTTGACGAATTGCTCCCCCGTATGCTGGGCGCTCCTCGATCCATGCCATCAACTACCTCCTCACCGTTGTCGGCCGTGATTGCCCTGCGCTCGGCGTCTCGCTCTTCAACCGCGTCTCAAGGTCCAAGGTGTTGACGTATAATGTGTTGCCTAGTCTCTTCCATTAGATCGGTCTTTTGGTTGCATTGGCTAGAGCATGCACTTCTACATGGTATCAGAGCCAAGAGGTCTTGAGTTCAAGACCCGGCTAGCGCAATTAAATTGCAGCCCACTTTCGGTCCACGTTTAGGCCTAAGGAAGCCACACGTGAGGGGGAGTGTTGACATATAATGTGTTGCCTAGTCTCTTCCATCAGATCGGTCTTTTGGTTGCATTGGCTAGAGCATGCACTTCTACACAAGGTGGCGCCCAGCAGTATCACCTATGCCATTCTGGTCGACTGCTGCTGCCGCGCTGGCCGCCAGGACCTTGGACACACTGCCATGGGACACGTCATCAAGATGGGATTTCTTGCAGATGCTATTATCACTTTCAGCCACCTACTAAAGGCCATCTGTGCGGAGAACAAGACCAGCTACGCAATGGAAATCGTACTCCGAATAATGCCCATGTTTAACTGCGTACCCAACATTTTCTCCTACAGCATTCTTTTCAAGGGTCTCTGCAATGAGAGGAGAAGCCAAGAGGCTCTTGAGCTGATTAACATTATGGTTGAGGATGGATGAGGTTGCTGCCGACCTGATGTGGTGACCTATAGCACTGTAATCGATGGCTTGTTGAAAGAGGATGAGGTAGGCAAGGCTTACAGCCTATTTTGTGAAATGCTACAGAGGGGGATTTTGTCAAATGTTGTGACCTATAACTCAATCATCTCTGGCAAGTGCAAGATTCATCTGATGGACAAGGCTGAGGAGGTTCTTCAACAGATGTTTGATAGAGGAATTATGCCTGATGCTGCCACATATAATAGTCTAATACATGGATATTATTCATTAGGACAGTGCGAAGAGGTGGATCGGATTCTCATGGAAATGTCTAGAAATGGTGTTCAACCAAATGTTGTAACTTACAATGTACAGATGGATTATCTTTGCAAGAGCGGAAGATGTGCTGAAGCTAGGAAGATTTTTGATTCTACGGTCAGTTTGGGCCCAAAACCGACCATTACTACCTACAACATTCTGCTTCATGGAATCATGGGTATGCTATGGAAAAATCTTTTCATGATATGCATTCTCTCATTGATTTGATGGTAGGAAATGGCATTGCACCAGATCATTATGTCTACAACATACTCATGTCTGCATGTGCTAAAGAAGAAATGGTTAGTGAGGTAATGCATATATTTAAAAAATGCGGCAGCATGGGTTGAACCCTGATGTAGCGACCTATGGAGCGGTAGTAAACTTGCTTTGCAGCATGGGCCGAATGGATGATGCTATGTACCAATACAATCAAATGATAACCGAAGGATTAGCTCCTGATATCATAGTTTTCAGCACCCTTATAAGTGGTTTCTGTACTTGTGGCAAATGGGAGAAGGTTCATGAACTATTTTCTGAGATGTTGGATCGCGGTATCTGTCCCAACACAGTGTTCTTCACCACAATTATGGACCGCCTTTGCAAAAATGGAAGGGTTATGGAAGCCCAAGATCTCTTCGACCTGATGGTACACATGGGTGTGAAGCCTGATGTGTGTACTTATAACACACTGATAGGTGGATTCTTGTTCATTGGTAAGATGGATGAAGTGAGTAAGTTACTT
The DNA here is from genome assembly GCA_032464435.1 of Aegilops umbellulata. Lineage (NCBI taxonomy): Eukaryota > Viridiplantae > Streptophyta > Magnoliopsida > Poales > Poaceae > Aegilops > Aegilops umbellulata. Next base: position 507,600,603 of record CP136059.1, read on the forward strand.
GACAATATGGTCTCAATTGGCTTGAAACCAAATGTTATCACATATAGCATGCTGATTGATGGTTACTCTAAGAATGGAAGGATAGATGATGCATTGGTTGTTTCCAGGGAAATGTTGGCCGGGAAGGTTAAGCTTTGTGTTATCACTTTTAATATTATGATTGGTGCATTGCTTAAATGTGGCAGGAAGGCAGAAGCCAAAGATTTGTTTGACGGTATCTGGGCCAAAGGATTAGTGCCCGACGTTATTACATATAGCTTAATGATACAAAAACTTATTGAGGAAGGTTCTCTACAAGAGTCTGATGATCTATTCCTTTCTATGGAGAAGAATGGATGTGTTGCCGACTCCCATATGCTAAATGCTATAGTTAGAAGCTTACTTCAGAAGGGGGAGGTGCCCAGGGCTGGGACTTACCTGTCTAAAATTGATGAGAGGTGCTTCACCCTTGAAGCTTCCACAGCTGGCTTGTTGACTGCACTTGCTTCAGGGGGGAAATGTCAGGAATATAAGGGGTTACTGCCTGAAAGATATCACTCTATTCTGAAACAGGGCACCGATTGAAACTTTTTCTACAGATTTTGCGTAGATGCTCTGTAGTGCTAATCAAGGGCTGAAGTTCTCTTTAGGTTACTTCTTCCAACCTTTTCTTTCTTTAGTACGTCTGAAATGTAATAATCGCTGGAGAAACTGTAGTAAACTTCTCTGACTGTCAACCCTTTCTAGAGATTTTTTAGTACTTCTTCCAACAAGCTAGTAGTAAACTTTCTGACTATCACCATTCTGTTGATCCACTATATGTGTTTCATACATATGGATGGCTACTACTTCAAGGGAGTTGCACATTTATCCTCAGCTAAGCTGCAATTTTTAATTAGTTTTGTCAGTTCTGGATTTGTCCTAATAAGTTATCCTTGGCACCTTTTGCCTTACTTTTCTGATGTACTGATTGTCATATGCTAGATATTCAGCCCTTCATAACTTGAGTAAACTTTGGAGTAAAGCTATGGCAAGTTGGTAACCATTGTACTCCATTAACCATGCTGTTATAGTTGGCAGCAACCATTGTAGATCTGCGTTTCTCCAGTCCTAGGATCGCCGTCGCCTCACCCCGTCGTGGTTTGCTTCACGGTCTGCCCTACTTTGTACACCTCAAGCCTCCTCTTTTGTGCCAGATCCAATACTTTGTACACCTCAAGCCTCCTAATTAGAAGCTTTGCGTATTCACAAAAAGAAAATTGTACTGATCATCATGACTGTCTTGTGCACGACCACTCGTTGAAGTTGTCAGCAGTAAGTTAGTTCCTGTATTCCATTTCTCTTTTACATTATATGGGAAGCATGATTGTCCTCAACTAGAATCGGTCCATTACGACTTAACATTCTATTCGTCATGACTTTAATTTCAGATTCATGGTGCCCTACATGATTACAACGAAGATGTTAGGTGCTATTGACTGAGTTTTTGTTTGGACATCACAGATTGACTGAGTTTTTTTATTGTTCGTTCCACATGGTTAACCTTTTCCCCTTGATCTTACATGTGAATTTGAAATTTTGTAGTGACTCAAACTACGTTGTCCTAAAGGGCATTAGTAACGACCCTTTAGTTCCGGTTCAGGAACCGGGACAAAAGGCCCTTACGAACCGGGACAATAGGCCCGTTTTCTACTAGTGGTAGCCAGCTACAACACGAGACACAAGACGCTTTTGTAAGGATGTAAGGTGGGTCAACTATTGATAAACTAGTACATATTTAAAACTTACTATTGTAAATGCTGGCTAAGAGGTTGGTTGTAGATGACATGGGCAACTTCTTATAGCCGACCGTTGGTTGTATCATTAACCATGCTCGTATGAGTAACATCACACATAACAAGACAAGATGAGCCTACAACCTAGTAAATGAAATGTTGTATGACACCACACATATGTTACTCTCCATTATAGAGGTAGTAATATAGACTAGTAACATATGTATGTTACTAGTCTAAGTTACTCCCTGATGTGGCTAGTCTTACCACGGTCTCCTTCTCCGGCTCTTTTTCCGATAAAAGTGTACATCCCCAATTTCGCTAATGATATCAGTAAATATTACGAGAGCGCCACATCAATTATGAACAAAAGAGAAATGTATATCCTTCTTACAACTCCCTGGTGGAGTAATGTAAGAAAATGCGTGCTATATGAACACCACAACGGGGCTAAGCACGCACCAATAGATCATATATATTCAACAATATCCAAAACTTAAGCGACATTTGTCATTAAGATCATTAATTGTAGAAACGCATCCCAAACCACATATCTCCTAGCAAAGTTGTAATAGAAAAATGACACAAGCGAGACAAATGAGCATGTGTTCGCATTTAGGAGAATAAGGAAAGCTTGTTTGTGCCCAATGGGCTAATGTAGCCCTACCTACATAATCCTAAAGGTTATCGCGATTTCTATTGTCTTCTCTCTTCACACTCCTCTCCTTACAATGCTTCTCTTCTCCCTACTACAAACTCTCCTACTCGGAGATCCAACGAGAACAAGCAGTTTACATTGCAAATATTTAACCCGGATAATAAGTTGTAGAGAATTCTTAGGCATGTGTCATGACTAGACAAGGTTGTAAGCAATATGCCAATGCAAATACATTGGAGATTTTATGCCGGGTTCCTTTTTTTCGTGACCTATGTTTCGGGGTCCACTATCATCTCACAATTGATATGACCACACCGAACAATCGAATGTCTTCTCATCGACGTTGGAGGCACTGACCTGCCGCGAAGTTTTGGCTCTCGCTCTTGATTTATCGCTAGACCAAATCGTTATTGCATGTGATTGCAAAGCAGTTGTTTCTCAGATAAAAAAAGTACATAAGGAAGGTACAATGCTATCATCAAAGAGATTCGTGCTCGGGCCATAGATTTCACTAGCTGCGAGTTTTTTTCCGAAGGGCGTACTATGAACTACGATGCTCCCAAATTAGCCAAGTTTTCTTCTTCTTTAGCTCTGGGTCACCAATTGTGGAAGGGATCTCCCCATGACCCGTTTGTCATTTCTGTAAACCGTACTCCTTGCTATTAATAAAGTGTGGATTACCGTTTGTCGCACGTGTGTCACTTATCATGACCCTGCCAAGTGATACACGTGTAGCACGAAGCAATTCTGAGCTGATGTTTTTTTATGCTAACTTTAGTTGCCCAGGATGGCAACTTTAGTTGTGAAGTATAGTAATTTTCTGTTTGTATGTCAAGTTTTAGTTTTTTTTTAGATGACAATTTTAGTTGTAAAAACATAGCGCTGTTAATACGTGCCACATGTGTGGCACTTATCATTTAAGAAGAAAAAAAGGGATGCCCTCTCATCTTTGAACGAGTCTCCTTGGTCCGCCTCCGTGTCTCATCTGCTCTGTCAGCTCGTCTCCCCCCACCTCGGCGCCTCGATCGCTATATGTACAACACAGTTGGAAGTGTCGCTCAGAAACCAAAACACACAAACGCCCGCTATCACCTCCTCCTAACTCTCTCTAGCACACGAGCTTGGTTACGCAAACATGGGCAACGTCCTGCCGCATCCACGCATGTGCAGGGAAACCAGGGTGGTGGACGCCACCGTTGCCGGAGCCAAGATGATGAAGAGGAAGGAGCGGCCAGCGGTGGCCAAGGACGACGTTGTCGAGGAGAAGGAGGTGGAGTGCCGCGTGGAGAACGGCGGGGTGAGGTTGAAGGTGCTGATGACCAGGAAGGAGGCGGCGGCGTTCATGGCGAGGCTGGAGGAGCAGGCCGCGGCGGAGAGTAAATCCAGGACGGGGGAGATCCTCACCGGCGGCGTGATGAGCCCGTGCGAAGCTGCGTGGAGGCCCCGTCTCGCAACCATACCGGAGACGTACTAGCTTAGCTATCTCCGGCCTCTTCCCGCATGCATGGTTTGACCACGATGGGCGTTTTTTTGTACCTAGTGACGTAGTAGCTCGTAGCTGTACAATTTCGGGATACCAGCACTAGATATTCAGATGCTCGTAACTTTCAGATCATGTACCTGGTTGTTCCTCCTGTTTTCTGTATGACTGGCCAAGCATGTTGTTGCTACGGGCTACGGCACGCGACGGTGATCACCAGACACACGATCGGAGTGAAGGAAGGAGAACACAGAAGGCTTGCCAGCGCACAAACGCCCCCGCACAAATGGGATTTTCTGTTTTTCTTCTCAAGCACGAACTCGATTGCCTCAACGATTACACAGGGATGGAGTGGGCTTTATACCCGCGAGCTCCGACATGCCGGGCGCGCTCGAACGCTCCCACTTGCCACTCGCCACATCCCGCGCGCACCGGCTCGCGCACTCAGATCGCGCACGCACGCGATCGCCGAGGCCACGCACGCACCCGACGCAGTCCACTCCTCTTGATCCCTCGCTAGCTATCCGTGCGGCCACGCGCACACACACGCTGACACGCACACGCACACACCAACACACGCGGGCACACACACGCACCCGCGTCTGCCACGGGCCGAGCCCGACGCGACCGAGCATGCGCACGCACACGCGCACCACGTCCACGCTCGCCGTGGCTTATTGCCCAACACACACACCCCCTAAGCCACGGCTTAGAGCAGGCCACCGTCCTCGACGCCGGTGTCTGCCATCATCGCATGCTTCGTCGTCGCTGCCTTGTGCAGCTGCGGGCAATCCCGCTTGATATGGCCCCGTTCGCCGCATTTGTAGCATCGGCCGCGCTTGTTGCCACCGAAGCCCGACGCCTGGCTGCGCGCGTCGTCGTCGTCCCGTGCTCCGCCTTGCTGCCACTCCCTCGCCCGCCACTGCGCCGCCGTGTATAGAAGTTGGCCGTCCGCCCGCTCGCCGCTGTTTTGCCCGCGGCGCCGCACCCGCTTGTCGAATGCGCGCAGCCGCCTGAGCGCCTCGTCGTACGTCAGCTCCTCGAGGACGCAAAACTGCTCGATGCCGGCGACGACTGGGAAGAGACAGTCCGGCACCGTGTCCAGGAGCTTCTTCACCACCTCCGTGTCGCCCAGCGTCTCGCCTAGGCCTGCGAACCACGCCGCCATGTCTGCAAGCCTTCCGGCGCACGCGTCCAGCGACTCGCCGTCCTCCATCTTCAGCCGATCCAGCTCGCCGCGTGCACCCGCTTGGCGCCGATGAACCTCACCTTCAGGGAGTCCCATACCTCCCTGGCGGTGGGCTTTGTCGCCACCGAGAGCAGCACGTCCTCCGGCAGCCCCGATAGGATCATCGCCCGCACCGTCTTGCACTTTTTGCCATTCACCGCCGCGTCGCCCGCCGGCGCCACCGCCTCCCATAGTGTGTGGGCATCAAGGATCGCATGTGCCTTGATAGCCCACACGGTGTAGCCGTCCGGCGCGAGCACCGGCATCCCCATGGACATCGATCCGCCCGTGCTGCCTCCGTCGTGTGGAACCAGAGCCATCGACGCCGGCGATCTCCCTCACCTTGCTCTGATACCAATTATTGTTGCTACGGGCTACGACACGCGACGGTGATCACCGGAGACATGGTCGGAGTGGAGGAAGGAGAACACAGAAGGTTTGCCGGCGCACAAACGCCCCCCGCATGAATGGGATTTTCTGTTTTTCTTCTCGACCATGAAGTTGACTGCCTCAGCGATTACACGGGGATGGAGTGGGCTTGATACCCGCGAGCTCCGACACGCCGGGCCGCGCTCGAACGCTCCCACTTGCCACTCGCCACATCCCGCGCGCACCGGCTCGTGCGCTCCGATCGCGCACGCACGCAGCCGACACAGTCCACTCCTCCCGATCCCTCGCTAGCTACCCGTGCGGCCACGCGCACACACACGCTGACACGCGCACGCGCACACACACACACACACACACACCAACACACACGGGCACGCACACACGCACCCGCGTCTGCCACGGGCCGAGCCCGACACGACCGAGCGCGCGCACGCACACGCGCACCATGTCCACGCTTGTGGTGGCTTATTGCCCAACAAAGCACCCTTTGTTTTTAGGAAATTGACAGTGAAGCATAAATTTGTTTTTCGCCGTGGCTAGATGACTGAAATTATAATCAGGGTTGGTCGATTTTGTTGAAGAAGAGGGCGATGTAGTGAGTCAGTGATGGCGTCTCTGTCGAGGGCGAGGCAGGACCAAGCCAGAGATAGGGACGACGTGGCTAACCATGGTGTCGCCAGTGGAGACGAGGAAAGGGACTGACGAGTGCAGATGCAGTGGGTGGTTGCACCATAGAGATGGGGAGGAGGGATGTGTAGAGGAATGGTCGGGGTGGCGGCGGCGGCTTGGGTGGGGTGGGTGCTAATGAGCGACTTGGTTCACGAGTAACAGTCTATAACGGTTCGATGGGTGGCGGAAGACGGGTCTATGATGCTCTACCAATGATGGGAGAGGCTACACATCACTCGGCTGAATTTTTCAGTTAGGGTCAGTCGATTTGTGGACCGTTGGATGAAGATCGTGTGGCGCGCTGCTTCTTCTTCCTCATCTCCCAGACCGCCAAACGTGCCGCCGGCCAAACCGCCACCAGTGGCCGGCGGTGCTCCCGCAACCTCCTCGTGGCCCCGCCCTCCCCGGAACCACCCCCCACCGCCGGTCTAGCCGCCGCCCCGGCCATCCCTCTAGCCCCCCGCGATTGGATTTTTTTTCTCCGACGAAGTGCGCCACCACCCCAGCACCGCCGTCCACCACCCTGAACTCTAAGATGGATAATGGGGTGATGACGGCGAGCCCCTTCCTTATATCCGGTGATGCCCTTCCTTCTCCTTCCTTCTCCTTCCTTCGTTGAAAAATCGACTGACCCTGAATTCGAAAATCTGTCGACTGATGCGTAGCTAAACTGACCAATGATAGGAAGACGCCGGAAAATCGACTGTTCCTTCTTTCATAAATCAACCTATCCAAATTATAAATTCAGTATACGGATGATTATAAATAGCTAGCCCCCTGTATTCTTTAGTATGCACCTCCCAAGTGCACTGTTGCTTTTCGGGCATAAAAAAAGAAAGTGGACTGTTACTCCGTGCTAGTTGCGTCGGTGGAAAATGCAGGCACTTTTACTATGACAGTTTTTTGTGCCACGACGAAGTACCGTACGTAGGTGTACAACAAGGATTCCGGAGACCGAGACCGTGACATATGCCGGCAACTTGAGTCCGACCTTCTACATATCCTTGGTCGTCGTCTTCTGTCACCGCAACTCTCAAACCAGCCCGGTGACAATTCAAAAAGAAAAAAAAAAGATCGTCATGTTGCCGACCCGTTCCAAGCTAGCATAACTAAGCTAGACGCGCATAAGCAAAATGTTCTCCATCCATGACATGACAGGTTCAGACTTGTGATGGCCTATATATGGCTACTTATAACTATAATGAAATGCCGACAAATCGGTAACTTAATGACCAGTTCAAATCCACATATATTCGCTATACATGATGACATGAATGGCTATGTTATTGTTGTCAGAGAAGCCTAGGTGTAGCATCATTAGGACTTGTATAATGCAATACGCTTAGGGAAGGTGCTTGAAGAAATAAACTAATCGCCAAATCGCTCCTCCTCCTCTAAGAAATAAAGCTAGGGTTTCTGCCTCTCGCCGGCGCCGCCGCAGGTCCGCCTCGTCTTCGGTGGCCCTAGGGCCATGGGGGCGCGGTGGATCCTGCCAAGGGCCGGCGGGAGGGCTCCGTTTTCAGTCATTTTTTTGTCTTGTTAGGGTTTGTGTCATGCTCAGGAAGGCGAGACGGCGGCGGCTCCCTGAAGATGGAATAAAGGTCTCCCCGCCTAGCCCCCGTTCCGGCGGTGCATCTAGCATCGTTGGTGGGCGTGTGGAGGTGTGTCTCCGGCGGATCTATCTTTGGTGGATTTGCTCGGATCTCGTCGTTGTTCGTCTACGTTCGTGTGTCTTCGGGTTGAATCCTTCCAACCTACGTTATTCTTCATCGGCGGCGGTTGTTGTTCTGGTGCGCTGGTCCTATGGGGCCTTAGCACGACGACTTCCCGACTGTCTACTACAACAATTGTGCCCAACCCCAGCGATGGAGGGGTGATGACGGCGGCGCGCCTTCGGCTCGCTTCAGTGCTTGTAGTCGTCGCTAGGTGGTCTACGAATCTGGATGTAATTTTTATTTCTGGTGTTCGTTGTACTACCATGATTGAAGATGAATAGAATGGAAGTTTTTCGCAAAAAAGAAGAAGAAATAAACTAATCTTTCTTTAAGCACCGATGCTTATTTATAGAGGGTAGATGCTTAATTAGGCGTCTCTTTTTTAGAAATAGACACTGCTTCAAAAAAACCTGGTTTACTTTTCAAAGCACCTTCCTAAGCACCTAGCATTGTACGAGACCTCAACGAGTACTACTTGTCACTTGTCAGTCCACACGCATCACCGACGCTACACGACTTCAGAGACGAAGCGACACAATTACAATGTCTGTTTGCGTGGAAATTCCTTGCATGATTCGTTTGTATCTGCGAGCATATTTCCATCCACACCAACGATTTCTACAAGTGGTACATATTTTTCTACTATCATAATTTAGGACTGAGGAATTCCATGACAATGATTTGCTTGTTAATTACACGGTTAAATCTTTGCGCGTATCATGGTCCGCCTTGATGTTTACATGTAAGACATGGTCAGATTATTATGTCTAGGAAAACCAAACGTCCCATTCGAGGAGACTGGACACTTGGGAGTCTAGTTTGCAAGCCGACGCTTTGGTAGAGCTCCACGTCATGCACAGCCTTGTAAAGAAAGAGCTCCACACCAACCTAAGAATGAAATTTCTTAGGAAATACACTTCCCATTTCAAAATGTTTCGAAATATTGTAAGACGCTTTTGCAGTTCAGTTCAAGTGTTTATCCCTAAAGCATTTTTTTAGCAAGAAAGAATGGTTATCCTTGATTTTACCAACGAAATCATTAAACGTTAGAGTCTAGACACATAGATTATGAACAAAAGGAAATAAATTTATTTCTGACAGCTAGCATACCGAGTAAGGGGGTGCTTGGATACGTTTTAGTCCCATGACTAAAAGTAGTGGGACTAAAACTTGTTAGCCTCACCCATGCTTGGATCCAAATACTAAAGAGACTAAAATCAAGTTATTGAGCATTTATTATCCTCCAAACCATTCAATCCGGAACTCGCATGTGTTAAAGTAGAGGAATTAAATGAGGAGAGAGAGGGCTAATACACATTTTAGTAGCTTTCCTATGACTAAAAAGTTTTAGCCTCAAAATTAGTCCTAGCCTCTCTTTAGTCAGGGATGCTTGCAACTTTAGCCTCTAAAAGAGACTATTTTTAGTCAGACTAAAAATAGTCCCTTGGATCCAAGCACCCTCTAATGTAAGAAATAACATATTGACTATATCAACACTAAGACGGGCTAATCAGTGAGCACCAATAGGATCATATCATGCCTTGCTTCAAATCAGACCCATGCGGAGTCCAGAAAAAGTTTTACTCCCATGCCTTCCTTTGAATGAGACCCCGACGGAGTCCATAAAAAAGTCTTACTTGGAAGGGAGGCTAGACTAATTGACTCTGCCAGAGTCACACAATGTCCGGAACAAAAACAAGTGACATCGGTCTTCGAGATCATTGTAAAATATTTGGTTTCTCACTAGAAAATTCACCGAGCAATACATGGTTCTCAATCTAGATTATACTCTCTGAGTTTACAGTTGCAGGATTCCAAGCCAACGGATAATTTGCTTAATTACAAGGTTAAATCTTTGCGCGAGTGTGGATCACAAGCCCACTTTGGTTTTTTGTTGCATGGGCATTTACACATACATTGCTCGAGGAATCACATAATGATTGTGTGCAGATGACTAATTTGCTTAATTACAAGGTTAAATCTACCTAGATATTTTTTACAGGAAAAAAAAAACCCATTCAAGATTGGGAATCAAGCTACCACACTTAGTTAGCACTTGGCATAGCTCCACATCAGACATGACTCAAAAAGAAAGAACTCCACATAAACCTTAGCATTAAAATGTATCCGTGGAAAAATCTCACAATGGATATCTCCTTACCACGGTCCCCTTCTCCGGCTCTTTTTTCAGTAGAAGTTTTCATCCCCAATTTCGCTAATAAAATCAGTAAATATTACTAGAGTGCCACACAAATTATGAACAAAACAGAAATGTATATCCTTCTTACAACTCCCTGGTAGAGTAATGTAAGAAAATGGGTGCTATATGAATACCATAACGGGGCTAAGCACACAACAATAGATCATATATATTCAACAATATCCAAAATTTAAGTGACATTTGTCATTAAGATCATTAATTGTAGAAGCGCATCCCAAACTACATACTACAGTTTACAGGGCGTGCGCGTACCCCTAGATCGTCAATTTGACCAACCTAATACAAGTCATATATTACAAAATATATACCAATATAAACTTCAGACGTTCTATTTTCAAACGATATAATTTTTGTGTTATATAGTTTATATTAGGGTGATAAAATTGGCAACCTAGGTATACGCGTAGGACTTGTAAACTGAAACGGACGGTTGTAGTATCTCCTAGCAAAGTTGTAACAGAAAATGACATGAGCATGATTAATGAGCATATGTTCGCATTGAGGAGAATAAGCAAAGCTTGTTTTTGCCCAAAGGGTTAATGTAGCCCTAGCTACATAATTCTAAAGGTTATCATGATTTCCGTTGTCATCTCACTTCACATCCTCTCCTTACAATGCTTCTCTTCTCCCTACTACAAACTCTCCTACTCGGAGATCCAACGAGGACAAGCAGTTTACATTGCAAATATCTAACCCCAAATAATAAGTTGCAGAGAATTCTTAGGCATGTGTCATGACCAGACAAGGTTGTAAGCAATATGCCAATACAAAACATTAGAGATTTTATGTTGGGTTCCTTTTTCAAGAGACCTACGTTTCGGGATCCACTATCATTACAAAGGCGAAACATTATGTTGGGTTAGACAGGGAGAGTTCCTAGGATGATGATACATGATAAGTTTGTTATTGACTGAGAGTCATGAAATTTGAGGTGTCAAAGAGCAAACTCAATGCAGTGGGACAGGTGATTTGGTCGAGGGTTGGTGTAGGAAGGAACGGAAGATGAGATCCGTTTCCCTAGCACCTTATAAAACACACCTGGGAGAAAAAAGAGAGAAGTAAATTTATTTAAATGGATGGGTCAAGACTATGTTTGGAGAGAAAAACATAGTATTACTGGGATGACCCAATATGGGTTCTCGAGGGAGCAGTATTTAGGCGCGTGTTGTTTTCTCTTTTTTTTTCTCGTGTTGGTTTTCGTCGGGGTTTCGGTTTTTGGTGTTTCTTTAGAGTTTATCTTTGGTCTTCTCATTCTTTCCTTTTTTTTCATTGTTCATTTCTTTTCTTTTGGTTTTATGTGTCGGCTTTATTTTGGTTTTCTACATTCCTTACCCATTTTTTTCAGTTTCTTTCAACACATGTCTATTTTTTTCACACACATTGTCCATTTCTCCTATACATTAGGAACATATTTTTATACACGTTTAGCATTTTTCAAAATATGATTTACATTTTTATCAAATGTATGTATTGATGCCTAATTTTTATCATACACATTCTTCATTTTTGTATACATCTCAATCATTTTTTATACACATTTAACATTTTTCAAATACATCATTAACATTTTGAAAACATTGTTTTGAATATGTTTTAATACATGTTAAACATTTTTCAAATACACGTTGTAACTTTTTTCTGAATGATAAGAAACATTTTTTAAAACTGTGTGAACATTTGTTTTTGAATTGTAAAAAATTTCTTAAAATGGATGGGTCAAGACCATGTTTGGAGAGAAAAACATATGCTACACCTGATGACAATAGCCCACACGGAGACAGGCGTGGCCCATTATCTCAGCCTTTTATCTACAGCCCCAGGGATTCTAAAAAGGGCTGAAAGAGATCAACAAGGCCATGGGCTTCTGTGATGGGGATCTTGACACAAATAACTAGCCCAATGCCGCGCAATCTGGACCGTCCAATCCACGGCCAGAAACTTTTAAAACCCCGTGCTCTAGGGTTCATTCCTCCGCGCCGCCACCTCCACCTCCTCCCCCGTCCCACCACCACCTTCCCCGGCCACCGGCGGCGGCGACAATGGTGCAGGGACGCCAGGGCCAGCGCGTCAGGCTCTACGTGCGGGGCACTATCCTGGGCTACAAGAGGTGACCGCCCATCTTCCTTCTCCCCAGTCTCTCGATCCGTGCTGTCGTTGCGAGGTTTCTCACCTGGTTTTGCGGCGGCGGCGGCGGCGCAGGTCCAAGTCGAACCAGTACGAGAGCACGTCGCTGCTGCAGGTGGAGGGGGTGAGCACCAAGGAGGACGTGTCCTACTACGCCGGCAAACGCATCGCCTACGTCTACAAGGCCAAGACCAAGAGCAGCGGCACCACCGTCCGCTGCATCTGGGGCAAGGTCACGCGCCCCCACGGCAACTCCGGCGTCGTGCGCGCGCAGTTCCGCTCCAACCTCCCCGCCACATCCATGGTGAGTCCCCCGCTTGCTTGCGTCTTCGCACATCATCGTGATCCGTCGTGCCCTTTGCTGATGTGTTTGTTGTCCGGTGATTCTTGCTCTGCAGGGCAAGAAGGTCCGCGTCTTCATGTACCCCAGCAGCACCTAAAGGTAGAATGTGTCCTGATACTAATTCTTCAGTGGCTTATGCACGTATAATGTGTGTTTGTTGTCCATTTAGATACTTACGACCATGGCCTAATTTGTTATCTCAGAGTGTGGAAATGATTTGATCTTAGACTGTTATACGTTTTGATTGCTGTGTGCAATGCATTCAAGGGCCCCATGCCATTTGGGGGAAGCTATTTCAGTAGCTTTGAAATACCTGCAGGTTCTCTGCGGGGTGCTCGGAATTTGGGGCCCTAGATAAAATGCAGTGGTCTCATAGTACGAGGATGCGCTTTGGTTGATGAGTTTCTCACCGACCAGTTTCTCGCAGCCTTGCCTCCAATGACCCCAATATCATCTGCTCCATATAGTGTGTGTGTTAGAGAGAAATATGTTTATCGTAGTATTATCTGTATGCATGTTCACATTTGTAGCTGCATCATCTATTCCAATCTATGTTTTGTTTGATTTAGGTAGCTCTTGGTGATCTATTAGTCTCTGGGATTTGACTTGCCTTTGTTTTGTTTATGAAATTGGTGTGTGTATTTAATCAGATAATTCTATTGCCCCATTGGTGTTTCCTAGGCATAGGAGTTTGAAAATATTGTGTAATCAGGTTAAGCATAGCCCATCTTAGAATCCTGGTGTTGAACTGTTTTATTTTTCCATCTGATTGTGATGCACGTTCAAGGGCCCCATGCCAATTGAGAGAAGGTCTTTTTGCTAGCTTCGAAATACCTGCAGGTTCTCTGTGGGGTGCTCGGAAGTTGGGGCCCGATATGAATTGCAGTGGTTTCATAGTACGAGGATGTGCTTTGGTTGATGAGTTACTCATCTACCAATTCTTGACAGCCTTGCCTCCAATGACCTCCATATTTGTTATTTCTCGTTAGTGTATCACTCATGCAGTAAGATTGATTTGCTTGTTGTACCATTGCATACTTGTTGTTTAGGTATTTGAGATGTTTTATTCCTTGCATTGGATTGCATATTGTTCCCTAAAGCCTAGAATCCAGAAATAGGGATTATGAGCTAGATGGGCTTTTGGATTGTTGTCTTAATACAATGTATTTAAGATCACAGCGTGTTTATCTTTACTTGCTACCTGTGTTTTATGTTACAATGATATCACTATGTAGTCTCTTTTCCTGAAAGTTCCAATCCTTGTTTACAAGCATCACATGCCCAGGAATGTGAGAACTCACAAGTGCTTCTCTTTCTCTTTGCAGGGTGTGTTGCCTATTCTCTTTAGTTGTAGCCGGCTTCCTGGATGTCTGTTATCAGTTTGATGACAGGTTTATAACCAAAGATTTTGTCGTTGATTTTGGAAGAGTTTAGTTATAGAATGTTAGTCTCATCTCATGTAACTCAGAAATGAAGGATCCGTAATATATTGATTGAGATGAGGTTTTCTCAACCCTTCTTTGTTTGATGAGCTTTTGATGCTTGTGTAGTGTGATTTGGCGAGTGTCTTCTGTCCTGAATCGTGATTCGCTAGTGAATACTGCATGCGGCATGGTCTGTTATACTACAAGACAGTCGGTTTTTGGCTGCACCTGTCTGTGATTGTATCATCGAACTTTTCAAGTTTCTGTATGCGTTTTTGGCCCAGTCGATCATGAAAGGAGCACATTTCCGGCCATCGTGATGAATCTATGAATGTGCCATGTCATCTAAGGTTTCACAATTAGTTTATGATCTTGTTCATTTTGCATCTTTTTTTTTGTGAGGGATGATTTTGCATCGTTGTCTTACATAACATGTTTCTCTTTGCTTGATACCTGTGTTCTGTTGTAATGATGTTACTACAAGCTAGTGAAACCTACTACCTCCGATTCAAAATAGATGACTCAACTTTGTTGCGACACTGCAGTTGCACGGTGCTGCGTGTGCTTTACATGCAAGGGCGAGGCTGCGGCGCGCAGCACAGCTGTGTGTGACGCGCGACAGGGCGAGGCTGCGGCGCGCAGCACAGCTGTGTGTGACGCGCGACAGGGGTGTGCAAGTGGCCGGGCCGGGTAGGAGGTGCCGCTGTTTTTTTTTTTGAAAGGGAAAGACTTTATTCCTCAGATAATGGACAGGTCTTTTACAATAATGTGAGAAATAAAGTCGGGAATGGAGGCTTCCCAGAGTCCAGAACATCTATTACTAAAAGAGTGTTTTGCTAGAGCATCAGCCACCTCATTAGCTTCCCGAAAACAGTGATTGCATGTCGCCGATGCAAAATCCCTCCGTATACGGTTGCATTCTATAGTCACAGCAACTTCAGGACCGTATGTTTCATGTTGGTTCACCGCGTCAAGTGCAGTCGAGCTATCAGACTCAATTATCAAGGAGGTGCATCCAATTTTTTGTGCTAGCCAGAATCCATTCCTGATAGCCTGAATTTCTGCCGCCTCAGCTGCATATACGTGAGGCAAAAACCAAGTGGCTGCTGCTATGAACTCACCCTTGTCGTCCCGAGCTATAGCTCCTGTAGCTCCAGCCATTGTCTGAGCGCAAAACGAGGCATCAACATTAACCTTCACCGATCCACGTATCGGTTTCTTCCACATGTGATCTCGCTTCCTAGTGGGATAATTTGGCATGGATGATCTGACAAAATTTGTGCACAAAACATTGATGGAGAGAGCGGACCGATCTGGTATTTGAACTGATTCTTGTCTCACAATCCGCCGCCGTTGCCACCAAATGTACCATGCCGTAACCACAATTAGCTCCACCTTTGGCAAGTCACCCACTGAGTCACTGGTTCCACATAGTATTTCCATAGTCACAGAACTTGAACGATCTTGGGCCACTGCTCCGTTGATTTCCTCTGTCAACCCTAGTTCAGACCAGATTTCCTGTGCTCGGTTGCAGGTAAATAAACAATGCTGAATATCTTCCATCCCTATTTTGCAAATGGGGCATTGAGCACTCAGTGGGATGTGTCGTGATGCTAGAACACCAAAACAGGGGAGAACCCCTTTCAAGACTTTCGAGACAAAATGTTTAACCTTCCCAGGTACAGATAGACGCCAAGCTGTTTTCCATATAGGGTTAATGTGTATGCTTCCTTGGCCATCCTGCCTCTTCCAGTGTTTCCCAAAATGGTGTTCAAACTCGACATGATAAGCTGATTTTACAGAGAATGTCCCTGATCTGGTTGCATTCCATGCCACAAAATCATCCAACAACTCTACTCGCAGTGGTATATTAAGAATTCTGTGGACATCAACCGGAGAGAAGATGGAGGTAATAAGAGGGACGTCCCACTGGCCAGTGTGTGGGTCAATGAGGTCCTCCACTTTGTCTAGTAACGTAGCTCCCCTGGGTGTAATAACCTTCCTGTTTTTACTTGTTGGGATCCACGGGTCTCGCCAAATATCTATTTTTTCACCCGTACCAACTCGCCATATGCAGCCCCTTTTAAAGGTTTCTATGCCATAGACAATGCTCTGCCAAGTATATGATGATCCTTTCTCTTGACCTGCACTCAAAATGTCACCATTTGGATAGTATTTGGCGCTGAGAACACGTGCACACAAAGAGTCCGGGTTCTGGAGCAGACGCCAACACTGTTTTGCTAACAAAGCAAGGTTAAAACTGTGAAGGTCCCTGAACCCCATACCTCCTTTCTGCTTTGGAATGCACATTTCCACCATGCGTACCAATGCATCTTTCGCTTTTCTTCTGTGTCTCCCCACCAAAATCCAGAGATTTCATCCATAATCGATTTACAAATACCTTTTGGCAGTTTAAAAACTGGCATAGCATATGAAGGAATTGCTTGTGCTATTGATTTCAACAAAATTTCTTTACCTTGAGAAGATAGAGTTTTTTTTTCTTTCCACCCCTTCAGACGTTGGCATATTCTGTCAATCAGGTGTTGGAAACAATCACTTCGGTCAACTCCAACCATTGTTGGTAGACCTAAGTATTTGTCAGATAGAGCTTTTGTCATAATGTCCAAGACTCTGCACACATCTTCTCTGACAATCACACTAGTATTTGGGCTGAATAGATACTAGATTTAGCCGTGCTGACCTTTTGTCCTGAACTGCTACAGTACATGTCCAACACCCTTTTAAGGGTATTAGCATTCTGACTATCAGCTCTCATAAGAATCAAAGAATCGTCCGCTAATAGCAAGTGAGAAATAGAAGGCGCATTTCGACAAACAAGAACACCTTCAATTCCCCCAATCTCCTCTTCATAGGCTAGCATACAAGATAATCCTTCAGAGCAAACTAAGAATAGATATGGGGATAGGGGATCCCCTTGTCTCAAGCCTCGGGTGGGATGAAACTCTTCAGTCTCAGTATCATTAAATCTTACCCTATAGCTTACCGACGATACACATTCCATGATCAGCTCCACCCACTCCCTATGAAACCCCATGTTGATCATAATCTGTTTCAGAAAACCCCACTCCACTAGGTCATAGGCCTTTAGCATGTCAAGCTTAACTGCACAGTAGCCATTAGATCCATGGGTCTTCTTTTTTATAGCATGAAAACATTCATAAGCCACTATCACATTATCTGTTATAAGCCTGCCGGGAACAAAAGCACTTGTGTTGGTGATATCACTTCCGGTAGGATTCTCTTCAACCTATTGGCCAACATCTTGGATATGATCTTATAAACCACATTACATAACCTAATGGGCCTATATTGAGTAATTACCTCCGGGTTATTAACTTTGGGGATTAGAACGATGTTTGTTTGATTCCACCCTTCTGGCATTTTCTTCTTATTTATTGCATCAAGAACTTCATTAGTTAGCTCTTCACCTAATATATGCCAGAATCTTTTGAAAAATATCGCATGTAATCCATCCGGGCCTGCTGCCTTCATATCCCCGATTTGGAACAGCGCCTTCCGCACCTCTTCGCTGGAGTACGGTGAGGTGAGAAGCCTGTTCATCTCAGAAGTGACGCGCGGTTTTACTGCGTGCATCAAATCATTATCAACATCTACTAGTTCAGAATTAATCAAGCCCCCAAAATAGTCACAAATGAGGGGGTTGAGGTTATCATTACCCTCAACCCACCCGTTTTCATTATTTCTCAATTTCTTAATAAGGTTTCTCCTTCTCCTAGCCGAAGCAAACTGGGTAAAATATTTAGTATTACGATCTCCACGTCGGAGCCAGGTGGCATGGCCTCGTTGAGCCCAGTGGACCTCCTCCTGGTCAAGCAAGTTTTCAATAAGGACTGAGAGCTCTTTTTTCTTCGCCTTCACTTCATCAGAAAAGGGAGCACGCATCAGGTTCTCCAACTCCTTTTGAGCTTTCCTTAGTCGATTACGCGGCCCTTTTAATATTGTACGGTCCCATGCATGCAGATCATTGTGAACAGCTTCCAGTTTCATTTTAGCAGAGGGACCTAGCCCTTGATGGCCTGCTTTCAACCATGCCGTTCTGACAATCTCCTCAACGGTCTCCTCAGCAAGCCACCTTGCTTCAAATCTGCGTTCACGTTTTGGTGTTGCAGCCGCTACCCCTGATAGGTAGTCCGTGTCCAAACATATGGGCCGATGATTAGACTTCCCCATTTCCAAATTTGTCAGTCCTACCAGGAGGTGTAGTTCCATCCACGCAGCATTGGAGACAGCCCGGTCCAGCCTCTCTTTTAGACCCCCACGGAACCATGTGAAAGTATCACCAAAATAGCCAACATCTTCTAAAGAACAGTCGGATAAAGCATCTTGAAAAGCTTGTAATCGCGACTGGTGTCTTGGTGCTCCTCCCTCTTTTTCAGAGGAGAAAAGGATCTCATTAAAGTCCCCAAGTACAGTCCATGGTAAGTTAGACTGGGCATGCATGTCACGGATTAGACGGTACGTCCGGTCCTTGTAGTCCCAATTCGGTTCTCCATAGATGCCAGTCATCCTCCACAACACACCATTTGATTCCTCCACTGTTACATCAATGAAGTCAAGAGTGGAAGCCCGGAAGTAGATCTTAACCTCCTTCTTCCAGACCAAAAGCAGTCCACCCTTTCTTCCATCGACACTTGGTTCGCAGATCATCTGATCCATGCCTAATTTTTTCTTTAACTCTTCTACCTTAACATCATTCAAATGCGTTTCAGACAGAAATAATGCATCCGGCCTATGACGCCTCTGGATGTCCAGAAGCGACTGAACCGTCGGGGTACCAAGGAGACCCCGACAGTTCCAACTTATAATTTTCATTGCGGGCGGCGATCCTCCTCAAGGGAGGTCACCGATGAACTGTTTGATGTACCAACATCTTTCCCCATATCAGATTCTGCCTCTTCACAACATGAACCTTCTGCGGAGTGCTCAGTATATCTGTACTAGGAGGTTCCTCACTCGCATTCTCAATCAGGTTTACTTTATCATGCACAAAGCCTGGTGCTGGCGTGGAGCCAGTGCCCTTTCTTGCCATCACAGAACCATCCTGGCCAATCAATCTTTTGCACACCAGGGGTAAAATTGCATCCCCGAGTTCCATGTCTACTGTTTCACAATCATTAGGATCACCTGGGTTGCCACGACCGCTTCCAAAGCCACCTCCTCTGCCCCTACCTCCTCCATCCCGTGATCCTCCCCCACCATAGTTACCAGAATTATCAAATTGCACCAGCAGCCAGTCACCCCATTCACACTCCTCGGGGTTATGAATTCTGTCTCCACATTCAGTAACTTCATGTCCAATCAATCCACAAAATCACAGAACTTTGGGAGCTTCTGATATTCGACAGGATATTTCTTTTTCTCCTTCAAGGTTAAAGGAACAAAGCGTACGAGTGGGGTATCCAATTTAATAAAGACTCGAGCTCTGAGATACTTAGCAGGGTTCAGACTGTTGGGGAACGTAGTAATTTCAAAAATTCCTACGCACACGCAAGATCATGGTGATGCATAGCAACGAGAGGGGAGAGTGCTGTCTACGTACCCTCGTAGACCGTAAGCGGAAGCGTTATATCAACGCGGTTGATGTAGTCGTACGTCTTCACGATCTGACCGATCCAAGCACCGAAAGCACGGCACCTCCGAGTTCTGCACACGTTCGGCTCGGTGACGTCCTCGCCTTCTCGATCCAGCAAGAGGGGCGAAGTAGTAGATGAGTTCCGGCAGCACGACGGCGTGGTGACGGTGTTGGTGAAGAATAATCTTCGCAGGGCTTTGCCTAAGCACTACGAAAACTATGACTGAGGATAAATTAGAGGAGACGGGGTTGCCGACACACGGCTTGGTGTTTCTTGATGTGTCTTGGGTGCTAGCCCTACCCCTCTATTTATATGTTGAGCCTTGGGGTCGAAACTTGGAGTAAAAGCCTCCACAAAGTCGGTTTCACCCGAAAGGCAAGAGTCCTTCTCGGACTCCAGGGCCAGACGCTAGGGACCCTGGCGTCTGGCCCCTGGACTCCGCAAAACTTCCTTTTGCGCTTTCCAAAAACCTTGTGGGCTTTCCCCTTTGGCCCAGATAAAGTGTTCTCGTGCCCAAACATTTCGGGAAACATCCGGAACCCCTTCCGATGGATTCCAGAACCCTTCTGGAGATCAAACACTACTATCCACATATCAATCTTTACTTCCGGACCATTCCGGAGTTCCTCGTCATATCCGTGATCTCATCCGAAACTCCGAACAACATTCGGTCACCAACATACATAACTCATAGTACTATATCGTCAACGAACGTTAAGCGTGCGGACCCAACGGGTTCGAGAACTATGTAGACATGACCGAGACACCTCTCTTGTCAATAACCAATAGCGGGACCTGGATGCCCATATTGGCTCCTACATATTCTACGAAGATCTTTATCGGTCAGACCGCATAACAACATACGTTGTTCCCTTTGTCATCGGTATGTTACTTGCCCGAGATTCGATTGTCGGTATCTCAATACCTAGTTCAATCTCGTTACCGGCAAGTCTCTTTACTCGTTCCATAACACATCATCTCACAACTAACTCATTAGTTGCAATGCTTGCAAGGCTTATGTGATGTGCATTACCGAGAGGGCCCAGAGATACCTCTCCGACAATCGGAGTGACAAATCCTAATCTCGAAATACGCCAACCCAACATGTACCTTTGGAGACACCTGTAGAGCTCCTTTACAATCACCCAGTTACGTTGTGACGTTTGGTAGCACACAAAGTGCTCCTCCGGTAAACGGGAGTTGCATAATCTCATAGTCATAGGAACATGTATAAGTCATGAAGAAAGCAATAGCAACATACTAAACGATCGGGTGCTAAGCTAATGGAATGGGTCATGTCAATCACATCATTCTTCTAATGATGTGATCCCGTTAATCAAATAACAACTCTTTTGTTCATGGTTAGGAAACATAACCATCTTCGATTAACGAGCTAGTCAAGTAGAGGCATACTAGTGACACTCTGTTTGTCTATGTATTCACACATGTATTATGTTTCCAGTTAATACAATTCTAGCATTAATAATAAACATTTATCATGATATAAGGAAATAAATAATAACTTTATTATTGCCTCTAGGGCATATTTCCTTTAGTCTCCCACTTGCACTAGAGTCAATAATCTAGTTCACATCGCCATGTGATTCAACACTAATAGTTCATAGCACCATGTGATTAACACCCATAGTTCACATCGTCATGTGACCTACACCCAAAGGGTTTACTAGAGTCAGTAATCTAGTTCACATCACTTATGTGATTAACACCCAAAGAGTACTAAGGTGTGATCATGTTTTGCTAGTGAGATAATTTTAGTCAACGGGTCTGTCACATACAGATCCGTAAGTATTTTGCGAATTCTATGTCTACAATGCTCTGCACAGAGCTACTCTAGCTAATTGCTCCCACTTTCAATATGTATCTAGATTGAGACTTAGAGTCATCCAGATCTGTGTCAAAACTTGCATCGACGCAACCTTTTTAGGACGAACCTTTTGTCACCTCCATAATCGAGAAATATTTCCTTATTCCACTAAGGATAATTTTGACCGCTGTCCAGTGATCTACTCTTAGATCACTATTGTACTCCCTTGCTTAACACAGTGTAGGGTATACAATAGATCTGGTACACAGCATGGCATACTTTATAGAACCTATGGCTGAGGCATAGGGAATGACTTTCCTCTTTCTATCTTCTGCCGTGGTCGGGCTTTGAGTCTTACTCAATTTCACACCTTGTAACACAGGCAAGAACTCTTTCTTTGACTGTTCCATTTTGAACTACTTCAAAATCTTTGTCAAGGTATGTACTCACTGAAAAAACTTATCAAGCGTCTTGATCTATCTCTATAGATCTTGATGCTCAATATGTAAGCAGCTTCACTGAGGTCTTTCTTTGAAAAACTCCTTTCAAACACTGCTTTATGCTTTGCAGAATAATTCTACATTATTTCTGATCAACAGTATGTCAATCACATATACTTATCAGAAATGCTGTAGTGCTCCCACTCACTTTCTTGTAAATACAGGCTTCACCGCAAGTCTGTATAAAACTATATGCTTTGATCAACTTATCAAAGTGTATATTCCAACTCCGAGATGCTTGCACCAATTTATACATGGATCGCTGGAGCTTGCATATTTTGTTAACACCTTTAGGATTGACAAAACCTTCTGGTTGCATCATATACAACGCTTCTTTAAGAAATCCATTAAGGATTGCAGTTTTGTTATCAATTTGCCAAATTTCATAAAATGCGGCAATTGCTAACATGATTCGGACAGACTTTAAGCATCGATACGAGTGAGAAAATCTCATCGTAGTCAACACCTTGAACTTTGTCAAAAAAACCTTTTTCGACAAGTCTAGCTTTGTAGATAGTAACACTACTATCAGCGTTCGTCTTCCTCTTGAAGATCCATTTAATTTCAATGGCTTGCCGATCATCGGGCAAGTCAACCAAAGTCCATACTTTGTTCTCATACATGGATCCCATCTCATATTTCATGGCCTCAAGCCATTTCGCGGAATCTGGGCTCATCATCGCTTCCTCATAGTTCGCAGGTTCTTCATGGTCAAGTAACATGACCTCCAGAACAGGATTACCGTACCACTCAGGTGCGGATCTCACTCTGGTTGACCTACGAGGTTCGGTAGTAACTTGATCTGAAGTTACATGATCATCATCATTAGCTTCCTCACTAATTGGTGTAGTAGTCACATGAACAGATTTCTGTGATGAATTACTTTCCAATAAGGGAGAAGGTACAATTACCTTATCAAGTTCTACTTTCCTCCCACTCACTTCTTTCGAGAGAAACTCCTTCTCTAGAAAGTATCCATTCTCAGCAACGAATGTCGTGCCTTCGGATCTGTGATAGAAGGTGTACCCAACTGTCTCCTTTGGGTATCCTATGAAGACACATTTCTCCGATTTGGGTTTGAGCTTATCATGATGAAACTTTTTCTTATAAGCATCGCAACCCCAAACTTTAAGAAACGACAACTTTGGTTTCTTGCCAAACCACAGATCATATTGTGTCGTCTCAACGGACTTAGATGGTGCCCCTTTTCTTAACCTGAATGTAGCTGTCTCTAATGCATGACCCCAAAATGATAGTGGTAAACCGGTAAGAAACATCATAGATTGTACTATATCCAATAAATTACGGTTATGACATTTGGACACACCATTATGCTGTGGTGTTCTAGGTGGCATGAATTTGTGAAACTATTCCACATTGTTTTAATTAAGGACCAAACTTGTAACTCAAATATTTGTCTCTGCGATAAGATCGTAGAACATTTATTTTCTTGTCACGATGATTTTCCACTTCACTCTGAAAATCTTTAAACTTTTCAAATGTTTTAGACTTATGTTTCATCAAGTAGATATACCCATATCTGCTCAAATCATCTGTGAAGGTCAGAAAATAACGATACCCGCCGCGAGCCTTAACACTCATCGGATCACATACATCAGTATGTATTATTTCCAATAAGTCAGTTGCTTGCTCCATTGTTCCGGATAACGGAGTTTTAGTCATCTTGCCCGTAAGGCATGGTTCGCAAGCATCAAGTGATTCATAATCAAGTGATTCCAAAATCCCATCATCATGGAGTTTCTTCATGCGCTTTACACCAATATGACCTAAACGGCAGTGCCACAAATAAGTTGCAATATCATTATTGACTTTGCATCTTTTGGCTTCAATATTATGAAAATGTGTATCACCACGATCGAGATCCAACAAACCATTTTCATTGGGTGTATGACCATAGAAGGTTTTATTCATGTAAACAGAACAACAATTATTCTCTAACCTACATGAATAATCGTATTGCAATAAACATGATCGAATCATATTCATGTTCAACGCAAACACCAACTAACACTTATTTAGGTTCAACACTAATCCCGAAAGTGTAGGGAGTGTGCGATGATGATCATATCAATCTTGGAACCACTTCCAACACACATCATCACTTCACCCTTAACTAGTCTCTATTCATTCTGCAACTCTTGTTTCGAGTTACTACTCTTAGCAACTGAACCAGCATCAAATACCGAGGGTTTGCTACGAACACTAGTAAAATACACACCAATAATCTGTATATCAAATATACCTTTGTTCACTTTGCCATCCTTCTTATCCGCCAATTACTTGGGGTAGTTCCGCTTCCAGTGACCAGTCCCTTTGCAGTAGAAGCACTTAGTCTCAGGCTTAGGTCCAGACTTGGGCTTCTTCATTTAAGCAGCAACTTGCTTGCCGTTCTTCTTGAAGTTCCCCTTCTTCCCTTTGCCCCTTTTCTTGAAACTAGTGGTCTTGTCAACCATCAACACTTGATGTTTTTCTTGATTTCTACCTTCGTCGATTTCAGCATCACGAAGAGCTTGGGAATTACTTTCGTCATCCCTTGCATATTATAGTTCATCATGAAGTTCTACTAACTTGGTGATGGTGACTAGAGAATTCTGTCAATCACTATTTTATCTGGAAGATTAACTCCCACTTGTTTCAAGCGATTGTAGTACCCAGACAATCTGAGCACATGCTCACTGCTTGAGCGATTCTCCTCTATCTTTTAGCTATAGAACTTGTTGGAGACTTCATATCTCTCAACTCGGGTATTTGCTTGAAATATTAACTTCAACTCCTGGAACATCTCATATGGTCCATGACGTTCAAAACGTCTTTGAAGTCCCGATTCTAAGCCGTTAAGCATGGTGCACTAAACTATCAAGTAGTCATCATATTGAGCTAGCCAAACGTTCATAACATCTGCGTCTGCTCCTACAATAAGTCTGTCACCTAGCGGTGCATTAAGGACATAATTCTTCTGTGCAGCAATGAGGATAAACCTTAGATCACGGATCCAATCCGCATCATTGCTACTAACATTTTCCAACTTAGTTTTCTCTAGAAACATATATAAAAATATAGGGAAGCAACAACGCGAGCTATTGATCTACAACATAGATATGCTAATACTACCAGGACTAAGTTCATGATAAATTTAAGTTCAATTTAATCATTATTACTTAAGAACTCCCACTTAGATAGACATCCCTCTAATCTTCTAAGTGATCACGTGATCCATATCAACTAAATCATGTCTGATCATCACGTGAGATGGAGTAGTTTCAATGGTGAACATCACTATGTTGATCATATCTACTATATGATTCACGCTCAACCTTTCGGTCTCCGTGTTCCGAGGCCATATCTGTATATGCTTGGCTCGTCAAGTATAACCTGAGTATTTCGCGTGTGCAACTGTTTTGCACCCATTGTATTTGAACGTAGAGCCTATCACACCCGATCATCACGTGGTGTCTCAGCATGAAGAACTTCCGCAACGGTGCATACCCAGGGAGAACACTTCTTGATAATTAGTGAGAGATCATCTTAAAATGCTACCGTCGATCAAAGCAAGATAAGATGCATAAAAGATAAACATCACATGCAATCAATATAAGTGATATGATATGGCCATCATCATCTTGTGCTTGTGATCTCCATCTCTGAAGCAACGTCATGATCACCATCGTCACTGGCGCGACACCTTGATCTCTATCGTAGCATCGTTGTCGTCTCGCCAATCTTATGCTTCTACGACTATCGCTACCGCTTAGTGATAAAGTAAAGCATTACAGGGCGATTGCATTGCATACAATAAAGCGACAACCATATGGCTCCTGCCAGTTGCCGATAACTCGGTTACAAAACATGATCATCTCATACAATAAAATTTAGCATCATGCCTTGACCATATCACATCACAACATGCCCTGCAAAAACAAGTTAGACGTCCTCTACTTGGTTTGTTGCAAGTTTTACGTGGCTGCTACGGGCTGAGCAAGAACCAATCTTACCTACGCATCAAAACCACAACGATAGTTTGTCAAGTTGGTGCTGTTTTAACCTTCGCAAGTACCGGGCGTAGCCACACTCGGTTCAACTAAAGTTGGAGAAACTGACACCCGCCAGCCACCTGTGTGCAAAGCACGTCGGTAGAACCAGTCTCGCGTAAGCATACGCGTAATATCGGTCCGGGCCGCTTCATCCAACAATACCGCCGAACCAAAGTATGACATGCTGGTAAGCGGTATGACTTATATCGCCCACAACTCACTTGTGTTCTACTCGTGCATATAACTTCAACACATAAAACCTAGGCTCGGATACCACTGTTGGGGAACGTAGTAATTTCAAAAAATTCCGACGCACATGCAAGATCATGGTGATGCATAGCAACAAGAGGGGAGAGTGTTGTCTACGTACCCTCGTAGATCGTAAGCGGAAGCGTTATATCAACGCGGTTGATGTAGTCGTACGTCTTCACGATCCGACCGATCCAAGCACCGAAAGCACGACACCTCCGACTTCTGCACACGTTCGGCTCGGTGACGTCCTCGCCTTCTCGATCCAGCAAGAGGGGCGAATAGTAGATGAGTTCCGGTAGCACGACGGCGTGATGACGGTGTTGGTGAAGAACAATCTTCTCAGGGCTTCGCCTAAGCACTACGAAAACTATGACGGAGGATAAACTAGAGGAGACGGGGTTGCCGGCACACGGCTTGGTGTTTCTTGATGTGTCTTGGGTGCTAGCCCTACCCCTCTATTTATATGTTGAGCCTTGGGGTCGAAACTTGGAGTAAAAGCCTCCACCAAGTCGGTTTCACCCGAAAGGCAAGAGTCCTTCTCGGACTCCAGGGCCAGACGCCAGGGTTCCCGGCGTCTGGACCCAGACGCCAGGGACCCTGGCGTCTGGCCCCTGGACTCCGCAAAACTTCCTTTTGCGCTTTCCAAAAACCTTGTGGGCTTTCCCCTTTGGCCCAGATAAAGTGTTCTCGTGCCCAAACATTTCGGGAAACATCTGGAACCCCTTCCGATGGATTCCAGAACCCTTCTGGAGATCAAACACTACTATCCACATATCAATCTTTACTTCCGGACCATTCCGGAGTTCCTCGTCATATCCATGATCTCATCCGAAACTCCGAACAACATTCGGTCACCAACATACGTAACTCATAGTACTATATCGTCAACGAACGTTAAGCGTGCGGATCCAACGGGTTCGAGAACTATGTAGACATGACCGAGACACCTCTCTTGTCAATAACCAATAGCGGGACCTGGATGCCCATACTGGCTCCTACATATTCTACGAAGATCTTTATCGGTCAGACCGCATAACAACATACGTTGTTCCCTTTGTCATCGGTATGTTACTTGCCCGAGATTCGATCGTCAGTATCCAATACTTAGTTCAATCTCGTTACCGGCAAGTCTCTTTACTCGTTCCGTAATACATCATCCCGCAACTAACTCATTAGTTGCAATGCTTGCAAGGCTTAAGTTGACGGCTGTTGCTGCATGTGGCCGCCGTCGGCCTCCGCAAGGTGCGGTTGGCCTCTTTGGCGGTGGGCTTCTTCGAATGCGAACTGACTCGATGGAGTTGTCGATGCCGGTGCGGGTAGGATGTTTGGGAGCTTTGGTGAAGACCCTGTCTTGGCCTTCGGTAGGTGACCGGTGATTGCGGTGGCTGTGGTTGTTGTAGACCTCAGAGGCATCGCCGCATTACTGTAGCATCCCTCCCTCATAGATTCGGCTCCGGGGGAAACCCTAGATCCTTTGTGATCGGACGTTGGTGGCGCCTTGGTGTCGTTTCCCCTCTCGACGGCTTCTTCATGGAGTTGGGCATTAGCAGGAGGGACCAATGGTGTTGTCGTCGAGGCTTCTGTGGCAATGGTGTCGCAAGGAGCGATGTAGGAGACACAACATTGGTTGAGGTAGTCGGCTCTTCTCCGGTGTGTTCGTGGAATGGCCTTGGCTGGTTTATTCCTGTGAAGTCGAAGCTGCAGTGGCGGGGCCCGGTGGCGTACGATGACGAGTAGTAGGTGTCCATTTGGCGATCTTCCACAACGTCAGCCTTGCCTGACTTTCCTTTGTAGCTCTCGCTCGGTGTTAGAGCTGTGATGTCTTGTCGTGGTGGCTGAGGTCCGGTGCGGATCTGCACGTGACTTCACAGGTCCAGTGTGCGTTGGTTTGATGATCGTCTATGGTGAAGTCAGAGTTGTTTCTTAGAGTTTGGGATGGCGATGATGCCTCTAGGGGAGAAGTGACGACAATGGTGTCGTTGTGCATCTCGATGAGGCCCTCTTTGGAGTGGCACGTGTGGGTGCTGCTCAAGGGTTTGTGATGATTTCCATCCGGTTTTTCATTAATTAACCGAGCAACTCTTTTGTGCTTAATTAATGGATGAGACAATTATGCCTCCGTTGCCAAAAACAAGCTACTCATCCGTATCAAAATATAAGGCGTTTTTGCAGTTTAATTTGAGCTGCAAAAACGTCTTATATTTTAGTAGAGAGGTAGTAGTTTCTTTTGCCACAAGTTTGAATACATTTTTTTATTTGCATGTCATGTTTCAATTATTTTTTGCGGGACTAACCTTTCAATTTTCTTAATTGGAAAGGGGACACTGGCTACTCCATTTGGACATTTATAAACTTTATAAGTTGTACTGTAGCTGGCATGGGGGAGAGTGATATCGTTTGACGGCCGGCCGACGATTTATGTATTTTTTGTTGGTGATTTTGGAAGTTTGTTACTGCTTGTTGTCTCTTATCACTTTGTGTCAGTCAATCAGTTTGTTATTGTTTCTTTGTTGGAGTGATAATATTAACTGAGACAAGCTTTCTTCAAGCGTGGGTGTGTGTGAGCTTCAGACGATATTGTGTCATTGTGTGGAGCAATCAGTATGGCCTGTCGTACCAATAAGTGAGCTTTCGTTTTTTTTCCTGTACATTTGTTTAAATAAAGAATTTTCTATAGATCATTAAAATACCTTTTTTTCTTTCTAGAATGCTCCAGGTGCCCGGAGTGCGCTCCTGACTTTGCAATAGCAAGAAGGGCGATGCTGGGCGCCGGCGCACCAGCCCAATAATTCCGCCGGTCTAATCCTAACCGCCCGATCAGTCTCTAAATACCCGTTGGATCTGACCCAAGCGTTCTTCAACCTCGCAACGCAGATAGAAAAAAGCACAGGAAAAAAGAAAAGAAGGCAGCGCCTCCGCTCGCGCTTGCCCGCCATCGTCGACGCTGCTCACCAGCGTCCCTGCCGCTTGCTCCCAGCATGGCCCGTCCCCCGGTTGCAGCGCCCCCTGTTCGCCCAGGCTCTCGCCGGTTCGCCGCATGCAGCTCCTGCCGGCGAAGGTCGCAGCTCCGGCGAACAGCAGTGCCCCATCCTGCTTGTAGCAGCGCTGTTCGTTCGTCGACGGTTGCATCCCGGATGAAGCCGTCCAGTAGTTCGCCGGGTTGTATCAAACAAAAAGGTCTCGTCCCAGCAAAAGCATTCATCGTTCCAGCAAAATAAAAAAATCGCGGTCGCTGGGTTGTAACAAAAATTGTTACAGGTTCCAGCAAAACAAAATGACGGTGCCAGCAAAAACGAGTCACCATAGTTTGGTTCCAGCAAAATGTTAGTGAGGTTGCAGCTTCCTCGGCGACCGGTTCCAGCAAAAAATAATGACGGTGCCAGCAAAACGAGTCGACGGTCATTTGGTTCCAGCAAAATGTCAGTGTGGTTGCAGCTTTTCTGGCGACCGGTTCCAGCAAAGTGACACGCCAGTTGTAGCATCGGTGTTGGTTCCAGCAAAATATCAGTGCGGTTATAGCTTTTCCGGCGAGCGGTTCCAGCAAAGTTACACGCGGTTGCAGCATTGATGCCCTCGACAGATGGTCCGCCGGGTGGAAACGTTTACCTAGCAAGAACGCTGTAACTAGCATAGCTCCGATTCTGAAAAAAAAAAAACTTATCTTTTTGAACCATGCATGAGAGCTACTACCTCCTTCATGTTATAAATTCTCTTTGTTATTTTGCGTCAACTTTTGACTAAAAATTTAACTAACAAAATATTCATGCATGTCAGAAAAATATATGATACATATTTAAACATAGTTTTTAATTATATTATTTTTAGACATGCATTAACATTTTGTTAGTTAAATTTACGGTCGAAATTCAGCACAGAATACAAAGGGGATTAATAAACTAGAACGGAGGTGTTTACATAAGTACTTAATTAGTACTCTCGTTTTTTCTCAAAAAGTTATGTATACAGATGCATTAATTACACCACATGCATGCATGGCCACTAAATGATCAAGATTTCTACATGCATTGGCGAGTTTTTTCTTCATCCTTGCATGCAGTGATTCAATACACCTTGAAATCTGAACATGTGATGATAAGTACTAGTAGAATTGAGATTCATAAAACGGGAAAAAAACTTTTTGAAATGAGCCATATAAACCGAAAAGGAGGGAGTATCTCTAGAGTTTTACCACGGTAACGCCCGGATAATCAAGCTATAGTAATCCCCTGCTAATGATGCCAAGTCATCATTGTTACTGTTGCTAATCTCACTTTGATTCAAAACTGATTCAAATTCAAATTTAAAATAAAGTCAAATAAATTATTTCTCCAATCAGTAAAACAGAAATGTTCGCTAGGGTTGCAATTTTTTCACTAACTAAATTTCATGAATGATTCAACATCATTTGAGATAGCTAATTTTTCCTGGAAATTAAATTAGTTCCAAATCAGCATTTTTAAATGCTTTTCCATTTGTGAAAAATCCAAATCAATTCAGA
Organism: Aegilops umbellulata; assembly: GCA_032464435.1. Classification (NCBI taxonomy): domain Eukaryota; kingdom Viridiplantae; phylum Streptophyta; class Magnoliopsida; order Poales; family Poaceae; genus Aegilops; species Aegilops umbellulata. The sequence goes on from CP136059.1 coordinate 507,631,351, forward strand.
CTCCTCCCAAACTTTTTGTGGCAAGTGCCAAATATTGTAATCTATTTATTTGGCCAAGTTCCACATTTTACGAAGACCAATTGGCAGCTCAAAATATGACAAACAGATTCTGTGAAAGAAAAATAGAAAATACTTTATAACAAGGAAAAGGCCTATCTACTACTGTGCACGTGAGCCCACTAGCTACTGTGCCTAGCCTAGCCCAGCTCCACCTCTCCTCCAACCTCCGCTACAGTGGAGGCAGAGGGCGTGGAGGCCATCCACCATGGCCACCGGCCACGCGCTCGCCATCCCGCGGCCCTCCCTGGAGGTTAAGAGCATCGCTCCTCACTCCCCCGAAAACCCTAACCCCATTCCCCCCTTTCTCGCGTCGTTTCCCTCTCCCACGCGCATCGCCCGAAGCTCCCCGCCATGACCACTGTCATTCGCACGCCCCCCGTCATCCCCGCGCCGCGGGACTGAGTCTGGGAGCCCGCCGTCGTCTGTTGCGTCTTCCTCGCCCACTGGATCAAGCCGGGACCCCTGCATCACCTACATCAACTCCTTCAAGCTCCGGCCACCGCTCATCGTCGCTTCGATCCGCCGCCGTTAGACCCGCTTCGACTTCACCAAGTTGCTCCTCGTCACTGATGTGAGTACCACATGGTTTCCCCTCTGTTCTCGCCATCGATCTCGTCGCCTAGCACTCATCCTCGCGAGTTCCGACTCGGCTGTCCGCCATGGCCGGCGGGCTCATCGCTGCCGTGTCCCCTAGCTCCCTCTATCGATGCGTGTGTGCTCCAGGAGCTGTGTACATGCCGTCTAGTCTATCGGTTCGTCGAAATCTGATCCCATGGGCTCGAGCACGATCCCGTCGAGCGCCGCCGCTGTCGCCGCTCGGCCGTGGATGTCACCTCGTTCTTGGCCACCCCCGTCCAGGCCAGTGCCCTGGACTGATGCACCGCGCAGCCCCGCACCAGCCCGCGCATGGCACACTCGTCATCGCCTGTAGTCGCCCACTACCGCGGCCCTCCTGCTATACCCGCTGCCTTGCTGCCGCTGCCGCTGCTTTGATTTCTGTCGCTGCTGCTCTTGCCGCTTGCAGCTGCTGCCGCTGCTTTGGCTTCTGTCGCTGCTGCTACTCTTAGTTCCTACTGCCGCTGCCCTTGCTTGCTTGCACTACTACCTCCCGCTGCTTTGCTGCTATTGAGAATTGCCATAGCCGCTGACTCTGCGCCCATGTGTGTTGACATTGGTCACACAACCGTGGCAGAGCCACTGAACGTGAGGCACGGCTGTACCAATGGCCGGCCCCGTTAATTAGGAGTAGGCTAGATTAGGGGCTAATTAGTGTACTAGTTAAAATTAATTGCTACCCTATGACATGTGGGTCCTATTTAATCAGGTTAGTTTATTTGTTTAATTAGTCAAATGTGTAGATGACATGTGACTCCTTCTAGATTATTTTAGTCTAGCTACTTTTATTAGCTCCTCTGGCACTTACATATGGGTCCCCTTGACCCAGTTGACCAGTAAACATGCATTGGTCAACTGCTATTGACCCTGCTGACTGAACCCCACCTGACCCCACTGTCATACATAGTGGGTAGCTGCCGCTATGTATAAAAAGTTATTACACTGTTTTCATTCGAATTTATTAATTAAACTAAATTTAGAAAATGTTTAAAACTTAGAAAATTAATATAAAATAATGTATAACTCGGATGAAAATGCTACATGAAAGTTGCTCAGAACGACGAGACGAATCCGAATATGCGGTCCGATTACCTGTCAGATGGCTCTAACTATCTAAACATGGAACATTCCCCCTCCGGTCATCTGTCTGACACAGGTCCGAAACCGGAAAAACATTCCTGGTTGAACCCCCCCTTCACCTATATCATGTAGTGCTACGTTAGGTCGACCCTAGTTTTGCATATCGTCATGTCATGCTTAGTGGTACCTCTGATTGCTTATATTTATTGTTTCTCCCCCCTCTTCTCTCTGGTAGTCCCCGAGATCGATGCTGCCCCTGTGATCGACTACGTCACCAACGACACTTCTTCCTTTTCAGCAGAGCTTCCAGGCAAGCCCCCCCCTTTGATCATCCCAATATCGCCCATTCCATTCTCTCATGCTTGCATTAGATTTTGCTACTGTTATTGTTTGCTCCTATTCTGATGCATAGCCTGTTTTTTGTAACCTGCTGTTGTTACCTACCTGCTTATCCTAAACTGTTTAGTATAGGCTGGGTAGTGACCCATCAGAGACCCCCACTTTGTCCCGACTACCCCGCTGGATTATCAGAAGACCCGATCAACGGGATCGAAGACTAGGCCCCGACATCGCACATCACTTTCCCCTTGGTGTTAGACACACGGTTACTATGGTTACTATGGTTACTATGACTTTACACTGAACCATGTTACTAAAGGCGGGTCGGCCCTGAGGGGTACCTGCGCGAGCTTAATTGCGAGTGATGAGGAGTCGGATTGACCTGGAGGGTCCCCGCGAGATAATTATGAGGCGTGGCCAGGCATTCTTAGCCCTTGCCGCAAGTCCTCGAGACAGGGCGACATGGTCACATCTTTCGCGAGTCTCTGCTTGTTACGCGCGTTCCTAATCCACTATGATTTGGATATTTGATCTGAGGGGCCTCTGGCCTGATAGCACTAACCATCACGTGGGCATAGTATGGGCGTTCTGCATCGTATGCATCAGCCGAAGCTTAATAGACGTCACACCACTGATCTGCGCGCGTCGGGTTGGACTGGTAAGCACCTGCCTTTTTAAGCAGGTAGCTGGGTCTACTCACCGGCCGCGTTGACAACATGTAGGAGTTCTTGGGGCAATGACCCAAGACCCTTGGGGGCATAGGTTTAGTCCGACGTGCTGACTGCTACCTCTTGAGCACTGCGTTGGATTTCCCCGAAGAGGAGATGATGATGCAGCAAAGTAGCGTAAGCATTTCCCTCAGTTTTTGAGAACCAAGGTATCAATCCAGTAGGAGGCAACACGCAAGTCCCTTGTACCTACACAAAACAATAGCTCAACACAACCAACGCGATTAGGGGTTGTCAATCCCTTCACGGTCACTTACGGGAGTGAGATCTGATAGAGATGATAGATAATATTTTTGGTATTTTTGATATAGAGATGCAAGGTGAAAAGTAAAAGGCAAAGTAAAAAGCAAAGCAATAATAAAGTGATGGAGATTGATATGATGAGAATAGACCCGGGGGCCATAGGTTTCACTAGTGGCTTCTCTCAAGAGCATAAATATTCTACGGTGGGTGAACTTACTGTTGAGAAATTGACAGAATTGAGCATAGTTATGAGAATATCTAGGTATGATCATGTATATAGGTATCACGTCCGAAACAAGTAGACCGACTCCTGCCTGCATCTACTACTATTACTCCACTCATCGACCGCTATCCAGCATGCATCTAGAGTATTAAGTTAAAAACAGAGTAACGCCTTAAGCAAGATGACATGATGTAGAGGGATAGTTTCATGCAATACGATAAAAACCCCATCTTGTTATCCTCGATGGCAACAGTACAATACGTGCCTTGCTGCCCCTTCTGTCACTGGGAAAGGACACCGCAAGATTGAACCCAAAGCTAAGCACTTTTCCGATTGCAAGAAAAACTAATCTAGTAGGCCAAACCAAACTAATAATTCGAAGAGACTTGCAAAGATAACCAATCATACATAAAATAATTCAGAGAAGATTCAAATATTATTCATAGATAGTCTTGATCATAAACCCACAATTCATCGGTCTCAACAAACACACCGCAAAAAGAAGATTACATCGAATAGATCTCCACGAGAGAGGGGGAGAACATTGTATTGAGATCCAAAAAGAGAGAAGAAGCCATCTAGCTAATAACTATGGACCCGAAGGTCTGAGGTAAACTATTCACACTTCATCGGAGGGGCTATGATGATGTAGAAGCCCTCCGTGATGAGGGCCCTCTCCGGCGGAGCTCCAGAACAGGCTCCAAGATGGGATCTCGTGGATACAGAAAGTTGCGGCGGTGTAATTAGGTTTTTGGCTCCTGTTTTGATCGTTTGGGGGTACGTAGGTATATATAGGAGGAAGGAGTACGTCGGTGGAGCACTGAGGGGCCCACGAGGCAGGGGCGCGCCCTAGGGGGGGGGCGCCCCCACCCTCGTGACCGCCTCTTTGACTCCTTGGAGTAGGGTCCAAGTCTCCTGGACCACGTTCGGTGAGAAAATCACGTTCCCGAAGGTTTTATTCCGTTTGGACTCCGTTAGATATTCTGTTTCTCCGAAACACTGAAATAGGCAAAAAACAACAATTCTGGGCTGGGCCTCCGGTTAATAGGTTAGTCCCAAAAATAATGTAAAAGTGGAAAATAAAGCCCAATATAGTCCAAAACAGTAGATAATATAGCATGGAGCAATCAAAAGTTATAGATACGTTGGAGACGTATCAGGCATCCCCAAGCTTAATTCCTGCCCGTCCTCGAGTAGGTAAATGATAAAAAGAGAATATTTAATGCGGAGTGCTACTTGGCATAATTTCAATGCAAATCTTCTTAATTGTGGTATGAATATTCAGATTCGAAAGATTCAAGACAAAAGTTCATATTGAGATAAAAAATAATAATACTTCAAGCATACTAACTAAGCAATTATGTCTTCTCAAAATAACATGGCCAAAGAAAGTTTATCCCTACAAAATCATATAGTTTAGTCTAGCTTCATTTTCGTCACACAAGAATGCTCTCATCATGCACAACCCCGATGACAAGCCAAGCAATTGTTTCATACTTTAGAAATCTCAAACTTATAAACCTTCTTGCAATACATGAGCGTGAGCCATGGATATAGCACTATGGGTGGAATAGAATATAATGATGGGGGTTATGTGGAGAAGACAAAAAGGAGAAGATCTCACATCAACGAGGCTAATCAATGGGCTATGGAGATGCCCATCCAGTGGCGGAGACAGGGGGGACCAGCAGGGGCCCTGGCCCCCCCTAGCAATTTGGATGTAGTGCTAATTTGTTTATGAACAGTGCAAAAATAAGTGATTATGTACTGGTAAAACCCTATTTTTCAATGTCTTGGCCCTCCCCAGCCTGTTTTAGCAGCCTTTGGCCCCAGCGATACAAATTTCCTGGCTCCGCCACTGTGCCCATCGATTGATGTTAATGCAAGGAGTAGGGATTGCCATGCAACGGATGCACTAGAGCTATAAATGTATGAAAACTCAACAAAAGAAACTAAGTGGGTGTGCATCCAACTTGCTTTCTCACGAAGACCTAGGGCACTTGAGGAGGCCCATTGTCGGAATATACAAGCCAAGTTCTATAATGAAAGATTCCCACTAGTATATGAAAATGATAAAACAAGAGACTCTCTACCATGAAGATTATGGTGCTACTTTGAAGCACAAGTGTGGAAAAAAGGTATAGTAGCATTGCCCCTTTTTTTGGGCCTTCTTTTCTTTTCTTTGACCTTTCTTTTTTTGGGACAATACTCTATTGAATTATGATCATCACACTTCTATTTATTTACAACTCAATGATTACAACTCGATACTAGAACAAAGTATGACTCTATATGAATGCCTCCGGCGGTGTACCGGGATATGCAATGAACCAAGAGTGACATGTATGAAAGAATTATGAACGGTGGCTTTGCCACAAATACTATGTCAACTACATGATCATGCTAAAGCAATATGACAATGATGAATGTGTCATGAGGAACGGTATGGTGGAAAGTTGCATGGCAATATATCTCGGAATGGCTATGGAAATGCCATAATAGGTAGGTATGGTGGCTGTTTTGAGGAATATATAAGGAGCTTTATGTGTGAAAGAGCGTATCATATCACGGGGTTTGGATGCACCGGCGAAATTTGCACCAACTCTCAATGTGAGAAAGGGCAATGCACGGTACCAAAGAGGCTAGCAATGATGGAAGGGTGAGAGTGCGTATAATCCATGGACTCAACATTAGTCATAAAGAACTCATATACTTATTGCAAAAATCTACAAGCCATCAAAAAGCAAAGTACTATGCGCATGCTCCTAGGGGGATAGATTGGTAGGAAAAGACCATCGCTCATCCCCGACCGCCACTCATAAGGAGGACAATCAAATAACACCTCATGTTTCAAATTTGTTACATAACGTTTACCATACGTGCATGCTACGAGACTTGCAAACTTCAACTCAAGTATTTCTCAAATTCACAACTACTCAACTAGCACGAATTTGATATTATCACCTCCATATCTCAAAACAATTATCATGCATCAAACTTTTCTTAGTATTCAATGCACTCAAAAGAAAGTTTCACAAATCTTGAATACCAAGCATATTATTATTAAACAATTTACCATGCTACTCTAAAAGATCTAAGTGAAGCACATAGAGAAAAATTATAAAGCTCAAAAGATATAAGTGAAGCACATAGAGCAAAACTATGCTAGCTCAAAAGATATAAGTGAAGCACATAGAGTATTCTATCAAATTCCAATTTATGTGTGGCTCTCTCAAAAGGTGTGTACAACAAGGATTATTGTGGCACACTAACAAACAAAGACACAAATAATACAAGACGCTCCAAGCAAAACACATATCATGTGGTGAATAAAAATATAGCTTCAAGTAAAATTACCGATGGAATTAGACGAAAGAGGGGATGCCTTCCGGGGCATCCCCAAGCTTTGACTTTTTGGTATCCTTGGATTATCTTGGGGGTGCCATGGGCATCCCCAAGCTTAGGCTCTTGCCACTCCTTGTTCCATAATCCATCAAAAGATTTCACCCAAAACTTGAAAACTTCACAACACAAAACTCAATAGAAATCTCGTCAGCTCCGTTAGAGAAAGAAAACAAAAGACCACTTCAAGGTACTGTAATGACCTCATTATTTATTTATATTGGTGTTAAACCTACTGTATTCCAACTTATATATGGATTATAAACTATTTTATTAGCCATAGATTCATCAAAATAAGCAAACAACACACGAAAAACAGAATTTGTCAAAAACAGAACAGTCTGTAGTAATCTGTAACTAACGCAAACTTATGAAACTCCAAAAAATCTACCAAACTAGGAAGACCTAGACAATTTGTTTATTGATCAGCAGCAATTGGAATCAGTATTTTATCACGTTCTGGTGATTTTTAACAATTGTTTTCGTGAACAGAAAGTTTCTGGAAATTACAGCAAGATCAAATAACTATCATCCAAGAAGATCCTATAGGTCTAACTTGGCACAAACACTAATTAAAAGACAAAACCACATATAAACAGAAGATAGATGGATTACTTATTCCTAAACAGAAGAAAAAACAAAAAAATAAAAATAAAATTGGGTTACCTCCCAACAAGCGCTATCGTTTAACGCCCCTAGCTAGGCATAAAAGCGAGGATAGATCTAGGTATTGCCATCTTGATTCTTAATTCTTTTAGCGATGTTATGCTCGAATCCGGGAGGTTCTTTACGTTTCCCTTCATATTCAGAAATCTTAAGATCTAAAGAATCCAATCGCTTATTGCAAGGAGTAATCAACATATTCATGCGGTGGAGATTCCCGCTAACACTCTTAAGAGGTTCAAGAGACTTTTGTAAAATTTTAGTTACTTCGCAAATTTTCTCAAAAATGTGCGTTTCCTCTTGGGTATGATGGGGCCCCTTTTGTGGAGGTAAAGTTCCTACTATACCTTCTATAATTTCATGAGCGATACTGGGATCAATTTCAATCAGATTGCCTTTGGCAACTGAGGGAGTCCTGGATTAGGGGGTGTTCGGATTGCCGAACTATACCTTCAGCCGGACTCCAGGACTATGAAGATACCAAGTTGAAGACTTCGTCCTGTATCCGGAAGGATCTTTTCTTGGCGTGGAAGGCAAGCTAGGTGTGCGGATATTCAAGATCTCCTACCAATGTAACCGACTCTGTGTAACCCTAACCCTATCCGGTGTCTATATAAACCGGAGGGTTGTAGTCCGTAGGACAACCATCATCATACACAATCATACCATAGGCTAGCTTCTAGGGTTTAGCCTCCTTGATCTCGCGGTAGTTCTACTCTTGTACTACCCATATCATCAATATTAATCTAGCAGGAGTAGGGTTTTACCTCCATCGAGAGGGCCCGAACCTGGGTAAAATAAAGTGTCCCTTGTCTCCTGTTACTATCCGACCTTGACGCATAGTTCAAGACCCCATATCCGAGATCCGCCGGTTTTGACACCGACATTGGTGCTTTCATTGAGAGTTCCTCTGTGTCGTCGCTTTTAGGCCCGATGGCTCCTTTGATCATCAACAACGACGAGGTTCAGGGTGAGGCTTTCCTCCCCGGACAGATCTTCGTCTTCGACGGCTTCGCTCTGCGGGCCAATTTGCTTGGTCATCTGGAGCAGATCATCTGTAGTTTGGAAGCTTAAACTACACGGCAGATATCCGCGGAGACTTGATCTTCGACGAATTCGAGCCACAGCCAAGCGCGCCGCACTATCTCGAGGGGCATGATACAGCTCTACCTCCGAACAGTGCCCTGGAGGCCGCACACGCTCCGGCCCCGATCCCTGACTCGGAGCCCGCCCCGTTTTCCGAGGATGAACGGTTGGACGTCACCTCAGGGGCTGCGATCTCAAAGGCGATCGAGCCGAACGCCAGCCCCGCACTCCGCATGGCTCACGACTCCAAGGAGCTGGACTCCTCTCCGAACTCCGGGCCTTCCGTGCCCCTGCCGATCGAGTCTGATTGGGCGCCTGTAATGGAGTTCACCGCCGCGGACATCTTTCAGTGCTCACCTTTTCGTGATATTCTGAATTCTCTCAAGTCTCTCTCTTTATCAGGAGAGCCCAGGCCGGACTATGGCCTGCGAGGTTGGGATTCGGACGACGAAGAAATTCAAAGCTCACCCACCACCCACTTAATAGCCACTGTCGATGATTTAACCGACATGCTCGACTTCGGATCCGAAGACTTCGACGGTATAGACGACGAAGGCGGAGACGAATTGGAACCAGCACCTATAGGGCACTGGACCTCCACCCCACCTAACGATGTATTCATGGTGGATGCCCCTAAAGGAAACGACAACGAGGAAAAAGGGGGTGAAAAAAGAGGTAAAACTTCCGAAAAGCAGTCAAAACGGCGACGTAAACGCCGAGCCAAAACCCGCCTCAATCAAAACCCAGCCCTAGAGCAGGATGAGCCGGTAGAAGACGAGCTTGCCTCAGAACAGCCGTCCGAACAGGACAACACGGATAGAGAGGACGGACAACCCTCTCCCGGCCATAACAGAACCCCGGACAATCTCACACCGGACAAAACCATGGAGCAGAAGAATCTCCACGAAAGGCTCGTTGCCACGGCACGTAGCCTGAAAAAGCAGAAGTGGAAGCTGAATACGGCGGAAGAGGCACTCAAAACAAGATGGAGCAAAGCAATCAAGACCGTAGACAAATACGGCGACAGCCGCCGCACCAAAAGCTATCCGATAAGAAAACTACTGCCCGAATTCGACCAGGAGGCCGCATGGTCGGATAGACGACCCCACGGCCACTACAAAAAGGCAAGCGGCGCCGCACTTAATGCGGCATGCGACCCAATCAAAGACTCGCACCAGGGCCCAGCCAGGTCCATTTACGGGCGAAGAAAGCAAACTTTCACAAGCAATGCAAAAATTCCACCATCAGAATCCGGCCACCCAAATACAGGGGCGCCGCACACCCCCTATGTTTCACCGATGAGGTACTGGAATACGAATTTCCAGAGGGATTTAAACCCGTCAACATAGAGGCATACGATGGAACAACAGACCCGGGAGTCTGGATCGAGGATTATATCCTCCACATACATATGGCTAGAGGAGACGATCTCCACGCCATAAAATATTTACCCCTTAAGCTTAAAGGGCCAGCCAGGCACTGGCTTAAAAGCCTTCCCGAAAACACAATTGGAAGCTGGGAAGAGCTCGAGGATGCTTTCCGAGCAATTTTTCAAGGGACCTACGTCCGTCCCCGGATGCAGACGATCTCAGTCACATAACACAGCAGCCCGGAGAATCAGCTCGGCAGTTCAGGAACAGATTCCTCACTAAAAAGAATCAAATAGTGGATTGTCCGGACGCAGAAGCCCTAGCGGCTTTCAGGCATAATGTCCGAGACGAATGGCTCGCCAGACACCTCGGCCAGGAAAAGCCAAGAACAATAGCCGCACTCACAAGCCTCATGACCCGCTTTTGCGCAGGAGAGGACAGTTGGTTGGCACGATGCAGCCCGAGCGACCCAAGTACATCAAAAATCAGAGATGGAAACGGAAAACCGCGGCGAAATAAGGACCGCCGCCGAATCAAAGGCAAAAATCCGAAGAGCACGCCAGTCAATGCCGGATTCAAAAGCTCACGGCAAAATCATACAAAACCACCCCTCCAAGATAATAGGGATGATCCGTCCAGCTTAAACAGAATCATGGACAAAATATGTCAGATACACAGTACTCCTGGGAAGCCTGCCAATCACACCCACAGAGACTGTTGGGTTTTTAAACAATCCGGACATCTTAACGCCGAACACAAGGGGCTCGATACACCAAGTGAAGAAGAGGACGAACCCCAAAGGCAGAACACCAGGAAACAAAAGAACTTCCCTCAAGAAGTCAAAACAGTGAACTCACTTCACGTAACAAAACGTGTGGCACCCATAAAGGTACGCACAGTCAAACAGACCCCTCAGGAGTCCCGCCACTGGTCACTAAAGCCAATCATTTTTGATCAGCTAGATTATTCTAGAAATACCAAAAACGCAGGCCGGACTGCCCTGATACTGGATCCAATAATCGATGGATTCCAGTTTGCCAATGTCCTTTTGGACGGCGGCAGTGGACTAAACCTGATATATCAGGATACAATCCACAGCATGGGCATAAACCCAACAAGAATCCGCCACAGCAAAACCTCCTTTCAAGGGGTAGCACCAGGCCAGGACACCCATTGCATGGGCTTTCTCCGGCTCACAGTCATCTTTGGCTCTGCCAATAACTTTCGTCGCGAAAAGCTGACCTTCCATGTAGTCCCGTTTTCAAGTCGCTATCAAGCACTAATGGGACGCGGAGCTTTCGCTCGCTTTAACGCAATACCGCATTATGCATCCCTCACGCTAAAGATGCCCGGTCCTCGCGGCATCATCTCTTTAAAGGGTACGCACTAAAATAGGCCTCCTCCAAACGGAGGATTGCGCGACCGCTTAAACAGCCGCACAATAAAGTGGCCTCGCCAGCCAAAGGACTTTTTTCTAATTCATTACAGTCTATGAACCCGGACTCAACGAGTTCGGCACAAGTTGATCATTAATGCGGGCTTGGTACGCCATATACCCCCATACCAGGGGCTATACGCAGAGACAACAAAACTCTACCTTATATATCCTTTACTTTGTATTTTGTTTATTATTCTTTTCGTTCCGCACGACCCTTTTTCAATTTAGTTCCTCCCTTTTACAGATGAACATCGTGCGGCGCCCGTCCAGGACACGGCACAGCGGAGACACAGGCGCAGACGTGCAGTAGGGACCCGTTCTAAAGGATTCTTTTTAGATTAAGACCCTGCGTAAACCTTTTTTACTGTCTCTTGCTGCTATACATCCCCTGGTTTTTTCTTTTCTGCTATAACCAAGGAGGAGGCTGGCGTTTTGGCATGTGGCCACGCCAGAAATCTTGCTCGTACCTGGACACTAAGGGCTATTTATTTTGTTTAAGGGTGTTGTTTCACATGCACTCACAAAGACCGAACACCTTCGGGAGTGTTTGGCGTCGCGAGTTTTTGGCACTATATGCATCAGCTCCGAATCATGATTTTGGTCACATGTTGGGTTGCCCGGCTCCTGAGTTCGGCTACCTTACGTTCCGCTCTATCGGCTAAGGTAGCACCAGGAGAACTACTGCGATTGTGCCCCGGTTCGGCCGGGTGAGCACCTCAGTAGAGAAAGCCGAAAACCGACTGTCATGATGTAGCGAGAGACTGGTCACCACTCGATGACTCATAGGGATTTATCAAATCCTTCCCCTTTGACGAAGGGCCGCTTCCCGGTCAGGCACGTACGCGCTCCGAACTCGGGCAAAGCGCAGTCGCCACTAAAGGGCTACCTAAAGAGTCCCACTGTCAAGCTCCTATGGCTAAGTGAAAGTGTTAAAGCATTATAGTCCGGTTGCCTAGCGCGCTGCGCTATCACCTCCTTTGTAGGACCAAGACGTTGGGTTAAGTGTGAAAATGCGTCTTCTGCGCGCACCCCCGCACTATGTGCGTGGGGGCTGAAGCCAACGACTGCAATCTTTCAGAATTTATATATTAAAACGGCCGCATAGGAGGTGTTCTTAATACTTGAAGGCACAAGTCTAAAAAATGCCACTAAAATTTATCAAAATACTGATTTATGATCACATATGCTATCATAATATAGCTTCCTTCGAGCACTGCGTCTCTATTGCGCGAGCGCCTTCAAGGACTTCCTCAAAATAATGCTCGGCAGGTATTCGGCTTTTATCCGAATCCCGGGACGCAACAATGGTGGGCTCCATATCTTCCCAGTATGTCTTGACACGGGCAAGAGCCAGTCGAGCGCCCTCAACGCACGCTGACCTCTTCATAGCATCGACACGTGGCACCACGTCCAGCAATTGCTGCACCAAGCTGAAATAACTCTTCGGCTTCATTCTCCCCGGACACAGACGATCCATGACGTACTTCATGGCGAGTCCGGACAACCTATTCAGCTCGGCCCATTGAGCCAGGCGATCGTCCACTGCCAGTGGACGCTCTGGATTGACGAATTGCGACCAAAAGAGCTTCTCCACTTCATGATCCTTTTTATCTCGAAAGTGTTCGGTCGCATCAGTGGCACTAGCCGCCAAATCCAGATAGGTGTCCTCTATACTCCACATCCGGTTTAACGGGGCAAACTTTGTATCACAAAATTTTCTTCGTAGCGAGAAGGGCTTTCCATCCGCAATCTGTCCGGCCTGACGCAGCTCTTCCTTCGCCGCTCTCATTGTAGAGCGGGCGTCCTTGGTGTCAGCAACAGCCTTCTCCAAGCTCGTTTGCTTCGCCGGATCTTCTTCTTCAAGAAGCTTACAACGGTCAGTAGCGCTCTTTAATTTTACGGCTATACCAACCATCTCATCCTTGCTTCGGCAATGGGCAGCCTGTTCGGCTTTCAGCTCTTCAAGGGCTTTTACGGCAGCCGCATCACTTTTTCTGGCTTGTTCCTTCGCTCGGGCGAGTTCGGCCCTAAGACCTTCCACGGCGGCCGCACCATCTGCATTAAGCATACACACGGTAAGATATTGACATAAAGCTCCTCTTACTACCAATCGCCCAATCATTTTAAGTACCTTGAGCATCATCAAGCCGCTTGTTAACAAGCATGATGTCGGCCTCTGCCTCATCAAGTTGTCGCTTCAGTTCGGCAAATTCTCGAGTCTGGCTTGACTCCGGACAATCAGCCACCTACACATAAAGGTGCCACTTCAAGGACCTGGGATTAAGATCCTCTGCGCGCCGTACATCTTTACGACCCACAGAGTCTCAGGGGCTACTATCTACACAGGGCACATTTTATTTATGCGCAATTAATTCAAATATATGTTATTTAAAACGTACCTCAAGGCCTGCTACTAAACTCTTGACGGCCTCGTACAGCCCGCTTTCTGCCGATGAAATCTTTTCAATCACCATGCTCATTAACGCACGGTGCTCCTCTGAGACAGAGGCTCGCCCCAGCAGAGTGTTTAGCTCCTCCGACCGAACACCAGATGGTGCCGGACTCGTCCCATGGCCTTCCTCAAAGGCCGGACACGGAGAACCTTGGGGGGGCAGCACCATCCGCCCTTTGCGGATCCGGAGAAATCCCCCGCGATGACACTTCGGCGTCGCCCGCCTTGCTAGGCGATACAGAGGGGGGAGGCATTCCGCTCTCCATCATCTCCGGAAGAAGATCCCCCGAGGATGAGTCCTGCTGAGAAGGGCTAAGGTCTGAACTACAAAATAAGGTTTCGGTTAAAACTTCTCAGATATAAATCGAGGATTTCTCTTAAAAGAAAAACTCTTTCTCTACTCATGGCTCGCTGGAGAGCTCGTCCTTTTTAGGGTTTAGTTCGGCCGAGGGGCTCCCCGGCGTTCGGTCCTCTGACAAGGATTCTTTCCCCCGCTTCGAGACTACGGTCTTCGGGTCATCAAAGGCGGCCCTTTTCTTTCCCTTAGGAGAGGAATTATCGATTCCCCCCTTCGGGAGGGCCTATTTCGAAGAGGCCACAGTTTCCTTGTCCTCCCCCTTATTTCCCTCCAAAGGTACTTCCTCCAGCATCCTGACTAGCACGGGATCCAGTCTGGTCTCGGGAAGGGGAGCCGGACACCTGATCAGCTTCGCCTTCGCTATCCACTCCTGCATAAAAGGAGGAGCACTGTTAAAAGCAAGTTAATTATGCGGATAGAAGGTCCGGTCGCAAGGTCACCTACTTGAGTATCCGGGTGATTGCGGCTTAAACCAGCATCCTCGGTCAGGTCCGGACTCACTTCTTGTGATCCGAAGAACAGTTTATACATCTCCATAGGCGTCGCGCCCATAAAATTCTGGAGAGCTCGTGGTCCCTCCGGATTGAATTCCCACAAGCCAAGGGGGCGACGTTAGCCGGGCAGTGTCCGGCGAATCAGCATGACTTGTGTCACCTTGACCAGGTCGAAATCTTCCTTCAAGAGATCCTTAATGCGGCCCTGCAGCAGAGGAACGTCTTTGGGCAGGCCCCGATCTAACCCCGTGTTAATCCACGATGCTAACCGTGGTGGGGGACCCAAGCGAAAGGCCGGAGGCGCCACCCACGCGGTGCCCCGAGGAGCGGTGATGTAGAACCACTCCTGTTGCCATAAGCCGAGCTCCTCTTGAAAAGTGCCGTCGGGCCATGGAGCATCGACATTTCTTTTTATAACAGCGCCTCCGCACTCTATGTGGCGCCCCTCGATTATCTTCGGTTCTACTTTGAAGGTCTTGAGCCACAACCCGAAGTGAGGGGTAACATGGAGGAACGCTTCGCACACAACTATGAACGAGGAGATATGGAGGATGGACTCCGGAGCTAGGTCGTGGAATTCCAGCCCGTAATAAAACATCAGCCCCCTCACGAAGGGATCCATTGGGAAGCCTAACCCCCGAAGGTAGTGAGATATAAACACGACGCTCTCGCCAGGCTGAGGGCTGGGGATCACCTGTCCTTGAACAGGCAACCTGTGCGGAATCTCGCTGGTCAGGAGCCTAGCTTCCCTCAACCTCGACACGTCCTCCTCTGTGACGGAGGAGGGCATCCATCGACCTTGAAGGTCGGAGCCGGACATTGTTGAAGATCCTGTGCGCTCGGAATCTGGAAGCTTAGGGTGTTGGAACTCGAGGCGACGGGCGAACTCGTTTTTGAGAGTAAAAGAAGGGAGAACAGGGTCTTGGCCTCTTTATAAGAGGCAGAATATCAAGCGCCCTCCCCGTAACCGTCTTGGACTAGCCTTTAATTAAGGCAAGACGTGCTAACAGGCACGGTTGGGTCACCCACGTCCATATTAATGAGAATCTCGCTAAAGGGGGGCACATGATCTCTGCTTCGACAAGACGTGCCAAGGGAACCGCCTCGCTAAACGGGCCGAGGTGGAACAACGAAAATAATTTATGTAGAAAGCTTAGCCGCAGTGTTATGATGCACTGCGGAATACGTCAGCAGATTTGATTTATGTTAATATTATTCTCTATATGGCAATGTGTGGGAACTTATTTTGCAGAGCCGGACACTATTTTGTGGTGTTTACAATATTTTTGAAGAATTTGGAGGAGGAACCCGCCTTGCAATGCCGAAGACAATCTGCACGCCGGACTCGTCGTCATTAAAGCCTGGTTCAGGGGCTACTGAGGGAGTCCTGGATTAGGGGGTGTTCGGATAGCCGAACTATACCTTCAGCCGGACTCCAGGACTATGAAGATACCAAGTTGAAGACTTCGTCCCGTGTCCGGAAGGATCTTTTCTTGGTGTGGAAGGCAAGCTAGGTGTGCGGATATTCAAGATCTCCTACCAATGTAACCGACTCTATGTAACCCTAACCCTATCCGGTGTCTATATAAACCGGAGGGTTGTAGTCCGTAGGACAACCATCATCATACACAATCATACCATAGGCTAGCTTCTAGGGTTTAGCCTCCTTGATCTCGCGGTAGATCTACTCTTGTACTACCCATATCATCAATATTAATCTAGCAGGAGTAGGGTTTTACCTCCATCGAGAGGGCCCGAACCTGGGTAAAATAAAGTGTCGCTTGTCTCCTGTTACCATCCGACCTTGACGCACAGTTCAGGACCCCCTACCCGAGATCCGCCGGTTTTGACACCGACAACAACACAATCCAAAAGTTGTCTATGAGACATATTAAGTCCAACATAAAAGTTGCTAAGCAAAATTCTGAAATTTACTTCTAGGGTGCAATTACGATAAGATTCCATCATTCTAAACCAAGCATCCTTTAAGTTTTCTCCTTGTGTTTGTTTGAAGTGAAGAACCTCAAACTCGGGAGACAAAGGATCAGAAAGAGGACTAGCCATGACGACAAGGCAAGCGAGAAAAAAGGCAAACGGAAAAGGAGAAGGAGATTGGGAAAGAGAGGGCAAATAAAATAGCAAGGGTGAAGTGGGGGAGAGGAAAACGAGAGGCAAACGGCAACTAATGTAATGCGAGAGATAGGGATTGTGATGGGTAGTTGGTATGTTGACTTTTGCGCAGACTCCCCGGCAACGGCGCCAAAATTCTTCTTGCTACCTCTTGAGAACTGCGTTGGATTTCCCTGAAGAGGAGAGGATGATGCAGCAAAGTAGCGTAAGTATTTCCCTCAGTTTTTGAGAACCAAGGTATCAATCTAGTAGGAGGATACACGCAAGTCCCTTGTACCTACACAAAACAATAGCTCAACGCAATCAACACGATTAGGGGTTGTCAATCCCTTCACGGTCACTTACGGGAGTGAGATCTGATAGAGATGATAGATAATATTTTTGGTATTTTTGATATAGAGATGCAAGGTGAAAAGTAAAAAGCAAAGCAATAATAAAGTGATGGAGATTGATATGATGAGAATAGACCCGGGGGCCATAGGTTTCACTAGTGGTTTCTCTCAAGAGCATAAATATTCTATGGTGGGTGAACAAATTACTGTTGAGCAATTGACAGAATTGAGCATAGTTATGAGAATATCAAGGTATGATCATGTATATAGGCATCACGTCCGAAACAAGTAGACTGAGGGAGTCCTGGATTAGGGGGTGTTCGGATTGCCGGACTATACCTTCATCCGGACTCTAGGACTATGAAGATACAAGACTGAAGACTTCATCCCGTGTCTGGAAGGATCTTTTCTTGGCGTGGAAGGCAAGCTAGGCGTGTGGATATTCAAGATCTCCTACCATTGTAACCGACTCTGTGTAACCCTAACCCTATCCGGTGTCTATATAAACCGGAGGGTTGTAGTCCGTAGGACAACCATCATCATACACAATCATACCATAGGCTAGCTTCTAGGGTTTAGCCTCCTTGATATCGTGGTAGATCTACTCTTGTACTACCCATATCATCAATATTAATCTAGTAGGAGTAGGGTTTTACCTCCATCGAGAGGGCCCGAACCTGGGTAAAACAAAGTGTCCCTTGTCTCCTGTTAACATCCGACCTTGATGCACAGTTCTGGACCCCCTACCCGAGATCCGCCGGTTTTGACACCGACATTGGTGCTTTCATTGAGAGTTCCTCTGTGCCGTCGTGATCAGGAAGGATGCCTCTTCCCGTCTTTAAAGACGGCACCATTACAAAAGGAGCCTTGGCTGTCGGCCAAACTCTCCGGCTAGATGGTTTTCTCGCAACCACCTGTTCGGCTGTTGCGCCGACGATGACCTCCCGGGTCATCGAAAGCAATCTCCACGTCGGCTCAGAACTCGCCGAGCAATTGGATCCGATGGAGCTCTCTTCTGTAAACGAGCTCCTGGATCGCATCGCCGCACTGGGTGTCGCTACAAATTACGACCCGGTTGGGCTTAAACCCGATCTAAGAGAAATTAACTCTCCCCAAGTCACCCACCACGTTGCTGTGGTGGAGACACAATGCGGCGACTCTTCATCTATCTTAAGGACTAGCTATGTCCGAATTCCTGAACCCTCCATGCCGGATATCCGCGGAGGGGAGGATACAATCCAAGACCTGAGCTTAAAATCAGGCAAATCGGATAACATCCAAGACTCCGGATATCAGAATCCGGAAGTTCTTCGGCCTCCGAACAGCAAACTGGGCGAAGTCTCAGATTCAACGACACCCGCCCGCCCGATCTTAAGCGATCTTTCCCAAATCAGGCAAATGCCTGAAGAAACAGTACATCATTACTGGGCCAGATTCCTCCTGGTTATGAATAGGATAAAGGACAGCTGCGAGGGAGACGCAATTTCAATCTTTTGCAGTAACTGCACGGACAAGGGAATACTCAACGCCGTAAGTCGTCGTAATATTACACGTTTTGCTGACTTGGTGTCCATAGTACAAAAATACTGTGCGATGGAAAGTGGTTGGAAAACCGAAATAAAATTGTGGGATAATCCGGCCTTGAATAGCAATCCCGTCCGAATTAAGAGGGCGCACCACAGTAAGGTGCCTGGACTAAATACCAAAAAATCAAAACCCTTTAGGGGGCATGGAACCGTACTGGAAAAGTGGCTAGATGGACCCTGCAAGATTCATAGTGCAGAGGACGCCACCCCAACTCACAGCCTCAGGGCATGTTGGATACTCCGGCAGGTGGCCAAAATTGGCGAGGACCTCCTAATTCTAGAGGTCGAAGGAAACCAGCCCGAGAATTTCAGTTCCGTTCTCACAGTCTTTGAGACTTTCGCATCAAATAACATGCGAAAAAGAACACTCCGCAACCGCACTGAAGTCTATCAAGTAGCGACAATAAACCCATGGAGTAATACTGCTATCACCTTCAACGCGAGTGACGAACCTAAATTTTGAACAGCCAGAGCACCAGCCGCATTGGTCCTCAGTCCCATAGTGGACGGCTGTCGCCTCGCAAAGGTACTCATGGACGGAGGCAGCGGATTGAACCTCAATTACGAGGAAACCCTCCAAAAGATGGAAATAGACTGGAACCGCATTGAGCGAAGCAGCACAACCTTTAGAGGAATAATCCCCAGTCAGGAAGCGCGCTGCACCAGAAAAATCACACTAGATGTGGTATTCGGAACGCTGGATAATTACAGGTCCGAACAGATCATGTTCCAGGTGGCCCCATTCAAAAGCGGATATCACGCTATACTAGGACGGGAGGCTTTCACAGTTTTCCAAGCTATACCCCATTACGGGTACATGAAGCTTAAGATGCCCGGGCCAAACGGAATTATCACTCTTGCTAGTGATCTGGACATAGCACTCCGCGCCGAGAACAACACAGCCGCATTGGCCCTCGAGGCACTATCTGAAACCTTAGCGGCCGAAGAACTGACTGCGCTGCGATCCACGGTCAATAGGGATGATGTGATACTCGATAAGAGATCCAAATCCACATCCTTCAAACCAGCGGACGAAATAGTCAAATTCCAGGTCCACCCAACGGACCCCAATAAAACAGCCTCCATCGGGGCAAGACTGAACCCTGATGTAGACGCCGCACTGCAAGAGTTCCTACAAGAGAACTGAGACATTTTCGCTTGGCACCCTTCAGACATGCCAGGAATCCCACGTAGGCTGGCCGAACACAGCCTAAATATCCAGAAAGGATTCAAACCTGTCAAACAAGCCCTTCGGCGTTTCTCCGAACCAAAGAGACAGGCTATGGGAGAGGAGCTAGCCAAGTTATTGGAGGCCGGATTCATTAGAGACATAAAACACCCGGACTGGCTAGCAAACCTGGTGATGGTACCAAAGAAGGATAAATCCTGGCGCCTGTGTGTCGATTTCAAAGACCTTAATAAGGCTTGCCCAAAGGATCCTTTCCCCCTCCCTCGAATAGATCAAATCATCGATGCCACTGCAGGACACGATTCGCTGTGCTTCCTCAACGCATACTCCGGTTACCATCAAATCAAGATGGCAGAATCAGACCAAGCCGCAACAGCATTCGTCACACCATACGGCCCATTCCGTTTCAACACAATGCCCTTTGGGCTAAAAAACGCCGGCGCAACATATCAGCGCATGATTCAAACATGTCTGTCAAACCAGATCGGCAAAACAGTGGAGGCGTATGTAGATGATGTGGTCATTAAATCAAGACATGTCGAATCTCAAGTAGACGACTTGAGGCTTACATTCGACAACCTCCGAAAATACGACATTAAGCTCAATCCGGAAAAATGCGTTTTCGGCGTTCCAGCCGGAAAGCTCCTGGGCTTCATTGTATCCGGTAGAGGAATTGAGGCAAACCCTGCTAAAATCCGAGCTTTGTCACAATTGGATGTCCCAAAAGACCTTAAACAAATACAGAAACTCACCAGATGCGTGGCGGCTTTAAGCCGCTTTATCTCCCGCCTGGGAGGAAAGGCATTGCCCCTTTACCGCCTCCTCAGGTGCACTGAACACTTTGAGTGGACAGACGCTGCCACGGCCGGACTCGAGGAGATAGAGGCCATCTTGGCAACAAACCCAGTCCTGGCCGCGTCGAACACTGGTGAACCCATGCTATTGTACATTGCCGAACTCATCAAGTTGTTAGCGCAGTACTCGTCGTCGAGCGGGCAACGGACGGACACAAACCCCCCCTTCAAAGGCCGGTCTACTACGTGTCCACTGTCCTCACACCATGCAAATCACGGTACCCGCATTACCAAAAGATTGCATACGCGGTGTTTATGGCATCCCGGAAGCTACGACACTACTTTCAAGAGTGTTCTATAACAGTGGCCTCAGAAGTACCACTCAACGATATTATCAACAACCGCGATGCAACGGGCCGGATAGCAAAATGGGCCATAGAGCTCCTCCCGTTCGACATAACCTACAAACCACGACGAGCCATTAAATCGCAAGTCCGAGCCGACTTCGTCGCCGAATGGACAGAGGCCAAACTCCCTAAAGAGTATGGCACATATTCAAACTGGATCATGCATTTCGACGGCTCCAAAATGTTGGCCGGACTGGGGGCTAGCGTCGTTTTGACGTCCCCTACAGGAGACACAGTCCAATATGTACTCCAAATTATGTACACGGACTCCAACAATGCAGCCGAATACGAGGCCCTGCTACATGGTCTCCGGATGGCAGTATCCATGGGCATTCAACGCCTGGAAGTACGCAGGAACTCAAACCTCGCGATATCCCAAATAAATGGCGACTTCGACGCCAAAGACCCAAAAATGGCAGCTTATCGCAATGCTGTCCTAAAAATGTCAGTTCGGCTCGAGGGACTGGAGTTTCACCATATAGCCCGGGAAAATAATCAGGCAGCGGACGTCCTGGTACGCATCGGAGCAAAACGAGATGCAGTCCCCCCAACATCTTCTTAGAAAGATTATTCAAGCCATCTGTAGCATGGGAGGGGGAACCCTCTGATAACAGTCCGGACACAACCGCACAACCTAACGCCGAACAATCCGACATAATCGGAGGCCCTGCCACCGAAATCACACCTTCAGCCCACGTAATAATGGCGGTCATCGCCCTGTGGACAGAACCATTCCTAGCCTACCTTACTAGGCAGGAACTCCCAGAGGACCAAAACGAGGCACACTGCATAGTGCGGCGATCTAAATCCTATAAAGTCCACGAGGGAGAGCTATATAAGAAAAGCACTACAGGAGTCCTTCAAAGATGTATCTCCAAAGAGGAAGGGCGGAGTCTGTTGGCTGAAATTCATGCTGGACTCGGTGGCCACCATGCTGCAGCTCGGTCCCTTGTAAGCAAGGCTTTCCGTATGGGCTTTTATTGGCCGACGGCCCGAGCAAACGCTCATGACTTAGTCAAACGATGCGTCGGTTGCCAGCTCTTTGCAAACCAAAGCCATATGCCGCCCAACGCCCTCCGGACTATCCCCATCACTTGTCCTTTTGCGGTCTGGGGGCTTGATATGGTGGGACCCCTTAAAGGTGGAACCCACAAGAAAAAAAATACTTATTGGTCATGGTGGATAAATTCACCAAATGGATAGAAGCCAAGCCTGTTAAGACGGCCAAATCCGGACCTGTGATAGACTTCATATCCGGGGTCGTACACCGTTACGGTGTCCCCCACAGTATCATCACCGATAACGGCACAAACTTCACCTCCGATGAAGTAAAGCTGTGGTGCAAAAACATGGGCATTAAGCTCGACTATGCTTCTGTCTATCACCCACAAACTAACGGTCAGGTCGAACGTGCAAATGGTCTCATCATGAGAGGCATTAAACCCAGACTAGTGCGGTCCCTCAAGGAATCTAATATGCACCGGGTGGAGAAGCTCGACTCCGTACTCTGGGGGCTGCGAACCATGCCGAATCGTACCACCGGATTCACACCATTCTTTATGGTGTACGGCGCAGAGGCAGTTCTGCCCTGCGACATAATTCATGAACCACCTCGAGTGCGCATGTACGAAGAAAGAGAAGCCAAGCTTGATCGGTAGGACAACCTGGACGCCTTAGAGGAGGAGCGCGACATGGCTAAATCCTGTTCCGCATTTTATCAACAACAGGCTCGAAGATATCAAAGCAGAGAAGTACGGGCCAAAAACTACAACGTTGGCGAACTAGTTCTACGCCTAGCGGATAAGAAAAAGAACAAACTCAAGCCCAAATGGGAAGGTCCCTTCATAATTGACCAAGTCCTGACTAGTGGAGCGTACCGCCTGCGAGATGCGTCGGATAACCGACTCGAGCCGAACCCATGGAACGCAACACGTCTCCGGAGATTCTATGCCTAGCGCCGAACTCTGGGTTTGTCTCCTTCCTCTGTCCATTTATATATATATTTTTCTATTTTTATTTTTTCTCCTCCCACTCTTTCCTTTTATAACCCTTAAAGGCTCATCATGTGACGCGCTACCCGTGCTCCTTAAACCTGGGGGCTTCTTTAACAAAAGCTTGTTTATATGGGTTTCATGCCCAACGCATGCGTTAGACTTCCGCATGCACCTTTTCTTCACCATTATATGCATCGATATGACTTAAGTTTTGGCCAAGTTGGGTTGCCTGGCTCCTGTGCTTACCCCTACGTTCCCGATTGTTCGGCTAGGCGGTAAAGGGAGCACCTCTACGATTGCTACTGCCGGATAAGCCGGATGTGTACCTCAGACTGGGTGAAGCCGAAAGCTAGCGTTCTTAAGGGAATATTCGGTCGGTGAACTAAAGATGCACCTTTTTTACTTATACATGCCCCTAGATGTTTTTCTGCATTTGCAGTCCGGACGTGCACTTCAGGGCACGCCACCCAGCGAAAGGAACCCTTAACGGAACTATTCTCTCTGGAAGATGTTTCTTACTAACCATGTAATATAACATAACTAGTTGGGCACTTGCCTGATAAAGCACTAATGACCCCTACGCCTGGTCTCCATGCATACCTCGGTTCTTATATAACCGTTATGGTATTCGGACACACTCCGGACCGTCAGGTCCCGAGGTCGAAGCGAAAAGGTCGGCAACGACAAACGATCTACAATCCAGCTAGAAGGCATTACACATGTCAATTATAAATTACATAGTCATCCTGACTGATTGTATTCCTTCTCTATACCATCTAACAGGCTGTCTAATTTACAGTCCTGCTGGGAATACTTTGCGGCCAATTCTACCTGGCCATACACTAAGCTCACAGGGATCTCCTTCCCGTCAGGCCCCACCAGTCCGACCTCGGCCATGTGATTGGGGTCAGACTTCGTAAAGCGGGTCTTCACCATGGCCCAGGCCTCCCTAGCGCCCTGCCAGCATGCCGATATCTTCCACAATACGAAGCGCCGCCGAGCTCCCTTCAACTTCTCTGCAAGTTCTCCAAGGCCCTCAGGTACGGAGTGGGCAGGCCACAAGGCTTGGGCAATACCTTGCATCGCCTGCCGAACTCGTTCGTGCAGTTGCGAGAGTTCGGGAAGAAGATCGCCCGTTGAACCGGGCATCTCCTCTGCAGGACGACATATCAGCATACCTACAGACTTAACTCTATTAGTCGTCTTCCTCGCCGAACTCCTTTTTCAAGAGTTCGCTGAAGCACTTACTAAAAATGCCGCGTCGAAGTCGCTGATTCTCCTTATTGGAGTCCGACAGCTGGCCACGAACATATCTTAGTTCAACATCCAGCCTGGTGTTGGCATCCTGGAGATCATTCTTCTCCCGCCTCACCTTTGTTAGCACGCTTTCACCAGCCTTTAACCGGCGTAGAAGCTGTTGCCTGTCTGGATCGAGTCCGGCGCCATCTGCAATACCATTTGTCAGATTGGCACTTAAAATCCGCACAATACTAAATATTCTGGTGTATTGTTTACCTGCAGGGGTCTCTTTAGACCCCCCTGCTGCGGCTAGTACGGCCTCTAGTTGGGCCTTGCACTTTTCCAGCTCCTGGGACAGCACGGTGTTCTTCTCGGTAAGAACCTGCATGTTATATGATCATTAAATCAGTTACTTTAACTGTTTCAAGTCTCGGGGGCTACTGGCATATCTATATTTACCAAAATTTTCTTACCCGTATGTCTTTTACATACTGCTCTGTGGCTCTGGCTAAACCATTTTGAGCGGCACGGAGGTACGCGTCTCTTGAATTGAAGGCATTTAGAGCCTCCTGGGAGAAACAAGCGTCACGAAGAACTGTCCAGCGACGCCTGTGGTTCATGGCACTCTCCACCTCGGAATGGGTGGCAGACAGCCTGTCCGCATCCTCTGATGAAGGAGCATCCGGCGCGTGCCTTGCGTGGGCCTCCGCTTCCGGGCCGGGCATTGGAGTCTGGCTGGTGGAGGCGTGATTGGCAACCTCTCCGGATATAGTCCGGCGAGGTCTCTTCGTCCTGAAGATAGCTCGAATGTTAATATACCCTGAGTAAAACACCAGGGAAAAAGAGAGGGTACGCCATACCTTTGCTCTGGCGCCTCAGTCCGGACTACGTTCCTTTTTGCCCCACGGGGCCCTGCGGCCCCCCGCTGGCTAGCTGCAGCGGGGTCGGCTTTCCGCCTCGGGAATCTCCCCTACAAAGCACGGTTGCTGTCAGAACAACCAAACCCGTGAAAACGGAACCCCTCTTAAGGGGGTAAAGCTCCGGTGTTTATCACCTGGGAGGCCGGGATTAACCCTGGGTAATCAGCTATAATAGCTACCAAGGTATCGTCCTTGCTTAGCTGATAAAACACTCCGTCGATAAGCTGCACCGCTAAGTCCGGATCCTCTTCGGAGTCCGGATCGAGGGACCGTTCTGGGTCCTCTGGCTGTGGAGGACGGCTGTTTATGTTTTTTACCTCCTGACGCAGGTCCTGCGTTGAAGTCGTTAGACTGCCTATTTAATCATGAGAATATAAAATGAACAGGGAAGCACGATTGTCCACTTCCAATTTGGAGGACTATACATAGAAAATCCGCCCTGCGGGTCGACAAGGAGGAAGTCCTCTTCTTCTCCCTTGTACAAAGAGGATAAGATCTTCATTAGAGCAGCAGGCGAGTCCGGCCCTTTACGGCCGTAACGGGTGGCGTCATCTTCCCCGTTGAAATCCCACATGGGGTGGCTTCTATATTGGAGCGGCTGCACCCCCCGCATAATGCATATGGCCATGACTTTAATCATGGTTAATCCGAAATGAGCCAGTAGCTTAATCCGGCCCATTAAGTAAAGGACGTCTTTGTCATTCTCTCTCTGAGAGCTCCGAGGGCGCCAGCTCAGGCGTTTCTTCAGGGGAGCATTGTTGAACTCAGGGAGACCGACCCAGATAGGGTCCGGCAGGGGGACATCGTCTATATAAAACCATTCTGAAGGCCAGTCCTCGGATGCCTTCTTCGGGGTTCCGGACGGGTATCTGACCCCGGCGATGCGCCATACTTCGGCTCCGCCCACTTGATATATGGACCCCTCTTGGGAACGGGGCACCAGGCAGAATATCTTCTTCCACAGCGCGAAATTAGCCTTGACGCCTAAAAATAGCTCGCAAAGAGCAACAAAGCCCGCGATGTATAACACGGAGCCGGGCGTAAGGTGGTGCAGCTGGAGGCCATAGAACTCCAGAAGCCCGCAGAGAAAGGGATGAATTGGAAATCCCAGTCCCCTTATTAGATAAGGGACCAGGCACACCTGCTCCCCTTTAGAGGGACTAGGTGAGTTCTCCGCTTGTTTTCCGCCTTGATAAGTGGTGAGTCCGGCCCGGACCGAGACCATATAGGCTTGAGGGAGAAATCCCTTGGCTTGGAGCGACACTAATTCGCTATGCGGGACGGAGCAACTCTCCCAGTCTCCAGGGATAGGACTGGAAGGGCGAGAGGAGGAGCTACGGCGGCTGGCCATGTTGGAATGGATCTTTGCTGGAGACGCTCTGATGATTTCTCGCGGAAGGGGAAGGTGTGGTTTGGATATGAATCCCCATCCTGTTATATGGGCGGCTCGTTTATACGGCTAGGGGCTTGGATGTAAAACCACCCCAGCTTTTCGCATTTGTTTGACACGTGGAAGGCAGCCATTATTGGGCGTGAAAGCCAAGGAGCGCTGCATTATAAAAATCGGACGTTATACCCGCTAGTACACAAAGTTTGAAGGAGAACCCGCCTTGCAATGCCGAAGACAATCTGCGCGCCGGACTCATCGTCATTGAAGCCTGGTTCGGGGGCTACTGAGGGAGTCCTGGATTAGGGGGTGTTCGGATTGCGGACTATACCTTCAGCCGGACTCCAGGACTATGAAGATACAAGACTGAAGACTTCGTCCCGTGTCCGGAAGGATCTTTTCTTGGCATGGAAGGCAAGCTAGGCGTGCGGATATTCAAGATCTCCTACCATTGTAACCGACTCTATGTAACCCTAACCCTATCCGGTGTCTATATAAACCGGAGGGTTGTAGTCCGTAGGACAACCATCATCATACACAATCATACCATAGGCTAGCTTCTAGCATTTAGCCTCCTTGATCTCGTGGTAGATCTACTCTTGTACTACCCATATCATCAATATTAATCTAGCAGGAGTAGGGTTTTACCTCCATCGAGAGGGCCCGAACCTGGGTAAAACAAAGTGTCCCTTGTCTCCTGTTACCATCCGACCTTGACGCACAGTTCGGGACCCCCTACCCGAGATCCGCCGGTTTTGACACCGACATAGACCGACTCCTGCCTGCATCTACTACTATTACTCCACTCATCGACCGCTATCCAGCATGCATCTAGAGTATTAAGTTAAAAACAGAGTAACGCCTTAAGCAAGATGACATGATGTAGAGGGATAGTTTCATGCAATACGATAAAAACCCCATCTTGTTATCCTCGATGGCAACAGTACAATACGTGCCTTGCTGCCCCTTCTGTCACTGGGAAAGGACACCGCAAGATTGAACCCAAAGCTAAGCACTTTTCCGATTGCAAGAAAAACTAATCTAGTAGGCCAAACCAAACTAATAATTCGAAGAGACTTGCAAAGATAACCAATCATACATAAAATAATTCAGAGAAGATTCAAATATTATTCATAGATAGTCTTGATCATAAACCCACAATTCATCGGTCTCAACAAACACACCGCAAAAAGAAGATTACATCGAATAGATCTTCACGAGAGAGGGGGAGAACATTGTATTGAGATCCAAAAAGAGAGAAGAAGCCATCTAGCTAATAACTATGGACCCGAAGGTCCGAGGTAAACTATTCACACTTCATTGTAGGGGCTATGATGATGTAGAAGCCCTCCGTGATGATGGCCCTCTCCGGCGGAGCTCCGGAACAGGCCCCAAGATGGTATCTCGTGGATACAGAAAGTTGCGGCAGTGTAATTAGGTTTTTGGCTCCTGTTCTGATCGTTTGGGGGGTACGTAGGTATATATAGGAGGAAGGAGTACGTCGGTGGAGCACCGAGGGGCCCACAAGGTAGGGGGCGCGCCCTGGGGCGGGGGCGCTCCCACCCTCGTGACCTCCTCTTTGACTCCTTGGAGTAGGGTCCAAGTCTCCTGGATCACGTTCGGTGAGAAAATCACGTTCCCGAAGGTTTTATTCCGTTTGGACTCCGTTTGATATTCTGTTTCTTCGAAACACAGCAATAGGCAAAGAACAACAATTCTGGGCTGGGCCTCCAGTTAATAGGTTAGTCCCAAAAATAATATAAAAGTGGAAAATAAAGCCCAATATAGTCCAAAATAGTAGATAATATAGCATGGAGCAATCAAAAATTATAGATACGTTGGAGACGTATCACTGACCTCTCTATTAAGCCTACGTCGGGTTGCAGCATATTGTTTGGCCGAGGCCAGGCATGGCCCAGTAAAGTGTGTCCGACGAGAGTTAAGGGAGCGTGGTGGGTAAGTTGGTGCACCCCTGCAGGGAAGAAAACATCTATCGATTGCCTGTCCTACGGCAACGGACACTCAGAGTTGTATCCCGATCGATACAACTAGAACTGGATACTTGAGGTGATAACTGGATAGTATGGCTCTGGGATTGCTTTCTCATAGGGAGTCGAGGAAGAATCTCTGGGCGAGGTTGATAACACTACTACTACTTTACTTTATTCTATTCTGCACTCTTCTAATGCTGCAAGACCGCTGAAGATGCTAGTCTTCGATAGGCTAGGCTCTCCCCTCTATTCTGACATTCTGTAGTTTAGTCCACAGATACTACCCATTTCATTGATACCGATGCATATGTAGCGTAGATCCTTGCTTGCAAGTACTTTGGATGAGTACTCACGATTGCTTTGCTCCCCTTTTTCCACCTCTTTCCATTCTTCTGGATGCTGCAACCAGATGGTGGAGCCCAGGAGCCAGACGCCACCTTCGATGACGACTACTACTACCACGAGGATGCTTACTACTACGTGGAGGCCGCCGACGACCAGGAGTAGTTAGGTGGCTCCCAGGCAGGAGGCCTTGCCTTTTCGATCGTTGCTGCTTTTGTGCTAGCCTTCTTAAAGCAAACTTGTCTAACTTATGTCTGTACTCAGATATTGTTGTTTCCGCTGACTCTTGTGTTTTCGAGCTTATGTATTCGAGCCCTCGAGGCCCCTGGCTTGTAATATAAAGCTTGTATTTTTTTATTTGTGTCTAGAGTTGTGTTGTGATATCTTCCCGTGAGTCCTTGATCTTGATCATACACATTTGCGTGTATGATTAGTGTACGATTGAATCGAGGGCGTCACAAGTTGGTATCAAAGCTGACTGCCTGTAGGTAGCCCCCTTTCCAACTCCTTGGCCGAAGTCGAGTCTAGTCTTTGGAAAACTATTTTACTAACTTGGCTGTGTGGCTTACGGGCCCATGTCGCCATTGGGTGGTATTAGTATCTTTTATTCCTCGTCTATACTCTGGGACTCTGATCTCTCATCTAATCGGGTTAAACATTTTACTAACTCTGACATTAGGCTCTCGTACCCACTTCCTCCCGGAGAGCCCAACATTATCGATGATCGCTTGCTTCGGCAGAAGATTCTGCAGGTACTCATCAATGTTTCTTGAGACACTATTCCAACTGCCTTGCATTTCCTAACCACCGATAATCCCTGTGAATAACATCCTTGCCGCTTGTACCTTCATCCCCAGTTGCTCATGTTATTACAAGATACCCCTAGTACTCTCCGTTGTTTCGAGAATCCTATGTGCCTTTTGCTTTGCAGCTTCTTTTTGCACTGCGGATAATTCACTTAACCGGGGTTGATTCATCCCCAGTTGTTCATATGCTTTCCAAAATACCTGAAAATGCTATCTGATCTTTCAAAATCCTCTACAACCTATTGCTCTTGATTCTCCTTGCCTGCTTGCATTAGGATTAATTCCATATGTCTAGCAATATTCTTTATAATTCTTTGTGATTGTCATTCTGTTCCTATGGATTCAGCGTGTGTGTGAATACTCACAATCATCAATTAATCCTTGGAAATTTTCTTTCCGGCTCAGACATCCTTCCAGATATGAGCTGGTTCTTGTCCAATCTAGATTTGATCGGGTGCACCTCTAAGTCAATTCAACTTACTCATCTTTTGATCAGAGCCTCTGCTTCTGATCCTTCGTCTTGAAATCATAATTCCTTTGTACCCAAGCATCGAATCATTCAGACGTTTCTATAAGCCGATACCTTTGCATCCCCTTCTTCATCTGATTGATTACCGATACTCACATCAACTCTGTCGTGAATCGCCAGATTCATTGCTGGGTTGTTATCCGACAGTGTCCTTCACATCCAAAATCTTGTGAGTTTTTCCCTGATACATAATACCTTTGGTAAATTGTACCATCGACTTTGACTTTGACACTCTGCTTTTGAACTCATATCTTTTGCTTGGTTGATGGTTGTATATATTGGTAAAGATGCCTCTATGGGTTGAACTTATGCCTCCATAATCCGTGTGAACCTGAGAGTTCTCACGAGTCTTACTCTTCTGGTACTTCACCAGATAAATCTTCTGCGCTACAATTTCTTCAAAAATGAGGAGGAATGAAAGGTTATGCATTGAAGAAGTTTGAGTCGACCTTGAACCTCTTTGTGTTCATGCCCATGGACCTGATGTAGAACTTATCATGGAAGTTGCTCGTAAAAATAATTATTTCTTTGGTGCAAGCTCATCTTGTATCTCGAATTCATCCCTTGCAATCGTGGTTCCGACCATATTTCCTCCTTGATTCCATTTACTAGATACGTTAAAATACTTATCCTCTGCAAATCATTTCCCTCGTCCAACCTCTACTCCGATTTACCTTCCGACATTACACCTAGTACTTGATACTGGGAAGTTTTATACCCCATCACATCATTCCTAGCCTGATTAGCTATATTTAACTGTGCTACTTGGTCCTTATTCCCGGAGAAACTTCCAACGGTGAGCTAAGCTTACATCAATCTTCCTCATCTTATCATTTTACCTTGAACAACGAGCTTGACTTCGAGCTTGTGTCGAATCCGTGGTTCTCATAGCCTTTCGCTTCATGATTCCTTTTTCTGCTCGGTGGCATATTCATGATCACCGTCAACACTTTGGCTTCTTTAGAGATGTGAATTGAATTCATGGCTAGAAATACCATCCCTGTCCCTCGATGATTTGTGATATCATCGATGACATCTTGACTTTCTGCCAACACAGACCTGGTTGTGCTTGGTTATTCCTTATGTTCTGAGATAATCTTGGAATTGTTTCTCGGTATCTCTTGAGATCTTCAAACCCAATCTTTACTTGACACCATATCATTGCTCCATCGAAGCATGACTGTGGTATTCCGAATATCAACAGGAACATCGGAAGCATAATACAACATATTTCTCGTTCAATTACCCTCACACCGTTGTATGGGTAATATCATGATTCTTTCCTTGCCCCATTATCTAAATGCTTTTGAACTTGTTGTCCTATCATGTATCTCATGCTCTGCCTTTCCTTAGGAAAGATATACTCTTGATACAGGTGTAATCACATTTTTTGTTTAGATTGCTTTGTTTAACCTTTCTTGTAAGCTGATTTATCTGAGCAGTGATAATTCCTTGCTTATGTAAGCACCTCGGTGTACAACTCTGTAAGTAAGATCCTGTTACTATTGTTGATAACATTCCGGTAATGGCCGGTGGACGAGAACTTTGCCTATTGGTCCACCTTGTTTCAACGAGCAGGAAAATGGTTCTCTTCGTCCCTCGCCCTCGGTACCAACATTGATGCCAATATAACTGACAGGCTAACCTCTGTCCTGCCTTACTATCCCGACCTTGCAAGATGTCAACGTCCTTCCTACTTTTAATCCACAAGGTGGGCCCATAACCCACAGTTCCACATGATCTAAACCTGACTCTCCTGTACAACCTTGATTCTGAAATATTCTTTGCACTTGGCTTCATATGTAATTCACGATCTAACTTCCTCACCATGATTCATTCCGGTATCAGAGGCAACATTATTCCTCATTGCTCTAAACCCCTTCATCACCTGTTATAGGCATCAACTTGATGCCTATCTGGTTGAAACTTGTTGAATCTCCATATAGCACTCTCGATACGTCCTGGTGCTTCTAAAATCTCCTTCCTTGAGATAACTATCGGGTGCTGATCCTTTCAGACATCCGTCCTTATAGCTTTCCCCTTACTCCACATCTTAAATCTCGGGACGAGATTTCTTGTAGTGGAGGAGATTTGTAACGCCCGGATAATCAAGCTATAGTAATCCCCTGCTAATGATGCCAAGTCATCACTATTACTGTTGCTAATCTCACTTTGATTCAAAACCGATTCAAATTCAAATTTAGAATAAAGTCAAATAAATTATTTCTCCAATCAGTAAAATAGAAATGTTCGCCAGGGTTGCAATTTTTCACTAACTAAATGTCATGAATGATTCAACATCATTTGAGATAGCTAATTTCCCCCGGAAATTAAAGCAGTTTCAAATCAGCATTTTTAAATACTTTTCCATTTGTGAAAAATCCAAATCAATTCAAACTCTTCCCAAACTTTTTGTGGCAAGTGCCAAATATTGTAATGTATTTATTTGGCCAAGTTCCACATTTTACAAAGACCAATTGGCAGCTCAAAATATGACAAATAGATTCTCTGAAACAAAAATAGAAAATAATTTATAACAAGGAAAAGGCCTATCTACTACTGTGCACACGAGCCCAGTAGCTACTGTGCCTAGCCCAGCCCAGCTCCACCTCTCCTCCAACCTCCGCTACAGTGGAGGCAGAGGGCATGGAGGCCATCCACCATGGCCACCGGCCACACGCTCACCATCACGCGGCCCTCCCTGGAGGTTAAGAGCATCGCCCCGCACTCCCCCGAAAACCCTAACCCCATTCCCCCTTCCTCGCGCCGTTTCCCTCTCCCATGTGCATCGCCCGAAGCTCCCCACCATGGCCACTATCATTCGCAAGCACCCCATCCTCCCCGCGCTATGGGACTGAGTCTGGGAGCCCCGCTGTCGTCTGCTGCGTCTTCCGCGCCCACTGGATCAAGCCGGGACCCCTGCATAACCTACATCAACTCTTCTTCAAGCTCCGGCCACCGCTCATCGTCGCTTCGATCCGCCGCCGTTCGACATGCTTCGACTTCACCAAGTTGCTCCTCGTCACCGATGTGAGTACCACATGGTTTCCCCTCTGTTCTCGCCATCGATCTCGTCGCCTAGCACTCATCCTCGCGAGTTCCGACTCGGCTGTCCGCCATGGCCGGCGGGCTCATCGCTGCCGTGTCCCCTAGCTCCCTCTATCGATGCGTGTGTGCTCCAGGAGCTGTGTACATGCCGCCTAGTCTATCGGTTCGTCGAAATCTGATCCCATGGGCTCGAGCACGATCCCGTCGAGCGCCGCCGCTGTCGCCGCTCGGCCGTGGATGTCACCTCGTTCTTGGCCACCCCCGTCCAGGCCAGTGCCCTGGACTGATGCACCGCGCAGCCCCGCACCAGCCCGCGCATGGCACACTCGTCATCGCCTGTAGTCGCCCACTACCGCGGCCCTCCTGCTATACCCGCTGCCTTGCTGCCGCTGCCGCTGCTTTGATTTCTGTCGCTGCTGCTCTTGCCGCTTGCAGCTGCTGCCGCTGCTTTGGCTTCTGTCGCTGCTGCTACTCTTAGTTCCTACTGCCGCTGCCCTTGCTTGCTTGCACTACTACCTCCCGCTGCTTTGCTGCTATTGAGAATTGCCATAGCCGCTGACTCTGCGCCCATGTGTGTTGACATTGGTCACACAACCGTGGCAGAGCCACTGAACGTGAGGCACGGCTGTACCAATGGCCGGTCCAGTTAATTAGGAGTAGGCTAGATTAGCACTACTAGGTAAAACCTTACCAGTAGCGCTGGTTTTTTAGCTACTAGTACCGCGGGCGCCCGCGCTACTGCCACGACGCTACAACTATTTTGTAGCAGTAGCGCTTGCTTAGGCCAGCGCCACTGGTATGTTCAGATACTAGTAGCGCTCCTCTGGAAAGCGGTACTGGTAAATGAGCGCTGCTGGTAATATTTTTGCCCGCGCCACTGCTAAAATTTATGTTTTTTTCGCATTTTGGCGCTGTACATGTTTAAACAGATATATCTTTTATACAATAACAACTTATCATGAACTAGTCTGTTTAAATAGCATATTCATTACCACTAGTCATCACCATCAAAGAATGTTCGTCAATGAGACATCATATAACAAGTTGGTCACTAGTCATAATCACAACTCCTCCTCCTCATCATCAACTCTAACACATTGTAGCACATAATAACACATTCTACCTAGGACCTACTCCTCTCATAGGACCTACTCTACCCTCTCTTAGGTAAAATATCATAAAACAAGATATGCATTGACTCTCCATTAAGAAAAATGGACTCTCCATAATAAAGAATGGAGATCATCCTGTCTCCAAGTCTTGGCCTACGCACAATGTTGCTTCCAAGTAGCTCTCTACGATGGTCGGAACATTTTTTCAAATCATTTATTATCATGGCTTCCTCGCTTTTAGAAATCCGGTATGGACAGGAGTGATGTGGATACTGCGGCTGACCTGGCCGTGGTGGCTGTAAGCTCATAACATCAACGCGACCTCTCAGCAACATCAGATGAGGCACACAATCCATCGGGATTTTCTGTTAAAAAACATAGTAATAACTTTGTAGTTTGCAATGTAGTTTAGTTTTAGAAGAATTTATGCAAAAGATGCACGGATGTCGTAATAGTAGAAAATCTTACCATGCTATCTCCATTGATGTTACCGTAGCACACCGCATGCACTAGTGGCACATATTGACCATAATTTTGAGGAATTCGGTAATAGCTATTGTAATTCTTAAGATCAGTAAAAAATGCGATAAGAACATCTTTCTCCTTATAAGTTAATTGTGCTTCATCATTGTAGTAGTAGGTTCTGTCTACCATCTTCCATACATTTTTTGAAGAATGAAAATAAGCTGTCAATGGAAATAGCTGTCAACTATTTTGAAATAAACAATATAAATTACTTAATAAATATGTTTGAGAAACTCACACAGCGGTAGAACTGGAAGCGTGTCAACAAGGACCCAAATGGTCATATTCTTATCGTTGATGTCAGGATCACCAAGATCGAAGGTGAGAAGCATACCCTCATGAAAATCATACGCCATGCAAAGTGCTTCCCAATTGAGGCAACCAAAATTGGATGAGTTCACAGAATTGTATAGATTTATAGCAAAATCATAACCATGATGGGTCCTTAGGTGAATTATCTTTGTCTCCATGCTTTCATGATCTTCAAAACCCATCTTCTCCAAGACATAGCATCTTGCATGGCATGGGATAAGCTAGTCAAATTGTAAAAGATGGAAATTACACGTTGAAGAAGCAGAGAAGTCGTGCAAGAAATAACAAAAAACACTTGTCGTCGTTGTGTACCGTTTCAACATCGAAGGTCTCCTGGAGCTTGATGCTGAAGCGCCAAGCTTCTACCAGGTGAGGCCTATTGCACAGACCGCGCTCATCTTCGCAGTACTCGCACATAGCGAATTCCCTTTTGTCG
This sequence comes from Aegilops umbellulata, assembly GCA_032464435.1. Taxonomy (NCBI): domain Eukaryota; kingdom Viridiplantae; phylum Streptophyta; class Magnoliopsida; order Poales; family Poaceae; genus Aegilops; species Aegilops umbellulata. The sequence continues at coordinate 507,666,981 of CP136059.1, forward strand.
TCAGACATTTCCTATATGTTCATTGTTGAAACAGACGTGCATTCAATAAGCAAAACTAAAATCATAATAGAGATAAAACAAAGTACTCCATTCAAATTAGCATGCATTCAATAAGCAAAACTAAAATCATAATAGAGATAAAACAAAGTACTCCATTCAAATTAGCATGCATTCAATAAGCAAAAGTAAATCATAATAGAGATAAAACAAATTACTCCATTCAAATTAGCATGCATTCAATAAGCAAATAACTTATAGGTAATTAATAATCCATCATCGAATACATATATAGTAGTTTGTAGCAAAGATCATCATATAATATCACTAATACATCTAGAATAATAGTTAATTAATAATGTCCTATCAAATGCATCTTGTGTAATAGCTCCTCTAGGTTCAGTTGGCCGCGTGCGGTGGACACCCAAAGAGAAGGAACCATCACAGGATCATAGCTCCGGTGAGATCCATGAAGAACCTGCCATGTATTGGAGAACCTGCCGTCCGCCAACGCAACCATGTAGCGATGGACGTGCGCGTCCTCCTCCGTGACACGGTGCTGTACCACCTGCGCGGGGGACTCAAGCCTCTACACTGATGCAGGCCCATGTGACCGCCACCAGAGACGCTCCGGGTCGACAACGGGCTGGCTCCTCACTAAGCTGCGCTCACCGGAAGGTAGCACAACCGAGTACCAGCCCGGCAGAGCCCAGTCCCGGACATGGCCCCTCTGCTCAAGTAGGCCTCCTCCGCCGAGTTGACGATGAGGATGCGGGATAGGTATCGTCGACGTCAAGAACAAAGTGCTTAATTATGAAAACAAAATTAATAAACACTTAGCAAAATTCGGCATGACCTTTGCTAAAAGCAAGACATATCGAGCGCCTGCAATTTACCAGAACATGGACAAATCAACATTCTAGCAAAACATAGGCCACTCGGTTAAATAACTAAGATTGTGACATGTTCAAAATATGACATATATCCACTTCAAAATATCCATTTCAAATTTGCATATAACATGAATAATTGTTTTTACTAAAAAAAATAGCAACAAATGTGATAGTTCAAAATATGATCCTTAGATTAACTAGCTAGGGTTCATACTACATTATCCTAAGATTAACTAGCTAGGGTTCATACTACATTATCCTAAGATTAAACTACTAAGATTAAACACCTAAGATTAAACAACTAAGATTAAACACCTAAGATTAAACAACTAAGATTAAAAACCTACATTATCCTAAGATTAAACAACTAAGATTAAAAACCTACATTATCCTAAGATTCATACTACATTATCCTAAGATTCATACTACATTATCCTAGGATTAACTAGCTAGGTTTCTGATACGTCTCCAACATATCTATAATTTTTGATTGCTCCATGCTATATTATCTACTGTTTTGGGCAATATTGGGCTTTATTATCAACTTTTATATTATTTTTGGGACTAACCTATTAACCGGAGGCCCAGCCCAGATTTGCTGTTTTATGCCTATTTCAGTATTTCAAGGAAAAGGAATATCACACGGAGTCAAAACGGAACGAAATCAACTGGAGAAGTTATTTTTGGAAGGAAACCTACCTGATAGACTTGGACTCTACGTCAGAAGATACGGGAGCTGCTCACAAGGGTGGGGGGCACGCCCCCTGCCTCGTGGGGCCCCCGCAGCTCCACTGACGTACCCCTTGCACCCATATATACCTACGTATCGTAAAACTTCCAGAACAGAGATTAGATCGGGAGTTTCGCCGCCGCAAGCCTCTGTAGCCACCAAAAACCTAATCAGGACCCTGTTCCGGCACTCTGCCAAAGGGGGGAACCCTCACCGGTGGCCATCTTTATCATCCCGGCGCTCTCCATGACGAGGAGGGAGTAGTTCACCCTCGGGGATGAGGGTATGTACCAGTAGCTATGTGTTTGATCTCTCTCTCTCTCTCTCTCTCATGTTCTTGATTTGGCACGATCTTGATGTATCGCGAGCTTTGCTATTATAGTTGGATCTTATGTTTCTTCTCCCCCTCTACTCTCTTGTAATGGATTGAGTTTTCCCCTTGAAGTAATCTTATCGGATTGAGTCTTTAAAGATTTGAGAACACTTGATGTATGTCTTGCCGTGCATATCTGTGGTGACAATGGGATATCACGTGCCACTTGATGTATGTTTTGGTGATCAACTTGCGGGTTCCGCCCATGAACCTATGCATAGTGGTTGGCACATGTTTTCGTCGTGATTCTCTGGTAGAAACTTTGGGCACTCTTTGAAGTACTTTGTGTTGAATTGAATAGATGAATCTGAGATTGTGTGATGCATATCGTATAATCATACCCACGGATACTTGAGGTGACATTGGAGTATCTAGGTGACATTAGGGTTTTGGTTGATATGTGTCTTAAGGTGTTATTCTAGTACGAACTCTAGGGCTGTTTGTGACACTTATAGGAATAGCCCAACGGATTGATTAGAAAGAATAACTTTGAGCTGGTTTAGTACCCTACCATAATATCTTCGTTTGCTCTCCGCAATTAGTGGCTTTGGAGTGACTCTTTGTTGCATGTTGAGGGATAGTTATTTGACCCAATTATGTTATTATTGTTGAGAGAACTTGCACTAGTGAAAGTATGAACCCTAGGCCTTGTTTCCTACCATTGCAATACCGTTTATGCTCACTTTTACCGCTCGCTACCTTGCTGTTTTTATATTTTCAGTTTACAAAAACCTATATCTACCATCCATATACCACTTGCATCACCATCTCTTCGCCGAACTAGTGCACCTATACAATTTACCATTGTATTGGGTGTGTTGGGGACACAAGAGACTCTTTGTTATTTGGTTGCAGGGTTGCTTGAGAGAGACCATCTCCATCCTACGCCTCCCACAGATTGATAAACCTTAGGTCATCCACTTGAGGGAAATTTGCTACTGTCCTACAAACCTCTGCACTTGGAGGCCCAACAACGTCTACAAGAAGAAGGTTGTGTAGTAGACATCAACCTCTTTTCTGGCGTCGTTGCCGGGGAGGCTAGGTAAGTGAAGGTATATCTTTAGATCTTGCAATTGAATCTTTTTGTTTCTTGTTTTAGCACTAGTTAGTTTATAAAAGAAAACCACAAAAAAATGGAATTGAGTCTGTCTCATACGCTTCACCTTTTTAATATCTTTCGTGAGTATGATGGAAAAGAAAATTGTGCCAAAGTGTTAGAAGAAGAATGCATTAAATTGATTGGCACTAAATATTTGTATGATGAGCATGATTGCAATGTTGTTAGTATGATTCCTTGAATATCCATGATGCTAATGATATGCAAAGACACAAGCTTGGGGAAGCTATGTTTGATGAAGATGATATTTTTTGTCCCCCAAGCTTTGATGAGCAAATTTACTATGATGAAAGCATGCCTCCTATCTATGATGATTATTGTGATGACAAGTATGCTTTAAAGAATAATGATAACCATGAAACTTTTCATCTTGATCTTAATTTTCAATCACATGATAGTTGTTTTGTTGAGTTTGCTCCCACTATTATTCATGAGAAGAATTTTTCTTATGTGGAGAGTAATAAAATTTATATGCAAGTAGATCATGAAAAGAATGCTTTAGGTGCTGGTTATATTGTTGAATTCATTCATGATGCTACTGAACATTATTATGAGGGGGTAATATATGCTTGTAGGAATTGCAATAATATCAAGTTTCCTCTCTATGTGCTTAATGTTTTGAAGTTATGCTTGTTTTACCTTCCTATGCAAGTTGATTCTTGTTCCCTTAAGTTGTTTGCTCACAAAATCCCTATGCATAGGAAGTGGGTTAGACTTAAATATGCTAGTCATATTCTTCATGATGCTCTCTTTATGTATCAATTCTTATCTTTTATGTGAGCATCATTGAAATCATCATGCCTAGCTAGGGGCGTTAAACGATAGTGCTTGATGGGAGGCAACCCAATTTTATTTTAGTTTCATGCTTTTTGGTTCTGTTTAGGAATAAATTATCCATCTAGCTTCTGGTTAGATGTGGTTTTGTGTTTTAATTAGTGTTTGTGCCAAGTAGAACCTTTGGGAAGACTTGGGTGAAGTCTTTATGATCATGCTGTAAAAAACAGAAACTTTAGCGCTCACTAGATTAGCTAGAACTTTTTACTGGAGAGTGCTATTTAATTGATTCTTTTTGAAGATGATTACTAGACAAATTACTCAGGTCCACCAATTTATTGTAGAATTTTTGGAGTTCCAGAAGTTTGCGTTAGTTACAGATTACTACAGACTGTTCTGTTTTTGAAAGATTCTGTTTTTCGTGTGTTGTTTGCTTATTTTGATGAATCTATGGCTAATAAACTAGTTTATAAACCATATAGAAGTTGGAATACAGTAGGTTTAATACCAATATAAATAAAGAATGAGTTCATTACAGTACCTTGAAGTAGTGTTTTGTTTTGTTTCGCTAACGGAGCTCACGAGTTTTCTGTTAAGTTTTGTGTTGTGAAGTTTTCAAGTTTTGGGTAAAGATTCGATGGACTATGGAATAAGGAGTGACAAGAGCCTAAGATTGGGATGCCCAAGGCACCCCAAGGTAATATTCAAGGATAACTAAGCGTCTAAGCTTGGGGATGCCCCGGAAGGCGTCCCCTCTTTCGTCTTCGTTCATTGGTAACTTTACTTGGAGCTATATTTTTATTCACCACATGATATGTGTTTTGCTTGGGGCGTCCTAAGCAAAAGATAGAATGTTGTATTGCCATAACCTATGTACTTAAGCGAACTAGCGAAGAAAGGCGAAGAATGGCTTTGTTCAAGCCCAAGTCAAAATCTATCTCTGATAAAGCATTCAATCTTTCATCTTTATATTCATTATCTGCAAGTTTCGAGTCCTTCTTTTATTTTCTTTAGCCTTGCTTGCTGTTTGAATAAAGTATCAAGATCTGAAATTCTTAAATGTTAGAGAGTCTTCACATAGCTGCATAATTATTCGACTACTCATTGATCTTCACTTATATCTTTCGGAGTAGTTTGTTGTTTGCTCTAGTGCTTCACTTATATCTTTTAGAGCACGGTGGTAGTTTTATTTTGAAGAAATAGATGAACTCTCATGCTTCACTTATATTATTTTGAGAGTCTTAAATATCATGGTAATTTGCTTAAAATCTTAATATGCTAAGCATACAAGATTTGTAAGAATTCTTATGAGTGTTGTCGGTGTCAAAACCGGCGGATCTCAGGTAGGGGGTCCCGATCTGTGCGTCAAGGTCGGATGGTAACAGGAGACAAGGGACACTTTGTTTTACCCATGTTCGGGCCCTCTCGATGGAGGTAAAACCCTACTCCTGCTAGATTAATATTGATGATATGGGTAGTACAAGAGTAGATCTACCACGAGATCAAGGAGGCTAAACCCTAGAAGCTAGCCTATGGGTACGATGATGGTTATGATGTGTTCGTCCTACGGACTACAACCCTCCGGTTTATATAGGCACCGGATAGGGTTAGGGTTACACAGAGTCGGTTACATTGGTAGGAGATGTTGAATATCCGCACGCCTAGCTTGCCTTCCACGCCAAGGAAAGAACCTTCCGGACACGGGACGAAGTCTTCAATCTTGTATCTTCATAGTCCTGGAGTCCGGCTGAAGATATAGTTCGGCTATCCGAACACCCCCTAATCCAGGACTCCCTCAGTAGCCCCTGAACCAGGCTTCAATGACGATGAGTCCGACGCGTAAATTGTCTTCGGCATTGCAAGGCGGGTTCCTCCTCCAAATTCTTCAAGAAGATAATAAACACCAAAAAATAGTGTCCGGCTCTGCAAAACAAGTTTCCACTTATTGCCATATAGAGAACAACATAAACACCAATCAAATCTGCTGACGTATTCCGCAGTGCATCATAACACTGCGACCAAGCCTTCTGTATGGATTATTTTTGTTGTTCCACTGCAGCACGTTCAACGAGGCGGTGTCCTTGGCACGTCTTGTCGAAGCAGAGATCGTGTGCCCCTTTTAACGGGATTCTCATTAATACGGACATGGGTAACCCAACTGTGCCCGTTAAGCACGTCCTGCCTTGATTAAAGGCTAGTCCAAGACGGTTACGGGGAGGGCTCTTGATATTCTGCCTCTTATAAAGAGACCGAGACCTTGCTCCCCTCTTGTGTTCTCAAAACAAGCTCGCCTATAGCCTCGAGTTCCAACAGCCCAGGCTTGTAGATTCTAGGCGCACCGGACCATCGACAATGTCCAGCTCCGGCCTTCAAGGCCAATGGATGCCCTCCTCCGTTACGGAGGAGGACGTATCAAGGTTGAGGGAGGCTAGGTTCCTGACCAGCGAGATCCCGCATAGGTTGCCTGCTCAAGGACAAGCGAACCCAAGCCCTTAGCCTGGTGAGAGCGTAGTATTCATCTCCCACTTCCTTCGGGGATTAGGCTTCCCAACGGATCCCTTCATAAGGGGGCTGATGTTTTATTATGGGCTGGAATTCCATGACCTAGCTCCGGAGTCCATCCTCCATATCTCCTCCTTCATTGTTATGTGTGAAGCGTTTCTCCATATCACTCCTCACTTTGGATTATGGCTCAAGACCTTCAAGGTAGAACCGAAGATAATCGAGGGGCGTCACGTAGAGTGCGGATGTGCTGTTATAAAAATGAATACCGATGCTCCATGGCCCGAGGGCACCTTTCAAGAGGAGCTCGGCTTATGGCAACAGGAGTGGTTCTACATCGCCTCTCCTCGGGGCACCACTTGGGTAGCGCCTCCCGCCTTTCGCTCGGGCCCCCAACCACGTTTAACATCGTGGATCAACACAGGGTTAGATCGGGGCTTGCCCAAAGACGTTCCTCTGTTGCAGGGCCGCATAAAGGATCTCCTAAAAGGAGACCTCAACCTGGTCAAGGTGACACATGTTATGCTGATTCGCCGGACACTGCCCGGCCAACGTCGCCCCCTCCGCTTGTGGGAGTTCAACCCAGAGGGGCCGCGAGTTCTCCGAAATTTCATGGGCATGACGCCTACGGAGATGTATAGACTGTTCTTCGGACCACAAGGAGTGAGTCCGGATTTGACCGAGGATGCTGGTTTAAGCCGCAACCGCCCGGACACAGAAGTAGGTTACCTTGCGCCCGGACCTTCTATCTGTACAACTGACTTATTTTTTAACAGTACTTCTCCTTTTTACGCACGAGTGGATAGCGAAGGTGAAGCTGGTCCGGTGTCCGGCTCCCCTCCCCGAGACCAGGCTAGATCCTGTGCTAGTCAGGATGTTGGAGGTGGCGCCTCTAGAGGAACATGAAGGGGCGGACAAGGAAACCGTGGCCTCTTCGAAAGGGGCCATCCCAAAGGGGGGAATCGACAACTCCTCTCCAAAGGGGAAGAAAAGGGCCGCCTCTGACGACCCGGGAGCCGTAGCTCCAAAGCGGGGGAGAGAATCTGCGTCAGAGGACCCGACGCCGGGGAGCCCCTCGGCCGAACTAAATCCTCAAAAGGAGCAGCCCTCCAACGAGCCGTAAGTAAAAAGAGAGTCATTCTTTTAAGAGAAATCCTTAATTTATATCTGAGAAGTTTTAACCGAAACCTTACCTTGTTGTTCGGACCTCGACCCTTCTCGGCAGAGCTCGTCATCGGGCGATCTTCTTCCGGAGATGATGGAGAGCGGAACGCCTCCTCCTTCATCGCCTAGCAAGGCGGGCGACGCCGAAGTGTCGTCGCAGAGGATTTCTCCGAATCTGCCAGAGGCAGAAGGTGATCATGCGACCCCCCGGGGTTCTCCGTGTCCGGCCTCCGAAGAAGGCCATGGGAGGAGTCCGGCACCATCTGGTGTTCGGTCGGAGGAGCTGAAGGTTCTGCTGGGCCGAGCCTCTGTTTCAGAGGAGCATCGTGTGTTGATGCACACGGTGATTGAAAAGATTTCTTCCGCGCAAAGCGGACTGAACGAGGCCGTCAAGAGTTTACTGGCGGGCCTTGAGGTATGTTTTGAATAACGAACATTAGTGTTAATTGCGCATAATAACATGCGCACTGTATAGATAGTAGCCCCTGAGACTCTGTGTGCCGCAAAGATTAGCGGCGCGCAGAGGATCTTAATCCTAGGTCCTTTAAGTGGCACCTTTGTATGTAGGTGGCAGGTTGTCCGGAGTCGAGCCGGACTCGAGAATTTGCCAAAATGAAACGGCAACTCGATGAGGCAGAGGCCGACATCGTGCTTGTTAACAAGCGGCTTGACGATGCTCAAGGTATTGAGTTTATTTGGCGATTGTTAGTAAGAGGAGCTTTATGTCAATATCTTACCTTGTGTATGCTTGACGCAGATGGTGCGGCGGCCGTAGAAGGACTTAGGGCCGAGCTCGCCAAAGCAAAGGAACAAGCTAGAAAAAGCGATGCGGCTGCCGGAAGAGCCCGTGAAGAGCTAAAAGCCGAACAGGCTTCCCATTGCCGAAGCAAGGAGGAGATGGCTGATATAGCCGTGAAGTTGAAAAGTGCTACTGACCGTTGCAAACTTCTTGAAGAGGAAGGTCGAGCCCGGCAGACGGATTTAGAGAAGGCCGTCGCCGACGCCAAGGACGCCCGCTCTGGTATGAGAGCGTCAAGGGAGGAGCTGCATCAAGCCGGACTAATTGCAGATGGAAAGCCCTTCCTGCCGCGGAGAAAATTCGGTGATCCGAAGTTCGCCCCGTTGGACCGAGCGTGGAGTGTGGAGGACACCTATCTGGATTTGTCGGCTAGTGCCACTGATGTGACCAGATACTTTCAAGATAAGAAAGATCATGAAGTGGAAAAGCTCTTCTGGTCGCAGTTCACTAATCCAGAGCGTCCACTATCAGTGGATGATCGCCTGGCCCAATGGGCCGAGCTGAATAGGTTGTCCGGACTCGCCATGAAGTATGCCATGGACCGCCTGTGCCCGGGGAGATCGAAGCCGAGAAGCTATTTCAGTTTGGTGCAACAATTTCTTGACGTGGTGCCTCGGATTGAAGCTCTAAAGAGGTCCGCTTGCACAGAGGGCGCGCGGCTGGCTCTTGCCCGTGTCAAGACATACCGGGCAGATATGGAGCCCACCGTTGTTGCGTCCCGTGATTCGGATAAAAGCCGAATTCCTTCCGAGCATTATTTTGAGGAAGTCCTCGCGGGCGCTCGTATAATAGAGACGCAGTGTTCGAAAGATGCTGTTTTATGATAGCATATGTAATCGTAGATCAATATTTTTATAAATTGTAATGGCGTAATTTAGACTTGTGCCTTCAAGTATTAATAACACCTCCTGTGCGGCCATTTTAATAAATAAATTCTGAAAGATTGCAGTCGTTGGCTTCAGCCCCCACGCACATAGTGCGGGGGTGCGCGCGGAGAACGCATTTTCACACTTAACCCAACATCTTGGTCCTACAAAGGAGGTGATAGCGCCGCGGGCTAGGCAACCGGACTATAATGCTTTAACACTTTCACTTAGCCATAGGAGCTTGACAGTGGGACGCTTTAGGTAGCCCTTTAATGGCGACTGCGTTTGCCCGAATTCGGGACACATATGTGCCTGACCGGGAAGCGGTCCTTCGTCAAAGGGGAAGGATTTGATAAATCCCTATGAGTCATCGAGTGGTGACCAGTCTCTCGCTACATCATGACAGTCGGTTTTCGGCTTTCTCTACTGAGGTGCTCACCCGGCCGAACCGGGGCACAATCGCAGTAGTTCTCCTGGTGCTACCTTAGCCGATAGAGCGGAACGTAAGGTAGCCGAACTCAGGAGCCGGGCAACCCAACATGTGACCAAAATCATGATTCGGAGCTGATGCATATAGTGCCAAAAACTCGCGACGCCAAACACTCCCGAAGGTGTTCGGTCTTTGTGAGTGCATGTGAAACAACACCCTTAAACAAAATAAATAGCCCTTAGTGTCCAGGTACGAGCAAGATTTCTGGCGTGGCCACATGCCAAAACGCCAGCCTCCTCCTTGGTTATAGCAGAAAAGAAAAAACCAGGGGATGTATAGCAGCAAGAGACAGTAAAAAAGGTTTACGCAGGGTCTTAATCTAAGAAGAATCCTTTGGGGCGGGTCCCTACTGCACGTCTGCGCCTGTGTCTCCGCTGTGCGGTGTCCTGGACGGGCGCCGTACGACGTTCATGTGTAAAAGGGAAGAACTAAATTGAAAAATGGGTCGTGCGGATCAAAAAGAATAATAAATAAAATGTGAAGTGAGAAATAGATATGGTCGAGATTTATTGTCTCTGCGTACAGCCCCTGGTGAGGCGTACCAAGCCTATAACGAAAATGGGCTTGTGCCGAACTCATTGAGTCCGGGTCCGCGGCCTTTTGTGACTTACATCGAAAAAGTCTTTTGGATGGCGAAGCCATTTTGTTGGGCGGCCGTTTAAGCGGCCGCACAATCCTCCGTTTGGAGGAGATGTAGTTTAGTCCTTTAAAGAGATGATGCCTCGAGGACCGGGCATCTTTAGCATGAGGGATGCGTAATGCGGTATTGCGTTAAAGCGAGCGAAAGCTCCGCGTCCCATTAGTGCTTGATAGCGACTTGAAAAGGGGACTATGTGGAAGATAAGCTTTTTGCGACGAAAGTTATTGGCAGAGCCAAATATGACCACAAGCCGGAGAAAACCCATACAGTGGGTGTCCGGGCCTGGTGCTACTCCTTGAAAGGAGGTTTTACCGTGACGGATTCGTGCTGGGTTTATGCCCATGCGGTGAATTGTATCTTGATATATCAGATTTAGTCCACTGCCACCGTCCATAAGGACGTTGGTAAACTGGAATCCGTCTATTATTGGATTAAGTATCAGGGCAGTCCGGCCTGCGTTTTTGGTATTTCTAGAATAATCTAGCTGATCAAAAATGATTGGCTTTAGTGACCAGTGCTCTTCAGACTTTTTCTTTTGATTCGGCGAAGGTCCTTGTTTCGCCATGGTTTCCCATTTCCATCCCTGATTTCTGATGTACTTGGGTCACTGGGGCTGCATCGTGCCAACCAGCTGTCCTCTCCTGCGCAAAAGCGGGTCATGAGGCTTGTGAGTGCGGCCATTGTTCTTGGCTTTTCCTGGCCGAGGTGTCTGGCGAGCCATTCGTCTCGGACATTGTGCCTGAAAGCCGCTAGGGCTTCGGCGTCCGGACAATCCACTATTTGATTCTTTTTAGTGAGGAATCTGTTCCAGAACTGCCGAGCTGATTCTCTGGATTGTTGAGTTATGTGACTGAGGTCGTCTGCGTCCGGGGGATGGACGTAGGTCCCTTGAAAATTTTCTCGGAAAGCGTCCTCGAGCTCTTCCCAACTTCCAATTGTGTTTTCGGGAAGGCTTTTAAGCCAGTGCCAGGCTGGCCCTTTAAGCTTAAGGGGTAAATATTTTATGGCGTGGAGATCATCTCCTCTAGCCATATGTATGTGGAGGATATAATCCTCGATCCAGACTCCCGGGTCTGTTGTTCCATCGTACGCCTCTATTTTAATGGGTTTAAATCCCTCTGGGAATTCATATTCCAGGACCTCATCGGTGAAACATAGAGGGTGTGCGGCACACCTATATTTGGGTGTGCCAGATTCTGATGGTGGATTTTTTGCATTACTTGCGAGAGCTTGCTTTCTTGGCCCGTAAATGGACCTGGCTGGGCCATGATGCGAATCTTTGATTGTGTCGCATGCCGCATTGAGTGCGGCGCCGTTTGCCGTATTGTAGTGGCCGAGAGGTCGTTTATTCGACCGTGTAGCCTTTTTGTTTTTCGAGTTTGGGGGCTCTAGGGCCTCCTAGTCGAATTCAGGCAGTAGCTTTCTCTTTGGATAGCTTTTGGTGCGACGGCTGCCGCCGTATTTGTTTGCGGTCTTGATTACTTTGCTCCATCTTGTTTTGAGTGCATCTTCCGCCGTCTTTAGCTTTTGCTTCTGCTTCTTCAGGCTTCGTGCAGTGGCGACGAGCCTTTCTTGGAGATTCTTCTGCTCCATGATTTTATCCGGCGTGGTGTCGTCCGGAGTTCTGTTATGACCGGGGGAGGACTGTTCGTCCCCTCTGCCTGTGTTACCCTGTTCAGACGGCTGTTCTGGGATGCGTTCGTCATCTGCCGGCTCGTCCTGCTCTATGGCTGGGTATTGATCGAGGCGGGGCTTCGCTCGGCGTTTACGTCGCCGCTTTGAGTGCTTTTCGGAGGGTTTACCCTTCTTTTCGCCCCCTTCTTCCTCATTGTGAGTTTTTTCAGGTGTATCCACCATGAATACGTCATTAAGTGGGGTGGAGGTCCAGTGCCCTATGGGTGTTGGTTCCCGTTCGTCTCCGTCTTCGTCGTCCATACCGTCGAAGTCTTCGGAGCCGAAGTCGAGCATGTCGGTTAAATCATCGACAGTGGCTATTAAGTGGGTGGTGGGTGGGCTTTGAATTTCTTCGTCGTCCGAATCCCAACCTCGCAGGCCACAGTTCGGCCTGGGCTCTTCTGAAAAAGAGAGAGACTTGAGAGATTTCAGAATATCACCGAAAGGCGAATACTGAAAGATGTCCGCGGCGGTGAACTCCATTACCGGCGCCCAATCTGATTCGGTTGGCAGGGGCGCGGGAGGTTCGGAGTTCGGAGAAGAGTCCGGCTCCTTGGAGTCATGTGCCATGCGGAGTGCGGGGCTTGCGTTTTGCTCAATGGCTTTTAAGATCGCAGACCCCGAGGTGACGTCCAACCGTTCATCCTCAAAGAACGCAGCGGGCTCCGGAACGAGGATCGGGGCCGGAGCGTATGCAGCCTCCAGGACACTGTTCGGAGGCAGAGCTATATCATGCCCCTCGAGATAGTGCGGCGCGCTTGGCTGTGGCTTGAATCCGTCGAAGATCAGGTCTCTGAGGGTATCTGCCGTGTAGTTTAAGCTTCCCCACCTGGCTTGATGGCCAGGGGCGTGGCTTTCGATCTGCTCCAGATGGCCAAGCGAGTTGGCCCGTAGAGCGAAGTCGCCGAAGACGAAGATCTGTCCGGGGAGAAAAGTCTCACCCTAGACCTCATCGTTGTTGATGATCGAAGGAGCCATCGGGCCTAAAGGCGACGACACAGAGGAACTCTCAATGAAAGCACCAATGTCGGTGTCAAAACCGGCGGATCTCGGGTAGGGGGTCCCGATCTGTGCGTCAAGGTCGGATGGTAACAGGAGACAAGGGACACTTTATTTTACCCAGGTTCGGGCCCTCTCGATGGAGGTAAAACCCTACTCCTGCTAGATTAATATTGATGATATGGGTAGTACAAGAGTAGATCTACCACGAGATCAAGGAGGCTAAACCCTAGAAGCTAGCCTATGGGTACGATGATGGTTATGATGTGTTCGTCCTATGGACTACAACCCTCCGGTTTATATAGGCACCGGATAGGGTTAGGGTTACACAGAGTCGGTTACATTGGTAGGAGATCTTGAATATCCGCACGCCTAGCTTGCCTTCCACGCCAAGGAAAGAACCTTCCGGACACGGGACGAAGTTTTCAATCTTGTAGCTTCATAGTCCTGGAGTCCGGCTGAAGATATAGTTCGGCTATCCGAACACCCCCTAATCCAGGACTCCCTCAAGTGTGTTGAATACTAAGAAAAGTTTGGTGCTTGATAATTGTTTTGAGATATGAATATGGTGATATTAGAGTCATGCTAGTTGAGTAGTTGTGAATTTGAGAAATACTTGTGTTAAAGTTTGTGATTCCCGTAGCATGCACGTATGGTGAACCATTATGTGATGAAGTCGGAGCATGATTTATTTATTTATTGTCTTCCTTATGAGTGGCGGTCGGGGACGAGCGATGGTCTTTTCCTACCAATCTATCCCCCTAGGAGCATGCACGTAATACTTTGCTCTGATAACTTCTAGATTTTTGCAATAAGTATATGAGTTCTTTATGACTAATGTTGAGTCCATGGATTATACGCACTTTTATTCCTTCCACCATTGCTAGCCTCTCTAATACCGCGCACCTTTCGCCGGTATCATACACCCACCATAAACCTTCCTCAAAACAGCCACCATACCTACCTATCATGGCATTTCCATAGCCATTCCGAGATATATTGCCATGCAACTTACCACCGTTCCGTTTAATATGACCCGCTCCATCATTGTCATATTGCTAGCATGATCATGTAGTTGACATCGTATTTGTGGCAAAGCCACCGTTCATAATTCTTTCATACATGTCACTCATGAGTCATTGCACATCCCGGTACACCGCCGGAGGCATTCATATAGAGTCATATTCTGTTCTAAGTATTGAGTTGTAATTCTTGAGTTTTAAGAAAAATAAAAGTGTGATGATCATCATTTTTAGAGCATTGTCCCAAGTGAGGAAAGGATGATGGAGATTATGATTCCCCCACAAGTCGGGATGAGACTCCGGACGAAAAATAAAAGAAAAAGAAAAAAAAGAGGCCATAAAAAAAGAGGAAAGGCCACAAAAAAATGAGAGAAAAAGAGAGAAGGGACAATGTTACTATCCTTTTACCACACTTGTGCTTCAAACTAGCACCAAGATCTTCATGATAGAGAGTCTCCTATGATATCACTTTCATATACTAGTGGGAATTTTTCATTATAGAACTTGGCTTGTATATTCCAATGATGGGCTTCCTAAAATTGCCCTAGGTCTTCGTGAGCAAGCAAGTTGGATGCACACCCACTTAGTTTCTTTTGTTGAGCTTTCATATACTTATAGCTCTAGTGCATCCGTTGCATGGCAATCCCTAGTCACTCACATTGATATCTATTGATGGGCATCTTCATAGCCCGTTGATACGCCTAGTTGATGTGAGACTATCTTCCCCTCTTTTTGTCTTCTCCACAACCACCATTCCATTACACATATAGTGCTATATCCATGGCTCACGCTCATGTATTGTGTGAAGATTGAAAAAGTTTTGAAAATGCTAAAGTATGAAACAATTGCTTGGCTTGTCATCGGGGTTGTGCATGATTTAAATACTTTGTGTGGTGAATATGGAGCATAGCCAGACTATATGATTTTGTAGGGATAACTTTCTTTGGCTATGTTATTTTGAGAAGACATAATTGCTTTATTAGTATGCTTGAAGTATTTTTTTTATGTCAATATGAACTTTTGTGTTGAATCTTTCGGATCTAAATATTCATATCACAATTGAGAAGAATTACAATGAAATTATGCCATCTAGCATTCACATCAAAAATTATCTTTTTTTTTATCATTTACCTACTCGAGGACAAGCAGGAATTAAGCTTGGGGATGCTTGATACGTCTCCAATGTATCTATAATTTTTGATTGCTCCATGCTATATTATCTACTGTTTTGGGCAATATTGGGCTTTATTATCCACTTTTATATTATTTTTGGGACTAACCTATTAACCGGAGGCCCAGCCCAGATTTGCTGTTTTATGCCTATTTCAGTATTTCAAGGAAAAGGAATATCAGACGGAGTCAAAACGGAACAAAATCAACTGGAGAATTTATTTTTGGAAGGAAACCTACCTGATAGACTTGGACTCTACGTCAGAAGATACGGGAGCTGCTCACGAGGGTGGGGGGCGTGCCCCCTGCCTCGCGGGGACCCAGAAGCTCCACCGACGTACCCCTTGCACCCATATATACCTACGTATCGTAAAACTTCCAGAACAGAGATTAGATCGGGAGTACTGCCGCCGCAAGCCTCTTTAGCCACCAAAAACCTAATCGGGACCCTGTTCCGGCACTCTGCCGGAGGGGGGAACCCTCACCGGTGGCCATCTTTACACTACTAGGGAAAAGCCTAGCAGCAGCGAGGGTTTTGGGCCTCTCAGTAGCGCGGGCACCGGCGCTACTAATAAGGCGCTACAGCTAACGTATAGCAGTAGCGCCGGTTGTCCCACGCTACTGCTATACATGAATAGCTGTAGCGCTCTTTGGGAAAGGGCGCTACTGATATTATCTGCAGCGCTGTTTGCTGGGACGCGCTACTGATAATGCGGCGCTGCTGCTAAATTTCCCCCCTCGCTACTACTAGTTTATTTATTAGTTTTTTCCTACATATTTGTTTCGTATTTGTTTTGTATTTGAATAGGCTTTATACAATAATATTTAGCATATCATACACATACAAATGTAATCATAGCATATACATACAATTAGTCTCATCAAATCATGTCATCATCATAATCATCATCCAACACAAAGTGGTCTCTCGTCATCATCTCGAAAATAGCGATACAAGTCTCGAATGATATGCAAATACATCGTCATCCATCTAAACAATGATATACGCGAGAAGAGCTATCACTTTGAGAACATGAGTTCGTATCCCTCTCTCGCATTAGCGTGAACCTCTAAACTAACTACTGCCTGTCGCTCAGAAACCGGAAGGGCCTGACACTCCGGCCACTTGTTGTATATATACTCCTGGCATAGCACTTCTTTGCCATCTATGATCTATGCACCTGCATCATCACATGAGTCAATGATATGCAACATATATAGTTGAGCAACAGAAAGAGACAGACTTGGAAAAAATAAAAACAACATATCATAAGCATAAATAACAAAGTTCATCGTACCCCAAAATGCCCTAACTAGAGTGATTTTCGCTAGTAGAGGAGGAGGACGGTTCTACACTGGCTCCGCTCCCCGAGGCAGCGCCGGTCTCAGTCTCGGCACCGGTCTCGATGCCGGTCTGAGTCTGAGCGCCGGTCTCAGTCTCAGCACCGGTCCGCGTGTCGAACTCAGTCCCCGATGCCACCGGTGGGCCCAACAATAACATCGGTTGATCGTCGGTAAGGCTAAAAAATTCGTCTGCCACCCGCTAGGCGTCGTCGCAATCACCAGAACCCTGACCTTCATCGTTGCTAGCCATGTTTCCTATGATTAAATCTAGTCAATTAATTCTAGACCTAATAAAATGAATAATGACATAAAAAAGGCCTATTATTTTGCAGGAATGTTGACTCCTGCCTGGTGCAGCAAATCACGGGCACTCGATATGTCCTAGTTTGTAGCACAAGTCATGCCAAAATTCACGGAAAATATCGGCATGACCTTTACTAAAAAGTGGACAAATCGAGAACCTGAAATTTGCCGGAAAAGAAATGAATCAACATTCCGGCAAAACATAGGCGACTAAGCATCATTCCCTGGAAATAGTGTCCAAATATACACGAGAAACCACATGTCCAAATTTCGCAAGCTAATTCAAAAACATAGTGTAGAATAAAATTCATTTAACTACTAATAGAACAAAATTCAGTTAACTTTAGTGCTCTATAATGATGAAAGGAAAAAAATTCAGTTAACTACAAATTTCATTCATTTAGTTTATTCATTTTACATCACCTAATTAACCTACTGTACCACTACTACTAGCAGCACTACTAACCTAATTAACCTAGCAAAACTCTAGTGCCCTAACTGAAAAACATCTAATTTTTTCTCTAAAATACAGAGAGAGATGAGCGGGGGAGGGGTGGGGGACTTACAGAGAGGGGAGAGACGGTGGCGGGGAGGTGACGGAGGCAGGGGCGGAGAGGGCGGGCTCAGGCACGGGCAACGGCGGTCCTGGGCGGGCTCGGGCGGCTGTGAGGTGGAGGGCGCCGACGGTGACGTCGAGGGCGGCCTCGGGCGGCGGCGGTGAGGCTGAGGGCGGCCTCGGGCGGCGGCGGTGAGGAGATGGCGGCGAAGTGGGGCGACGGCGATTTCGGGAGACGGCGGCGAGGGCGAGGGATTTGGGGGAAGTGGTGGCGGGCGCCGGGGGGGGGGGGACCGCTGTTTAAGTGAAACGTAATGGTAGCACGTTTCCGGAAACGCGCTATACTACTTTGCTTTCTCCTTTTTCCCTTTTTTATTTTATTTTTCTTTACATTTTATTTTTTTCCTTTCTCCTTTTTCTATTTCTTTCATTTTCATTTACTTCTCTACTTGTTTTTCACTTTATTTTATTTCCGTTAGCAGCAGCGCCTTACACGTAAGCGCCCTACAGCAAAGGAGAGTAGCAGTAGCGCCGGGACAGTATATGCGCTACTGCTAGGTTGGGCTAGCCATGTGCGCCCATTTCAAACATAGCAGCAGCGCTTTTCGCTAGTACGCGCTACTGCTAAAGTCATAGCAGTTGCGCGGTTTACTTACGCGCGCTGCTACTAAGTAGCAGTAGCGCTTGATTTTGTACAGCGCTACTGGTAAGATTCTGTGTATAGGCTTTTCCCTAGTAGTGTTATCATCTCGGCGCTCTCCATGACGAGGAGGGAGTAGTTCACCCTCGGGGCCGAGGGTATGTACCAGTAGCTATGTGTTTGGTCTCTCTCTCGTGTTCTTGATTTGGCATGATCTTGATGTATCGCGAGCTTTGCTATTATAGTTGGATCTTATGTTTCTTCTCCCCCTGTACTCTCTTATAATGGATTGAGTTTTCCCCTTGAAGTAATCTTATCGGATTGAGTCTTTAAAGATTTGAGAACACTTGATGTATGTCTTGCCGTGCGTATCGGTGGTGACAATGGGATATCACGTGCCACTTGATGTATGTTTTGGTGATCAACTTGCGGGTTCCGCCCATGAACCTATGCATAGGGGTTGGCACACGTTTTCGTCGTGATTCTCCGGTAGAAACTTAGGGCACTCTTTGAGGTACTTTGTGTTGAATTGAATAGATGAATCTGAGATTGTGTGACGCATATCGTATAATCATACCCACGGATACTTGAGGTGACATTGGAGTATCTAGGTGACATTATGGTTTTGGTTGATATGTGTCTTAAGGTGTTATTCTAGTACGAACTCTAGGGCTGTTTGTGACACTTATAGGAATAGCCCAACGGATTGATTGGAAAGAATAACTTTGAGGTGGTTTCGTACCCTACCATAATCTTTTCGTTTGTTCTCCTCTATTAGTGGCTTTGGAGTGACTCTTTGTTACATGTTGAGGGATAGTTATTTGATCCAATTATGTTATTATTGTTGAGAGAACTTGCACTAGTGAAAGTATGAACCCTAGGCCTTGTTTCCTACCATTGCAATACCGTTTACGCTCACTTTTACCGCGCGCTACCTTGCTGTTTTTATATTTTCAGTTTACAAAAACCTATATCTACCATCCATATACCACTTGCACCACCATCTCTTCGCCGAACTAGTGCACCTATACAATTTACCATTGTATTGGGTGTGTTGGGGACACAAGAGACTCTTTGTTATTTGGTTGCAGGGTTGCTTGAGAGAGACCTTCATCCTACGCCTCCCATGGATTGATAAACCTTAGGTCATCCACTTGAGGGAAATTTGCTACTGTCCTACAAACCTCTGCACTTGGAGGCCCAACAACGTCTACAAGAAGAAGGTTGTGTAGTAGACATCAGTTTCATACTACATTTTCCTAAGATTAAACAACTAAGATTAAAAACCTAAAATTTTCAACTAGCTAGGGTTCAAAAGAAACTAGGGAGGAGGAGGAAGGAGGGAGGAGGATGTACCTCTCGGTGGAGGAGGGCCGACGCGACGGCCGGGGCGGCCGGCGGGGGAGGAGGCCCGCGCGGGGGAGGGCGGCCGACGGGGAGGAGGGCCATCGCGGGGGATTGAGGGAGGAGTGTGGAGTGTGTGAGTGAGCTGTGTGATGATGCCGGGGGCGCGAGCAGGCCGGCCGGCGTGCGGGGGAGGGAGTGGGCTTAGCAGTAGCGCGGGTAATGGGCCAGCGCTCCTGCTAAGCCCACTAGCTGTAGCGTCGGCGCACATCACACGCTATAGCTAAGTGGCCTACCCTTTTGGCCCGGCGGCCCGCTAAACACCAGCGCGGCCCACGCCAACCAGCGCTGCTGCTATACAGTAGCAGTGGTGCCCATTTTGGCCGGCGCTACTAGTACATACCAGTAGCGTGGGGGCCCATACAAGTGCTACTACTAAAATTCTATGTATAAGCATTTTCCTAGTAGTGTAGGAGCTAATTAGTGTACTAGTTAAAATTAGTTGCTACCCTATGACATGTGGGTCCTATTTAATCAAGTTAGTTTATTTGTTTAATTAGTCAAATGTGTAGACGACATGTGGCCCCTTCTAGATTATTTTAGTCTAACTACTTTTATTAGCTCCTCTGACACTTACATCTGGGTCCCCTTGACCCAGTTGACGAGTCAACATGCACCGATCAACTGCTATTGACCCTGTTGACTGGACCCCCCCGACCCCACTGTCATACACAGTGGGTAGCTGCCGCTGTGCATAAAAAGTTATTACACTGTTTTCATTCGAAATTATTAATTAAACTAAATTCATAAAATGTTTAAAACTTAGAAAATCAATATAAAATAATCTATAACTCGGATGAAAATATTTTCTACATGAAAGTTGCTCAGAACAACGAGACGAATCCGAATACGCGGTCCAATTACCTGTCAGATGGCTCTAACTATCTAAACATGGAACATCCCCCCTCCGGTCATCTGTTTGACATAGGCCCGGAACCTGAAAAACATTCCCGGTTGAATCCCCCCTTCACCTATATCGTGCAGTAGTACGTTAGGTCGACCATAGTTCTGCGTATCGTCATGTCATGCTTAGTGGTACCCCTGATTGCTTATATTTACTGTTTCTTCCCCCTCTTCTCTCCGGTAGACCCCGAGACCGATGCTGCCCCTGTGATCGACTACGGCACCGACGACACTTCTTCCTTTTCAGCAGAGCTTCCAGGCAAGCACCCCCTTTGATCATCCCGATATCGCCCATTCCATTCTCTCATGCTTGCATTAGATTTTGCTACTATTATTGTTTGCTCCTATTCTGATGCATAGCATGTGTTTTGTACCTAATGTTGTTACCTACATGCTTATCCTAAAATGTTTAGTATAGGCTGGGTAGAGACCCATCAGAGACCCCCACTTTGTCCCGACTGCCCCGCTGGATTATCAGAAGACCCAATCAACGGGATCGAAGACACGACATCGCACATCACTTCCCCCTTGGTGTTAGACACACAGTTACTATGGTTACTATGAATTTACACTGAACCATGTTACCAAAGACGGGTCGGCCCTAAGGGGTACCCGCGCGAGGTTAATTGCGAGTGATGAGGAGTCGGGTTGACCTGGAGGGTGCATGCGAGATAATTACGAGGCGTGGCCGGGCATTCTTAGGCCTTGCCGCAAGTCCTCGAGACGGGGCGACGGGGTCACATCTTTCGTGAGTCTCTGATTGTTACCGCGCGTTCCTAATCCACTATGATTTGGATATTTGATCCGAGGGGCCTCTGGCCTGATAGCACTAACCATCACGTGGGCATAGTATGGGCGTTCTGCGTCGTATGCATCAGCCGAAGCTTAATAGACGTCATGCGACTGACCGGCGCGCGCCGGGTTGGATTGGTAAGCACCTGCCTTTTTAAGGATGTAGCTAGGTCTGCTCACCGGCGGCGTTCGAAACGTGCAGGAGTTCTCGGGGCGATGGCCCAAGACCCCTGGGGGCATAGGTTTAGTCTGGCATGCTGACCTCTCTATTAAGCCTAGGTCAGGTTGCGGCGTATTGATTGGCCGAGGCCGGGCATGACCCAGTAAAGTGTGTACGACCAGAGTTAAGCGAGGGTGGTGGGCAAGTTGGTGCACCCCTGCAGGGAAGAAAACATCTATCGGTAGCCTGTCCTACGGTAACGGACACTCCAAGTTGTATCCCGATCGATACAACTAGAACTGGATACTTGAGGTGATAACTGGATAGTATGGCTCTGTTGGGGAACGTAGTAATTTCAAAAAAATTCCTACGCACACGCAAGATCATGGTGATGCATAGCAACGAGAGGGGAGAGTGTTGTCCACGTACCCTCATAGACCGAAAGCGGAAGCGTTATAACAACGCGGTTGATGTAGTCGTACGTCTTCACGGCCCGACCTATCAAGCACCGAAACTACGGCACCTCCGAGTTCTTGCACACGTTCAGCTCGATGACGATCCCCGGACTCCGATCCAGCAAAGTGTCGGGGATGAGTTCTGTCAGCACGACGGCATGGTGACGATCTTGATGTTCTACCGTCGCAGGGCTTCGCCTAAGCACCGCTACAATATTATCGAGGATTATGGTGGAGGGGGGCACTGCACACGGCTAATAGATCTCAAGGATCAATTGTTGTGTCTAGAGGTGCCCCCCTGCCCCCGTATATAAACGAGCAAGGGGGAGGGGGCGGCCGACCAGGAGGAGGCGCGCCAGGGAGGAGTCCTACTCCTACCGGGAGTAGGACTCCCTCCTTTCCTTGTCCAACTAGGAGAGGGGGAAGGAAGGGAGAGAGGAGAGGAAGGAAAGAGGGCCCCCCCCCTCCTTGTCCAATTCGGACTAGAGGGGGAGGGGGCGCAGCCTGCCCTAGCCGCCCCTCCTCTTCTCCACTTTGGGCCCATGAGGCCCATTAACCCCCCGGGGGGTTCCGGTAACTCCCCGGTACTCCGTTCTATATCCGATAACCTCCGGAACCATTCCTGTGTCCGAATATAGTCGTCCAATATATCAATCTTTATGTCTCGACCATTTCGAGACTCCTCGTCATGTCCGTGATCACACCCGTCTCGCATCAAACAAGATCCAGATATAATGTTCATGCTCAACGCTGGCACCAAATAACAATTATTTAGGTCTAATACTAATCCCGATGGTAGATGTAGAGGTAGCGTGCCGACCGCGATCACATCGACTTTGGAACCATTTCCAACGCGCATCGTCACCTCGTCCTTCGCCAGTGTTCGCTTAATCTGTAGTCCCTGTTTCGAGTTGCAAATATTAACAACAGAACTAGTATCAAATATCCAGGTGCTATTGGGAGCTCTAGTAAGGTACACATCAATAACATGTATATCACATATACCTTTTTTCACCTTTCCATCCTTCTTATCCGCCAAATACTTGGGGCACTTCCGCTTCCAGTGACCAGTCTACTTGCAATAGAAGCACTCAGTTTCAGGCTTAGGTTCAGATTTGGGTTTCTTCTCCTGAGCAGCAACTTGCTTGTTCTTCTTCTTGAAGTTCCCCTTCTTCTTCCCTTTGCCCTTTTTCTTGAAACTAGTGGTCTTGTTGACCATCAACACTTGATGCTCCTTCTTGATTTCTACCTCCACAGCCTTTAGCATTGCGAAGAGCTTAGGAATTGTTTTTTCCATCCCTTGCATATTATAGTTCATCACGAAGCTCTTGTAGCTTGGCGGCAATGATTGGAGAATTCTGTCAATTACGCAATCATCCGGAAGATTAACTCCTAGTTGAATCAAGTGATTTTTATACCCAGACATTTTGAGTATATGCTCACTGACATAACTGTTCTCCTCCATCTTGCAGCTATAGAACTTATTGGAGACTTCACATCTCTCAATCCGGGCATTTGTTTGAAATATTAATTTCAACTCCTGGAACATCTCATATGCTCCATGACATTCAAAACGTCATTGAAGACCCCGGTTCTAAGACGTAAAGCATGGCACATTAAACTATCGAGTAGTCATCAGCTTTGCTCTGCCAGACGTTCTTAACGTTGTCAGTTGCATCAGCAGCAGGCCTGGCACCCAGCGGTGCTTCCAGGACATAATTCTTCTGTGCAACAATGAGGATAATCCTCAAGTTATGGACCCAGTCCGTGTAATTGCTACCATCATCTTTCAACTTTGCTTTCTCAAGGAATGCATTAAAATTCAACGGAACAACAACACGGGCCATCTATCTACAATCAAACATAAACAAGCAAGATACTATCAGGTACTAAGTTCATGATAAATTTAAGTTCAATTAATCATATTACTTAAGAATTCCCACTTAGAAAGACATCTCTCTAATCGTCTAAGTGATCACGTGATCCAAATCAACTAAACCATAACCGATCATCACGTGAAATGGAGTAGCTTTCAATGGTGAACATCACTATGTTGATCATATCTACTATATGATTCACGCTCGACCTTTCGGTCTCAGTGTTCCGAGGCCATATCTGTATATGCTAGGCTCGTCAAGTTTAACCTGAGTATTCTGCGTGTGCAAAACTGGCTTGCACCCGGTGTCTGGGCATGACGAACTTTGGCAACGGTGCATACTCAGGGAGAACACTTTTATCTTGAAATTTAGTGAGAGATCATCTTATAATGCTACCGTCAATCAAAGCAAGATAAGATGCATAAAAGATAAACATCACATGCAATCAATATAAGTCATATGATATGGCCATCATCATCTTGTGCTTGCGATCTCCATCTCCGAAGCACCGTTATGATCACCATCATCACCGGCGCGACACCTTGATCTCCATCGTAGCATCGTTGTCGTCTCGCCAAACTTATGCTTCTACGACTATCGCTACCGCTTAGTGATAAAGTAAAGCATTACAGGGCGATTGCATTGCATACAATAAAGTGACAACCATATGGATCCTGCCAGTTGTCGATAACTCGGTTACAAAACATGATCATCTCATACAATAAAATTTAGCATCATGTCTTGACCATATCACATCACAACATGCCCTGCAAAAACAAGTTAGACGTCCTCTACTTTGTTGTTGCAAGTTTTACGTGGCTGCTACGGGCTTTAGCAAGAACCAATCTTACCTACGCATCAAAACCACAACGATAGTTTGTCAAGTTGGTGTTGTTTTAACCTTCGCAAGGACCGGGCGTAGCCACACTCGGTTCAACTAAAGTTGGAGAAACTGACACCCGCCAGCCACCTATGTGCAAAGCACGTCGGTAGAACCAGTCTCGCATAAGCGTACGCGTAATGTCGGTCCGGGCCGCTTCATCCAACAGTACTGCCGAACCAAAGTATGACATGCTAGTAAGCAGTATGACTTATATCGCCCACAACTCATTTGTGTTCTAGTCGTGCATATAACATCAACACATAAAACCTAGGCTCGGATGCCACTGTTGGGGAACGTAGTAATTTTAAAAAAGTTCCTACGCACACGCAAGATCATGGTGATGCATAGCAACGAGAGGGGAGAGTGTTGTCCACTTACCCTCGTAGACCGAAAGCGGAAGTGTTATAACAACGCGGTTGATGTAGTCGTACGTCTTCACGGCCCGACCTATCAAGCACCGAAACTACGGCACCTCCGAGTTCTTGCACACGTTCAGCTCGATGACGATCCCCGGACTCCGATCCAGCAAAGTGTCGGGGATGAGTTCTGTCAGCACGACGGCCTGGTGACGATCTTGATGTTCTACCGTCGTAGGGCTTCGCCTAAGCACCGCTACAATATTATCGAGGATTATGGTGGAGGGGGGCACCGCACACGGCTAATAGATCTCAAGGATCAATTGTTGTGTCTAGAGGTGCCCCCTGCCCCCGTATATAAAGGAGCAAGGGGGAGGGGGCGGCCGGCCAGGAGGAGGCGTGCCAGGGAGGAGTCCTACTCCTACCGGGAGTAGGACTCCCTCCTTTCCTTGTCCAACTAGGAGAGGGGGAAGGAAGGGAGAGAGGAGAGGGAGGAAAGAGGGGGCGTCGCCCCCCTCCTTGTCCAATTTGGACTAGAGGGGGAGGGGGCGCGCAGCCTGCCCTTCCCGCCCCTCCTCTGCTCCACTTTGGGCCCATGAGGCCCATTAACCCCCCGGGTGGTTCCGGTACCCCCCCGGTGCTTCGTTCTATATCCGATAACCTCCGGAACCATTCATGTGTCCGAATATAGTCGTCCAATATATCAATCTTTATGTCTCGACCATTTCGAGACTCCTCGTCATGTCCGTGATCACATCCGGGACTCCGAACAACCTTCGGTACATCAAAACATATAAACTCATAATGAAACTGTCATCGTAACGTTAAGCGTGCGGACCCTACGGGTTCGAGAATAATGTAGACATGACCGAGACACGTCTCCGGTCAATAACCAATAGCGGAACCTGGATGCTCATATTGGCTCCTACATATTCTACGAAGATCTTTATCGGTCAGACCGCATAACAACATATGTTGTTCCCTTTGTCATCGGTATGTTACTTGCCCGAGATTCGATCGTCGGTATCTCAATACCTAGTTCAATCTCGTTACCGGCAAGTCTCTTTACTCGTTCCGTAATACATCATCTCGCAACTAACTCATTAGTTGCATTGCTTGCAAGGCTTAAGTGATGTGCATTACCGAGAGGGCCCAGAGATACCTCTCCGACAATCGGAGTGACAAACCTAATCTCGAAAGACGCCAACCCAACATGTACCTTCGGAGACACCTGTAGAGATCATTTATAATCACCCAGTTACGTTGTGACGTTTGGTAGCAGACAAAGTGTTCCTCCGGCAAATGGGAGTTGCATAATCTCATAGTCATAGAAACATGTATAAGTCATGAAGAAAGCAATAGCAACATACTAAACGATCGGGTGCTAAGCTAATGGAATGGGTCATGTCAATCACATCATTCTCCTAATGATGTGATCCCGTTTAATCAAATGATAACACATGTCTTTGGTTAGGAAACATAACCATCTTTGATTAACGAGCTTGTCAAGTAGAGGCATACTAGTGACAATATGTTTGTCTATGTATTCACACAAGTATTATGTTTCCGGTTAATACAATTCTAGCATGAATAATATACATTTATCATGATATAAGGAAATAAATAATAACTTTATTATTGCCTCTAGGGCATATTTCCTTCAGGCTCTAGGATTGCTTTCTCGTAGGGAGTCGAGGAAGAATCTCTGGGCGAGGTTGATAACACTACTACTACTTTACTTTATGCTAGTCTGCACTCTTCTAATGCTGCAGACCGCTGAAGATGCTAGTCTTCGATAGGCTAGGCTCTCCCCACTATTCTGGCATTCTGCAGTTCAGCCCACAGATACTATCCATTTCATTGATACCGATGCATATGTAGTGTAGATCCTTGCTTGCGAGTACTTTGAATGAGTACTCACGGTTGCTTTGTTCCCCTTTTCCCACCTCTTTCCATTCTTCCTGGATGCTGCAACCAGATGGTGGAGCCCAGGAGCCAGACGCCACCTTCGACGACGACTACTACTACCACGAAGATGCTTACTACTACGTGGAGGCCGCCGACAACTAGGAGTAGTTAGTAGGCTCCTAGGCAGGAGGCCTTGCCTTTTCAATCGTTGCTGCTTTTGTGCTAGCCTTTTTAAGGCAAACTTGTCTAACTTATGTCTGTACTCAGATATGGTTGCTTCCGCTGACTCTTGTGTTTTCGAGCTTATGTATTCAAGCCCTCGACGCCCCTGGCTTGTAATATAAATGTTGTATTTTTTTATGTCTAGAGTTGTGTTGTGATATCTTTCCGTGAGTTTTTGATCTTGATCGTACACATTTGTTTGCATGATTAGTGTACGATTGAATCGAGGGCATCACAGCCACCGATCTCTTAATGAAAGATTGGTCCGAAGGCCGACCTCTTGCAGCCCGGCCCAACGAAGAATCAGACCCCACAGAATTGAGACAACAAAGATTCTGAAAATAACTGTGTTTCTACGTTACAAATTGGAAGGCGCGGTACTTATACAGGCATAAATGGCATATGGCATATAAGGTTGCACTATTAGTTTATGAACCCGTTCATGCATTGCTTTGGTCTTGATTGGTGCACGTGATCACATGCATGGTTGGTGGCACTATACCTTGCTCTCACTCACGACCAAATGTCCAGCTATCACCCAACCATATCATACCCTATCGACTTGTTAGAGTGTCGTAACAAGTTGCTTAAGCAGAGGGTGGGTGACGGCGGTAAATAACAAAAAAGGAATGCACCATCGCAGTTTGTAACTACTCGCTCCCTTGTGGGACAGAGGACGGAGCGAGTATAAATTAGCCTAGTGGCACCAAATAACCAATCTGGTACGTATCTATTTGCAGATTCTATGCCCAATAGACTGATAGATAATACAACTCACAACTTTTTTTTTTTTTAGAAAAGGAGGATGACCCCCAGCCTCTGCATCTGGGAGATGCATACGACCACTTTATACAACTCACAACTGGTAATGTAATCTTGATTACTGTTGAGTTTGTTTGCTAGCTCGGCATGTTAACTACGAACATATTTTGTTGTAAGAGTTGTAGTTTCCTTGAGCTAGCAAGCTAGCGCACGTCAAGGTAGAGTTGGCTTACATTGGATATAATATCACGGTTCCTAAATATAAGTCTTTGTAGAAATTGTATTATAAACTACATATAAAACAAAATGAGTGAATTTACACTCTAAAATGCATCTATATACATTTATATATTGTCCTAATACGTCCGGGTGTCCCCTTGTACGCCCCAAATCTGGGCCGGATACCGGGAGCGCCGGTCAGTTCGAGCGTTTTGGCCGGCTGCCCGGTTGGGTGGTCAAGAAAGTCCAAGCATTGACCAGGCGCAGGCAGTCTGTCAATGCATTTGGGGCGGGTATGGTTTACTTGGTCTATCGTATGTGCCAATGGACACCCACATGGTCCCTCGTGTGTGCATGTGGCGTAAGATGGGATGGAACCTTTTTATTTGAGGAAAGGGATGGAAATTTACATGTCTACTACTAGTTGGCACATACGGAGCATAGTACAACAGAACCATTATATATGCTTAGCACACATGCATGTGTGCCAAAGTGCTGGCTGCTAGTGCTAATATACTCTCTTAACATGCAACAACCAATAATGCTACGGTCTACGGATCAATCCTATGGATTCACCTTACGCTCTGATGTGGCGTGCATCTACCATCTGTGCATCGTTTGTTGGAGAAAATTTTGGAGTAACTATGCTAGGTCATCCAACTTCGTAAAGGCACAGATGCCTGATAAAGCTCTATCTATGAAGAGATCCACGTGAGGTAACGTAACCTTCCTAACAATAATTCTCTCTCCCTTGATTTTCAGTGGGGGTGGGCCCCTCAATCCCCCTTAATCCAATCCTGATTGTCCAAGTTATACATTACATAAAACACCCACGTTACTTTACGTAGGTGTAGCATTGCCCCAGATGCCCTGATCCTGATGTGGCATGCATCTATGCACGGTACATCGGAGAAATTTTTGGAGTAACTATGGTAAGGTCTTCCAACCGCGTGAAGCCACATTCCATCCGTAATTTTAGTGAAGCCACATTGTTCAATGTTGACCAAACTTGTGTGACATATCTTTCACCCATTGCCATGCTAATCTGTCTATGTTCAACGGTTTTCTCTTCCTCCCTCTGGAGTATGCTACTTTTTCTCCATTGCATCTAATTCCATCCTCATAACCATGTAATGGACTTTTGTACTTCCCAAGAAAAGTCTAGGGTTGCCCTGCCTCCTGCCAGCGCCGCCATTGGTCCGCCTCGTCTCCGGTGGCCTTAGGGCCATGGCCGCGCGGTGGATCTCGGCCCATGCCGGCGGGAGAGCCCTGTTTTCAGTTGTCTCTTCGCGTTTTGTTAGGGTTTGTGTTCTGCTTAGAAAGACGAGACGGCGGCGGCTCCCTGAAGATGGAATAATATTCTCCCCGCCTAGCCCCCGTCTCGATGGTGTCTCTAGCATCATTGGTGGGCGTGTGGAGGTGTGTCTCCGGGGATCTATCCTTGGTGGATTTGCTCGGATCTGGTCGTAGTTCATCTGCGTTCATGTGTTTTCAGGTTCGATCCTTCCGATCTACGCTACTCTTCATCGGCGGCAGTTGCTGTTCTGCTGCGCTGGTCCTATGAGGCCTTAGCACGACGACTTCCCGGTTGTCTACTACAACAAGTTTTGTCCGGCTCCGGCGAGGGAGGGGCAATGACGGTGACGCGCCTTCGGCTCGCTTCAGTGCTTGTAATCGCCGCTAGGTGGTCTATGGATCTGGATGTAATTTTTATTATTTCTGGTGTTCGTTGTACTACCATGATTGAAGATGAATAGATTGAAAGTTTTCTCGCAAAAAGGGACTTTTGTACAAATAAATATTTGGAAACCCATAAATGGTTAAAATAATGGAGTTTTATCATACCATATTTTATCTACTCCCTCTGTTTTTAAATATAAGTCTTTTTTAGAGATTTCGATATGGACTACATACAGAGGAGAATGAAAGTATAAAGAGTACCTTTAACATGCTCCCTCTTACCCTTTCTTTTCACATAGAAGGTAAGAAGGTAAGAGTTAATCTGACCACTACTTAATCAAATCAATGGCTCAAATTTATTATGAACTCTTACGTACCTCTCATATGAAAAGGAAGGTAAGAGGGAGCATGCTAAAATTTGCCAAGTACAAAAGGAGATATATATAGACAAGTTGAGGCAAACCAGCACCTATTGCACCGGCTGTATTTTTTCGGGATGAAGTTCATATGGCATGTTTTATCCCATCCATAGTGTGTAGGAAATTTAGGTTTTCGGCCTACCCTCTATTCACCTATGGTCGATGAGTGTGCCTGCTATACTACTACCCCCCCTGGTTTATTGGTCCCCTTAGTATTTTGTGTCAAACTTTGAACATAGATTTAACTAAGAAAATAACAATGCATATCACCAAAAATTATATCATTGCATTCGTATTTAAACATAGTTTATAGTGATATTATTTTTTGTTACATGCATTAACATTTTGATAGTTAAATATAAAGTCAAAATTTAGCACAAAATGCGAAAGGGACTGATAAACCAGGACAGAGGTAGTAGAGCAAGTACAATAGTGGGCTTATAGCCCGCTTACATGGCATTTTTGCCTATGTGGAGGAGAGAGATGTAAAAAAATAAGGGGAATAGGTTCTCATGCAAGAGCCTAGCTATATACGCGTTCCTAAGTAAATGCAATAAATGTGAAGAAAGAGGCAGAGAGAAGATAAAAAAAGATACTAATGTAATAGCCAACCTTATAGCCCACATTATTATATGAGTGCATATAGATGATGGCTATAGATGACATGGCGGTTTCTTATAGCTCTCAGTTGGCAATATTATTAACCATGCTCGTATGCACATGTGGTAGGTGGAAATGTATGTCTGCCTACAATTAATGCACCTTGATTGTATAAAAATCCGAGTTGCTCATGACTGGCTGATCAAGACTTGATCTACAAGCCCTCAAAAAAAAAAAAGACTTGATCTACAAAAGGAGTGATAAGGTTGTGTTTCTTCTCGATCGCCGAGCACGCGAGGTGTGACAGTCTTCCTCTTTCTTCTCTTGTACCGTCGCCTCTCTGGCTCTTGCTAGGTAGGTAGGCCATCAAATTTCCTTTCTCCCATTCCCATGCATGATATTGGTGCTGAACTAGTGATTGATGCCAGCTAAAAGTTTCGCTATGATCTCTTCCTAGCTAGGTCTTTTTTTCAGTTTTCCTTTCCAGTTTCATATACTACAAGTTATTTCACTTGCAAATGCTCTGTGGTGGACTTTCATTTCATGGCCGATTTGACAGGGAGGAGCATGGAACCTGCTGTATGGCCACCCTGCGATTTTCATCTGGCCGATTGGTCCATGGAACCCGCGGGAGCTGCGTGGGATCCTGACGAGTTTGCTTGGTCCACTGAAATGCTGGGCACCTGCTTGCAGACGTATGTTCCTAGCAGCCCTAGCGGAGGGCAGCTGCAGCAGGTTCAGTATGCGGCAGCCACACATAACTCACCTTGTGAGGAAGAAGCACATCCACAAAACAAGATGGAGATGGAGATCCGCGACCCGATGCAAGTGTTCGAGAAAACAGCACACGAGTTCGAGGTCGACATCGACATGTTCCACAGGAAGATGCATAGGTACCCCGGACTCATTCGACGTCTCAGCGACGGCAACAAAAACTACACTACTCCGGTGACGGTGGCCATCGGACCCTACTACCACGGCAAAGACCACCTCAAGCCGGCGGAGAAGGTGAAGTATGTGGCTGCCTACCACTGCATCATGGAGTCGGGCCACTCTGTCCAGGAGATGTACGACGCAGTCGTCTCAGTCGCAGGCGAGGCCCGGGGGCTCTATGACAAGGACGTGATGGCAGGTATCAGCGACAACGACTTCGAGCCTATGATGTTCTATGATGCCTGCTTCTTGGTGCAGTTCATGCTTAAACTTACAGGCTCCAACTTGAATTCGTATTTATCCCGCTATTTCAAGGGCAATATGAACGACATCTTCCGTGACATCCTCCTGCTTGAGAACCAGCTCCCCTGGCGGGTGGTCGAGACCGTCATGTGGTTCAGGCAGGTGTCGTTGCCGAAGCTCGTTAATTCGTTGAAAAACGGCCTGCAAGACCGCAAGGTCCGCGGGAGGAAGCCTTTGGATTGGGAAGAGAAGTACAAACCGCCACATCTCCTTGGTCTTGTCCGGTTCTACATTGTGGGAAGGAGCAAACCCAAACCGAACCGGCAGCCGCTACCCCGCCTCGAGTCGGTTTCGATTTCTGTAGGTGCCATGGAGCTTGCAGAAAGCGGCATCATGCTGACGGCCAACAAGACAAGTGACCTCGTAGACATGGGCATCGACACAAAAGGGCCCTTCTGCGCGGAGCTCTCTCTGGCGCCACTGTCCCTGAACGATTTACGCTCAGTCTGGCTAGTCAACATGGCAGCCTTCGAGCTGTCCACGACCCTAGAATTTCAAGGGCGTGATGCTGAAGATGAAGCGTCCGCTGTCTGCTCGTACCTCCTCCTCCTTGCCATGTTCGTGGACAAGGAGGAGGACGTGCACCAGCTGCGAACACAGAGTGTTCTGCAAGGAGGAGGAGGGCTTACCAACAAGGAGGCGCTCTCCTTCTTCACCAGCCTTCAGGACCTGCCTCTCGGGAGATGCTATGTCCGCACCATGGAAGGGATTGAGAATTACAGGAACAAGCAGAGGCGGAAGCGGACACGGTGCCACGCCTTTTTTTACAACAACTGGAAAATCATCGCGACGGTCTTCTCCGCCGTTGCTGCACTTGTCACTATCATCAGCACGCTTGCGTCTCTCAAGAAACCATAGCTCCCCTCCCTCTGTCTATGATCGATGTTGTGATTTTGCAGCCTTTAATTATTATTTTTCTTTTTGAATCAGAATGAAGTTGCAAGTAAATGCTCCATCTTAATCTTATGATTCCTCTGGGTGTTGTTGTTTGGTTTCTTCCAAAGATTAATCACACATCCAAAACAGAGAATACTCGCCCACGAAAAACTATTGTGCCTTCTATATGTTCTTGTCTCCTCCAAATTTATGTGTGGCTATCTAGGCCAACGCTTAGGATATTTGCAGCTTCGCTGTCGCTGGCAGCTGGACCACCGTGATTGTTTCCATGTTTTTAAGCGAGTTGGTTCTCCCGAAATCACTAATTAATAAGTAAACGTTTGTAGACAGTGTGCCGGCCGAAGCTTCGGCCGCTCGCATGCCTGATGCCTCGGTTGCGCACCCAGCGCGAGCGCAGAGGGCCACGCCCCCGCGAGCCCCCCTCCCCCCCCCCCCCCAACCCACCCACCGTTCCCTGCTGCTCCGCACCTCCATCGCTGCCTCCCGCGCTCCGCCCCACCGACAACGATAATGCTCTGTGGTTGACTTTCATGGCCGATTTGACAGGGAGGAGCATGGAACCTGCTCCTGCTGTGTAGCCACCCTGCGACTTTCACCTGGCCGATTCGTCCATGGAACCCGCGGGAGCTGCGTGGGTTCCTGGCGAGTTTGCTTCGTCCAGTGAAGTGTTGGGCACCTGCTTTCAAACACATGTACCTAGCAGCTCTATCGGAGCGGAGGGAAGCTACAACAGCAGGTTCAGTATGTGGCAGACACACCGAATTGAGTAAATGGCATCGGCGGTCCGAGAACTTGTGCTGCAGGTGCACTTAAGTCACGGTATTTGCAAACCGGAAAAACCCGTCATAGAACTTGCATTACGGGTGCAGATAGATCACACAGGTCATCTGAACCGGCCAGCTGCCCGGTTTTCTCCCTCTAACGGTCAAGCGCGATAAATTTGTTCACGACTTAAAAAATATATGTGATTCGTGACTTTAAAAAAAGTTCGTGAACGATAAATTTGAAAAATATTTGTTCACGACTTTAAAAAAATGTTCGCGAACGTTTCAGAAAATATATTCGTGATCCACGACTTTAAAAAAATGTTCGCGAACGATAAATTAAAAATATTTATTAAAAATATTTTTGATTAGTGACTTTAAAAAAATGTCCAGGAACGAAAAATTTGAAAATGTTTTTGAATGATAAATTTAAAAATGTTCGTGAATGATAAATTGTGATTCACGACTATAAAAAAAAGTTCGCGAACGATAAATTAAAAAAATATTTATGATTCGTGACTTTAGAAAAATGTCCACGAAATATTTTTTTGAAAATGCTTGCGAACTATAAATTTGAAAATGTGGTGAATGATTAATTTGAAAACTATTTGTCCAAGACTTTAAAAAAATTGAGAACGATAAATTTGAAAAATACTTGTGATTCGATAACATTTTTTTAAGTTGTGAACATTTAAAAAAATATTTGTGATTCGCGACTTTAAAAAAAGTTCACGAAAGTTAAATTAAAAAATATTTATTAAAAATATTTGTGATTCGTGACTTTTAACAAATGTCCACGAATGAAAATTTTGAAAATGTTTGCGAACAATAAATTTGAAAATGTTCATGAACGATTAATTTGAAAAAGATTTGTTCACGACTTCAAAAAATGTTCGCGAATGATAAATTTGAAAAATATTTGTGATTTGCGAACATTTGTTTTAAGTGGTGAACATTTTTAAAAATGTTTGTGATTCGCGACTTTAAAAAATTGTTCTCGGACGATAAATTAAAAAATATTTGTGATTCATGACTTTAAAAAAATGTCCAGGAACGGAAAATTTGAAATGTGACCTATCTGCACCCGCAACGCAAGTTCTATGACGGGTTTTTCTCGAAAATAGGACAGTTGGCCGGTTCAGATGGCATATGTGACCTATCTGCACCCGCAATGCAAGTTCTATGACAGGTTTTTCCAGTTTGCAAATACCGTGACTTAAGTGCATCCGCATCGCAAGTTCTCGGACCGCCAGTGCCATTTACTCCACCGAATTTGCCGATCGAGGAGGAAGCACCGTCACAAAACAAGATGGAGATGGAGAGTCACTACCCGATTCAAGTGCTCGAGGAGGCAACACTCGACTTCGAAGTTGACGTCGGCATGTCGGACAGGAAGATGCATAGATACCCTAGACTCATTCAACGTCTCGGTGTAAGATTTGATAGGAAGCGTTGAACCCTTTGTCTCGGGCCGCATGTATATTTATAGAAGGGTTGCCGTAGCTTACAAGGTTTGGAATATCGCTAGGATCCTTCCAGATTACATATATATATAGAGAGAGATACAACTTGAAGAAGAAGAACAGAATAGAAGAAAAGATAGAAACAGAAACAGTTTAAACATATCTGGCTATCTCTACATATTCTATTCTCACATCCTCCCTCAATCCAAACCTATGAAAATTTCTCTAGGTTTAGATTGTACTTGAACTCATTCAGTCTTCTCGTGGTAAGTGGTTGAGTGAAACCATCAAGAAGTTGATCTCCTGTGGGAATAAACTTGATGTCAAGTAGCTTTTGTGCTACTCTTTCTCTCACAAAATGAAAATCAACCTCTATGTGTTTTGTACGTGCATGGAACACAGGATTTGCAGAAAGATAGGTAGCACCAATGTTGTCACACCATAACCTTGCAGCTTGTGGAGCCTTGATCCCCAACTCATATAGAAGAATCTGAATCCACATGATTTCAGCAGTTCCATTAGCAAGAGCCTTGTATTCTGCTTCAGTGCCCGATCTTGACATAGTAGCCTGTTTTCTTGCACTCGATGACACAAGGTTTCATCCCAGAAACACAACAAAACCACCTATGGACCTTCTATCATCAGGGCACCCTGCCCAGTCAGCATCTGAATATGCACTAACTAGCATGGGTGGTGACTTAACAATCTTGATTCCAAGTCCCATTGTAAACTTTAGATACCTCAGAATTCTCTTTACTGCAGTCCAATGAACTATACTTGGTGCATGTAAAAACTGACATACTTTGTTGACAGAATATGAAATATCAGGTCTAGTCAACGTTAAGTATTGTAGAGCACCAACAACACTCCTATAGTTTGTTGCATCATTTGGTCCAAGTAATTCACCTCCTTCAACTGTAAGTTTCTCAGAAGTGGAGAGTGGCGTACTTACTGGTTTGCAGTGTTCCAGTCTTACCCTTCTTAGAATATCTGTGGTGTATTTCTCTTGTGTAAGAAGTATTCCATCCTTGATCTGTTTTACCTCTATACCAAGAAAATAATGAAGATCACCCAAATTTTTGAGTGCAAATTCCACATTAAGATCACAAAGTAGGGAGGTAGTGGCTTCTGAGCTGGAATTAGCAACAGTTATATCATCAACATAGACAAGAACAAACATAGAGATGTTGCCTTTGTGATAAAAGAATAGTGAGGTATCTGCCTTGCTTGGAATAAATCCAAGTTGTTGTAACTGAGTGCTCAACCTGGAGTACCAAGCTCTTGGGGCCTGTTTTAAGCCATACAAAGCTTTGTCCAACTTACAGACAAAATGAGGTGTGCTTTTGTTTTCATACCCTGGTGGTTGCCACATGAACACTTCTTCCTCAAGAACACCATGAAGAAACGCGTTCTGGACGTCTAGCTGACGTAAACTCCACCATATGGAAATAGCAATAGACAATACAAGTCGAATAGTAGCTGCCTTAATAACAAGGCTAAAGGTATCCTCATAATCAATTCCAAACCTTTGTTTAAACCCTTTTGCAACCAATCTAGCCTTGTATCTATCTATACTTCCATCAGACTTTCTTTTAATCTTATAGACCCACTTGCAATCAATCAAACTCTTACCCTTTTTTTGGTGGTACAAGACGCCACATTTTATTTTCCATGAGTGCTTGATAATCATTGTCCATAGCCCCTTTTCATTCTTTGTGAGCAAGAGCTTCGGCTAACTGAGTAGGTTCACCTGAACTAGTGAGAAAAGCATATTTGCAAGGGTCATACCTTACTGTACCGTCCTTGTATTCCTTAGGCTTGAATAATCTAGATTTGATCTGGTATGGCGCTGAGGAATTTCAGGTGATACACGTGTAGTGGCTGTTGCAGTTTCCACCTCACCAGAACCAGCCACAGAAGATCCAGCCGAATCACCATGGACTGCCACGCCACAGGGCTCCCGATCCGAGATGGGCACAGGATCCGGCGAGATTCGCCTCGCACCAGGCGCCCCAGCAGGCGAGCTCTGCATGGCGCTGTTGGCTTGTCCCACTTCGGTCGGGCTGTCGGCCACAGGACGCGCCGGCTCCCATGTGGCGCATGCGGACGGGCTGCATCGCGCGCCGTCTGGGTCCATGCCCAAGTCTCGTTCGGCCACGGGCTCGGCAGGTGGGCTGGTCCCGCCACTTGGTGCCACATGAGATGCGGGAGACGCCGCTGCGCGCCGAACGACAGGGCTGTCAGCCTGGGATCGCGCGCGGCTATCAACCTGGGATCGCACACCTTTCCTGGAGCCACAGTCCTACGCCAAATCAGCATTGGATCCAACGTTGTTCTCATCCTCTTCTGCACACATAAAATCATAGCCAAGTGTTGCATTTTTTCATTAGTATCTGAATTTTCTTCTGGACTAGACACATGATCATGTTCTATTAATTCTCCCCCGTGATTAGTATGTGTCAAAGGATCCGAGAGAAGAGAGATTTCTGCTCGAAGAAGGGCTCCCGCATTGGGATGAAGTTTGGCAAAAGGGAAAATAGTTTTATCA
This sequence comes from Aegilops umbellulata, assembly GCA_032464435.1. Lineage (NCBI taxonomy): Eukaryota > Viridiplantae > Streptophyta > Magnoliopsida > Poales > Poaceae > Aegilops > Aegilops umbellulata. The sequence continues at coordinate 507,704,582 of CP136059.1, forward strand.
AAAATCACATCTCGAGAGATGTAGTGGCGTCTAGTTGAAACATCTAGACACTTGTAACCATTATGAAGATTGCTATAGCCGAGAAGACGCATTGAGTAGAGCGAAACTCAAGTTTGTGGCGATTATATGGACGAAGATTAGGATAGCATGCACATCCAAAAACTTTGAGGGAACTATAATCTGGCTTTTGATGAAACAATCGTTCTAAGGGAGTTGTGTTCCCAATAACCTTACTAGGCAAACGATTGATAAGATAGGTGGCAGCAATAAACGCTTCATCCCAATACTTTGGAGGCATATATGCATGCGCAAGAAGGGAAAGACCTACTTCAATGATATGACGGTGTTTGCGTTCGGCATAACCGTTCTGTTGGTGTGCATGTGGACACAAAACATGATGCTCAATGCCTATGCTTCTAAATAAAGAGTTGAGTTTCTCATACTCTCCTCCCCAGTCACTCTGGACTATAATGATTTTCTTGTCAAATTGATGCTCAACAAGGTTTTGGAATTCTTGGAAGATAGGAAAGACTTCGGATTTGAACTTAAGCAAGTATATCTGTGTAAACTTACTATAATCATCAATGAAGCTAACATAATGTTTCTTTCTTCCAAAGGAATCTCCGGCATGACCCCATACATCACTGAATATCAGTTCCAACGGAGCATGAGACACACTATTTGACCTAGGATAGGGGAGTTGATGACTCTTGGCATATTGACAAGCATCACAAACAGGCTCTTTATTCTCACTACTAGACAATTGAAGATTGTATTTATTCACTACTTGATCAACTATTTTTAATGAAGGATGACCTAATATTTGATGCCACCTCTCTAAGGACGTCTTGAAGACGAACTTGACGATGATGCTTGCGACTAAAAGCTCTTGATGTGATAGGATATAGACCGTCGACGCATCTACCGTGATGGAGGAGCTCCCTCGTTACCCGTTCCTTAATGAAAAAAAAATACTTGGGATGAGTTTCAAAAAAGATATTATTATCGGCGGACAGGCGAGACATGGAAGCAAGGTTTTTGTTGGCTTGAGGAACATGAAGAAACATCTTTTAGAAGAAGATCACGTTTAGTATTAGAGAAATTAATAGAAGATTGACCAATGTGACATATGTCCATACCTCCTCCACTTGCGGCGGTGTTTATCTGATCATTGCCATAATATCTCTCTCGGTTTGCAAGCTTCTCCAATTCACTGGTGACATGATCTGTGGCTCCGGAGTCAGCATACCAAACGGTGTCCCCAGCTTCTTCTTGCTACCTGATGGCTGTAGCTACGTGCCGCTCTTTGGGCACGTAATCTTCATCATAGCGATGCCAGCAATCTTTCACCTCATGCCCTGGCTTTTTGCAAAGCTGGCAACACGGCCTGGTGTTGGAGTAGGAAGCGTCGGAGGAGCGTGGGCTAGAGTTGTTGATATGTCTGCATTGTATCTACTTTTCCAAACACTTTTTCCCTTGTTTTGGACTCTAACTTGCATGATTTGAATGGAACTAACCCGGACTGATGCTGTTTTTAGCAGAATTGCCATGGTGTTATTTTTGTGCAGAAATAAAAGTTCTCGGAATGACCTGAAACTTCACGGAGAATATTTTTTGAAATTAATAAAAATATTGGCGAAAGAATCAAGGCCAGGGGGCCCACACCCTGTCCACGAGGGTGGGGGGCGTGCCCCTGCCTCGTGGGCCCCCTGGTGCTCCAACGACCTCAACTCCAACTCTATATATTCATGTTCGGGGAGAAAAAAATCAGAGAGAAGGATTCATCGGGTTTTATGATACGGAGCTGCCGCCAAGCCCTAATCTCTCTCGGGAGGGCTGATCTGGAGTCCGTTCAGGGCTCCGGAGAGGGGAATCTGTCGCCATCGTCATCATCAACCTTCCTCCATCACCAATTTCATGATGCTCACCGCCGTGCGTGAGTAATTCCATCGTAGGCTTGCTGGACGGTGATGGGTTGGATGAGATTTACCATGTAATCGAGTTAGTTTTGTTAGGGTTTGATCCCTAGTATCCATTATGTTCTGAGATTGATGTTGCTATGACTTTGCTATGCTTAATGCTTGTCATTAGGGCCCGAGTGCCATGATTTCAGATTTGAACCTATTATGTTTTCATGAATATATGTGAGTTCTTGATCCTATCGTGCAAGTCTATAGTCACCTACTATGTGTTATGATCCGGCAACCCTGAAGTGACAATAATCGGGACCACTCCCGGTGATGACCGTAGTTTGAGGAGTTCATGTATTCACTAAGTGTTAATGCTTTGGTCTGGTACTCTATTAAAAGGAGGCCTTAATATCCCTTAGTTTCCAATAGGACCCCGCCGCCACGGGAGGGTAGGACAAAAGATGTCATGCAAGTTCTTTTCCATAAGCATGTATGACTATATTCAGAACAAATGACTACATTACATTGATGAATTGGAGCTAGTTCTGTGTCACCCTATGTTATATGCATGAGGAATCGCATCCGAGATAATTCTCCATCACCAATCCAATGCCTACGAGCTTTTCACATATTGCTCTTTGCTTAGTTACTTTACCATTGCCACTATTACAATTACTACAAAACTGGTACGGTTACTTTTGCTACCGTTACCGTTATTTCCATACTACTTTGCTACTAAATACTTTGCTGCAGATATTAAGTTATCCAGGTGTGGTTGAATTGACAACTCAACTGCTAATACTTGAGAATATTCTTTGGCTCCCCTTGTGTCGAATCAATAAATTTGGGTTGAATACTCTACCCTCGAAAACTGTTGCGATCCCCTATACTTGTGGGTTATCAAGACTATTTTCTGGCGCCGTTGCCAGGGAGCATAGCTCTATTCTTTGAGTCACTTGGGATTTATATCTGCTGATCACTATGAGGAACTTGAAAGACGAAAGAACTAAGATTTTTCCCTCAACTACGAGGGGAGGTAATGAACTGCCATCTAGCTCTGCACTTGATTCACCTTCTGTTTTGAGTAAGCTTGTGACACCTAAACCTTCTTCTACTATTAATTCTGATATGTCCCATATTATTGATGATGCCTCTTCTGCTATGCATGATACTTATGATGAAACTACTTCTATGCTTGATACTACTGTGCCATTAGGTGAATTTCTTGATGAACAACTTGCTAGGGCTAGAGAGAATGAAATTATTGAAACTAATAATATTGATGAAAGTGATGATGAAGATTCTCCCCCTAGATATGAATTGCCTGTTGTGCCTGAGGGTTATGTTATGGATGAAGAAACTGCTAGAGACTTTCTTGCTTGCAATGATAGGAATGATCTTAAGAATTTTTTAGCTAAGCTGAAAGAAAAATCTCTGAATGCTCGAATGAAATATGACCCTGCTTTTGCTACTTCACATATCTGTGTTACTGATAAGGATTATGATTTCTCTGTTGATACTGAGATAATAACTTTGGTTGAATCTGATGCTTTTATGGCTATGAATCTGAAACTGTTGTGGCACATCTTACTAAATTAAATGATATAGCCACCCTATTCACTAAAGATGAGAAAACGCGCTAATACTATATCCTTAAGTTATTTCCGTTCTCATTAAAGGGTGATGCTAAAACATGGTTTAATTCTCTTGATCCTGGTTGTGTGCGTAGTCCCCAGGATATGATTTATTACTTCTCTGCTAAATATTTCCCCGCTCATAAGAAACAAGCTGCTTTAAGGGAAATATATAATTTTGTGCAAACTGAAGAAGAGAGTCTCCCACAAGCTTGGGAGAGGCTTCTCCAATTACTTAATGCTTTGCCTGATCATCCTCTCAAAAAATGGAATACTTGATATCTTTTATAATGGACTAACCGATGCTTCCAGAGACCACCTGGATAGTTGTGCTGGTTGTGTTTTTAGGGAAAAAAGGTTGATCAAGCTGAATTACTATTGAATAATATGTTGACTAATGAAAATAATTGGACACTTCCTGAACCAACTCCTAAGCCAAGTCCGAAGAAAAGGGGTATTCTATTTCTCAGTCCTGAAGATATGCAAGAGGCAACGAAATCTATGAAAGAAAAAGGTAATAAAGCTGAAGATGTTAAGAATTTACCTCCTGTTGAAGAAATACATGGTCTTAATTTGCGGACTGTTGAAAAAATACATGGTCTTGATAACCCGACACAGCTAGTAAAGGTAAATTATCTCTATAGATTTGATGAAGGTGATATTCCTCGTTATAAGTCTGCTAGCCAATGCTTAGATGAATTTGATAATTTTATTGTTAAACAAGAAATCTTCAATGCTTATGTTGGTCGACAATTGAAACGTAATGCTTATATGATTGAACACTTGAGATATTCTATGTCTAGAGTTAAAGGTGAACTTAAACTCATTAGTAAACATGCTTCTATGGTTACCACTCAAGTAGAACAAGCGCTTAAAGCTCAGAATGATTTGCTCAATGAATTAAATAATAAGAAGAATGATAATGCTAGTACAGTTATGACTACAGGGGGTAAAATGACTCAGGAACCTTTGTATCCCGAGGGCGACCCCAAAAGAATTGGGCAAGATTCTCAGAGAACTAATGTCGATGCACCTAGTCCTTCTAAAAAGAAGAAAAACAAAAAATGATAGGACTTTGCATACTTCTAGTGAACCTATTGTTGACACACCTGAGAATCCCAATGATATTTCCATTTCTGATGCTGAAACACAATCTGGTGATGAACATGAACCTAGTGATAATATTAATGACGATGTTCATGTTGATGCTCAACTTAGCAATGACAATGATGTAGAGATTGAACCTGCTGTTGATCTTGATAACCCACAATCAAAGAATCAACGTTATGATAAGAGAGACTTCATTGCTAGGAAGCACGGTAAAGAAAGGGAACTGTGGGTTCACAAACCCATGCCTTTTCCTCCTAAACCATCCAAGAAAAAGGATGATGAGGATTTTGAGCGCTTTGCTGAAATGATTAGACCTATCTTTTTGCGTATGTGTTTGACTGATATGCTTAAAATGAATCCTTATGCTAAGTATATGAAGGATATTGTTACAAATAAGAGAAAGATACGGGAAGCTGAAATTTCCACCATGCTTGCTAATTATACTTTTTAGGGTGGAATACCAAAGAAACATGGAGATCCAGGAGTACCAACTATACCATGCTCCATTAAATAAACTATGTTAGAACTGCTTTATGTGATCTTGGAGCCGGTGTTAGTGTTATGCCTCTCTCTTTATATCGTAGACTTGATTTGAATAAGTTGACTGATACGTCCATTTTGCATCATGCTTTTATATCGATATTTATTGCATTATGGGCTGTTATTTCACATTATGTCACAATACTTATGGCTATTCTCTTTTATTTTACAAGGTTTACAAAAGGAGGGAGAATGCCGACAGCTGGAATTCCAGGCTGGAAAAGGAGCAAATATTAGAGACCTATTCTGCACAACTCCAAAAGTCCTGAAACTCCATGGAATATCTTGTAATAAATAATAAAAAATCCTCGCCAAAGATGAAGTCCAGGGGGCCCACACCCTGTCCACGAGGGTGGGGGGCGCCCCCCCTAGGGCGCGCCCCTACCTCGTGGGCCCCCTGTTGGCCCTTCGATGCCCATCTTCTGCTATATGAGGTCTTTCGTCGAGAAAAAATTAAGAAGCAACCTTTCGGGATGAGACTCCGCCGCCACGAGGCGGAACCTTGGCGGAACAAATCTAGGGCTCCGGCAGAGCTGTTCTGCCGGGGACACTTCCCTCCGGGAGGGGGAAATCATCGCCATCGTCATCACCAACGCTCCTCTCATCGGGAGAGGTCAATCTCCATCAACATCTTCATCAGCACCACCTCATCTCCAAACCCTAGTTCATCTCTTGTATCCAATTCCTGTCTCCAGGTCCTGGATTGGTGCTAGTAGGTTGCTAGTAGTGTTGATTACTCTTTGTAGTTGAAGGTAGTTGGTTTACTTGGTGGAAGATCATATGTTCAGATCCTTTATGCATATTATTACCCCTCTGATTATGAACATGAATATGCTTTGTGAGTAGTTACGTTTGTTCCTGAGGACATGGGAGAAGTCTTGATATTAGTAGTCATGTGAATTTGGTATTCGTTCAATATTTTGATGAGATGTATGTTGTCTAGCCTCTAGTGGTGTTATGTGAACGTCGACTACATAACACTTCATCATTATTTGGGCCTAGAGGAAGGCATTGGGAAGTAATAAGTAGATGATGGGTTGCTAGAGTGACAGAAGCTTAAACCCTAGTTTATGCGTTGCTTCATAAGGGGCTGATTTGGATCCATATGTTTCATGCTATGGTTAGGTTTACCTTAATACTTTTGTTGTAGTTGTGGATGATTGCAATAGAGGTTAATCATAAGTGGGATGTTTGTTCAAGTAAGAACAACACCCAAGCACCGGTCCACCCACATATCAAATTATCAAAGTATCGAACGCGAATCATATGAATGTGATGAAAACTAGCTTGACGATATTCCCATGTGTCCTCGGGAGCGCTTTTCTCATTATAAGAGTTTGTATAGGCTTGTCCTTTGCTACAAAAAGGATTGGTCCACCTTGCTTCACTTTATTTACTTTTCTTACTTGTTGATCGTTCCAAATTATCCTATCACAAAACTATATGTTACCACTTATTTCAGTACTTGCAGAGAATACCTTGCTGAAAACCGCTTATCATTTCCTTCTGCTCCTCGTTGGGTTCCACACTCTTACTTATCGAAAGGACTACGATAGATCCCCTATACTTGTGGGTCATCAAGACTCTTTTCTGGCGCCGTTGCCGGGGAGTGAAGCGCCTTTGGTAGGTGGAATTTGGTAAGGAAAAAATTTATATAGTGTGTTGAAATTTACTGTCACTTGCTACTATGGAAAGTAATCCTCTGAGCGGCTTGTTCGGGGTATCTTCACCCCGACCAGTAGAGCAAAGATTTGCTCCTCAACCTACTGAACCTACTGAAAATGAATATGTTCCCTTTGAATTTCCTTCGGGTATGATAGAAAAACTGCTAGCTAATCCTTTTACAGGAGATGGAACAAAGCATCCTGATGAGCACTTAATATATGTGGATTAAGTTTGTGGATTATTTAAGCTTGCAGGTATACCCGATGATGTTGCTAAGAAGAAGGTCTTCCCTTTATCTTTGAAGGGGATGCATTGACATGGTATAGGCTACGTGATAATATGAGATCATGGAACTATAGAAGATTGAAATTGGAATTTCATCAAAAGTATTATCCTATGCATCTTGTTCATCGTGATCGCAATTATATATATAATTTTTGGCCTCGCGAAGGAGAAAGCATCGCTCAAGCTTGGGGGAGGCTTAAATCAATGTTATATTCATGCCCCAATCATGAGCTCCCAAGAGAAACAATTATTCAGAACTTTTATGCTCAGCTTTCTGAAAATAATCGCACCATGCTCGATACTTCTTGTGCTGGCTCTTTTATGATGAAGACTATTGGATTTAAATGGGATTTATTGGATAGAATTAAACGTGACTCTGAAGATTGGGATCTCGACGAAGGTAAGGAGTCAGGTATGACACCTATGTTTGATTGTGTTAAATCTTTTATGGATACCGATATTTTCCGTAAGTTTAGCACTAAATATGGACTTGACTCTGAGACAGTAGCTTCTTTCTGTGAATTTTTTGCTACTTATGTTGATCTACCTAAGGAGAAGTGTTTTAAATATCATCCTCCCATAGAAGTAAAAGTATCTGCACCAATTAAAGTTGAAGAAAAGACTGTCACTTATAATGATCCTATTGTTCCTACTTCTTATGTTGAGAAACCACCTTTCCCTGTTAGAATAAAGGATCATGCTAAAGCTTCAACTGTGGTTCATAAAAGCAATATTAGAACTTATACACCTCCTCAGCAAGTTAAAGTCGAACCTATATTGCTATTGTTATAGATCTCTTGGCTGATAATATTGATGGGCATGTTATTCAATTCTGCGGTGAAACTGCTAGAATTGCTAAACCTTGTGCTAAAGATAAACATAGACATGTGGTAGGCGTGCCTGTAATTTCTGTTAAAATAGGAGATCATTGTTATCATGGCTTATGTGATATGGGTGCTAGTGCTAGTGTTATACATTATGACTTGTATAAATAAATTAATCATGAAATTGCACCTGCTGAGTTAGAAGATATTGATGTCACAATTAAACTTGCCAATAGAGATACTATTTCAGCAATGGGAATTGTTAGAGATGTTGAAGTCTTGTGTGGGAAAACTAAATATGCTGCTGATTTTCTTGTTCTCAGTTCCCCACAAGATAGCTTTTGTCCCATTATATTTGGTAGACCCTTCTTGAACACTGTTAATGCTAAGATAGATTGTGAAAAGAATGTTGTTACTATTGGCTTGGATGATACGATTCATGAGTTTAATTTCTCTAAATTTAGTAAACAACATCGTGAAGAAGAATTACCTAGTAAGGATGAAATTGTTGGTCTTGCTTCTATTGCCGTACCTCCCAGTGATCCTTTGGAACAACATTTGCTAGACCATGAAAATGATATGTTTATGAATGAAAGAAGGCAAATAGATGAAGTATTCTTTAAACAGGAACCTATTCTGAAACACAATTTGCCTGTTGAAATCCTAGGGGATCCTCCTCCACCGAAGGGTGATCCCGTGTTTCAGCTTAAACCGTTGCCTGATAATCTTAAATATGCTTATCTTGATGAAAAGAAGATATATCCTATTATTATTAGTGCTAACCTTTTAGAGCATGAAGAAGAAAGATTATTGAAAACTCTGAAGAAGCACCGTGCTGCGATTGGATATACTCTTGATGATCTTAAGGGCATTAGTCCCACTCTATGTCAACATAAAATAAATTTGGAAGCATACGCCAAACCAGTTTGTGATCCTCAACGACGTCTGAATCCTAAAATGAAAGAAGTGGTAAGAAAAGAAATACTAAAGCTTCTGGAGGCAGGTATAATTTATCCCGTTGCTAATAGTCAGTGGCTAAGTCCTGTTCATTGTGTCCCTAAAAAGGGAGGTATTACTGTTGTTCCTAATGATAAAGATGAATTGATTCCACAAAGAATTATTACAGGTTATAGGATGGTAATTGATTTCCGCAAATTAAATAAGGCTACTAAGAAAGATCATTACCCCTTACCTTTTATTGATCAAATGCTAGAAAGATTATGCAAACATACACATTATTGCTTTCTAGATGGTTATTCTGGTTTCTCCCAAATACCCGTGTCGGCTACAGATCAATCAAAGACTACTTTTACATGCCCTTTTGGTACTTTTCCTTATAGACGTATGCCTTTTGGTTTATGTAATGCACCTGCTACCTTTCAAAGATGCATGATGGCTATATTCTCTGACTTTTATGAAAAGATTTGTGAGGTTTTCATGGAAGACTTTTCCGTCTATGGATCCTCTTTTGATGATTGCTTGAGCAATCTTGATTGAGTTTTGCAGAGATGTGAAGAAACTAATCTTGTCTTGAATTGGGAAAAGTGCCACTTTCTGGTTAATGAAGGTATTGTCTTGGGGCATAAAGTTTCTGAGAGAGGTATTGAAGTTGATAAAGCCAAGGTTGATGCTACTGAAATGATGCCATGTCCCAAGGACATCAAAGGTATATGAAGTTTCCTTGGTCACGCCGGATTTTATAGGAGGTTCATTAGGGACTTCTCAAAAATTTCTCGGCCTTTGACTAATTTATTACAAAAAGATATACCATTTGTCTTTGATGATGATTGTGTAGAAGCATTTGAAATACTTAAGAAAGCATTGGTATCTGCACCTATTGTTCAGCCACCTGATTGGAATTTACCCTTTGAAATTATGTGTGATGCTAGTGATTACGCTGTAGGTGCTGTTCTAGGGCAAAGAGTTGATAAGAAATTAAATGTTATCCATTATGCTAGTAAGACTCTAGACAATGCTCAAAGAAATTATTCTACTACTGAAAAAGAACTCTTAGCAGTTGTATTTGCTTGTGATAAGTTCAGACCTTATATTGTTGATTCTAAAGTAACTATTCACACTGATCATGCTGCTATTAAATACCTTATGGAAAAGAAAGATGCAAAACCTAGACTTATTAGATGGGTTCTCTTGCTACAAGAATTTGATTTGCATATTGTTGATAGAAAAGGAGCTGCGAACCCCGTTGCAGACAACTTATCTAGGTTAGAGAATGTTCTTGATGACCCACTACCTATTGATGATAGCTTTCCTGTTGAGCAATTAAATGTTATAAGTACTTCTCGTAGTATTCCATGGTATGCTGATTATGCTAATTATATTGTTGCAAAATTTATACCACCTAGTTTCACATACCAACAAAAGAAAAAGTTCTTCTATGATTTGAGGCATTACTTTTGGGATGACCCACATCTTTATAAAGAATGAGTAGATGGTGTTATTAGACATTGTGTACCTGAGCATGAACAGGAACAGATCCTACGCAAGTGCCACTCCGAATCTTATGGAGGACACCACGCGGGAGATAGAACTGCCCATAAGGTATTGCAATCCGGTTTTTATTGGCCTACTCTCTTCAAGGATGCCCGTAAGTTTGTCTTATCTTGTGATGAATGTCAAAGAATTGGTAATATTAGTAGACGTCAAGAAATACCTATGAATTATTCACTTTTTATTGAGCCATTTGATGTTTGGGGCTTTGATTATATGGGACCTTTTCCTGCCTCTAATGGATATAAACATATTTTAGTTGCTGTTGATTACGTTACTAAGTGGGTAGAAACTATTCCAACTAGTAGTGCTGATCATAACACTTCTATTAAAATGCTTAAAGAAGTTACTTTTCCGAGGTTTGGAGTCCCTAGATATTTAATGACTGATGGTGGTTCACACTTTATTCATGGCGCTTTCCGTAAAATGCTTCCTAAGTATGACATTAATCATAGAATTGCATCTCCTTATCACCCACAGTCTAGTGGTCAATTAGAATTGAGCAACAGAGAGCTCAGATTAACTTTGCAAAAGATTGTCAATAGATCTAGAAAGAATTGGTCCAAGAAACTTGATGATGCATTATGGGCCTATAGAACTGCATATAAAAATCCTATGGGTATATCTCCGTATGAAGTGGTATATGGAAAAGCATGTCACTTACCTCTCGAACTAGAACACAAGGCATATTGGGCTATTAAAGAGCTCAACTATGATTTCAAACTTGCCAGTGAAAAGAGGTTATTTGATATTAGCTCACTTGATGAATGGAGAACCCAAGCTTATGAAAATGCCAAGTTGTTTAAAGAAAAGGTTACAAGATGGCATGACAAAAGGATACAAAAGCATGAGTTTAACGTAGGTGATTATGTATTGCTATACAACTCTCGTTTAAGATTTTTTGCAGGAAAACTTCTCTCTAAATGGGAAGGCCCATACGTTATCGAGGAGGTCTATCGTTCCGGTGCCATAAAGATTAACAACTTCGAAGGTACAAATCCGAAGGTGGTAAATGGTCAAAGAATCAAACATTATATCTCAGGTAATCCCATAAATGTTGAAACCAATATTATTGAAACCGTAACCTTGGAGGAATACATAAGAGACACTTTCCAAAACGTTTCAGACTCCGAAAAGGAATAGGTATGTGGTAGGGTAAGTAAACCGACTCCGAAACAATTTTAAGGCAATATTTCTCCGTTTTGGAATATTTAGAAAAATAGAAAAATAAGTAGCAGTCCGGAAAGGACACGAGGGCCCCACGAGGGTGGAGGGCGCGCCCTACCCCCCTGGGCGCGCCCCCCTACCTCGTGAGCACCTCGTGTGCCTTCCGGACTCCATTTTCTTGCATGATACGTATTTTGGTCGGTAAAAATTTATTATATATTATCCCGAAGGTTTTGACTCCCATATCACGCAATTATCCTCTATTTTTGTTTTGAGTTGTTGCTGCTGCAGATTAGAGCAAGATGTCTTCTCAAGAGTCAGTCGGGGATATCCGGGTATCTACTCCGGCACCGGAACCAAGGGCAAGCAGTGACGCTGACCACTTTGGGCCAGCAACGGAGGAAGAGATGGAGGCTGACTTGATGAGGGTAGATGCCATGGAGGATCACGAAGTCACTTCTCGCTTCCGAGCTGGGTTCACGATGGGGGGAACTACAGAGCTCAGCTATCCCCAACTCGGGTATCCCTTCCAATGTTAGATTTCTTATGAAAATATGAAGAGGAGTGTCACTTGTTCTCCCGCAGCTATGCAACACCCTTGGGTGCAAGGAGCTTTAGCCATCACAGGAAAGCTTCGTAAGGAAATAATGGACCTCAAGCAGCAAGTCAATAAGCTCGAGGAGGAGAACCGCATCCTGAGGGAAATCATCGCCAAGAATATTACACCAACAACAAAGAAGGAGACATAATCACATGGGTATGGGCACTCCCCTTGGCAACTGCCAAGCTTGGGGGAGGTGCCCCGGTATCGTATCACAATCACAACTCCTATCTTTACCGTTTTCCTTAGTTCGATCCTATTAGTAGTATCTTGATCTAGTAGAATAAAGTTTATGGCATGATCTAGTTTTGAGTTTTGCTTTATGATCTCTCTATGTAATCAAGTCCGTGAGCTATATAATAAAGATTAGTGTTGAGTCAAGGGCTTGATTTTCCTGCTATGATCTTGAGTGAATAAAAGAAAAGAGAAAAACAATAAAAAGAAACAAAGAGTTCCTATTGATCTTATTGAAAGTAATGAGTTCACATAGAAATAGTATGATGATTAAAATTTGTTGGGAGTTGGCAGACATAGCTTTGGTCATCGTTGCAATTAATAGGAAGTAATAAGGAAAGAGAGGTCTCACATATAAATATATTATCATTGACATCTTTTATGATTGGGAGCACTCATTAAAATATGACATGCTAAAGAGTTGATGTTGGACAAGGAAGACAACATGATGAGTTATGTTTTCATATATCTGAGATAAAGTTTGTTGTCATGGATCCTCCAACATGTTTAGCTTGCCTTTCCCCCTCTTGCTAGCCAAACTCTCAGCACTAAGTAGAGATACTACTTGTGCTTCCAAATACCCTTAAACCAGTTTTACCATGAGAGTCCACCATATCTACCTATGGATTAAGTAAGATCCTTCAAGTAAGTTGTCATCGGTGCAAAGCAATAAAAATTTCTCTAAATATGTATGATTGATTGGTGTGGGAGAAATAAGCTTTATACGATCTTGTGATGTGGAAGTAATAAAAGCGACGGACTGCATAATAAAGGTTCATATCACAAGGGGCAATATAAAGTGACGTTCTTTCGCATTAAGATTTTGTGCATCCAACCATAAAAGTGCATGGCAACCTCTGCTTACCTCTGCGAAGGGCCTATCTTTTATAATTACCTTCTACCTTATGCAAGAGTCATGGTGATCTTCACCTTTCCTTTTTCATTTTATCCTTTGCAAGCAAAGTATGTTGGAAAGATTCTGATATATGTACCTAATTGGATGTGGGGGAGCATGAGTTATTATTGTTGACATTACCCTTGAGGTAAAAGGTTGTGGGGCGAAACTATAAGCCCCTATCTTTCTCTGTGTCCGATTAAAACTCCGTAACCACAAGTATTGCGTGAGTGTTAGCAATTATGAAGGACTAGATGATAGTTGAGTATGTGGAATTGCTTTTAAGCTCTGACATAGACTCTTTCTGATGTTATGATAAATTGCAATTGCTTCAATGACTGAGGTTATAGTTTGTTGGTTCTCAATAAAGTTTCTGATTCATACTTTTTCATTGTGAATAGATCATCACTTGAACATAAGTAATCATATGACAATATCTATATATGTTATTGTTATGAGAATAATCATGATGCCCTCATGTCCGTATTTTATTTTTATCGACACATCTATCTCTAAACATGGGGACATATTTATCGCTATTGGCTTTCGCTTGAGGACAAGCGAGGTCTAAGCTTGGGGGAGTTGATACGTCCATTTTGCATCATTCTTTTATATCGATATTTATTGCACTATGGGCTGTTATTTCACATTATGTCACAATACTTATGGCTATTCTCTCTTATTTTACAAGGTTTACAAAAGGAGCAAATATTAGAGGCCTATTCTACACAACTCAAAAAGTCCTGAAACTCCACGGAATATCTTATAATGAATAATAAAAAATCCTCGCCAAAGATGAAGACCAGGGGGCCCACACCCTGTCCACGAGGGTGGGGGGCGCCCCCCCAGGGCACGCCCCCTACCTTGTGCACCCCCTGTTGGCCCTCTGATGCCCATCTTATGCTATATGAGGTCTTTCGTCGAGAAAAAATTAAGAAGCAACCTTTTGGGACGAGACTCCGTAGCCACGAGGCGGAACCTTGGCGGAACCAATCTAGGGCTCCGGCAGAGCTGTTCTGCCGGGGAAACTTCCCTCCGGGAGGGGGAAATCATCGCCATCGTCATCACCAATGCTCCTCTCATCGGGAGAGGGCAATCTCCACCAACATCATCATCAGCACCATCTCATCTCCGAACCCTAGTTCGTCTCTTGTATCCAATTCTTGTCTCCAAGTCCGGGATTGGTGCTAGTAGGTTGCTAGTAGTGTTGATTACTCTTTGTAGTTGATGCTAGTTGGTTTACTTGGTGGAAGGTCATATGTTCACATCCTTTATGCATATTATTACCCCTCTGATTATGAACATGAATATGCTTTGTGAGTAGTTATGTTTGTTCCTGAGGACATGGGATAAGTCTTGCTATTAGTAGTCATGTAAATTTGGTATTCGTTCGATATTTTGATGAGATGTATGTTGTCTAGCCTCTAGTGGTGTTATGTGAACGTCGACTACATAACACTTCACCATTATTTGTGCCTAGAGGAAGGCATTGGGAAGTAATAAGTAGATGATGGGTTGCTAGAGTGACAGAAGCTTAAACCCTAGTTTATGCGTTGCTTCGTAAGGGGCTGATTTGGATCCATATGTTTCATCCTATGGTTAGGTTTACCTTAATACTTTTGTTGTAGTTGTGGATGCTTGCAATAGAGGTTAATCATAAGTGGGATGTTTGTTCAAGTAAGAACATCACCCAAGCACCGGTCCACCCACATATCAAATTATCAAAGTACCGAACGCGAATCATATGAACGTGATGAAAACTAGCTTGACGATAATCCCATGTGTCCTCGGGAGCGCTTTTCTCATTATAGAAGTTTGTCTAGGCTTGTCCTTTGCTACAAAAAGGATTGGGACACCTTGCTGCACTTTATTTACTTTTGTTACTTGTTGCTCGTTACAAATTATCCTATCATAAAACTATCTATTACCTATAATTTCAGTGCTTGCAGAAAATACCTTGTTGAAAACCGCTTATCATTTCTACTGCTCCTCGTTGGGTTCGACACTCTTACTTATCGAAAGGACTACGATAGATCCCCTATACTTGTGGGTCACCCCTGGCCTTGATTCTTTCGCCAGTATTTTTTTTAATTCCAAAAAATATTCTCCGTGAAGTTTCAGGTCATTCCAATTACTTTTATTTTTGCACAAAAATAAAAGGTCCTTCATCTTCTTATTATTGCCATGGAGAGCACTGTTGTCAGTCCTTCATCTTCAGAGGTGCTCTGCATTTATGTTTTGCGGTCTCAGAAAGGGCTAGCAAGATACCATCTCGTTATATCATATTATGATTGTTTTGAGAAAGTGTTGTCATCCGAGATTTATTATTATTGCTCGCTAGTTGATTATGTCATTGATATGAGTAAACATGAGACCTAAATGTTATTGTGAATATGGTTAGTTCATAATCTTTGTTGAAAACTTGAACGCTGGCTTTACATATTTACAACAACAAGAGCAAACAGAGTTTGTAAAAGTTTTTCTTTATCACTTTCAGTTTGTCAACTTAATTGCTTCAGGACAAGCAAAGGTTTAAGCTTGGGGGAGTTGATACGTCTCCATCGTATCTACTTTTCCAAACAATTTTGCCCTTGTTTTGGACTCTAACTTGCATGATTTGAATGGAACAAACCCGGACTGACGCTGTTTTCAGCAGAGTTGCCATGGTGTTATTTTTGTGAAGAAATATAAGTTCTCGGAATGACCTGAAACTTCACGGAGAATATTTTTTGGAATTAATAAAAATACTGGCAAACGAATCAAGGCCAGGGGTGACCCACAAGTACAGGGGATCTATCATAGTCCTTTCGATAAGTAAGAGTGTCGAACCCAACGAGGAGCAGAAGGAAATGATAAGCAGTTTTTAGCAAGGTATTTTCTGCAAGCACTGAAATTATAGGTAACAGATAGGTTTGTCATAAGATAATTTGTACCAAGCAACAAGTAACAAAAGTAAATAAAGTGCAGCAAGGTGGCCTGATCCTTTTTGTAGCAAAGGACAAGCCTCGACAAACTCTTATATAGAGAAAAGTTCTCCGGAGGACACGTGGGAATTATCGTCAAGCTAGTTTTCATCACGTTCATATGATTCGCGTTCGGTACTTTGATAATTTGATCTGTGGGTGGACCGCTGCTTGGGTGCTGTCCTTACTTGGACAAGCATCCCACTTATGATTAACTCCTATTGCAAGCATCCGCAGCAACAAAAGAAGTATTAAGGTAAACCTAACCATAGCATGAAACATATGGATCCGAATCAGCCCCTTACGAAGCAACGCATAAACTAGGGCTTAAGCTTCTGTCACTCTAGCAACCCATCATCTACTTAT
This sequence comes from Aegilops umbellulata, assembly GCA_032464435.1. Classification (NCBI taxonomy): domain Eukaryota; kingdom Viridiplantae; phylum Streptophyta; class Magnoliopsida; order Poales; family Poaceae; genus Aegilops; species Aegilops umbellulata. Next base: position 507,721,284 of record CP136059.1, read on the forward strand.
TACTTCCCAATGCCTTCCTCTAGGCCCAAACAATGGTGAAGTGTCATGTAGTCGACGTTCACACCACTAGAGGAAAGACAACATACATCTCATCAAAATATCGAACGAATACCAAATTCACATGACTACTAACAGCAAGACTTCTCCCACGTCCTCAGGAACAAACATAACTACTCAGAAAGCATATTCATGTTGATAATCAGAGGAGTATTAATATGCATATAGGATCTGAACATATGATCTTCCACCAAATCTTAGACTTAGAGACAAGAATTGGATACAAGAGATGAACTAGGGTTTGAGAGGAGATGGTGCTGGTAAAGATGTTGATGGAGATTAGCCCCCTCCCGATGAGAGGAGCGTTGGTGATGATGATGGCGATGATTTCCCCATCCCGGAGGGAAGTTTCCCTGGCAGAACAGCTCCGCCAGAGCCCTAGAATGGTTCCGCCAAGGTTCCGCCTCGTGGCGGTGGAGTCTCGTCCCGAAAGCTTGCTTATGATTTTTCTTCGGACGAAAGACTTCATATAGTAGAAGATGGGCACCAGAGGGCCACCAGGGGGCCCAAGAGGCAGGGGGCGCGCCCAGGGGGGTAGGGCGCGCCCCCACCCTCATGCCCAGGGTGTGGGTCCCCTCTGATATTTTCTTCGCACATTATTTTTTATTATTTCCAAAAATAACTCCCGTGGAGTTTCAGGACTTTTGGAGTTGTGCGGAATAGGTCTCTAATATTTGCTCCTTTTCTAGCCCATAATTCCAGCTGCCAACATTCTCCCTCTTTATGTAAACCTTGTAAAATAAGAGAGAATAGGAATAAGTATTATGACATAATGTGTAATAACAGCCCATAATGCAATAAATATCAATATAAAAGCATGATGCAAAATGGACGTATCAACTCCCCCAAGCTTAGACCTCGCTTGTCCTCAAGCGGAAGCCGATAACGATAAATATGTCCACATGTTTAGAGGTAGAGGTGTCGATAAAATAAAATACGGACATGAGGGCATCATGATCATTCTTATAACAACAACATATATGGATATTATCATGTGATTTCTTATGCTCAAGTAATAATCTATTCACGATGTCAAGTATGAATCAGTAACTTCACTGAGAACTAACAAACTATAATCTCAGTCACTGAAGCAATTGCAATTTATCATAACATCAGAAAGAGTCTATGTCAGAGCTTTTCATCAAGTTCACATACTCAACTATCATTTAATCTTCCACAATTGCTAACACTCACGCAATACTTGTGGTTATGGAGTTTTAATCGGACACAGAGAAAGATAGGGGCTTATAATTTCGCCTCCCAACCTCTTACCTCAAGGGTAATGTCAGCAATAATAGTTCATGCTAACTTACATCCAATTGGATATATATATATAAGGATCTTTGCTTGCCAAAGGATAAAATGTAAAAAGGAAAGGTGAAGATCACCATGACTCTTGCATAGGGTAGAAGATAAAAGTAAAAGATAGGCCCTTCGTAGAGGGAAGCACATGTTGCCATGCGCTTTCAGGGTTGGATGCACGAAATCTTAATGCAAAAGAACGTCACTTTATATTGCCACTTGTGATGTGGACCTTTATTATGCAGTCCGTCGCTTTTATTTCTTCCACATCACAAGATCGTATAAAGCTTATTTTCTCCCACACTAATAAGTCATACATATTTAGAGAGCAATTTTTATTGCTTGCACCGATGACAACTTACTTGAAGGATCTTACTTAATCCATAGGTAGATATGGTGGACTCTTATGGAAAAACTGGGTTTAAGGATATTTGGAAGCACAAGTAGTATCTCTACTTGGTGCAAAGAATTTGGCTAGCATGAGGGGGAAAGGCAAGCTCAACATGTTGGATGATCCATGACAATATACTTTATTTCGGATATAAGAAAACATAACCCATTACGTCGTCTTTCTTGTCCAACATCAACTCTTTAGCATGTCATATTTTAATGAGTGCTCACAATCATAAAAGATGTCCAAGTAAGTATATTTAAATGTGAAACCTCTCTTTCTTTATTACTTCCTATTAATTGCAACGATGACCAAAACTACGTTTGTCAACTCTCAACAACTTTTAATCATCATACTCTTTCTATGTGAAGTCATTACTCTGCATAAGATCAATATGATCTCTTTATTTCTTTTTATGCTTTCTCTTTTCTTTTATTCCCTCAAGATCATGGCAAAATAATCAAGCCCTTGACTCAACACTAATCTTTATTATATAGCTCACAGACTCGATTACATAAAGGGATCATAAAGCAAAACTCAAAACTAGATCATACTAAAATTTTATTATACTAGATCAAGATATTACTAAAAGGATCGAACTAAGAAAAACGGTAAAGATAGGAGTGTGATGGTGATACGATACCGGGGCACCTCCCCCAAGCTTGGAATTTGCCAAGGGGAGTGCCCATAGCCATGTGATTATGTCTTCTTTTTCGGAGGTGGTGATGATGGAGGTGTTGATGATGACAGTTGTGCCTTTAGCTTCTTCATACTATAATTGAGAAGGGCAATTTCCTCCTTTAAATCATCGACCTCCGATTCCAGCTTTAAGATCTTGTCACATAAATCTCCTTTGCTTTTCTGCCGAAAACAAGAAGGAATAGATCGGTTGTTAGATAGTTTAGCCCTCTTAGGGAGACTAGATTTCTTGAACTACACGTGCATATCCCCAGGTGGAGGTAGAGGGACGTCCTCCTCCTCCGAACTTGAATCATTGATCCTCATCAAATGAGCATCCTTCTCCTCATCCGTAGTTCGACCACAAGGAGATTGATCCCCATATGTCTTTGGGTCAGCAATGAGGTGCGAGACGTAGCTCTCTTCGTCAGAATCCTGAGATGACATCTTGCTCCAAATCTGCTACAGAAACAACTCGAAATTAAAAAAGAGGGTATTTGCGTGGTACAAGAGTCAAAACCTTCGGGAGATTATATAATGAATTTTGACCAACCAAAATTCATGTCGTGCGAGAAAACGGAGTCTGGGGAGTACACGAGGTGCCCACGAGGCAGGGGGCGCGCCCAGGTGGTAGGGCGCACCCTCCACCCTCGTGGATCCCTCGTGTCCTTCTCGGACTGCTTCTTATTTTTCTATTTTTCTAAATATTCCAAAACGGAGAAAAATAGCCATTAGAACTGTTTTGGAGTCGGTTTACTTACCGTACCACATACCTATTCCTTTTCGGAGTCCGAAACATTCTGGAAAGTGTCCCTTATGTATTCCTACGGGGTTACAATTTCAATAACATTGGTTTCAACATTTATAGGATTACCTGAGATACAATGTTTGATTCTTTGACCGTTCACCACCTTCGGATTTGTGCTTTCGAAGTTGTTGGTTTTTATGGCACTGGAACGATAGACCTCCTCGATAACATAAGGACCTTCCAAGTTAGAGAGAAGTTTTCCTGCAAAAAATCTTAAACGAGAGTTGTATAATAATACATAATCACCTACATTAAACTCACGCTTTTGTATTCTTTTGTCATGCCATCTTTTAACTTTTTCTATAAACAACTTGGCGTTCTCATAAGCTTGGGTTCTCCATTCATCAAGTGAGCTAATGTCAAATAACCTCTTCTCACCGGCAAGCTTGAAATCATAGTTGAGATCTTTAATGGCCCAATATGCCTTATGTTCTAGTTCGAGAGGTAAGTGACATGCTTTTCCATAAACCATTTTATACGGAGACATACCCATAGGATTTTTATATGCAGTTCTATAGGCCCATGATGAATCATAAAGTTTCTTGGACCAATTCTTTCTAGATCTATTAACAGTCTTTGGCAAAATTAATTTGAGCTTTCTGTTACTCAATTCTACTTGACCACTAGACTGTGGGTGATAAGGAGATGCAATTCGATGATTAACATCATACTTAGCAAGCATTTTACGAAAAGCACCATGAATAAAGTGTGAACCACCATCAGTCATTAAATATCTAGGGACTCCAAACCTCGGAAAAATAACGTCTTTAAGCATCTTAATAGAAGTGTTATGATCAGCACTACTAGTTGGAATAGCTTCTACCCACTTAGTAGTGTAATCAACAGCAACTAAAATATGAGTATATACATTAGAGGCAGGAAACGGTCCCATATAATCAAAGCCCCAAACATCGAATGGTTCAAAAACGAGTCAATAATTCATAGGCATTTCCTAACACCTACTAATATTACCAATTCTTTGACATTCATCACAAGATAAGACAAACTTACGGGCATCCTTGAAGAGAGTAGGCCAATAAAAACCGGATTGCAATACCTTATGTGCAGTTCTATCTCCCGCGTGGTGTCCTCCATAAGCTTCGGAGTGGCACTTGCGTAGGATCTGTTCCTGTTCATGCGCAGGTACACAACGTCTAATAACACCATCTACTCCTTCTTTATAAAGATGTGGGTCATCCCAAAAGTAATGTCTCAAATCATAGAAAAACTTTTTCTTTTGTTGGTATGTGAAAATAGGTGGTATAAATTTAGCAACAATGTAATTAGCATAATCAGCATACCATGGAGCAGTACGAGAAGTATTTATGACATTTAGTTGTTCATCAGAAAAGCTATCATCAATAGGTAGTGGGTCATCAAGAACATTTTCTAACCTAGACAAGTTGTCTGCAATGGGGTCCTCAACTCCCTTTCTATCAATAATATGCAAATCAAATTCTTGTAGCAAGAGAACCCATCTAATAAGTCTAGGTTTAGCATCTTTCTTTTCCATAAGATATTTAATAGCAGCATGATCCGTGTGAATAGTTACTTTAGAATCAACAATATAAGGTCTGAACTTATCACAAGCAAATACAACTGCAAAGAATTCCTTTTTAGTAGTGGCATAATTTCTTTGGGCACTGTCTAGAGTCTTACTAGCATATTGAATAAAATTTAATTTCTTATCAACTCTTTGCCCTAGAACAACACCTACAGCATAATCACTAGCATCGCACTTAATTTCAAAGGGTAAATTCAAATCAGGTGGCTGAACAACAGGTGCAGAAATCAATGCTTTCTTAAGTATTTCAAATGCTTCTATACAATCATCATCAAAGACAAATGGTATATCTTTTTGTAATAAATTAGTCAGAGGCCGAGAAATTTTTGAGAAGTCCTTAATGAATCTCCTATAAAAACCGACATGACCAAGAAAACTTCTTATACCTTTGATGTCCTTGGGACATGGCATCTTTTTCAATAGCATTAACTTTAGCTTTATCAACTTCAATACCTCTTTCAGAAATTTTATGCCCCAAGACAATGCCTTCATTAACCATAAAGTGGCACTTCTCCCAATTCAAGACAAGATTAGTTTCTTCACATCTCTCCAAAACTCGATCAAGGTTGCTCAAGCAATCATCTTTGAAAGGTAGAAGGTGCATTACATAAACCAAAAGGCATACGTCTATAAGAAAAAGTACCGAAAGGGCAAGTAAAAGTGGTCTTAGCTTGATCATCAGCTGACACAGGTATTTGAGAGAAACCAGAATAACCATCTAGAAAGCAAAAATGTGTATGTTTGGATATTCTTTCTAGCATTTGATCAATAAAAGGTAAGGGGTAATGATCTTTTTTAGTAGCCTTATTTAATTTGCGGAAATCAATTACCATCCTATAACCTGTATTAATTCTTTGAGGAATCAATTCATCTTTATCATTAGGAACGACAGTAATACCTCCCTTCTTAGGGACACAATGGACAGGGCTTACCCACTGACTATCAGCAACGGGATAAATTATACCTGCCTCAAGGAGCTTTAATATTTCCTTTCTTACCACTTCTTTCATCTTAGGATTCAACCGTCGTTGGTGATCAATAACTGGTTTGGCATCTTTCTCCAGATTTATTTTGTGTTGGCATAGAGTGGGACTAATGCCCTTAAGATCATCAAGAGTATATCCAATAGCAGCACAGTGCTTCTTCAGAGTTTTCAATAATTTTTCTTCCTCCTTCTCTGAAAGGTTAGCACTAATAATAACAGGATATATCTTCTTTTCATCAAGATAAGCATATTTAAGAGTATCAGGTAATGGTTTAAGAACAAACACGGGATCACCCCTGGGTGGAGGAGGATCCCCTAGGATTTCAACATGCAAGTTGTTTTTCAGAATAGGAACCTGTTTAAAGAATACTTCATCTATTTACCTTCTTTCATTCATAAACATATCATTTTCATGGTCTAGCAAATATTGTTCTAAAGGATCACTAGGAGGTACGACAATAGAATCAAGACCAATGGTAACAACATCGTGAGACATATCACCTAGACGAATGGTAACAACATCGTTTCGCAGTCTATCTTAGCATTAACAGTGTTCAAGAAGGGTCTACCAAATATAATGGGACAAAAGCTATCTTGTGGGGAACCAAGAACAAGAAAATCAGCAGGATATTTTGTTTTCCCACACAAGACTTCAACATCTCTAACAACTCCAATTGGTGATATAGTATCTCTATTGGCAAGCTTAATAGTAACATCAATTTTCTTCTAACTCAGCGGGTGCAATATCATGCATAATTTATTTGTATAAGTCAATAGGTATTGCACTAGCACTAGCACCCATATCACACAAGCCATGATAACAATGATCTCCTATTTTAACATAAATAACAAGCATGCTTACCACAGGTCTATGTTTATCTTTAGCACAAGGTTTAGCAATTCTAGCAGTTTCATCACAGAAATAAATAACATGCCCATCAATATTATCAGCCAAGAGATCTTTAACAATAGCAATATTAGGTTGAACTTTAACTTGTTTAGGAGTTGTGTAAGTTCTAATATTACTTTTACAAACCAGAGTTGAAGCTTTAGCATGATCCTTTATTCTAACAGGGAAAGGTGGTTTCTCAACATAAGGAGTAGCAACAATAGGATCATTACAAGTGATAGTCTTTTCTTCAAGTTTAATAGGTGCTACTACTTTTACTTCTATGGGAGGATGATATTTAAACCACTTCTCCTTAGGGAGATCAACATGAGTAGCAAAGGATTCACAAAAAGAAGCTACTATCTCAGAGTCAAGTCCATATTTAGTGCTAAATTTACGGAAAACATTGGTATCCATAAAAGATTTAACACAATCAAACTTAGGTGTTATACCTGACTCCTTACCTTCGTCAAGGTCCCAATCTTCAAAGTTGCATTTAACTCTTTCCAATAAATCCCATTTGAATTCAATAGTCTTCATCATAAAAGAACTAGTACAAGAAGTATCGAGCATGGTGTGATTGTTGTCAGAAAGCCGAGAATAAATTTTTTGAATAATTATTTCTCTTGAGAGCTCATGATTGGGGCATGAATATAACATTGACTTAAGCATCCCCCAAGCTTGAGCGATGCTTTCTCTTTCGCGAGGCCAAAAATTATATATATAAGTACGATCACGATGAACAAGATGCGTAGGATAAAACTTCTGATGAAATTCAAATTTCAATCACTTGTAGTTCCATGATCCCATATGATCACATAGCCTATACCATGTCAATGCATCTCCCTTCAAAGATAAAGGGAAAACCTTCTTCTTGATAACATTATCGTGCATACCTGCAAGCTTAAATAATCCACAAACTTCATCCACATATATTAGGTGCTCTTCAGGATGTAATGTTCGATCTCCTGCGAAAGGATTAGCTAGCAGTTTTCCTATCATACCCGAAGGAATTTCAAAGTAGACATTTTCATTTTCAGTAGGTTGAGGAGCAACTCTTTGCTCTACTGGTCGGGGTGAAGATACCCCGAACAAGCCCCTGAGAGGATTACTTTCGATAGTAACAAGTGACAGTAAATTTCAGCACACTATATAAATTTTTCCTTACCAAATTCCACCTACCAAAGGCGCTTCACTCCCCGCAACGGTGCCAGAAAAGGGTCTTGATGGCTGATGACCCACAAGTATAGGGGATCTATCGTAGTCCTTTCGATAAGTAAGAGTGTCGAACCCAATGAGGAGCAGAAGGAATTGATAAGCGGTTTTCAGGAAGGTATTCTCTGCAAGTACTGAAATAAGTAGTAACAGATAGTTTTGTGACAAGATAAATTGTAACGAGCAACATGTAACGAAAGTAAATAAAGTGCACCAAGGTGTCCCAATCCTTTTTGTAGAAAAGGACAAGCCGGAACAAATTCTTATAAGGAAAAGCGCTCCTGAGGACACATGGTGTTGGGGATATTACTACTGGGCGTAAACCGGCCTACCTAGGCCGGGTTAACTTCATCAGTAGTCCAAAGGTGTTAAAACCCAGAAGCTAGATTAAGGCCCAAGGCCATAGTCGGTTCAGCATTGTAACCGTGAACCGGCGTGTATATGAACTTGTATTGTAAGTTAGGAATAATGAGAGACCAACCCGGGTACGAGTATGAACTGGAGATTGGGACTCTGTGAACCGACGGGCATTACCCGTGTATATAAGGGGACGACCCGATAGCGGTTCAAGGAGAGACAACCACAACTCGAGACTTAGGCGAAGCTTGTTTGCTCCCTAGTCATCGAAATCCCATCAATTCCATCACAAACTAGACGTAGGATTTTACCTTCATCGAAGGGGCAGAACTAGTATAAACTCTCTGTGTCCCTGTGTCCGCTTTAACCCCTTCGAATTAACCCATTGCGATGGCTCCACGACTAAGTCCTTTCGCTAGGACATCTGCCGTGAAAAACCCACGACAGTTGGCGCCCACCGTGGGGCTATCGCACGATGGTTTCAAGTTCTTGGAGGGCCGCTTTGAAGGACTCGAGGGATACGCCATGGGCCGGATGACCAAGAGTCGTCGTGGCAAGATCTACATCGACGACGCAGGCTGGGGCCCTGAGGCCAGCTCAATTGAGTACGGGTACCGGGTCCCCTTAGGTGGCATACACGTCTTCATCGGCAAGATCGGTGAACCGGGCCCTGAGCTGGACACCTGCACCGACCTCGTCGAGACAGCTCAGCGCGCGCGACCTGCCCGGGCTAAACCGGCCGTGAAACATGCCTTCGTGGGAGTCATCCATGGAGGAAGCTATGAGGACGGATCAGGATCTGGTGGTGAAAGTGTCGTTTACTCTGGCGACGAGTCATCGACCGGAGAAACTGAATCATTGTATCAGCTACAAGATGGCCGGATTGGGGGCTGTTCCGATGGCGACAGTATTCTGGACCCCTCTGATCTGCCCAACCGGGTTAGGATATTCATGGCCGGTACACAAGCGGCGCTTCACTCATCGACGGCCGCGGCATTGGTTTCCGGTTCAGCAGCGGCAACGGCTGCCGGAGCAGGAGGCTCTGTGCGCCCGCCGGCTCAAGTGTTATCCGATCTATTCGACGCATTGGCTGCACTCATGGTGGAGGCTAATCCGGCGGATCAGGATGCTCATAACACAGAGATCGCAAAGGTGAGAGAGCAGATTACCCAGGCCAAAGTGGATCTGGCAGCAGAAGAGGTCAGGATGACAGCGGAGCGGGCCGCTTTGGACGCGCAAGCTTATAAAATCATGCTGGACCAGAGCGCCTCACAGGAAGTCACGAGGAGGAAGTACTGATCTCGTTTGCCCTCAGTTTTTGAAGGAAGGGACCTTTTCAACACCCCCGGAGCGGGAATCAATAATCCGCCGGCGGTAAACCGGGCGGAGGCACCTGCGACAGGCGCGCCGGTTCAGCCCCGTTTAATAGATCTGCCTCGCCATAACACTGGTGTACCACAAGCTGTGCCTACACCTCCGGGTCACTACTCCAATCCGCTGGATAACCTCGTTGCGGTTGCGGCACGGCTGGAGGCTATTCCAGTTGAAGGTGATTCATTACAGGCGATAGAGACACGCCGGGTTAAGGAGCTCCTTAGGACGGCTTTGGTCCAACAGGAAGCATATTCATACAGCCGCGACCGGATTCACTCTACCCCACGTCCGGCCCAGAGTTATAGCAGACATATGGAGGAACCAGCTATGTCAAGTAACGCGCGGTGTGGAGCGCCCCGTGGCAACAATCCGGCCGGTGGTGCTGACAATGCCCAGGAGGTGGTGGACCGGGCCCGAGCGCGCAGGGAGGCCGAGTTAGCGGCACAGCATCAAACTCGTCAGTTTACGCCGGTTCGTCCTACCACTTCGGTTGAACCGGGACTCACTTCTAGCGCTTTGGGAGTGCCTTGCCTTGTCCCCGCTTTACGCAATGTGCGCCTGCCTAAGGATTTTAAAGGCCCGCGCAAGGTGCCAAACTATACGGCGGATCAACCCCCAGAGACATGGGTGGAGAGTTATGAGATGGCCATGGAGATGCTTGATGTGGATGAGGCGGCGTGTGCAAAATATTTCACCATGATGCTCGAAGGGACAGCCCGTACTTGGTTAAAAAGCCTGCCGCCCAATTCTATCGGTTCATGGGCCCAGTTGCGAGCCCAGTTCATCAATAATTTCAAAGACACGTGTAAGCAGCCCATGTCGATAGTGGACTTAGCTGCCTGTGTCCAGGAGGAAGGAGAATCAACGACTCATTGGGTGCGCAGGGTCTCACGAGTTCTGCATTCATCAGGCCGCATCAATGCGGACACCGCAGTTATAACCTTGGAAGGCAATTGCCGGTTTGGACCCTTGAAGCTGAAGTTAGGATGGATGAAGCGCCATTGTACTGACATGGGGACCCTCATGGGCGCTTTGGTAAAGTACGCTGATTCTGATAGTACCAAGGATCTCGAGTCTGACGATGAAAAGACAGGGAAGGGAAATAAGAACGACAACTTCAAAGGTCAGCAGCATCACTCAACAGGAAACTGTGGTGGAGGCAAGCGTAAAGCGGATGGCAGCATGGTTTTTGTGGCTAATACTAACGTGCAGAACAGGGGCCAGCGACGTAAGGGCAAAAGCCGCAGTGGAGCGCCTAGTCCCAATCCGGAACGCCTAAACTATCTGTTGAACCAGCCCTGTCCAAAGCATGGGACAAGGGAGGAACCAGCAAACCACCTTTAGAAGGATTGTTATATTATGCAGGAGTTCAAGAGCTCCAGTGCCTTCCGGTATGACCCCGGCTCTGGTGGTGGTTCCGGATCCGGGCCGAGTCACGGTGGAGAAAATTCCGGTTCAGGATTTAATGGTAATCCGGGCGGACATAACAGTCAGCATAATCAGAATAACCAGGGTGGTTACAATCAGCAACAGCAGCAGTCGGGCTACCAAAGCAATCCAAAGCAACTAAATAGTGGGCAGTATCATGTATTCACCACTAGCTTGGACAAGCGGGACCGGAAGGTCCAAAAGCGGGCAGTTAATTCTATTGAACCGGCCGTGCCCTGGTATCTGCACTGGTCAGAGCAGCCAATTGTATGGAGTAGAGAGGATCACCCTCCCCGGGTTGACAACCCGGGTCAGCTGGCCTTAGTGGTGGCGCCGCAGGTGGGAGGTTATAAGTTCACCAAGGTACTTATGGATGGAGGTAGCAGCATTAACATCCTGTACTATGAGACTTTCCGTCGAATGGGGCTAACAGATAAAGAACTCCAACCTTCGAATACGGTTTTTCATGGTGTGGTACCTGGCAAGTCAGCATACCCCATGGGGAAGATAGCGTTGGAAGTGGCCTTTGGAGATGAGCACGATTGCCGATCAGATACACTGACGTTTGAGGTGGTGAAAATCCAAAGCCCGTATCACGCCCTGTTCGGTAGACCAGCCTATGCCAAATTCATGGCACGGCCCTGCTATGTGTATCTACAGCTCAAGATGCCAGGTCATAAGGGGACTATCACGGTTCACAGAAGCCGTAAGGTCGCTTTGGAATGTGAAGAAGGAGATGCGGCTTACGCAGAGTCGGTTTGTGCCACTGAGGAACTCAAGTATTATAAAGACAATGTTGATCCGACAGATATGACTCCTTTAAAGAAGCCTACTACGGAGCATGATCCGGCCCCGAAGTTTACATCAGCCGCTGAGACTAAGCTTGTTGATTTCGTACCTGGCGATTCGTCCAAGCAGTTCAGCATCAGTACCAATCTGGATCCGAAATAGGAAAGCGCGCTCATCGAGTTCATCCGTGAGAATCGGGACATCTTTGCATAGAAGCCTTTTGACATGCCGGGTGTACCGAGGCAACTCGCTGAGCACACTCTTAATGTGGATCCTAAATACAAACCGGTGAAACAGTTCCTCCGCCGGTTCAACGAGGAGAGGCGGAAAGCTATTGGAGAAGAGGTGGCCAGGCTCTTAGCAGCTGGCTTCATTGTTGAAGTTTTCCACCCTGAGTGGCTTGCTAATCCGGTGCTGGTCCTTAAGAAAAACGGCACCTGGCGCATGTGTGTGGATTATACTGATCTTAATAAGGCCTGTCCTGCGGATCCTTTTGCCCTCCCCCGTATTGATCAGATTATTGATGCTACGGCGGGTTGCGAGCGTTTATGTTTCCTAGACGCATATTCCGGCTATCATCAGATCAAAATGGCAGTTAACGACCAGGAGAAGACAACGTTCATAACTCCCTTTGGAGCCTTCTGCTACGTATCTATGCCTTTCGGGCTCAAAAGTGCCCAGGCAACCTATCAGCGATGTGTGCAAAATTGTCTCCACAAGCAGATTGGCCGTAATGTGCATGCTTATGTGGATGATATTGTGGTTAAGTCAAGGAAGAAGGAAACTTTGGTCGATGATTTGAAGGAAACCTTTGATAACGTAAGGACGTACAAGATGATGCTCAATCCGGCCAAATGTGTCTTTGGTGTACCGGCAGGCAAGTTATTGGGTTTTCTGATGTCCAACAGGGGAATTGAGGCTAATCCGGACAAGATCACGGCTATCACTTCTCTGGCTAAACCGAAATGTATTAATGATGTTCAACATTTGGCTGGCCGGATTGCCGCGTTGAGCCGGTTTATCAGCCGCCTTGGTGAGAAAGCGATCCCGTTGTATCAGATGTTGAAGAAGACGGATCAGTTCGTCTGGAGTTCTGCCGCTGATCAGGCGTTGGAGGAGTTAAAACGGCAATTGGACAGTCCGCCCGTACTCGCCACTCCTATTGACAAGGAACCATTGTTACTGTATGTTGCTGCTAATGCTCGCGCGGTCAGTGTAGCTATAGTGGTGGAGCGGAAGGAGGCGGGCAAAGAGTACCCGGTTCAGCGTCCGGTTTATTATATCTGCGAGGTGCTTATTGAATCTAAACAAAGATATCCCCATTGGCAGAAGCTGGTATACGGAGTTTTTATGGCAAGCCGGAAGCTGAAGCAGTATTTCCAAGGGCATCCCATCACAGTGGTCAGCTCTGCCCCTTTGGGCGATATCATCCAGAACCGGGAAGCAACAGGTCGGATTGCCAAGTGGGCTATAGAGCTTGGGCCGCACGGTTTGAAATACGTGCCTCGGATGGCGGTGAAGTCCCAAGCACTTGTCGATTTCATCAATGACTGGACGGAGTTGTAGGCCCCTGAAGAGAAGCCGGATCACACATATTGGACCATCCATTTTGACGGATCACGGCAATTGGAGGGCTCGGGGGCTGGAGTCGTATTAACTTCCCCACGAGGTGACAAGTTTTGTTATGTTCTCCGCCTAATGTTCCCTTGTACTAACAATGCATCTGAGTATGAAGCCTTGCTCCATGGTCTCCGGATGGCTAAAGAGATGAACTTAAGACAGGTTAAGTGCTTCGGTGACTCGGACCTGGTGGCTCAACAGGTGTCTGGTACTTGGGATTCTAAAGACCCACTCATGGCTGCATATCATCGTGAGGTTGATATTGTTGCAGGTCACTTCAAGGGTTATCAGGTGGACCACGTGGACCGTCGGAAGAACGAAGCGACGGACGCTTTGAGCCGGCTAGGCTCACAGCGTAAACCGGTTCCGCCCAATGTTTTTCTCGATATACTACACAATCCATCGGTTCAACTACCTGGGGAAGCAGATTTGGTTGTTCCTGATCCGGAGGCTCAGTTGGTGGCAGCACTCCACGTCATTCCGGATTGGACACTTCCCTACCTGGCGTACATGAAACGGGGCGAGTTACCAGAGGATGAGACTCTGGCCAGACAAATAATACGGCGGTCCAAGTCCATGACAATCGTCAATGGCGAGTTGCATCATTGCAGTGTATCGGGAGCATTTCAACGCTGTGTGTCTCCTGAGGAAGGCTGTGAAATTTTGCCTGAGATCCATGAAGGGGATTGTGGTCACCACGTCGGTTCAAAATCTCTGGTGGCTAAAGCGTTCCGCCACGGTTTCTATTGGTGATGCGGAAGACCTGGTCCGACGATGTGATGGTTGCCAAAAGTTTTCAAGACGCGCTCATGTTCCGGCTCAAGAATTGAGGATGATTCCAATCACTTGGCCGTTTGCAACCTGGGGGATGGATATGGTTGGGCCTTTCAAAAGGTCCAAGGACAAGAAGACCCACCTCCTGGTGGTGGTTGATAAATTTACAAAGTGGGTGGAAGCAGAACCTGTTAGTAAGTGTGACGCAGCCACCGCGGTTCAGTTCATCAAAAAGGTGATTTTCCGGTTTGGCTTTCCACACAGTATCATCACAGACAATGGTACCAATTTTTCCAAGGGTGCCATGAGAGAGTTCTGCGAACGAGAGCACATCCGCCTTGACAAGTCATCAGTGGCGCACCCGCAGTCCAATGGTCAAGCAGAAAGAGCTAATCAGGAGATCTTGAGAGGCATCAAGCCCCGGCTTATGGTTCCTTTGCAGAGGACGCCGGGTTGTTGGGTTGAAGAGTTACCATCCGTGTTATGGAGTATTAATACTACACCCAACAGATCGACAGGATACACTCCGTTCTTCATGGTTTATGGAGCAGAGGCGGTTCTCCCTAGTGATATCCGTCACGATTCACCTCGGGTTGCAGCTTATGTTGAAGCGGACAACGAGACGGCTCGACAAGACGCTTTGGACCGGTTGGATGAAGAGCGAGACACAGCAGCTGCCCGCTCGGCGATTTACCAACAAGATCTCCGTCGCTATCACAGTCGTCGGGTCAGGACCAGAACCTTTGAAGAAGGAGATTTGGTGCTTCGACTCATTCAAGATCAAACCGATATGCACAAGTTATCTCCTCCTTGGGAGGGACCTTTCGTGGTCAGCAAAAATTTGCACAACGGGTCATACTATCTGATTGATATTCGAGAGCATAAGGACTCACGTAAGTCAGAGGAGGAGACCAACAGGCCGTGGAACATAGCTCATCTTCGGCCTTACTATACTTGAGCCATTGGCTCTGCTTATGTACATATTATGACAATGTATATATTATAAATACAATAAACCGGATCCTCAGCTAAAGCGGGGTATCTGTTCGTTTCTATCATGTGTGGTTACATGGAGTCGTTCTGTTTTAAAGCGACCTCCGGTCTACCCCTTGCAAAAATTATAAATATCACCTGGGGGCTCGGTCAGGTCTGAACCGATGCAATACCTTTTGATAGGCGAAAGCCACCAGATCACTTGGGGGCTCGGTCGTGTCCGAACCGATGCAACACCTTTTGATCGGCGAAAGCCACCAGATCACTTGGGGACACGGTCAAGTCTGAACCGGTCACGCCTCTTGATCGGCCTAAAGGTCTTAGAGTCACTTGGGGGCTTGGTCGAACCCGAACCATTGCCATGCCACTTGATCGGCGTAATGCCATGGTTTCATTTGGGGACCTGGCTGACTTGAACCACAGCTACACCTATTGGGAGCTTGGTCGTGTCCGACCATGGTAACACCATCTGATCGGCTCAGTAAAGCCTCTTTCTTGCAAAAGGTTTTGTCATTGCCTTTGCTTCCATGTCTTTTATTGATAAGTTGCTGTTTTATCTTGGTTGCGTTTTTTCAATCGACAACGTTTTATACCGGTTCAAACAGCCAATTTGGCAGAACACGGTCCATTTTTTACCGGAGATTATTTACTTGGTTTGATTTTTTCCTGTTAACATCCTTTTTGGAGTAACAAAGGGTTATTATGACAAAAGCACGGTTTACACAGTAAACCGGCGTTATATATAAAGGAGCTGCTCTCCCATGACGGTTTAGGGTTATTAAACCTCCGTTTCAAGATTGGCTAACGCCTACTTCATGCCCAATAATGGCAGTTTAAGATTTTATGATTGCAGGAGATATAAATTGGCAATGTTGATCTTCCAAATAAAAGTAGCAGAAAGATGCACGAAGGCATCTCAAGAAGCAAAAGTATTATCTATCCTATTACAAGGCAGCATGGTACCCGAATAAGATCATTGTTCTCTTGGCGGAATATAATAAGGCAGCTAATTAATCCTGCTTCCGGTTCACGCCTTCTCGCCGCCCCGGTTTGACTGCTGTGGGTCATCCTGCGCCGCTTCAGCTTCCTCATCCCTACCCAGTGGCTGGAAGTCAACAGTGGTCCAGTCGATTCCCATTAATGCTTGAAAGACATCCTCATCATGGATCTATGAAGACGGTTCAATATCAGGAGCGTAAGTATGCTTACGGATTGGAGGAATCAGGTTCTCCGCTTCGTGGATTGGTGCAGCCACTCGTTTGTTCTGATCATTATACTGAGCTTGATAATGAGACAAATCAGCTTCCTCTGCCAATTGGCAGGCCATAGGGTGCACCGCCCGGTTTATCGCTCTTAGATCTTCTTCGTTGAATTCTGAACCATCTTCTTTCAAGCTGGGATAGCCTTGAGCTGCCTCAACAGGATCAAAATCGAGCACCCATGCTTTGGCCCGAATTAAGGAATTGATGGCTCCGGTTCGAGCAGCAGACTTTTTTAGCTCTTCAATCCGAGCAGGAAACATTGACAATCTTTTCAGCATATCTTGGATCAAGGTGGGTGCTGGATTATTATGTGTAGCAGTTGAGATAATCCGCTGCGCTCCAGTATACAGCTGCTCGATTAAGGTGTAGGCAGCTTTCAGCTTCATTCGCACATCCGACCCCAAGTGGCTAATTCGGGTGCCTGCAACATGATAGAGCGGGTCACAAACCGGACCTATTATAAGAGGATCAAGATTATCATAGAAGTCACGGGATGCTTGAAGGAAATATGCCCTAGAGGCAATAATAAAGTTATTATTTATTTCCTTATATCATGATAAATGTTTATTATTCATGCTATAATTGTATTAATCGGAAACATAATACATGTGTGAATACATAGACAAACAGAGTGTCACTAGTATGCCTCTACTCGACAAGCTCGTTGATCAAAGATGGTTAAGTTTCCTAGCCATAGACATCAGTTGTCATTTGATTAACGGGATCACATCATTAGGAGAATGATGTGATTGACATGACCCATTCCGTTAGCTTAGCACCCGATCGTTTAGTATGTTGCTATTGCTTTCTTCATGACTTATACATGTTCCTATGACTATGAGATTATGCAACTCCCGTTTGCCGGAGGAACACTTTGTGTGCTACCAAACGTCACAACGTAACTGGGTGATTATAAAGGAGCTCTACAGGTGTCTCCAAAGGTAGATGTTGGGTTGGCGTATTTCGAGATTAGGATTTGTCACTCCGATTGTCAGAGAGGTATCTCTGGGCCCTCTCGGTAATGCACATCACCTAAGCCTTGCAAGCATTACAACTAATATGTTAGTTGTGAGATGATGTATTACGAAACGAGTAAAGAGACTTGCCGGTAACGATATTGCACTAGGTATTGGATACCGACGGCCGAATCTCGGGAAAGTAACATACCGATGACAAAGGGCACAACGTATGTTGTTATGCGTTTTGACCGATAAAGATCTTCGTAGAATATGTAGGAGCCAATATGGGCATCTAGGTCCCGCTATTGGTTATTGACCGGAGACGTGTCTCGGTCATGTCTACATTGTTCTCGAACCGTAGGGTCCGCACGCTTAACGTTACGATGACAGTTATTATGAGTTTGTGCATTTTGATGTACCGAAGGTTGTTCGGAGTCCCGGATGTGATCACAGACATGACGAGGAGTCTCGAAATGGTCGAGACATAAAGATTGATATATTGGATGACTATATTCGGACACCGGAAGGGTTTCGGAAAGGTATCGGATAAAAATGGAGCACCGGGGGGTTACCGGAACCCCCCGGGGGGTTAATGGGCCTCATGGGCTTAATGTGGAGAAGAGGAAGGGGCTGCCAGGGCAGGCCGCGCGCCCCCTCTCCCCCTAGTCCGAATTGGACAAGGAGGGAGGGGCGGCGCCCCCCCCCCTTTCCTATTCTCCCTCCACCTCTCCTAGTTGGACAAGGAACAGGAGGGGAGTCCTACTCCTGGTAGGAGTAGGACTCCTCCTGCGCGCCACCATAGGGTCGGCCGCACCCCCCCTTGGATCCTTTATATACGGGGGTAGGGGGGCACCCTAGAACACACAAGTTGATCATCGTGATCCTTCCTTAGCCGTGTGCGGTGCCCCCTCCACCATATTCCACCTCGGTCATATCGTTGCGGTGCTTAGGCGAAGCCCTGCGTCGGTAGAACATCATCATCGTCATCACGCCGTCGTGCTGATGAAACTCATCCCCGAAGCTTTGCTGGATCGGAGCCCGGGGAGCGTCATCGAGCTGAACGTGTGCTAAGAACTCGGTGGTGCCGGAGTAACGGTGTTTGGATCGGTTGGACCGGGAAGACGTACGACTACTTCCTCTACGTTGCATCAACGCTTCCGCTTTGGTCTACGAGGGTACGTAGACAACACTCTCCCCTCTCGTTGCTATGCATCACCATGATCTTGCGTGTGCGTAGGAATTTTTTTGAAATTACTACGTTCCCCAACAATGCTTACCAAAGATGGCGGCAGTCATTGCATGCACTTGCCGTTTCACGCTGGTCAATTCATCTGTTACCGGTTTAAGGGCAGCCTCAGCGTCTTCAATCTTCTTGGTTAAAGCGGGCCTTTTCTGTGGCCCAATCAGCCCGTTCCTTCTTGAAGCCCTCCTTCAGCTGTTCCATGGTGCTCAAAGCGCTGGTTAACTCCTCCTTTGCCTTGGAGGTTTCAGCTTGTTGGGATTTCAAGTTCTCTTGAAGGTCGGCGACTTGGTTTTCTTTGGCCCTTACTTCAGCCTGCATTCCGACAGTTATACGGTTTAACAAATGATGCGGACAATGAAGTACCAACCACACAACAAGTTATGCACTTTGTACTTGGGGGCTAATGCCTATTTGATCTACATCTATCAATTAATTGTCAAGTCCCAAGCTCAATACAAGTATTCAACTTGGCACTTGGGGGCTAATGGCTATTTGCTCTGATAAATTTTCTGATGCCACGGTATGAAGATTAAAGTCTCGGTTTCACTACATCAAGTTGAACCGACCCTTGGGGGCTATATCAATGAATTTTGGAGCATGGAGTTTTATGTCAAGACCCGATTCAACTATAATAGGTTGGACCGGCCCTTGGGGGCTACAATGGTGATAAGTAGGAACAAACTCATGGAGGTTACGTCAAGTTTCTCCTTCATCATCTTTACCAGATTAGCTTCATAATCACGGCTAGTATATAGCCGGTTCAAATATCCAGAATGAACATCTTGGGCGCTTAGAGCAGTATATGTCGCCAGGTCAACATCCCACTTGCCTTTGCTCATGGCAGAAAATTCTTCTTTGGCAGTATGCTTGGCTAAAGCGACGGGATTCCCCGGCTCTGAACGACCAATGCCAGTGATTACGACTTCATCATCCTTAGACTCGCCGGTTTGTATTGGCGCAGTCGATTTATCGGCAGCTTTGGAGGGACTGGTGGATCTCTCAATCCGGATAGGGCTGGCAGGTTGGTTAGTAGGACCGGAGGTGTTAACAAAACCTTCTTCAGCAGGAACAACTTCATCTTGCACTACTGAGTCATTGGCCACATCTTCCTGGATGACCGCTTCAACATTTGGGGTGGCACTCGGTTCAGGAGCAGTTTTTTCTCCAGCCGCTTTATCCGGGCGGGCTTTCTTGCTCGGCCTCGGTTTAGCCCTGAAAGGATATGCGAAGTTAACAACGGTCTATGTTGCAAGATAAAATACCAGGAACATTATGATAAGTGCAAATTTACCCAAGCACGGTTTTTAGTGGAGGCAGCTGGGTGCCAGTTGACTCGCCAGAGGATGAGTGGGAGGTGACCTGATAATCGGAGTCAGATGGATTAAGCGGTTGACGAAGACAGCCCGCTTTAGGACAAATATTGACAAGCAAATTAGAGACCTCTGAACGACGTCTTCGAACCGGATTGTTTGGTAAACCGGTGGAGGTAACTACCTGGCCGCTGTGTCGAGTTGTACGGCGCACCTCATGCTGTTGGGTCTTCATAAGAAAGTTGGGATCCAAGTAAGCAAGAGGATGAGAAAATTTAACTTTTCGGTTTGCCTGACGGATTTTGTGTGAGGGCGGAAGGCTTTAATCAGAAGAAAGAATAATTACCTTTGCATCGTCAGCATGGCTAGCTTCGGCATCATCCTGACAAATATCATCATCAATAAGGTGTATAAAAAGTAAACCGAGGGAATCAAGTTCTGCCTCAAGGTCCGGATTACCCACATCGTCATCAGCGGGCGGATCAGAGGAGGCGGTGGTTTTCCTTTTGTGAGCAGACTTCTTAACAACCTTTGTCTTAGGCCGGGTTGGTTTGTCCGGTTTATCTGCCTTCTCTTGCGGGAGTTTTTTTGCTCCAAAATGGATCATTGCCCTGCATTAAACAGATATTGGTATCAGTAATAAGCAAGTACAATAGTATCAGAGCTAAGGAAAGGGAAAATTCAGACTTACAGCTGGTGGTTTGTTGGTGGCGCAGAAAGGGAGCAAGCCGGCGCGGGGGCAGATATAATCCGGTTCGTTCAAAATTTTCTTCACAGCTTTTGTGACTTCATCGTCAGTAAGCTAGATGTTCACATGACGCAGCGAATCGTCAACACTGCCCGTGTATTCACACATCAAACCGGAGCGCTGGCTGAGGGGTAATATGCTCCAAGATATCCAGTAATGGGCAAGATCAACTCCTGTTAAACCATTGGCCAGGAAGGCTCTGAGCTTAGACAGTTGGGGAGCATACTTACTCCTCTCTTTGCCAGTCAACCTCTGAGGAAAGGGGTGAGTGTTGCTAAGCCGTTCCGGACAAAAACCAGGCAAGGGATTTTCTTCAGCAGGGGAGGTGTCTTTGCAATAGAACCAGGTATTATTCCACTCCTGGGGATGCCTGTGCAGTTTCGCATGAGGATAAGTGACCTCTTTCCGTTTTTGAATCGCCACGCCACCCAGCTCCATATTGGAACCATCAGTAAATTCTGTGTGGCGGTTTAGGTGGAAACAATCTCGGAATAGCTCAACTGTAGGTTCTTCTTGGAAGAACACCTCACAGAGCACTTGGAAATGGCATATGTTGGTAACAGAGTTAGGACCAATATCCTGTGGATGAAGTTGGAAGTTGGCCAAGACATCCCGGTAAAATTTTGAACCAGGCGGATTCAAACCTCTGGCTAGGTGATCCGCGAACATTACAACCTCTCCTTCTCGAGGTGTGGGAGGACACCCTTTTCCTGGGACCCTCCAATGGATGGTATTTTTACTGCTTAAAGCGCCGATCAAGACCAAGTTGTTCAGCTGTGTTTCTGTAACCCGAGAAGGAGCCCAGTTGCACTCGTACACTTGTTTAGCCATGATGGAGTCTACAGAACAAAGCGATTCGGTTCAAAATTGTGTTGGGTTTAGGATATATGCTGGTGTGACCAATATTAAACCGGAGGAAGTTAAACCGGAGTTCGCAAAGCGGCAGTACCTGGCTAAGGATCCTGGCGGTTCAACCAGGGGACTAATGGTATGTACCGGTTTATTAATTTTTCCTATGGTAAGTTAAACCGCCTGATCTAAGTATTGAAAGATGGGAGATCGCGAAAATGGCTAAGTATACAGAAACAGGTTTTAAAGAAATTCTTTGTAGCAATGGATCTGAGGCAACTTCAGAAAAATAGGAAAAATATATTTAAAGGTTTTGAAACAGGGCGGAAGTGAATCAATGGACAGACAAAGCAGATGGGATCCACGGACTTGAACGCAAAGTTATAAGTGGATACGAGAAGCTAAAGGTGGTATTTAGCACAAGGTTTACAGATCTGTACGAGGGATAATACATGAACAGGAGCAGTCAATGGATGTTACAAGAGCAGCAAACCCTAGAACAGATCTAGGTTAAGAAGAACAAGAGGACTTACTGGGGTTGAGGAGGATGCGGACGGTCACCGCAGTTCTCTGGTACACTCAGGTTGATGCAGCGACCAAGGTTGAGGCTGACTGCAGCGGCGGCGGCGGAGCTTCGGAGCTAGCGACGCGAGGAAGACGAAGATGGGAAGGTACGAAGAGGGAGAAAGAAATGACCCTTCGGTCCTATTTATAAAGCAAAAAGACATGTGTCAGGCGCGACAAACCAGGGGCCACGGAGCGAAGCTGTCGCCTCGATTTTCGCAAGACTTATTAAAGTAAAGAAGTATCTTAGGGTATTTTCTTTATGACAGATGACGTCACCCCGGTTTAACAGCAATTGGAGAAGATGACGTCAAGACGGTTCAGCAATTACAAGAAGATGTTGAAGATGAAGATTTCTACGAAGGATTGACATGAACCCGTTCAAATCAATCTGGGGCCTAATGTTGGGGATATTACTGCTGGGCGTAAACTGGCCTACCTGGGCCGGGTTAACTTCATCAGTAGTCCAAAGGTGTTAAAACCCAGAAGCTAGATTAAGGCCCAAGGCCATAGTCATTTCAACATTGTAACCGTGAACCGGCGTGTATATGAACTTGTATTGTAAGTTAGGAATAATGAGAGACCAACCCGGGTACGAGTATGAACCGGAGATTGGGACTCTGTGAACCGACAGGCGTTACCCGTGTATATAAGGGGACGACCCGATAGCGGTTCAAGGAGACACAACCACAACTCGAGAATTAGGCGAAGCTTGTTTGCTCCCTAGTCATCGAAATCCCATCAATTCCATCACAAACTAGACGTAGGCTTTTACCTTCATCGAAGGGGCCGAACTAGTATAAACTCTCTGTGTCCCTGTGTCCGCTTTAACCCCTTCGAGTTAACCCGTTGCGATGGCTCCACGACTAAGTCCTTTCGCTAGGACATCTGCCGTGACAAACCCACGACACATGGGAATATCGTCAAGCTAGTTTTCATCACGTTCATATGATTCATGTTCGGTACTTTGATAATTTGATATGTGGGTGGATCGGTGCTTGGGTGTTGTTCTTACTTGAACAAGCATCCCACTTATGATTAACCTCTATTGCAAGCATCCGCAACTACAACAAAAGTATTAAGGTAAACCTAACCATAGCATGAAACATGTGGATCCAAATCAGCCCCTTACGAAGCAACGCATAAACTAGGGTTTAAGCTTCTGTCACTCTAGCAACCCATCATCTACTTATTACTTCCCAATGCCTTCCTCTAGGCCCTAATAATGGTGAAGTGTAATGTAGTCGACGTTCACATAACACCACCAGAGGCTAGACAACATACATCTTATCAAAATATTGAACGAATACCAAATTCACATGACTACTAATAGCAAGCCTTCTCCCTTGTCCTCAGGAACAAACGTAACTACTCACAAAGCATATTCATGTTCATAATCAGAGGGGTAATAATATGCATATAGGATCTGAACATATGATCTTCCACCAAATAAACCAACTAGCATCAACTACAAGGAGTAATCAACACTACTAGCACCCTACTAGCACCAATCCCGGACTTGGAGACAAGAATTGGATACAAGAGATGAGCTAGGGTTTGGAGATGAGATGGTGCTGGTGAAGATGTTGATGGTGATTGCCCTCTACCGATGAGAGGGGCGTTGGTGATGACGATGGCGATGATTTACCCCTCCCGGAGGGAAGTGTCCCCGGCAGAACAGCTCTGCTGGAGCCCTAGATTGGTTCCGCCAAGGTTCCGCCTCGTGGCGGCGGAGTTTCTCCCGAAAGGTTGCTTCTTCTTTTTTTCTTGACGAAAGACTTCATATAGGAGAAGATGGACGTCGGAGGGCCACCAGGGGGCCCACAAGGTAGGTGGGCACGCCCTAGGGGGGGCACCCCCCACCCTCGTGAGCAGGGTGTTTGCCCCCTGGCCTTCATCTTCGGCGAGGATTTTTCTTTATTTCTTTTAAGATATTACGTGGAGTTTCAGGAATTTTGGAGTTGCACAGAATAGGTCTCTAATATTTGCTCCTTTTCCAGCCCAGAATTCCAGCTGCCGGCATTCTCCCTCTTCATGTAAACCTTATAAAATAAGAGATAATAGCCATAAATAATGTGACATAACGTGAAATAACAGCCCATAATGCGATAAATGTCGATATAAAAGCATGATGCAAAATGGACGTATCAACTCCCCCAAGCTTAGACCTCGCTTGTCCTCAAGAGAAAAGCCGATAACAATAAATATGTCCTCATGTTTAGAGGTAGAGGCGTCGATAAAAATAAAATACGGACATGAAGGCCTCATGATTATTCTCATAACATCAACATATATATATTTTGTCATATGATTACTTATGTTCAAGTGATGATCTTTTCACAATGCAAAAGTATGAATCAGAAACCTTATTGGGCACCAACAAACAATAATCCTCAGTCATTGAAACAATTGCAATTTATCATAACATCGGAAAGAGTCTATGTCAGAGCTGAAAAGCAAGTCCACATACTCAACTATCATTTAGTCTTTCATAATTGCTAACACTCACGCAATACTTGTGGTTATGAAGATTTAATCGGACACAGAGAAAGATAGGGACTTATAGTTTTGCCCCACAACCTTTTACCTCAACGGTAATGTCAACAATAATAATTCATGCTCCCCCACATCCAATTAGGTATATATATATCATGTTCTTTCCAACATGTTGGGCTTGCCAAAGGATAAAATGAAAAAGGAAAGGTGAAGATCACCATGACTCTTGCATAGGGTAGAGTATAATAATAAAAGATAGGCCCTTCGCAGAGGGAAGCAGAGGTTGCCATGCGCTTTTATGGTTGGATGCACAAAATCTCAATGCGAAAGAACGTCACTTTATATTGCCCCTTGTGATATGAACCTTTATTATGCAGTCCGTCGCTTTTATTACTTTCAAATCACAAGATCGTATAAAGCTTATTTCTCCCACACCAATCAATCATACATATTTAGAGCAATTTTTATTGCTTTGCACCGATGACAACTTACTTGAAGGATCTTACTCAATCCATAGGTAGATATGGTGGACTCTCGTGGCAAAACTGGTTTAAGGGTATTTGGAAGCGCAAGTAGTATCTCTACTTGGTGCTGAGAATTTGGCTAGCATGAGGGGGAAAAGCAAGCTCAGGATGTTAGAGGATCCATGACAACATACTTTATATCAGACATAAGAAAACATAACTCATTATGCTGTCTTCCTTGTCCAACATCAACTCTTTAGCATGTCATATTTTAATGAGTGCTCCCAATCATAAAAGATGTCAATGATAATATATCTATATGTGAAACCTCTCCTTACTTATACTTCCTATTAATTGCAACTATGACCAAAGCTATGTCTGCCAACTACCAACAACTTTTAATCATCATACTCTTTCGATGTGAAGTCATTACTCTCAATAAGATCAATATGAACCTTTCTTTCTTTTTATTCTTTTTTTCTTTTATTCACCCAAGATCATGGCAAAATAATCAAGCCCTTGACCCAGCACTAATCTTTATTATATAGCTCACGGACTCGATTACATAGAGAGATCACAAAGCAAAACTCAAAACTAGATCATGCCATCAACTTTATTCTACTAGATCAAGATACAACTAATAGGATCGAACTAAGAAAAACGGTAAGATATGAGATGTGATTGTGATACGATACCGGGGCACCTCCCCCAAGCTTGGCAGTTGCCAAGGGGAGTGACCATACCCATGTGATTATGTCTCCTTTGTCGGTGAAGAAGAAGGTGGAGGTGTTGTTGGTGATGCGGGCTTGTCATCCATCTTCCAAGGCATAGGCACCATCATAGAAGGATGATCGTGTCTCCGGGATCCTCAAATCTGCAGCCAAACTAATCCTTTTGAATCTATATTCATACTCATAGTTTTGGTTTTGTAGGTCATAGGTTTGGGCTTGGAGGTGCTCGATTTTCTCATGAAGCTTGAAGATGGCCTCCCCGATGTTGTCAGGATCCAGCTTGTGGTTGCTAGTGAACTCCGCGATCATCATGTGGTTGGAGTTGAGTCCACGTTCCACCATCCGTTGACACTTGAAAACTTGTTGCTCCACTGCTTCGAGCCTCATCTCCACGCTTCCGGTTCCCTTGGTCCCTCTTCATCGCGGATGTGCAGCAACCCATCATGCAACTCAATGGCTTGAGGGTGTCGCAGCACCTCCGCGAGGTAAGGGTTGATGACCTTCTCAAAGAATTTGTCCTTGGAAGCACTTGGGGACGTCATGATAATCTAGATCTGTCAGAAAAACAGCTCGAAACAAGAACATAGGAGATTTGCGTGATACGGGAGTCAAAACCTTCGGGAGAATATATAGTGAATTTTTACCGACCAAAATGCGTATCGTGAAAGAAAACGGAGTCCGGAGGGCACACGAGGTGCTCACGAGGTAGGGGGCGCGCCCAGGCAGGGGGCGCGCCCACGACCCTCATGGGGCCCTCGTGTCCTTCCCGGACTGCCATTTATTTTTCTTTTTTCTAAATATTCCAAAACGGAGAAATATTGCCTTAAAAATTGTTTTGGAGTCGGCTTACTTACCGTACCACATACCTATTCCTTTTCGGAGTCTAGAACGTTCTGGAAAGTGTCCCTTATGTATTCCTCCGGGGTTACGGTTTCAATAATATTGGTTTCAACATTTATGGGATTACCTGAGATATAATGTTTAATTCTTTGACCGTTTACCACCTTCGGATTTGTGCCTTCGAAGTTGTTGTTTTTTATGGCACCCGAGCGATAGACCTCCTCGATAACGTAGGGGCCTTCCCATTTAGAGAGAAGTTTTCCTGCAAAAAATTTTAAACGAGAGTTGTATAGCAATACATAATCACCTACATTAAACTCACGCTTTTGTATCCTTTTGTCATGCCATCTTTTAACTTTTTCTTTACACAACTTGGCATTTTCATAGGCTTGGGTTCTCCATTCATCAAGTAAGCTAATATCAAATAACCTCTTCTCACCGGCAAGTTTGAAATCATAGTTAAGCTCTTTAATAGCCCAATATGCCTTATGTTCTAGTTCGAGAGGTAAGTGACATGCTTTTCCATAAACCATTTTATACGAAGACATACCCATAGGATTCTTATATGCAGTTCTATATGCCCATAATGCATCATCAAGTTTCTTGGACCAATTCTTTCTAGACCTATTAATAGTCTTTTGCAAAATTAATTTGAGCTCTCTGTTACTCAATTCTACTTCACCACTAGACTGAGGATGATAGGGAGATGCAATTCTATGATTAACATCATATTTAGCAAGCATTTTACGGAAAGCACCATGAATAAAGTGTGAACCACCATCAGTCATTAAATATCTAGGGACTCCAAACCTCGGAAAAATAACTTCCTTAAGCATCTTAATAGAAGTGTTATGATCAGCACTACTAGTTGGAATAGCTTCTACCAACTTAGTAATTTAATCAACAGCAACTAAAATATGTGTGTACCCATTAGAGGCAGGAAAAGGTCCCATATAATCAAAGCCCCAAACATCAAATGGTTCAATAACAAGTCAATAATTCATAGCCATTTCTTGACGTCTACTAATATTACCAATTCTTTGGCATTCATCACAAGACAAGACAAACTTACGGTCATCCTTGAAGAGAGTAGGCCAATAAAAACCGGATTGCAATACCTTGTGTGCCGTTCTGTCTCCAGCGTGGTGTCCTCCATAAGTTTCGGAGTGACACTTGGGTAGGATCTGTTCCTGTTCATGCTCAGGTACACAACGTCTAATAATACCATCTACTCCTTCTTTGTAAAGATGTGGGTCATCCCAAAAGTAATGTCTCAAATCATAGAAGATTTTTTTCTTTTGTTGGTATGTGAAGCTAGGTGGTATAAACTTAGCAACAATATAATTAGCATAATCAGCATACCAAGGAGTACTACGAGAAGTACTTATAACATTTAATTGCTCATCAGGAAAGTTATCATCAATAGGTAGTGGGTCATCAAGAACATTCTCTAACCTAGATAAGTTGTCTGCAACGGGGTTCTCACCTCGTTTTCTATCAACAATATGCAAATCAAATTCTTGTAGCAAGAGAACCCATCTAATAAGTCTAGGTTTAGCATCTTTCTTTTCCATATTTAATAGCAGCACGATCAGTGTGAATAGTTACTTTAGAATCAATAATATAAGGTCTGAACTTATCACAAGCAAATACAACTGCTAAGAGTTATTTTTCAGTAGTAGCATAATTTCTTTGAGCATTGTCAAGAGTCTTACTAGCATAATGGATAAAATTTAATTTCTTATCAACTCTTTGCCCTAGAACAGCACCTTCAGCATAATCACTAGCATCACACATAATTTCAAAGGGTAAATTCCAATCAGGTGGCTGAACAATAGGTGCAGAGACCAATGCTTTCTTAAGTATTTCAAATGCTTCTACACAATCATCATCAAAGACAAATGGTATATCTTTTTGTAATAAATTAGTCAGAGGCCGAGAAATTTTTGAGAAGTCCTTAATGAACCTCCTATAAAATCCGGCGTGACCAAGGAAACTTCTTATACCTTTGATGTCCTTGGGACATGGCATCATTTCAGTAGCATCAACCTTGGCTTTATCAACTTCAATACCTCTCTCAGAAACTTTATGCCCCAAGACAATACCTTCATTAACCAGAAAGTGGCACTTTTCCCAATTCAAGACAAAATTAGTTTCTTCACATCTCTGCAAAACTCAATCAAGATTGCTCAAGCAATCATCAAAAGAGGATCCATAGACGAAAAAGTCTTCCATGAAAACCTCACAAATCTTTTCACAAAAGTCAGAGAATATAGCCATCATGCATCTTTGAAAGGTAGCAGGTGCATTACGTAGACATAAAGGCATACGTCTATAAGCAAAAGTACCAGAAGGGCATGTAAAAGTAGTCTTTGATTGGCCTCTAGCCGACATAGGTATTTGAGAGAAACCAGAATAACCATCTAGAAAGCAGTAATGTGTATGTTTGCATAATCTTTCTAGCATTTGATCAATAAAAGGTAAGGGGTAATGATCTTTCTTAGTGGCCTTATTTAATTTGCGGAAATCAATTACCATCCTATAACCTGTAATAATTCTTTGTGGAATCAATTAATCTTTATCATTAGGAACAACAGTAATACCTCCCTTTTTAGGGACACAATGAACAGGACTTGCCCACTGACTATCAGCAACGGGATAAATTATACCTGCATCCAGAAGCTTTAGTATTTCTTTTCTTACCACTTCTTTCATTTTAGGATTCAGACGTCGTTGAGGATCACAAGCTGGTTTGGCGTCTGCTTACAAATTTATTTTATGTTGACATAGAGTGGGACTAATGCCCTTAAGATCATCAAGAGTATATCCAATAGCAGCACGGTGCTTCTTCACAGTTTTCAATAATCTTTCTTCTTCATGCTCTGAAAGGTTAGCACTAATAATAATAGGATATATCTTCTTTTCATCAAGATAAGCATATTTAAGATTATCAGGCAACGGTTTAAGCTGAAACACGGGATCACCCTTGGGTGGAGGAGGATCCCCTAGGATTGCAACAGGCAAATTGTGTTTCAGAATAGGTTCCTGTTTAAAGAATAATTCATCTATTTGCCTTCTTTGATTCATAAACATATCATTTTCATGGTCCAACAAATAATGTTCTAAAGGATCACTAGGAGGTACGGCAATAGAAGCAAGACCAATAATTTCATCCTTACTAGGCAATTCTTCCTCATGATGTTGTTTACTAAATTTGGAGAAATTAAACTCATGAACCATATCATCCAAGCCAATAGTAACAACATTCTTTTCGTAGTCTATCTTAGCATTAACAGTGTTCAAGAAGGGTCTACCAAATATAATGGGACAAAAGCTATCTTGTGGGGAACTGAGAACAAGAAAATCAGCAGGATATTTAGTTTTCCCACACAAGACTTCAGCATCTCTAACAATCCCAATTGGTCAAATAGTATCTCTGTTGGCATGTTTAATTGTGACATCAATACCTTCTAACTCAGCAGGTGCAATTTCATGCTTAATTTCTTCATAAAAAGTATGCGGTATAACACTAGCACTAGCACCCATATCACATAAGCCATGATAACAATGATCTCCTATTTTAACATAAATAACAAGCATGCCTACCACAGGTCTATGTTTATCTTTAGCACAAGGTTTAGCAATTCTAGCAGTTTCACCTTCGAACCGAATAACATGCCCATCGATATTATCAGACAAGAGATCTTTAACAATAGCAATACTAGGTTCTACTTTAACTTGCTCAGGGGGTACATGAATTCTAATATTACTTTTACGAACAACAGTTGAAGCTTTAGCATGATCCTTTACTCTAACAGGGAAAGGTGGTTTCTCAACATAAGCAGTAGGAACAATAGGATCATTATAAGTGACAGTATTTTGTTCAACTTTAATAGGTGCAGCTACTTTTACTTCTATGGGAGGATGATATTTAAACCACTTCTCCTTGGGTAGATCAACATAAGTAGCAAAAGATTCACAGAAAGAAGCTACTATCTCAGAATCAAGTCCATATTTAGTGCTAAACTTACAGAAAAGATCGGTATCCATAAAAGATTTAACACAATCAAACTTAGGTGTCATACCTGACTCCTTACCTTCGTCGGGGTCCCAATCTTCAGAGTTGCGTTTAATTCTATCCAATAAGTCTCTTTAAATTCAATAGTCTTCATCATAAAAGAGCCACCACAAGAAGTATCGAGCATGGTGCGATTGTTTTCAGAAAGCCAAGCATAAAAACTTTGAATAATTATTTCTCTCGAGAGCTCATGATTGGGGCATGAATATAACATTGATTTAAGCCTCCCCCAAGCTTGAGCGATGCTTTCTCCTTCTCGAGGCCAGAAATTATATATATAATTGCGATCACGATGAACAAGATGCATAGGGTAATACTTTTGATGAAATTCCAATTTCAATTTTTTTATAATTCCATGATCCCATATCATCACATAGCGTATACCATGTCAATGTGTCTCCCTTCAAAGATAAAGGGAAGACCTTCTTTTTAGCAACATCATCGGGTATACCTGCAAGCTTAAATAATCCACAAACTTCATCCACATATATTAAGTGCTCATCAGGATGCTTTGTTCCATCTCCTGTAAAAGGGCTAGCTAGCAGTGTTTCCATCATACCCGAAGGAAATTCAAAAGGAGTTTCATTTTCAATAGGTTCAGTAGGTTGAGGAGCAACTCTTTGCTCTAATGGACGGGGTGAAGATACCCCGAACAAGCCCCTCAGAGAATTAATTTCCATAGTAGCAAGTGACAGTAAATTTCAGCACACTATATAATTTTTTCCTTACCAAATTCCACCTACCAGAAGCGCTACACTCCACGGCAACGGCGCCAGAAAAGAGTCTTGATGACCCACAAGTATAGGGGATCTATCGTAGTCCTTTCGATAAGTAAGAGTGTCGAACCCAACGAGGAGCAGAAGGAAATGATAAGCGGTTTTCAGCAAGGTATTCTCTGCAAGTACTGAAATAAGTGGTAACAGATAGTTTTGTGACAAGATAAATTGTAACGAGCAACATGTAACGAAAGTAAATAAAGTGCAGCAAGGTGGCCCAATCCTTTTTGTAGCAAGGGACACGCCGGAACAAACTCTTGTAAGGAAAAGCGCTCCCAAGGACACATGGGAATATCGTGAAGCTAGTTTTCATCACGTTTATATGATTCGCGTTTGGTACTTTGATAATTTGATATGTGGGTGGACCGGTGCTTGGGTGCTGTTCTTACTTGACCAAGCATCCCACTTATGATTAACCTCTATTGCAAGCATCCGCAACTACAACAAAAGTATTAAGGTAAAGCTAACCATAGCATGAAACATGTGGATCCAAATCAGCCACTTACGAAGCAATGCATAAACTAGGGTTTAAGCTTCTGTCACTCTAGCAACCCATCATATACTTATTACTTCCCAATGCCTTCCTCTAGGCCCAAATAATGGTGAAGTGTTATGTAGTCGACGTTCACATAACACCACTAGAGGCTAGACAACATACATCTTATTAAAATATCGAACGAATACCAAATTCACATGACTACTAATAGCAAGACTTCTCCCTTGTTCTCAGGAACAAACGTAACTACTCACAAAGCATATTCATGTTCATAATCAGAGGGGTAATAATATGCATATAGGATCTGAACATATGATCTTCCACCAAATAAACCAACTAGCATCAACTACAAGGAGTAATCAACACTACTAGCACCCTACTAGCACCTATCCCGGACTTGGAGACAAGAATTGGATACAAGAGATGAGCTAGGGCTTGGAGATGAAATGGTGTTGGTGAAGATGTTGATGGTGATTGCCCTCTCCCGATGAGAGGGGCGTTGGTGATGACGATGGCGATGATTTACCCCTCCCGGAGGGAAGTGTCCCCGGCAGAACAGCTCTGTCGGAGCCCTAGATTGGTTCCGCCAAGGTTCCGCCTCGTGGCGGCGGAGTTTCATCCCGAAAGGTTGCTTCTTATTTTTTTCTTGATGAAAGACTTCATATAGGAGAAGATGGACGTCAGAGGGCCACCAGGGGGCCCACGAGGTAGGGGCGCGCCCTAGGGGGGGGGGCGCCCCCCACCCTCGTGAGCAGGGTGTGGGCCCCCCTAGCCTTCATCTTTGGCGAGGATTTTTCTTTATTTCTTTTAAGATATTCTGTGGAGTTTCAGGACTTTTGGAGCTACACAGAATAGGTCTCTAATATTTGCTCCTTTTCCAGCCAAAATTCCAGCTGCCGGCATTCTCCCTCTTCATGTAAACCTTGTAAAATAAGAGAGAATAGCCATAAGTAATGTGACATAACGTGAAATAATAGCCCATAATGCGATAAATATCGATATAAAAGCATGATGCAAAATGGACGTATCAATGACCCACAAGTATAGGGACCCACAAGTATAGGGGATCTATCATAGTCCTTTCGATAAGTAAGAGTGTCGAACCCAACGAGGTGCAGAAGGAAATGATAAGCGGTTTTCAGCAAGGTATTTTTTGCAAGCACTGGAATTATAGGTAACAGATAGTTTTGTGATAAGATAATTTGTAACGAGCAACAAGTAACAAAAGTAAATAAAGTGCAGCAAGGTGGCCCAATCCTTTTTGTTGCAAAGGACAAGCCTGGACAAACTCTTATATAGAGAAAAGTGCTCCCGAGGACACATGGGAATTATCGTCAAGCTAGTTCTCATCATGTTCAGATCATTCGCGTTCGGTACTTTGATAATTTGATATGTGGGTGGACCGGTGCTTGGGTGATGTCCTTACTTGGACAAGCATCCCACTTATGATTAACTCCTATTGCAAGCGTCCGCAACTACAAAAGAAGTATTAAGGTAAACCTAACCATAGCATGAAACATATGGATCCAAATCAGCCCCTTACGAAGCAACGCATAAACTAGGGTTTAAGCTTCTGTCACTCTAGCAACCCATCATCTACTTATTACTTCCCAATGCCTTCCTATAGGCCCGAACAATGGTGAAGTTTCATGTAGTCGATGCTCACATAACACCACTAGAGGAAAGACAACATACATCTCATCAAAATATCGAACGAATACCAAATTCACATGACTACTGATAGCATGACTTCTCCATGTCCTCAGGAACAAACGTAACGACTCACAAAGCATATTCATGTTCATAATCAGAGGGGTATTAACATGCATATAGGATCTGAACATATGATCTTCCACCAAATAAATCAACTAGCATCAACTACAAGAAGTAACCAACACTACTAGCAACCTACAAGTACCAATCTCAGACTTAGAGACAAGAATTGGATACAAGAGATGAACTAGGGTTTGAGAGGAGATGGTGTTGGTGAAGATGTTGATGGATATTAGCCCCCTCCCGATGAGAGGAGCGTTGGTGATGACGATTGTGATGATTTCCCCCTCCTGGAGGGAAGTGTCCCCGACAGAACAGCTCCGCCAGAGCTCTAGATTGGTTCCGCCAAGGTTCCGCCTCGTGGCGGCGGAGTCTCGTCCCGAAAGCTTGCTTATGATTTTATTTTCTTCAGACGAAAGACTTCATCTAGCAGAAGATGGGCACCGGAGGGCCACCAGGCGGCCCACGAGGCAGGGGGACGCGCCCAGGGGGCACACAGCCTGTCCTCGAGGGTGGGGGGGGCGCCCCCTGTCCTCGTGGGCCCCCTGGTGCTCCACCAATCTCAACTCCAACTATATATATTTACGTTCGGGGAGAAAAAAAATCAGAGAGAGGGATTCATCGCGTTTTACGATACGGAGCCGCGGCCAAGCTCTAATCTCTATCGGGAGGTCTGATCTGGAGTCCGTTCGGGGCTCCGGAGAGGGAAATCTGTCGCTATCATCATCATCAATCTTCCTCCATCACCAATTTCATGATGCTCACCGCCGTGCGTGAGTAATTCCATCGTAGGCTTGCTGGACGGTGATGGGTTGGATGAGATTTACCATGTAATCGAGTTAGTTTATTTATGGTTTGATCCCTAGTATCCATTATGTTCTGAGATTGATGTTGCTATGACTTTGCTATGCGTAATGCTTGTCACTAGGGCCCGAGTGCCATGATTTCAGATCTGAACCTATTATGTTTTCATGAATATATGTGAGTTATTGATCCTATCTTGCAAGTCTATAGTCACCTACTATGTGTTATGATCCGGCGACCCCTAGGTGACAATAATCGGGACCACTCCCGATGATGACCGTAGTTTGAGGAGTTCATGTATTCACTAAGTGATAATGCTTTGGTCCGGTACTCTATTAAAAGGAGACCTTAATATCCCTTAGTTTTCAATAGGACCCCGCTGCCACGGGAGGGTAGGACAAAAGATGTCATGCAAGATCTTTTCCATAAGCACGTATGACTATATTCGGAATACATGCCTACATTACATTGATGAATTGAAGCTAGTTCTATGTCACCCTATGTTACAACTTTTGCATGAGGAATCGCATCCGACATAATTCTCCATCACCGATCCAATGCCTACTAGATTTTCACATATTGCTCTTTGCTTAGTTACTTTACCATTGCCACTCTTACAATTACTACAAAACTGCTACTGTTACTTTTGTTACAGTTACCGTTACTTCCATACTACTTTGCTACTAAATACTTTGCTGCAGGTATTAAGTTATCCAGGTGTGGTTGAATTGACAACTCAACTGCTAATACTTGAGAATATTCTTTGGCTCCCATTGTGCCGAATCAATAAATTTGGGTTGAATACTCTACCCTCGAAAACTGTTGCGATCCCCTATACTTGTGGGTTATCAGTTGTTGGCGCGCCCACGCCCGCTGTTGTTGCCGTTGCCGCGTCCGTGCCCTTGTTGGTTACCATGGTGACCATGGCCTCGGCCTCCTGTGCCGCGACCGCTTGTGAGAGCATTAACCGATGACTGGCGGATGTTACTACCTTGTAGGAGATTCATACGAGCTTCAAAGCTTAGCAACTGATTGTAGAGCTCCTGGACGGTCACCGGCTCGATACGCGCAGCCAGGGCTGAGATCACCAGGTTATACTCAATGTCTAGCCCTTTGAGCACATAGGAGGTTAACTCTCCTTCAGAGAGGGGATCACCAGTGCAGGAGATCTCATAGGCGAAGGCCTTGATCTTCGCCAGATACCCAGGCTTGCCCATGCTCCCTTTGTGCAGATTGGATATGTGCTTGCGTCTGGGCAGCGAACGAGGCGTGGATGGTACTCCACACCTCGGCCGGCGTCTGGAGGGCAGCGACCTGCGCAAGAACCTCACGTGACAAAGACCCCATAAGGTATCCTTGTACCTGTTGCTGTTGGGCGTACCAGATCGACCAGGCGTAGTTGAAGACCTGCTCCTCCTTCCCATCTTTGGTGATGGTGATGGTAGGAGGGGGCGCCGGGCTTGCGGCGTCAAGGAAGTGCTCCATCTGTGCTCCCTTGATTTGGGGTAGCACGATGGCCTTCCAGAGGGGGAAATTCGTCCTCGTGAGCTTCTCAGATGGAGGAGACCCGAGAGAGGACATGCTGCTGGAGGTGGAAGAAGATGCATAGGTGGAAGGTGTGTATTGGGTGGACAGGGCGCTCATGGTGGATCCGATCAAGGCGGTATTGGTGGCGGCGATGGTGGAAGCAGCGGTGCTGGCATTGGTGTCTGACATGATTTTCTCTCGATGACTCTCTCTGGATAGGTTTCAGGTTTCTCTCTCGATCAACTAGATCGATCTCTCAGGAAAGCTAGACGTACGAGAGGAAGGGCTCTGATGACCATGTATGATTTGATAGGAAGCGTTGAACCCTTTGTCTCGGGCCGCATGTATATTTATAGAAAGGTTGCCGTAGCTTACAAGGTTTGGAATATTGCTAGGATCCTTCCAGATTACATCAAAAGAGAGAGATACGACTTGGAAAAGAAGAACAGAACAGAAGAAGAGATAGAAACAGAAACAATTTAAACATATCTGGCTATCTCTACGTATTCTATTCTAACACTCGGCGCGGGCTACAATAACTACACCACCCCGATGACGGTGGCCATCGGACCTTACCACCACGTCGAAGACCGCCTCAGGCCGGCGGAGAAGATGAAGCATGTGGCTGCCTACCACTGCATCATGGAATCCAGCAACTCCGCCGAGGAGATGTACGCCGCCGTCATCTCAGTTGCCAACGAGACCCGCGGGCTCTACGACAACAAAGCGTTGGCAGGCATCAGCGACGATGACTTCCTGCCTATGATGCTCCATGATGCCTGTTTCCTGGTGCAGTACATGCTTACATATACCAACTACAAGATGGACCCGTCGCTGCGCAACTACTTCGACGGCAATAAAAGCGACATCTCCCATGATATCATGTTGCTTGAGAACCAGCTCCCCTGGGGGGTGGCCGATACTGTCATGCATTTCATGTCGGTGCCAATGCCATTGGAGGAGTTCCTTGCTTCGTTCAAAAGCTCACTGCGAAACTACAGGGTCCCCGAGAGGTATCTTCTGGTCTTGGATGATTCCTACAGACCACCACATCTCCTCGGTCTTGTCTGGTTCTATATTGTCGGAAGACCTGGCTATGCCAAACTGCCCCCAGCACCCGAGACCCAGTCGATTTCGGCTTCTGCAAGAGCCATAGAGCTTGCAGAAATCGGCATCAGGTTGACAGCCAACGAGAAGACTGAACTCACAGGCATATGCCTTGAGCAAGGGCGCTTCTTCGCGGAGCTCTCTCTGGCTCCACTGTCCCTAAACTATGCACACTCATCCTATCTTGTCAACACGGCGGCCTTGGAGCTGTGCATGCGCGTAAACTTCCGAGCGGAAGGGGTTTTAGATGAAGAGTCTGCTGTCTGCTCGTACCTCCTCCTCCTTGCCATGTTGGTGGACCGGGAGGAGGACGTGCAGGAGCTGCGAACACAGCGAGTTCTGCAAGGAGGAGGAGGGCTTACCAACAAGGAGATGCTTGCCTTCTTCGCCAGCTTTCACGACCTGCCTCTGGGACGCTACTATGTCCACACCATGGTAAGCTATTGAGGATTACAGGAACAAGAGGTGGAAGCGGACATGGTTGCACGCGTTCATTTACAATAACTGGAGAATTATTGCTGCGGTCTTCTCCGCCATTGCTGCCCTCGTGGGCATCGTGGGCACGCTTATGTCTCTCAAGAAACCATAGCTCCCTCCCTTTGTCTATGATCGGACGTGGATTTTTAGAGCACTTGCACCCAGGCCCTCCTATCCTAACTCTTCAATGTCGCTTTAAGATCCGTGCGACACAACTAAGTTTCTATATGAAATTTTCTCTTTTTTGCTTCTCCCACATAGAACATATCTTGAAGTTCAAATCTATGCAGGATGGCAAAGCTTTCTAACTAGAATCTAGGATAAATCGTACAGATTTTTTTGTCCGACATAAATACTAAAAATATGATTTTTTTAATCAAACAAAACGCATTTTGTATATTTATGTTTGACCAAAAAATCTATACGATTTATCTTAGATTCTACTCAGAAAGCTTTACCACACTGCATGGCTTTGAACTTCAAGATATATTCTATGTGGGAGAAACAAAAAAGAGAAATGTATTTGCACGAATCTTAAAGTAGTAAATGGATGGCTAGATAGATAGGGCCTGGGTGCATGTGCTCTAATATATATTTTCGGTCTATGATCGATCATGTGATTTTGCAAGCTTTAATTGTTATATTTTCTTTTTGTATAAGAACTTGCAAGTAATTGCTCTCCACCTTAGAATCTTCTGATTCTCCTGGGTGTTGTAGTTTGGTTTCTTGCAAAGACTAATCACACATCCAAAACACAGAACACGCGCCGCAAAAATTGATGGCCGCATGCATCTCCCAGATGCAGAGGCCATGGGTCATCCTCCTTTTCTAAAAAGAACGTGCCCGGAAAACTCTTGGCCAAGGGCTTCTATTGTGCACTGGTAGAAAAAGAGGCTTCCGTCCAGCCCCATTAGTCGCGGAACTGTAGGAACCGCGACTAATGAAGCCTTTAGTCCCGGTTCGGCAGACGAACCGCGACCAAATGCCTGCGCCCAGGGCGCTCGGTGGCCAGCTGGTGCACGTGAGGGGCTTTAGTCGCGGTTGGCCAGGCCAACCGCGACTAAAGGTGCCCAAAGGCCTTTAGTCGCGGTTGGCCAGGCCAACCGCGACTAAAGCTCCTCCCCTATATATACCAGTTCAGCACACTCACTTAGCCATTTGGTGCCACTTCTCTTCACAAGCTTCACAAGGGGGTGTAGGTTTGCTTTTGGTTCCTCTTATGCACACAAGGTGTTTGATGAAATGCCCCAAGAGCCACACTTGAGGTTCCTCATTCATTTTTTCCTCCTCGATCGCGGTTAGCAACTTGAACCTTTCATGCATGTGTGTCATTGATTAAATATGCATGTGTGTTGTTCATTGTTTAATTTCTATTGTTTATAGCTAGTTAGTTTAACAAATGCATGATGGTTAATTATATATTTTATATTATAATAATGCAGATGAATCGGCAATGGATGTACGGTAACCGACTCTCCCGCGAGTTCACTACGGGTTTGAAAGATTTCCTCGTAGTGGCTAATGCGAACAAGCAGAAGGGTTTTGTTATCTGTCCATGTGTTGACTGTAAGAATCAGAAGGGTTACTCTTCCTCAAGAGAAGTTCACCTGCACCTGCTTCGGCACGGTTTCATGCCAAGCTATAATTGTTGGACCAAGCATGGAGAAAGAGGGGTTATAATGGAAGAAGATGAAGAAGGGGATGATTTCATCGATGAAAGCTATCTTGCTGATTTCGGTGATACTTTCATGGAGGATGCTGAAGGTGAAGGTGAAGGTGAAGGGGAAGGTGAAGGTGAAGAAGAGGCACGTGATGAGACCGTTGATGATCTTGGTCGGACCATTGCTGATGCACGGAGACGCTGCGAAACTGAAAAGGAGAGGGAGAATTTGGATCGCATGTTAGAGGATCACAGAAAGTCGTTGTACCCCGGATGCGATGATGGTCTGAAAAAGCTGGGCTGCACACTGGATTTGCTGAAATGGAAGGCACAGGCAGGTGTAGCTGACTCGGCATTTGAAAACTTGCTGAAAATGTTGAAGAATATGTTTCCAAAGAATAACGAGTTGCCCGCCAGTACGTACGAAGCAAAGAAGGTTGTCTGCCCTCTAGGTTTAGAGGTTCTGAAGATACATGCATGCATCAACGACTGCATCCTCTACCGCGGTGAATACGAGAATTTGAATGAATGCCCGGTATGCACTGCATTGCATTATAAGATCAGAGGCGATGACCCTGGTGACGATGTTGAGGGCGAGAAACCCAGGAAGAGGGTTCCCGCCAAGGTGATGTGGTATGCTCCTATAATACCACGGTTGAAACGTCTGTTCAGGAACAAAGAGCATGCCAAGTTGTTGCGATGGCACAAAGAGGACCGTAAGTCGGACGGGGAGTTGAGACACACCGCAGATGGAACGCAATGGAGAAAGATCGACAGAGAGTTCAAAGATTTTGCAGCTGACGCAAGGAACATAAGATTTGGTCTAAGTACAGATGGCATGAATCCTTTTGGCGAGCAGAGCTCCAGCCATAGCACCTGGCCCGTGACTCTATGCATCTACAACCTTCCTCCTTGGTTGTGCATGAAGCGGAAGTTCATTATGATGCCAGTGCTCATCCAAGGTCCTAAGCAACCCGGCAACGACATCGATGTGTACCTAAGGCCATTAGTTGATGAACTTTTACAGCTGTGGGGCCCTGGTGTCCGTGTGTGGGATGAGCACAAACAAGAGGAATTTGACCTATGAGCGTTGCTTTTCGTAACCATC
This sequence comes from Aegilops umbellulata, assembly GCA_032464435.1. Taxonomy (NCBI): domain Eukaryota; kingdom Viridiplantae; phylum Streptophyta; class Magnoliopsida; order Poales; family Poaceae; genus Aegilops; species Aegilops umbellulata. The sequence goes on from CP136059.1 coordinate 507,761,780, forward strand.
AACGATTGGCCTGCTCTTAGTAACCTTTCGGGACTGTCAAATAAAGGATACAATGCATGCACGCACTGCTTACATGAGACTGAAAGTGTACATTTGCCAAATTGTAAGAAGAACGTGTACCTTGGGCATCGTCGATTTCTTCCGAAAATTCATCCAGTAAGAAAGAAAGGCAAGCATTACAACGGCAAGGCAGATCACCGGCCGAAGCCTGCAGAACGCACTTGTGTTGACTTTGTTCCTGACCTTAAGCTGATTGGCCTTCCTCGATCGCGGCACGAGGGGAGACTAAGTGGAAAAGGCACGATCGGAAGGAAATCAACGATATGTATGGACGGCCATTCTCTGACTGAAGCACACCACACTGTACTGACCAATTCTAGCTTTGTGGCTCCGTACTTTGAGAAACACAAGAATATTTTACGCTTGGACAACCCGGGGAAGCCTGAATCCTAGATTAGGAAGGCCCACATGGAGACTTTCGGCAGTTGGTTGAGAAAACATTTAATGAATGACAATGATGTTGTAGATCAGCTGTACATGTTGGCCAAGACACCATCTTCGACTATAACGACTTTCCAAGGGTACGAGATAAATGGGAATACATTTTACACGATCGCCCAAGATAAAAAGAGCACCAACCAAAACAGTGGTGTCCGCTTTGATGCAGCAACCGAGAATGGGCAAAAGGTCACATATTATGGTTACATAGAGGAGATATGGGAACTTGACTATGGACCCTCCTTTAAGGTCCCTTTGTTCCGGTGCAAATGGTTCAAGCTAACAGGAGGTGGGGTAAAGGTGGACCAGCAATACGGAATGACAATGGTGGATTTCAACAATCTTGGTTACCTTGACGAACCATTCGTCCTAGCGAAAGATGTCGCTCAGGTTTTCTATGTGAAGGACATGAGTAGCAAACCGAGGAAACGGAAAGATAAGAAAACGATCAGTACATCATGCGATGATCCAAAGCGCCACATTGTTCTTTCAGGGAAAAGAAACATCGTGGGAGTGGAGGACAAGACAGACATGTCAGAAGATTATAATATGTTTGGTGAAATTCCGCCCTTCAAAGTGAACACCGACCCAAGCATTAAGTTAAATGATGAGGATGCTCCATGGATACGGCACAATCGTAAGCAAGCAGGGACACAAGGGAAGAATTGATGTGTAATAATTTATTGTACCAAACTTTGTATTTGGTCGATGAACTGAATGATGTATCAAACCTTTTGTCAAACCTTCAAGGGATTAGTTTTATTTTTCTGATTTTTTTGATATATTATTGTATTTTTAAGATTTTAAAATGAATTAGTTTTATTTTTCTGATTTTAAAAGGAAAAAGGAAGAAGAAGAAAGAAGGAAAAACAGAAGAAAAAAACAAACAGAAGAAAAAAAAACAGAAGAAAAACATAAGAAAAAAACAAACAGAAGAAAAACAGAAGAAAAAAGGAAAAAGGAATAAAGGAAGAAAAAAAAGAAGAAAAACAAGAAAAAGGAAGAAAAAAACAGAAGAAAAAAATAGAAGAAAAAAGGAAGAAAAAAACAGAAGAAAAACAAGAATTTAAAATGAATTAGTTTTATTTTCTGATTTTTTTGATATATAATTGTATTTTTAAGATTTTAATAACATAAATAAATAAGTAATTAGAAACTTTAATAGCAAAAATAATTATCATAAAGTAAAATAAATAAGTAATTAGAAACAAAATAAAATAAAAGAAATAAGCTTTTTGTTGTAAGTAGAAACAAAACAAAATAAATAAAGCAAAAATGAAAACAAAAAACAAGCAAAAAATAAAAAAATAAGCCACCTACTGGGCCACCACGGCCTGAATACGACTAGAAACCCATTATTGGGCCAGGATTCAGGCCCGCAGGAAGGCCCAGTAGGCCCACAGGCTAGCAGTAACAGAATAGGCCCGTAAGCCTGCATTTGAGAGGAGCTCGAAGTGGTCAGCGCAGCCGCGCTTATAAACCACTGTCGAAGCCTCTCGGCTAGCGAGGTGGGACTAAACATCCCACCGCACCGCGCCAGTGCCAGCACAGAGCTTTAGTCGCGGTTGGTGTGGCGGACCGCGACTAAAGCCTAGCTTTAGTCGCGGTCCGCCACACCAACCGCGACTAAAGCCTCTTTCCTGCGCGGGAACGAAGCGGCGCCAAAACACTTTAGTCGCGGTTGGTGTGGCGGACCGCGACTAAAGCCTAGCTTTAGTCGCGGTTGGTGTGGCGGACCGCGACTAAAGCTAGGCTTTAGTCGCGGTCCGCCACACCAACCGCGACTAAAGCTGCGTCTATAAATACTGCACTTGGCAGTTTTGCCACTTCCCATTCTCCTCTCTCTCAACGCCGAAGCGCTGCCCCGACGCCGATCGTCTCCGACGCCGACGCCGAAGCCCTGCCCGACGCCGGAGCCCTGCGCGCCGCCGCCCCCCGTCACCAGTGAGCGCCGCCCGTGCCCTGCGCCCTGCCGCCCGCCGCCCGCCGCGCCCGCCGCCCGCTGGCCCTGCCTGCGCCGTGTCCGCGCGCCGCGCGCCCGCCGCCCGCCGCCCGCTGGCCCTGCCTGCCGCCCTCCGCGCGCCGCCCGCCGCCCGCTGGCCCTGCCGTCCTCCGCCGGCAGAAGATCGAAGATCAGAAGAAGAAAAAGGGAAAAGGAAGAAAGAAGAAAAAGGAAAAAAGGAAAAAGGAAAACACAAAAAAAACAAATTAAACAGAAGAAAAAACAAAAGAAAACAAAAAAACAGAAGAAAAACAAAGGAAGAAGAAAGAAAAAGGAAGAAGAAAAAAAACAAGAAAGAAAAAGAAAGAAGAAAAAAGAAAGGAAGAAGAAAAACAAAGGAAGAAGAAAAAAAGAAAGAAGAAAAAGGAAGAAGAAAAAAAGAAAGAAGAAAGAAAGAAGAAAGAAAAATGAAGAAGAAAAAACAAGAAAGAAAAAGGAATAAAAAAATGAAAACCAAATAAAAACCAAATGAAAACCAAAAGAAAGAAGAAAGGAAAAAGGAAGAAGAAAAAAAGAAGAAGAAAGGAAGAAGAAAGGAAGAAGAAGAAAGAAAGAAAAAAGAAAAAGGAAAGAAGAAGAAAGAAAGAATAGAAAGGAATAAGAAGAAAAGGAAGAAGAAGAAAGAAAGAAGAAAGGAAAGAAGAAAGAAAGAAGAAGAAAGGAAGAAGAAGAAAGAAAGAAGAAGAAAGGAAAAAGGAAGAAGAAAAAAAGAAGAAGAAAGGAAGAAGAAAGGAAGAAGAAGAAAGAAAGAAAAAAGAAAAAGGAAAGAAGAAGAAAGAAAGAATAGAAAGGAATAAGAAGAAAAGGAAGAAGAAGAAAGAAAGAAGAAAGGAAAGAAGAAAGAAAGAAGAAGAAAGGAATACCGCGACACCCTCTCCCACCCCTTCCTCGCCCCCTCCTTTTGCCACCGCCCTTTCGCCACCGCCACCGCCACCGCCCCCCTTCTTCACTTAATTAATTTGTTTTTACTACATGTTTTCAGGACTGACATAATGGCGGACGATAGAGCTGACCCGATTATGGACAACTATGATCCGGACGGTGAAGCACATATGTTCGGCATCATAAACGGCGATATTCAATATGTGCCGACCGGACAAGAAGAAGATGATGTCTCTTCTTATCTGAACCTTGACGGTGAAGATGAAGGGCGCCGTCAGCAAGATGATGCCGAACAAACGTCGATAAACGACGATCTTCAAATGGAAGTAGCAACCACCTCCGGCGCCGAGGTATATATATACATTGAGCCTCTGGTGATACAAACTAACTGATTTGAATAAATATGTGTGTACTAACGGGCGCGACTCTCTTTCTTATTTTAGCCCTCGGCCGGATCGTCGAAACAATCGAGTACGTCGTCAAAGCGTGGCGCAACCAAGACGATGAAACAAGGGGAAACATGCACCATCGAGGTTGTCGACAGTGCAACCGGCAGGCCGCTGGAGCCCCGCAAGAACGCCATCAAGTTTGTCAGCCAATGCGGAGCCGTTGTTAGAGACAACGTCTCGATCACCGTCCAAGAGTGGAATGAGCCAAAGAAGGCACGAATTGCTGGTTTCACTTTTGTCGATAAGAGAACAAAAAAAGATTGCTTCAAGAAGCTTATGGAACATTTCGTTCTACCTCCGGAGTACAACAAATTCGATGAGGAGGGTAACAAGATTGAGGAAAACAAGGAGAGGAGGAGGCTAGTCAAACAGTTCGCTCTTCATAAGATGGCCGATGCATTCCGGAAATTCAAGCAAAATCTAAACCATGACTTTGTCAAGCAGAACAAGACTCCGGATTTCAAAGGACAATATGAGAAACTGAAACATGATTGGCCAGAATTTGTGAAGCAAAAGAAATCGGAGCAGTTCATTCAAATATCGAAAAAAAATAAGGAAAATGCGGCTAAGAAGGAGTACAATCATATTATGGGGCCAGGAGGGTATCGCCTTTGGCAGCCTAGGTTGGCGAAGATGGAGAACGAGCTGAGGGCGCGAGGAATCCGTCCAGGTACGGAGGGATGGGACCCAAGGGCCAAAAGCTGGTGGTACGGGCATGGGGGAACGCTGAACCCGGAGACAGGGGAGTGTGTTTACCAGGGCAAAATAATGAAACCCACCCAAGCCCTTATTGACGCAATGAGGGATGCTCAAGAGGGGAAGATCAAGTTCAACAGAGAGAACGACGCACTGACAAAAGCCCTCGGGAATCCTGAACACGGAGGACGTGTACGAGGCATGGGGCACATTCCGTGGAAAATAGGGTTCCCCCAGAACGATGACCCGTACGGTTACAGAAGCCGTAAGAGAAAGATGGATCGGGAAGCAGATGTTGTGGCGCGGTTGGCATCGGAAATGGATGTGATGAAGAAAACCGTGAGTGTACTAGTAGCCGAAAGAGATGCAGCTGGGGCGCAGCATGAAGATCATCCAGCGGATCTCGGAAGCCAGCAGCGGAGAAGCAGCGTGGCTTCCACGGAGGCCCCACCGGCTGGTGCAGATGCACCGACGATCGAAATTACTGCACCGGAGCCTCTGGTGGTCGAAATTACTGCACCGGAGCCTCCTCGCTACCCCGTGGACGATATAAAGGAGAGGAAAGAATGTCATCTGTATTATCCTATCGGGAACATGTCCATGAAGGTAGCCATCGGCAGTGCTTTACCATGTTTACCTGGAGCACTCCACCACAACAACCCCATTCAAGATGGCTATGCTCGTGTCACGGTGGAGGACATAGTCCAAGGGTTTGAGGACCTGGAGATTGACATTGCTACACCTGAAGGGGAGAAAAGACTTGGAGATGTCAAGCGCCATTTCATTCTATGGCAAAAGAAGTTTATCAAGTTTCCAGGCGAGGCGCCAAGGACAACAAGTCCACCCCCCTACGGTGGTGGTGGTGGCGGTGGCGGCGGCGGCGGCGGTGGTGGTGGTGGCGGTTCACCTACACCTCCGTCACGTCAGCCGACGCGTCCCAGTCCACAACGTCCGGCGGGTGATCAGACGCCGCCCCCCCAGTCCTCGTCCGGCGGGTGATCAGACGCCGCCCCCCAGTCCTCGTCCGGCGGGTGATCAGACGTCGCCCCCCAATCCACCTCCGGCAAAGAAGCAGAAGCAGTCCTGGGTTATTAACCCGGACCCTTATGTACCTAAGACCACAAAGGTACCGGAGCCATCACTGAAGCCTCTCCCCACAAGGCCTTGGGAACGTAGTGCCGAGGAAACTGTCGCGGCCGCGGCTGCTGATCTTGAGAAATGGAAGGCGGACTGCAAGAAGAAAAGAGAGCCCGAGCCCAAGCCAGTATTTTCTGATGAGCAAAAGAAGTGGGCTAAGTCATTTTTGAGCACACCGTCCCAAGCCGCGAAGAATCTGCCTGAGGACTATGCACGTGAACTTCGTAGGCAGGCACTCATGTTGAAGGAGAAGAAAGGGCGGGCGGATGACCCCGATCAAAGTAAACGAGTTGCCCAGCTCGGGGAACAAAGTAAACAATCAATTGCCCCGCTTATAGTGAAAGCCGCCGGTCCGGATGACCCCGATATCATAGCAGCTGCGGCAGCACTTGGATTGACTGCAACGAGTGCCAGAGAACAAGCGGCCAACTTAGGTATTACTCTTCGTGAACTGTTAGGCCTTGATGATCTGCCAGTGAAGGAGGTAGTAATTACATATGTGAAGAATGGGCCTCTCGTCGAGCCTACGCAGGAACAGGATCTACCTCCGCAAATGAAAGGTCTGCTGAAATGGTACAAGGGTTATATAAAAAATAAAAACGCCAACGAATATATTTATGCGGAAGTTAGACATGAGCATCACTTCAAACATTACTATGTACAAATTCATCTGAGTGAATTGTTCCAGCTTTTCAATCTGCGCGAGCTCGACAAATCTATCATCAGTTGCTACGTTCTGTAAGTGATTTATTTCTACCCCATCTCGTTCATATTGCCTGCACACTATATATATGTCCTAACTATATTGTTGTGTCCGCTATTATACATGCAGAATGAAGATTAAGGAATGCAGAGTAAGGAACATCCATGATGTTGGGTTCATTGACCCACAGATCGTTAATGGATATGTGTTGCGGCATCACCCCGACGACATGGAGGCAGACCTGTGGCAGTTTCTTACAAAGCAGGAACTCAAAAGTGATATTCTATTTCCTTACCATTTTGGGTGAGTGTTTCTGTCTTGAGCACATTCTCTTTTGTTTACTCCATGCATGGTATGTGGCCGGCTAATCGATGAGTTATGCATGACGTACTGTGCATGTATCGTGTCCGCAGGTTCCACTGGATTCTGCTAGTAATTAAAGTTGACACCTCAGAATGTCTCGTCCACGACTCTCTGAATATGGATCCAAAGCTTTGGGGCGACCTGAGAAAAATGATGCAGAAGTAATTATTTTCATTCATTTGCGCTCTATATCGATCGGCCTATTTCGTTCATTTCCTAATATCAAGTAACTAATAACTCTCTTGTTCATTTAATTTTCTTTGCCTCGTAGGGTTTGGAGATGGTTCATAGATACAAAGGTCGGTGAATTCAAAAAAGAGCTAGAATTCAAAATGGCAAAGGCTAAGAATGCTGGGGATATTCAGCCGGCGGGGACCAATCTATGTGGATACTATGTCTGTGAGATGATCCGGAGATACACCTCTGAGCGGGTTCCGAGTGATACCAATGCTCAGAGGAATAACCTCCGGATGATGCTTAGTCCAGAAGCTCGCTTCCGACCACTTCAAGAGGAACTAGCTGGATGGTTCAGGAGGGAAGTCCTCCATCCTAAAGGAGAACACCATTACGAGGACGTAGAACTTTATATGCCTTAAATTATGTATGGAAACTTGTTCAAAATTGTATATGGTCATCCGATGATATTGAATATATACTGTATATTCCTCTTGAATTCTTTTTGGTTCTAATTTCAAATTTGTTTGAAATTGTACATTCATATGCATGTATGTAGTAGCGTAGAATATGTGAAACTCCTTCAAAATTAAAATAAAGCATAAAAAAATAAAACAATACAAATTAAACAGAAAACAGGTTAGGGGGGGGGGGCAGGTTTAGGGGGGGGCTAAAACCCTAAACCTGCGGAGGTCTTTAGTCGCGGTTGGCCAGAAGAACCGCGACTAAAAGACCTCCGCCCTGGCGGCCACCTGGCGCCCACGTGGACTGGCCTTTAGTCGCGGTTCTTAAGCAACCGCGACTAAAGGGTGGAGCCTTTAGTCCCGCCTGTTTGGTCGCGGTTGCGCAACCGCGACTAATGGCAGTTGCGAACCGCGACCAAAGGCCCTTTTTCCACCAGTGGTGCCTTCTATTTCTTCTTATTTCTCTTAACCTCAATGTCTCGGAACACAGTTCACATCACCTTATGCTTATATACGCGCACGTGAGGATCACGAAACATGACTCACACCTGAACATAGACCTACTTGGACTCTAACACGAAGCTCACGCATATAGCTCTCCCTCGAACCACGTAAATCCAAATCATACGCATTGGCACGGCCACCAATGCAATCCAACTCTTTTCTTAATGGTTATGGTAGACATGTCATACATTGGTGATGATACAGAGTTCAGAAAGAGGACTCAAAAGAAAGAATTTTTAACCCGGTCCTTAATTTTTTCAAGGATTAACCTAAACCGAAATCGAAGATTGCAATTGGTTCCATGCCACATCCCCAGCTCAGTGATCCCACTTCCCACCATCGACTGGGACGGAACCACTTGGGACAGCCAGGCCGCCTATAACACCAGTAAGTGCCAGAATAAGAATAGGTTTTTTTAGGGGGAATAACAATAGGTGGGCTCGAAGTCTAGCCGAAATGCCTCCCTATGGACACACCTAGGCCGGGAGGAAGAAAGGGATATATTATAAAGCAACCAGAGGAGAGCTCCTAGTCACCGCGTTAAGCGCCAGTTAGAAAACGGGTGCTCGCGGGCAAGCGAACGGCACTACCAGAAAAACTTGCGTTGCCGACGGCCCCCGTCGGTATAGATGGGCATACCCAGACGGCCCAGCTAAAGCCGTCGGCGTATGTCCATCTATGCCGATGGGGGCCGTCGGCATAGATCAGCCGTCGGCATTGTTTCAAATATGCCTACGGCGGCCGTCGGCATAGGGTAGGCCGGTGATGGTTCGAGACTATGTCCCCAAGCATGTCTGGCGAGTGCTTGCCGAGCTAAGTCATTTCTTCTGCACGCTCTGTGCTAAAGAAGTAAGTAAAGACGTGATTGAAAAATTGCATAAGAAGGCACCTGAGTTGATAGTCAAGCTAGAGAAGATCTTTCCGCCAGGCTTCTTTACTCCGATGACACATCTCATTCTGCACCTCGCGAACGAGGTATTGTTGGGGGGGGGGCTGTGCAGAATCGCTGGCAGTACGACCCTGAGACAGAACAAGCATCTCTGACAGAAATGTGGAGACAAAGCTAAGATTGAAGCTTCCATAGCTGAGGCAGTTATCCTAGAGGAGGTGTGAGACCTCAGAACATCATACTATCCAGACCACGTTCCCCACCTGCATAACAAGGTGCCTCGATACAATATAGAAGAGCCCAAGTATCAACCCAGACTCCATCTATTCAACGCGCAAGGTGGGAGGGCCGGGGCCTCGAAATCTTATAACATGGCACGACAAGAGTGGGAGGACTTCATGTTCTATATCTTGCACAACATCAAGGAAGTTAAGGAAGTGTGGATGAGGTAATACCACTACACCATTCCTTTATGTCTTCCCCATCATCATGTTCTATGTTCACTTAGTCCCGGTCTAACACCGTTTTCCTTTTTAGTGATTACGTTCAAGAGGAATGGACGGGAATGAATCCTCCTACTGAGGGGCAGGCACTTACTCTTCTCTGTCATGGAAACCCTGGACGTAAAAAATTTGTTTCTTAGTTCATGGAGAAAGTAATTTTCCACACCCCCCTATTAAATATCTAATTCGACATTTATTAGTTAACCAAACTAATGCATGCGGCAATTTCAATTATACTTGTAGGGAAAAGATCTAAACATATCTATGGATGACGAATTGAGATGGCTTTCCATGGTTTTTGACCCTGCCGTCATGACATGTAAAAAATATGATGTGAATGGGTATCGCTTCCACACAGAGGAGCACCAGAAAAGTCGGCCCGATCCGAAAACTATAAATACCGGAGTGTACACCCCCGGTCAAAATTCAGTAGACTACTACGGAAGGGTACAAAATATATACGAGATTAAATTTTGCAAGGGGCGCGAGTGTTGGGGAACGTAGTAATTTCAAAAAAATCCTACGCACACGCAAGATCATGGTGATGCATAGCAACGAGAGGGGAGAGTGTTGTCCACGTACCCTCGTAGACCGAAAGCGGAAGCATTATAACAACGCGGTTGATGTAGTCGTACGTCTTCACGGCCCGACCGATCAAGCACCGAAACTACGACACCTCCGAGTTCTAGCACACGTTCAGCTCGATGACGATCACCGGACTCCGATCCAGCAAAGTGTCGGGGAAGAGTTCCGTCAACACGACGGCGTGGTGACGATCTTGATGTTCTACCGTCGTAGGGCTTCGCCTAAGCACCGCTACAATATTATCGAGGAGTATGGCGGAGGGGGGCACCGCACACGGCTAAGAGAACGATCACGAAGATCAACTTGTGTGTCTATGGGGTGCCCCCTGCCCCCGTATATAAAGGAGTGGAGGAGGGGAGGGCCGGCCCTCTCTATGGCGCGCCCAAGGGGAGTCCTACTCCCACCGGGAGTAGGATTCCCCCTTTCCTAGTCCAACTAGGAGTCCTTCCAAGTAGTAGGAGTAGGAGACCAGGAAGGGGAAGAGGGAAGAGTAGGAAGGAGGGGGCGCCGCCCCTCCCCCTAGTCCAATTCGGACTAGTCAATGGGGGGGTGCGCGGCCTGCCTCTTCCTCTCCCCTAAAGCCTAATAAGGCCCCTATACTTCTTCCCCCGTATTCCCGTAACTCCCCGGTACTCCGAAAAATACTCGAACCACTCAGAACCTTTACGATGTCCGAATATAGTCGTCCAATATATTGATCTTTACGTCTCGACCATTTCGAGACTCTTCGTCATGTCTCTGATCTCATCCGGGACTCCCAACTCCTTCGGTACATCAAAACTCATAAACTCATAATATAACTGTCATCGAAACCTTAAGCGTGCGGACCCTACGGGTTCGAGAACAATGTAGACATGACCGAGACACGTCTCCGGTCCATAACCAATAGCGTAACCTGGATGCTCATATTGGCTCCTACATATTCTACGAAGATCTTTATCGGTCAGACCGCATAACAACATACGGTGTTCCCTTTGTCAACGGTATGTTACTTGCCCGAGATTCGATCGTCGGTATCTTAATACCTAGTTCAATCTCGTTACCGGCAAGTAACTTTACTCGTTCCGTAATACATCATCTCACAACTAACTCATTAGTTGCAATGCTTGCAAGGCTTATGTGATGTGCATTACCGAGAGGGCCCAGAGATACCTCTCCGACAATCGGAGTGACAAATCCTAATCTCAAAATACGCCAACCCAACATGTACCTTTGGAGACACCTGTAGAGATCCTTTATAATCACCCAGTTACGTTGTGACGTTTGGTAGCACACAAAGTGTTCCTCCAGTAAACGGGAGTTGCATAATCTCATAGTCATAGGAACATGTATAAGTCATGAAGAAAGCAATAGCAACATACTAAACGATCGGGTGCTAAGCTATGGAATGGGTCATGCCAATCACATCATTCTCCTAATGATGTGATCCCGTTAATCAAATAACAACTCTTTTGTTCATGGTCAGGAAACATAACCATCTTTGATTAACGAGCTAGTCAAGTAGAGGCATACTAGTGACACTCTGTTTGTCTATGTATTCACACATGTATTATGTTTCCGGTTAATACAATTCTAGCATGAATAATAAACATTTATCATGATATAAGGAAATAAATAATAACTTTATTATTGCCTCTAGGGCATATTTCCTTCAGTCTCCCACTTGCACTAGAGTCAATAATCTAGTTCACATCGTCATGTGATTCAACACTAATAGTTCACATCACCATGTGATTAACACCCATAGTTCACATCGTCATGTGACCTACACCCAAAGGGTTTACTAGAGTTAGTAATCTAGTTCACATCGCTTATGTGATTAACACCCAAAGAGTACTAAGGTGTGATCATGTTTTGCTTGTGAGATAATTTTAGTCAACGGGTCTGTCATATACAGATCCGTAAGTATTTTGCGAATTCTATGTCTACAATGCTCTGCACGGAGCTACTCTAGCTGTTGCTCCCACATTCAATATGTATCTAGATCGAGACTTAGAGTCATCCAGATCTGTGTCAAAACTTGCATCGACGTAACTTTTTGCGACGAAGCTTTTTGTCACCTCCATAATCGAGAAACATATCCTTATTCCACTAAGGATAATTTTGACCACTGTCCATTGATCTACTCCTAGATCACTATTGTACTCCCTTGCTTATCACAGTGTAGGGTATACAATAGATCTGGTACACAGGGCATACTTTATAAAAACTATGGCTGAGGCATAGGGAATGACTTTCATTCTCTTTCTATCTTCTGCCGTGGTCGGGCTTTGAGTCTTACTCAATTTCACACCTTGTAACACAGCCAAGAACTCCTTTTTTTTTCTTTGACTGTTCCATTTTGAACTACTTCAAAATATTGTCAAGGTATGTACTCATTGAAAAAACTTATCAAGCGTCTTGATCTATCTCTATAGATCTTGATGCTTAATATGTAAGCAGCTTCGCCAAGGTCTTTCTTTGAAAAACTTCTTTCAAACACTCCTTTATGCTTTGCAGAATAATTCTACATTATTTCTGATCAACAATATGTCATTCACATATATTTGTCAGAAATGTTGTAGTGCTCCCACTCACTTTCTTGTAAATACAGGCTTCACCACAAGTCTGTATAAAACTATATACTTTGATCATCTCATCAAAGCGCATATTCCAACTCCGAGATGCTTGCACCAGTCCACAGATGGATCGCTGGAGCTTGCATATTTTGTTAACACTTTTAGGATCGACAAAACCTTCTAGTTGCATCGTATACAACTCTTCTTCAATAAATCCATTAAGGAATGCAGTTTTGTTTATCCATTTGCCAGATTTCATAAAATGCGGCAATTGCTAACATGATTCGGACAGACTTAAGCATAGATACGAGTGAGAAACTCTCATCGTAGTCAACATCTTGAACTTGTCGAAAACCTTTTGCGACAATTCTAGCTATGTAGATAGTAACACTACTATCAGCGTCTGTCTTCCTCTTGAAGATCCATTTATTTTCAATTGCTTGCCGATCATCGGGCAAGTCAACCAAAGTCCATACTTTGTTTTCATATATGGATCCCATCTCAGATTTCATGGCTTCAAGCCATTTTGCGGAATCTGGGCTCACCATCGCTTCTTCATAGTTCGTAGGTTCATCATGATCTAGTAGCATGATTTCCAGAACAGGATTACCGTACCACTCTGGGTGATCTACGAGGTTCAGTAATAACTTGATCTGAAGTTTCATGATCATCATCATTAATTTCCTCACTAATTGGTGTAGGTGTCACAAAAACCGTTTTCTGTGACGAACTACTTTCCAATAAGGGAGCAGGTACAGTTACCTCATCAAGTTCTATTTCTGGAAAGGATCCATTCTCAGCAATGAATATCTTGCCTTCGGATCTGTGATAGAAGGTGTACCCAACATTTTCTTTTGGGTATCCTATGAAGACGCACTTCTCCGATTTGGGTTTGAGCTTATCAGGATGAAACTTTTTCATATAAGCATCGCAACCCTAAACTTTAAGAAACGACAACTTTGGTTTCTTGCCAAACCACAGTTCATACGGTGTCGTCTCAACGGATTTAGATGGTGCCCTTTTTTTAACGTGAATACAGCTGTCTGTAATGCATAACCCCAAAACTATTGTGGTAAATCGGTAAGAAACATCATAGATTGCACTATATCCAATAAAGTACGGTTATGACGTTCGGACACACCATTATGCTGTGGTGTTTCAGATGGCATAAATTTGTGAAACTATTCCACATTGTTTTAATTGAAGACCAAACTCGTAACTCAAATATTCGTCTCCGTGATCAGATCGTGGAAACTTTATTTTCTTATCACGATGATTTTCCACTTCATTCTGAAATTCTTTGAACTTTTCAAACGTTTCAGACTTATGTTTCATCAAGTAGATATACCCATATCTGCTCAAATCATATGTGAAGGTCAGAAAATAATGATACCCGCCGCGAGATTCAACACTCATCGGATCGCATACATTAGTATGTATTATTTCCAATAAGTCAGTTGCTCGCTCCATTGTTCCGGAGAACGGAGTCTTTAGTCATCTTGCCCATAAGGCATGGTTCGCAAGCACCAAGTGATTCATAATCAAGTGATTCCAAAATCCCATCAGCATGGAGTTTCTTCATGCGCTTTATACCAATATGACCTAAACGGCAGTGCCACAAATAAGTTGCACTATCATTATTAACTCTGCATCTTTTGGTTTCAATATTATGAATATGTGTATCAGTACGATCGAGATCTAATGAACCATTTTCATTGGGTGTGTAACCATATAAGGTTTTATTCATGTAAATAGAACAACAATTTATTCTCTTACTTAAATGAATAACCGTATTACAATAAACATGATCAAATCATATTCATGCTCAACGCAAACACCAAATAACACTTATTTAGGTTCAACACTAATCCCGAAAGTATAGGGAGTGTGCGATGATGATCATATCAATCTTGGAACCACTTCCAACACACATCGTCACTTCACCCTTAACTAGTCTTTGTTTATTCTGCAACTCCCGTTTCGAGTTACTAATCTTAGCAACTGAACTAGCATCAAATACTGCGGGGTTGCTATAAACACTAGTAAAGTACACATCAATAACATGTATATCAAATATACTTATGTTCACTTTGCCATCCTTCTTATCCGCCAATCACTTGGGGTAGTTCCGCTTTCAGTGACCAGTCCCTTTGCAGTAGAAGCACTTAGTCTCAGGCTTAGGACCAGACTTGGGCTTCTTCACTTGAGCAGTAACTTGCTTGCCGTTCTTCTTGAAGTTCCCCTTCTTCCCTTTGCCCTTTTCTTGAAACTAGTGGTCTTGTTAACCATCAACACTTGATGTTTTTCTTGATTTCTACCTTCGTCGATTTCAGCATCATGAAGAGCTTGGGAATTACTTTCGTCATCCCTTGCATATTACAGTTCATCATGAAGTTCTACTAACTTGGTGATGGTGACTAGAGAATTATGTCAATCACTATTTTATCTGGAAGATTAACTCCCACTTGATTCAAGCGATTGTAGTACCCAGACAATCTGAGCACATGCTCACTGCTTGAGCTATTCTCCTCCATCTTTTAGCTATAGAACTTGTTGGAGACTTCATATCTCTCAACTCGGGTATTTGCTTGAAATATTAACTTCAACTTATGGAACATCTCATATGGTCCATGACGTTCAAAACGTCTTTGAATTCCCGATTCTAAGCCATTAAGCATGGTGCACTAAACTATCAAGTAGTCATCATATTGAGCTAGCCAAACGTTCATAACGTCTGCATCTGCTCCTCCAATAGGTCTGTCACCTAGCGGTGCATCAAGGACATAATTCTTCTGTGCAGCAATGAGGATAAACCTCAGATCACGGATCCAATCCGCGTCTTTGCTACTAACATCTTTCAACTTAGTTTTCTCTAGGAACATATATAAAACATAGGGAAGGAACAACGCGAGCTATTGATGTACAACATAGATATGCTAATACTACCAGGACTAAGTTCATGATAAATTAAAGTTCAATTAATCATATTACTTAAGAACTCCCACTTAGATAGACATTCCTCTAATCCTCCAAGTGATCACGTGATCCAAATCAACTAAACCATGTCCGATCATCACGTGAGATGGAGTAGTTTCAATGGTGAACATCACTATGTTGATCATATCTACTATATGATTCACGCTCGACCTTTCGGTCTCCGTGTTCCGAGGCCATATCTGTTATATGCTAGGCTCTTCAAGTTTAACCTGAGTATTCCGCGTGTGCAACTGTTTTGCACCCGTTGTATTTGAACATAGAGCCTATCACACCCGATCATCACGTGGTGTCTCAGCACGAAGAACTTTCGCAACGGTGCATACTCAGGGAGAACACTTCTTGATAATTAGTGAGAGATCATCTTAAAATGCTACCGTCAATCAAAGCAAGATAAGATGCATAAAAGATAAACATCACATGCAATCAATATAAGTGATACGATATGGCCATCATCATCTTGTGCTTGTGATCTCCATCTCCGAAGCAACATCATGATCACCATCCTCACCGGCGCGACACCTTGATCTCCATCGTAGCATCGTTGTCGTCTCGCCAATATTATGCTTCTACGACTATCGCTAGCGCTTAGTGATAAAGTAAAGCATTACAGGGCCATTGCATTGCATACAATAAAGCGACAACCATATGGCTATTGCCAGTTGCCGATAACTCGGTTACAAAACATGATCATCTCATACAATAAAATTTAGCATCATGTCTTGACCATATCACATCACAACATGCCCTGCAAAAACAAGTTAGACGTCCTCTACTTTGTTTGTTGCAAGTTTTACGTGGCTGCTACGGGCTTAAGCAAGAACCAATCTTACCTACGCATCAAAACCACAACGATAGTTTGTCAAGTTGGTGCTGTTTTAACCTTCGCAAGGACCGGGCGTAGCCACACTCGGTTCAACTAAAGTTGGAGAAACTGACACCCGCCAGCCACCTGTGTGCAAAGCACGTCGGTAGAACCAGTCTCGCGTAAACGTACGCGTAATGTCGGTCCGGGCCGCTTCATCCAACAATACCGCCGAACCAAAGTATGACATGCTGGTAAGCAGTATGACTTATATCGCCCACAACTCACTTGTGTTCTACTCGTGCATATAACATCAACACATAAAACCTAGGCTCGGATGCCACTGTTGGGGAACGTAGTAATTTCAAAAAAAATCCTACGCACACGCAAGATAATGGTGATGCATAGCAACGAGAGGGGAGAGTGTTGTCCACGTACCCTCGTAGACCGAAAGCGGAAGCGTTATAACAACGCGGTTGATGTAGTCGTACATCTTCACGGCCCGACCGATCAAGCACCCACCGAAACTACGGAACCTCCGAGTTCTAGCACATGTTCAGCTCGATGACGATCCCCGGACTACGATCCAGCAAAGTGTCGGGGAAGAGTTCCATCAGCACGACGGCGTGGTGACGATCTTGATGTTCTACCGTCGCAGGGCTTCGCCTAAGCACCGCTACAATATTATCGAGGAGTATGGTGGAGGGGGGCACCGCACACGGCTAAGAGAACGATCATGAAGATCAACCTGTGTGTCTATGGGGTGCCCCCTGCCCCCGTATATAAAGGAGTGGAGGAGGGGAGGGACGTCCCTCTCTATGGCGTGCCCTAGGGGAGTCCTACTCCCACCGGGAGTAGGATTCCCGCTTTCCTAGTCCAACTAGGAGTCCTTCCAAGTAGTAGGAGTAGGAGACAAGGAAGGGGAAGAGGGAAGAGAAGGAAGGAGGGGGCGCCGCCCCTCCCCCTAGTCCAATTCGGACTAGTCAATGGGGGGGCGCGGCCTGCCTCTTCCTCTCCCCTAAAGCCCAATAAGGCTCATATACGTCTTCCCCCGTATTCCCGTAACTCCCCGGTACTCTGAAAAATACCCGAACCACTCAAAACCTTTCCGATGTACGAATATAGTCGTCCAATATATTGATCTTTACGTCTCGACCATTTCGAGACTCCTCGTCATGTCCCCGATCTCATCTGGGACTCCGAACTCCTTTGGTAGATCAAAACACATAAACTCATAATATAACTGTCATCGAAACCTTAAGCGTGCGGACCCTACGGGTTCGAGAACAATGTAGACATGACCGTGACACGTCTCCGGTCAATAACCAATAGCGGAACCTGGATGCTCATATTGGCTCCTACATATTCTACGAAGATCTTTATCGGTCAGACCGCATAACAACATACGGTGTTCCCTTTGTCAACGGTATGTTACTTGCCCGAGATTCAATCGTCGGTATCTTAATACCTAGTTCAATCTCGTTACCGGCAAGTCTCTTTACTCATTCCGTAATACATCATCTCACAACTAACTCATTAATTGCAATGCTTATGTGATGTGCATTACTGAGAGGGCCCAGAGATACCTCTCCGACAATCGGAGTGACAAATCCTAATCTCGAAATACGCCAACCCAACATGTACCTTTGGATACACCTGTAGAGCTCCTTTATAATCACCCAGTTACGTTGTGACGTTTGGTAGCACACAAAGTGTTCCTCCCGTAAACGGGAGTTGCATAATCTCATAGTCATAGGAACATGTATAAGTCATGAAGAAAGCAATAGCAACATACTAAACGATCGGGTGCTAAGCTAATGGAATGGGTCATGTCAATCACATCATTATCCTAATGATGTGATCGCTTTAATCAAATAACAACTCTTTTGTTCATGGTCAGGAAACATAACCATCTTCGATTAACGAGCTAGTCAAGTAGAGTCATACTAGTGACACTTTGTTTGTCTATGTATTCACACATGTATTATGTTTCCGGTTAATACAATTCTAGCATGAATAATAAACATTTATCATGATATAAGGAAATAAATAATAACTTTGTTATTGCCTCTAGGGCATATTTCCTTCAGCGAGACCCTAAGTCTGCTTGTGTTCAAATGTCGTTGGTTTGATCCGCGGGAGGGGGGTAACTCATACGCCTTCCATTGGTTTGGTCGAAGTTAAACCATCAACCGTCTATGCAGGAGCCGATCTCTTCACTGCGGCTACCCAAGCTACACAAGTATATTATCTGCCTTGCCCATGCCAGAAAGAGTACCTAAAGGGTTGGGAAGTTGTGTTCAAGGTGTCGCCACATGGTAAGCTACCGGACCCGAATGAAGACGATTACTACAACATTAACCCCATGACATACGAGGGAGTGTTCTATCAAGAGCAACCTGATGATGATGATGTGGTTAGAAACGATGACGCTAGACCATTGGGTGATGATGATGTGGACCCAAACGACGATGATGCACGGAATGATGGTGAGACCATTGTCAATGAAAATGACATACTTATGCTAGAAAAGTTAAACGAAGACGCTGACGACGAGTGTCGGTGTCAAAACCGGCGGATCTCGGGTAGGGGGTCCCAAACTGTGCGTCTAGGCGGATGGTAACATGAGACAAGGGAACACAATGTTTTACCCAGGTTCGGGCCATATTGATGCAGGTAAAACCCTATGTCGTGCTTGATTAATATTGATGATCTGGGTAGTACAAGAGTAGATCTACCACGAGATCAAGGAGGCTAAACCCTAGAAGCTAGCCTATGGTATGATTGTTGTATGTTGGGGTTGTCCTACGGACTAAAACCCTCCAGTTTATATAGACACCGGAGAGGGTTAGGGTTACACAAAGTCGGTTACAATGGTAGGAGATCTGAATATCTGCATCACCTAGCTTGCCTTCCACGCCAATGAAAGTACCATCCGGACACGGGACGAAGTCTTCAATCTTGTATCTTCATAGTCCAGGAGTCCGGCCAAAGGTCATAGTACGGCTACCCGGACACCCCATAATCCAGGACTCCCTCAGTAGCCCCTGAACCAGGCTTCAATGACGACGAGTCCGGCGTGCAGATTGTCTTCGGCATTGCAAGGCGGGTTCCTCCTCCAAGTTCTTCATAAAAGTTTATAAACACTAAAAGTAGTGTCCGGCTCTGCAAAATAAGTTTCCACATATTGCCATAGAGAGAATAATATTAACTCAAATCTAATCTGCTGACGTATCCCATAGCGTGAAATCACACTACGGTCAAGCCTCCATTCGAATCGTTTTCACTTCCCCACCTCAGCGCATATTGCGAGGCGGTTTCCATGGTACGTCTTGTCAAAGCAGAGATCGTGTCCCCTTTTTATGGGATTCTCATCAATACGGACGTGGGTAACCCAACCGCGCCATTTATCACGGCGCTTGGGAGATAGGCGAGTTTTACCAGGCTGGTGGGGACGCATAGTCGCATCCGCCCATATAAGGGGATAAGGATCCACCTTTCTACCTACGCCTTCTTCCTCCTTTGCCTATCCATCTCCTGCGCACCCGAGCTCCAGCGCCCAAGTCCGCACTTCCCACCTCAACCTTCTCCAGCCATGTCCGGAGCGGGAGGCAAGTGGATGGTCTCCTCCGTTACGGAGGGCCACGTCAAAAAACTAAGGAAGGCCGGATACTTGTCCAACAACATCGCGCACCGGCTTCCTGAAGAGGGGCAGCTCCTCCCCACCCCTAGGCCCCATGAGAGGGTTGTATTCCTTCCCCACTTCCTTCGCGGACTGGGTTTTCCTCTCCACCCATTTGTCCGGGGGCTCATGTTCTACTATGGCCTAGATTTCCACGATCTGGCCCCAAACTTCATCCTCAACATATCGGCGTTTATCGTCGTGTGCGAGGCCTTCCTCCGCATCCGCCCCCATTTCGGCCTTTGGCTAAAGACTTTCAACGTCAAGCCGAAGGTGGTGCGCGGCAGACAGGCGGAGTGCGGAGGCGCCATGGCGGGCAAGATAGCCAACGTCCTATGGCTCGAGGGCTCTTTTGTGGAGACCCTGAAGGGGTGGCAATCGGGGTGGTTTTACATCACCGAGCCGCGCGACCCTGAATGGGTCGCAGCCCCCGAGTTCCGATCCGGACCCCCTACGCGGCTCACGTCCTGGAAAGAGACGGGCCTATCATGGGGCAACGAGGAAGAGGTGACCGGACTGCAAACATGCATCCAATCCCTGGTGAACAAGCGGCTCAAGCTTGTCAATATAGTCCAGGTCATGCTCGTCCACCGGATCCTCCCGTGTCAACAACGGGCTTTCACTCTATGGGAGTTCGATCCGACGCAGCACCAAACCTTGAGCAGGCTCTTCGACACGACGTACGAAGATGCATGGAAGGTGCTTTTCAAGGGCGCCGAAGCTCCCGCATCCGCGTCCGAGGACCGCGGATTCAGCACGCAGCGTCAAGCTAGCGCGGAGAGTTATCCTTACCTTTTACAGGAAATTTGTTTCTCATAGATTGACTCTATGCGGGATCCAAACTCCCTTACCTTTGACAGGCGTGGCAGGCGAAGTCCGGACAGGTCAACTGTCCGGCCCCTTTGCCCGAAGACCCAGCAGATGCTCGTTTATTGAAGCTGCTGGCTCCGGCGCCTTACGTGGTGCCGGAGAAGATGGCCAAGAAGAAGGCCACGGGGATTCAAAAGAGTTCCAGGCGCCAGGAGGTGTCGGATTCCTTATTCGACGAATCCGAGACGCGCTCCTCCCGTGGAAACGAGGAGGAGGAGGAAGAAACCTCTCCCCCTCCAGCGGGGGGAGGAAAGCAGAGGAAGGCCGCCCCAACAGGGGAGGCCGAAGGGTCCAAGAAGGGGAAAACCCTTCCGCCGGACTACTCCACCGACGTCGATAAGGGCGAAGAGGAGTGGCCGCAAAGGGCCAGTTGCCCCGGCAGATCGTAAGTATTCGGATACTAGAGTAACTCATAGCATTCCTTTGTCGCACAGCCTTTCCTTATGTCGAATATAATTATGCAGTCCGCCCAAGGCCGGGCTCGACGAGTCGTCGAGTGGCTCCCTGGATTCATCGGACGTGAATTCAGTTACGCCCGCTGCCTCCCCCCACACTGCGGACGATGCCGAAGTGTTGTCCCAACAGGTTCCAAGCCAAGAGGAGGTGGTCCTGGAGGCGCCGCGAGGCGACCTCCCGGACTCCAGGAGTGAAGGGGACAAGACCCCCCAGGGTTCCAAGTCCGGCTTTGAGCCGGACACTGTGCCGGAATCTTCAATGGTTCCGGACTGCGGTAGGCGAACTCCTTCTAAGAGGAGCAAGTCTTCTAAGCCGGCGGCCTCCGTCCAACCGGAGGTGCCGGACAATCTGCTGGAGGTGCTTAACGGCGCCTCCATTGACGAGGAGCACCGTACTATTATGAGTACGGTGGTCCAGAAGGTTCAGTCCTCTAAGAGCAGGCTGACTGAAGCTTGTGCTAGCCTTTTAACAGGCTTTGAGGTAAGTAAAAATATGTAAAAATATTATCGCATAGACAGTAGCCCCTGATGCTTTGTTTGGTGTTCGGAAAGAAAAGCCAAATAGAGGATCAAATAATTTTGCAGGAGTCTAACAAAAAATGAGTCAATATGTGTATGCAGGCTTCGCTGCTTGCTACCGCCGCACTGACTGCGGAGGTAGGCACCCTGAAGCAGGGTCTCGAGCGGTCCGAGCAAGAGCTCGGCTTTGCCAAGCGGCAGCTCGAGGAGAAAGAAGGTAAGAGATACCTTATAGAAATATATATAAAAAGATACAATTGCAAAAAATTACAGGATTATGCTACTTGTTGCAGGGGCCACAACTGAGGTGGCAACCCTCAAGCAGGCGCTGTCCGAGGCCGAGAAGAGAGCGGCCTCGGAGCGCAACGAGCGGCAGAAATTTGAGGCGCAGGTCGGCGAGGCGCAACAAGAGCTTCAGGCTCTCATGAAAAAACTTGAGAGTTTGGAGCTTGACTCGAAGACGCGAGCGTCCGAGCTCGCCGCGGCCATCGAGACTGCTCATTCTGCCAAGGCCGAGGCCCAGAAGGCCCTCCAGGAATTGGATGCGATGAAAAAGATAGCGGCGGGTAAGGCATTTTTTATGCAAAGCAGACATATAAAAGTAAGTTACTTGATACTTACCCGAATCCAGAGCTCTCCCGGGGCGTTCGCAGATCTTCCCCGCAGCGTATCTGATGCCATCGCATTCTATCGAGCCGAAGAAGGCAGCTCGACGGAGAAGGTGTTCTGGTCTCAGTATGCGGAGGCCGGACACCCTGTGCCCTTAAGCGACCAGCTGAAGCAGCTGGTCGAGCTCCACAAGGCGGCCGAACAGGCCATGAAGGGCTTCATAGTTCGGCTGTGGCCTGGAAAGGCCCTGCCTGGGAGCTACTTCGGACTGGTGCGGCGGCTGGTGGAGGCCTGTCCAAGGCTCGACGTCATCAAGCGCTCTGTCTGCATCAAAGGAGCCCGGAGGGCCCTTGCCCGCGCTAAGGTGCACTGGGGCAAGTTGGACGGCGAAAAGCTTGTGAAGGACGGGCCTCCGCCAGGGAAAGAGCATCGCAAACCCGAGAACTATTATAAGGATGTTCTGAAGGGTGCCCGCCTTGTGGCGGATGAATGTACCAAGGATGTAATTTTTGAATGAACTCGCTCGTGTTGTCCTGTGCGCTGAAAACTTGTTCATTTGCGCTAAGCAATGCTTGCTGAATTTAAAATATTACTTTCTGTGCGGCCGTTTATCAAAAATTGAGAGATGGCCAGTCGCCGGCTTCTGCCCCCATGCCACTAGTGCTGGGGTGTTCGGGATAAACCTGAGCGCGCTTTTTCCCATGTTTGGGTCCTTCGAGGGAGGCGCTCAGCACAACGAACAAGGCAATCGGACTATAATGCTTGAACACTCTCACTTAGCCATAGAACTCTATAATTTTAAATTTCGGTGAAGCCCATAGTATTCGGAAGACCGAGTTCGGGGCGCTATACACGCCTTTGGCCGGACAAAATCCGGTTCCTCGCTCTAAGCGGCATAGGTCTTTAAGGACCCGAAAAACCTCTCGAACAGCGACCGGTCGCTCGCCTTATCATGACAATCAGTTTTAGCTTTCTCTACTGAGGTGCTCAGCCCAGCTTAACTGGGGCACAATCGCAGTAGTTCTCCTAGTGCTACCTTAGCCGATATAGCAGAACGTAAGGCACCAAAACATAGGAGCCGGGCAAACCCAACTATTGACCCAAATCATGATTCGGAGCCGATGCATATAGTGATATAAGTTCGGGGTGCCGCACTTGTGAAAGTGTTCGGACTTCTTACACCATATTGAGGGGTACTGGAGCCCCTAGCGTATTTGCCGTACCACAGTGTACGGGTGCAACATGTCATTAATGAACATATATATAAAAAGAGAGTAATGCAAAAAATAGATAAAAAGCAATGCATTGTTTATAAGAAGGCTGCTATCCAAGCAGAACGATACAAATAGTGCGATAAGCAGAAAGAAATTGGACTATTTAACATGTCCTGTCCAGGGGCAGGCCACGGAATTGTATTTAAAACAGGTATACTGCTCTTAATAGAGACCACCTGGGAGTTCCATAATGCGGCATGGCTTGTCTGCTTCCCTGGTTCTTGCATCGTTTGTGCGGCAGTTGAATTGCCGAACAGGTCGTTCGAAGTGTGGAGTCCTGAAAGTAAGAGAAAATAAAGAGAGAATTCGGCAGCCCCTAGTGTGGTTTAAGCCGTGTTTTTGGGGGTGCCGTGATGATGCCCCTTCCCCTGCGCCCATGGTATTTTGAGAGCGTAGTTATGTACGCGAAGTGCTGGTTTCGCTATTTCGCGAGGGCTGGGGTTGGGGCCGCATTGCTACGCCTGCTCAGAGCGTGCCAGGCGGTCTTGTTGTAGGTTACACCGGGCGCGCTTGAAAGTGTCTGGCTTCCTAAAGGCCGGACTAGAGAATTGCCTGGAGAGGCTGCTTTGTACTTCTGCTCCGAGCGCTGCCGTATGCTCCTCCGTTCGAAGAGAGCGTTCGGTGTTTCCGTTGACCGTTATTACTCCTCGAGGGCCTGGCATCTTGAGCTTGAGGTATGCATAATGCGGTACCGCATTTAACTTTGCGAATGCGGTTCGTCCGAGCAGTGCGTGATAGCCACTACGGAACGGTACTATGTCGAAGATTAACTCCTCGCTTCGGAAGTTATCCGGAGATCCGAAGACCACTTCAAGTGTGACTGGACCTGTACAGTTGGCCTCTACACCTGGTATGACGCCTTTAAAGGTCGTTTTAGTGGGTTTAATCCTCGAGGGATCTATGCCCATTTTCCGCACTGTATCCTGGTAAAGCAAGTTCAGGCTGCTGCCGCCGTCCATAAGGACTCTTGTGAGATGAAATCCGTCGATAATTGGGTCTAGAACCAACGCGGCGAATCCGCCATGACGGATGCTAGTGGGGTGGTCCCTTCGATCAAAAGTGATCGGGCAGGAGGACCATGGGTTGAACTTTGGGGCGACTGGCTCCAGCGCATATACGTCCCGTAGTGCACGCTTCCGCTCCCTCTTGGGGATGTGGGTTGCGTATATCATGTTCACCGTCCGCACTTGTGGGGGAAAACCCTTCTATCCACTGTTGTTCGGCGGCCTGGGATCTTCCTCGTCGTCGCTATGCAGCCCCTTGTATCTATTTTCGGCATTTAACTTGCCTGCCTACTTGAACACCCAACAATCCCTGTTGGTGTGATTGACTGGTATTTCGGGGGTGCTATGTATCTGGCACAAGCGGTCGAGTATTCGGTCCAAACTGGACGGGCCCTGAGTATTTCTTTTGAATGGCTTTTTCCATTGACCGGATTTGTAGCCTCGGAATCCGGCATTGACTGCCGTATCCTCGTTGCTGTCGCTATTAACGCGGCATTTTTGCTTGTTCCGGCGCGACCTGCCACTTTTGTCCTTGGTATCCGAATTACCAAGGTTTTTGGTTAAGTTGTTGCTGCGAGCTAGCCAGCTGTCTTCTTCCGCGCAAAAGCGGATCATGAGTGTCGTGAGGGCTGCCATAGATTTCGGCTTTTCCTGTCCCAGGTGCCTGGCATGCCACTCGTCGTGGATATTATGCCTGAAGGCTGCTAGGGCCTTTGCGTCCGGAGAGTCGACTATTTGGTTTTTCTTTGTTAGGAACTGTGTCCAGAATTGCCTGGCCGATTCTTCTGGCTGCTGAATTATGTGGCTTAGTTCATCAGCGTCCGGTGGTCGCACATAGGTACCCTGGAAATTGTCGAGGAATGCGGCTTCCAGGTCCTCCCAAGAACCGATCGAATCTGCTGGCAAGTTGTTAAGCCAATGCCGGGCTGGTCCCTTAAGCTTGAGTGGGAGGTATTTGATGGCGTGTAGATCATCGCCGCGGGCCATGTGGATATGAAGGAGATAATCCTCGATCCATACCGCAGGATCTGTTGTGCCATCATATGATTCTATGTTCACGGGTTTAAAACCCTCAGGGATTTTATGATCCATTACTTCATCTGTGAAGCATAGTGGGTGTGTGGCGCCTCTGTATTGGGCTATATCACGACGCAGCTCGCATGAGCTTTGTCTACTATGTTTGGCCCCGCCGGATTTATTGTGTCCGGAGTGACGATCCCCGTCACGTGCCGTAGGGTGCCCACGCGATCCGTAGATCGATCTTGTTTGTCTTGCCTTGTCCTCCAGTATCTCTCGCAGGTCTGGCGTGTTTTCCTGTGCCTTAGTATATTTTGGGCGGCGCCGGGGCACGGCTTGGTTGGAGGGCCGAGAGGCCTCTCTGTCACGGCCACGAGGTGGCCGGTCGGCCATGTCATGCGCTGGTGATGTAGGTGCTTCCTCCTCTAATCGGGGTAGCATCCTGCGCTTTGGGTAACTCTTGGAGGGGCGTTCGAGTTCATACTCTTCGGCCGCAAGGACTTCAGTCCATCTGTCAGCTAGCAAATCTTGATCAGCTCTAAGCTGTTGCTTCTTTTTCTTGAGGCTGCTTGCCGTGGCCATAAGCCTGCGTCTAAAACGCTCTTGTTCGGCCGGATCCTCTGGCACGACGAATCCGTCGTCGTCGAGGCTTGCCTCGTCTTCGGGGGGAGGCATGTAATTATCATCCTCAACCTCTTTGTCTACCGCTCTCTCGTGGGGGCTGGCTTCTCCGTCCTCCTGTGTTGAATCTTGCTGGAGGAGGTGTTCTTTGGCGCTATCCGGAGTATTATTATCTCCCGTGCCGGAATCGCCGTCTTTGCTTTGGCGGGATTTAGAGCGGCGCCGCTGACACCGGCGCTTGGGGTGTTTCTTGGATGTGTCATCCCCCGCTGTTCCATCGCCGTCTCCTTCTTTTGGAGTGTCCACCATATATATGTCGTATGACGAGGTGGCCTTCCAGCGCCCTACAGGTGCTGGTTCTTGGTCGTCTCCCGCATCGTCGTCCATACCGTCGATGTCTTCGGAGTCGAAGTCGAGCACGTCGGTTAAGTCATCGACAGCGGCTACGAAGTGGGTGGTGGGTGGGCTTTGAATTTCTTCATCGTCCGTATCCCAACCTTGCTGACCGTAGTCCGGCCAGGCCTCTCTTGATAAAGAGAGAGACTTTAGCGATTTCAGAATGTCGCCGAAGGGCGAGTGCTGAAAGATGTCCGCGGCGGTGAACTCCATGATCGGCGTCCAATCGGATTCGATCGGCAGGCGCGCGGAGGGATCAGAGTCCGGAGAGGAATCCGGCCCCTCGGAGTCACAGGCCTTGCGGAGTGCGGGGTTGGTGTTCTGCTCGATCGCCTTTGAGATCGCAGCCCCCGAGGCGGCGTCCAACCACTCATCCTCGATTGGAGCAGCAGGTTCCGAATTAAGGGTCGGGACCGATGCGTGTGCGGCCTCCAGGGCACTGTTCGGCGGCAGAGCTAGATCATGCCCATCGAGACAGCTCGGCGCGCTCGGCTGTGGCTCGAATCCGTCGAAGATCAAGTCCCCGCGGATGTCAGCCGTGTAATTTTAATTTCCAAATATGACCTGATGGCCAGGGGCGTAGCTTTCGATCTGCTCCAGGTGGCCAAGCGAATTGGCCCGCAATGCGAAGCCGCCGAAGACGAAGATCTGTCCGGAGAGAAAAGTCTCACCCTGGACCGCATCATTGTTGATGATCAAAGGAGCCATCGGGCCTAAAAGCGGCGACACACAGGAACTCTCAATGAAAGCACCAATGTCGGTGTCAAAACCGGCGGATCTCGGGTAGGGGGTCGCGAACTGTGCGTCTAGGCGGATGGTAACAGGAGACAAGGCAACACAATGTCTTACCCAGGTTCGGGCCCTCTTGATGGAGGTAAAACCCTACGTCCTGCTTGATTAATATTGAAGATATGGGTAGTACAAGAGTAGATCTACCACGAGATCAAGGAGGCTAAACCCTAGAAGCTAGCCTATGGTATGATTGTTGTATGTTGGGGTTGTCCTACGGACTACAACCCTCCGGTTTATATAGACACAGGAGAGGGTTAGGGTTACACAAAGTCGGTTACAATGGTAGGAGATCTGAATATCCGCATCTCCTAGCTTGCCTTCCACGCCAAGGAAAGTCCCATCCAGACACGGGACGAAGTCTTCAATCTTGTATCTTCATAGTCCAGGAGTCCGGGCAAAGGTCATAGTTCGGCTACCCGGACACCCCCTAATCCAGGACTCCCTCAAAAATACGCCAACCCAACATGTACCTTTGGAGACACCTGTGGAGCTCCTTTATAATCACCCAGTTACGTTGTGACGTTTGGTAGCACACAAAGTGTTCCTCCAGTAAACGGGAGTTGCATAATCTCATATTTATAGGAACATGTATAAGTCATGAAGAAAGCAATAGCAACATACTAAACGATCGGGTGCTAAGCTAATGGAATGGGTCATGTCAATCACATCATTCTCCTAATGATGTGATCCCGTTAATCAAATAACAACTCTTTTGTTCATGGTCAGGAAACATAACCATCTTCGATTAACGAGCTAGTCAAGTAGAGGCATACTAGTGACACTCTGTTTGTCTATGTATTCACACATGTATTATGTTTCCAGTTAATACAATTCTAGCATGAATAATAAACACTTATCATGATATAAGGAATTAAATAATAACTTTATTATTGCCTCTAGGGCATATTTCCTTCAGCGAGACCCTAAGTCTGCTTGTGTTCAAATGTCGTTGGTTCGATCCGCGGGAGGGGGTAAATCATACTCCTTCCATTGGTTTGGTCGAAGTTAAACCATCAACCGTCTATGCCGGAGCCGATCTCTTCACGGCGGCTACCCAAGCTACAAAAGTATATTATCTGCCTTACCCATGCCAGAAAGAGTACCTAAAGGGTTGGGAAGTTGTGTTCAAGGTGTTGCCACATGGTAAGCTACCGGACCCGAATGAAGACGATTACTACAACATTAACCCCATGAAATACGAGGGAGTGTTCTATCAAGAGCAACCTGATGATGATGATGTGGTTAGAAACAATGACGCTAGACCATTGGGTGATGATGATGTGGACCCAAACGACGACGATGCACGGAATGATGGTGAGACCATTGTCAATGAAAATGACATACTTATGCTAGAAAAGTTAAACGAAGACGCTGACGACGAGGAAGAGCCTCCACCTCCGTCAGACAACGAAGATGATATGATTGATAGTGATGATGAGACCGACCGAGAAAGAGGTTACAACAGTGATGATTCTTATGGGTTCTAGCAGATGTACGTTTCAAGTCTTTATTTTTGCATATGCATTTTTATTGATGTGTTTATTATTCCTTATTATTATTCCTTTTCCTTCATTTCATTAATTTACTAATTGCTTATTCTTTTTTCAATGCAGGTTCGTGGAACATGGGCAAGGGGAAGGCCGACGGCGCGGGTTTTCCTACGCAAGGTCGTCAGCCTGCCTAGTCGGAGTGGTCGAGCACGTAATCCTCCACCCCCCCCCCCCCCGACTACTTGACGATGACTCCTCACAGAGAGGTCGAGGGAGAGGTGCCCCTAGAGGAGGAGGGGGCGGGGGGAGAGCCACTACAGGGGGTCGCGGCCAGAAAGAGCGCACCCTCACCGACTTTGGGGTGTTGTCTTCGAGGCCCTCCTCTAGTGAGGTACCCTCTGGCAAGGAGGACGACGAGGAGGAGGAGCTGGAGGAGGAGGGTGAGGAGGAGGAGGTTGGGGAGGGGAGGCAGGCGAGGAGGAGGGTGGTGGCGGGGATGATTGTGGTGGCGGAGATGATGGTGGTGGCAGGGAGGAGGTTGGCAACAAGGGGTGGCTGCGTGGTAACGCAAAGCTACCAAAGCAGATTCCTGCTACTGAGGAGCAGATGTGGCTCATTGAGCCCACGGGGAAAGAGTAAGTGGCACTTTATAATAATTTCATTATTTTGCTTGTCACATGTTCATTTCGGTTGTTATTTATTTTGCTTGTCACATGCTAATTGTTCATTCTTTTGCAGCAACTGGATATATTCTAAAGGGTTCCGTATTCCCAACGGCCTCATCACCGTCTTGCTGAAGTTACACTGGCCTTGTTTGTACTGCCCGGATCCAATCAGGCACCCGGACCATCGGGTTTTGGCCACGAGCTGGGACCACGGGGAAGCGGCCCCCCATGCGGACCATGGGACCCATGCCAATGCAGTGATCACTACTTCCTGGGTGAGTTCTCTTCAGAAGCACAAGTCCATTCTAGTTTCATGAATGATTTAACTCATGGCTTCTTCCATTCTTGTTTCATGCATTATTGTAGAAATTCTATCGAGTTCTTCCGGAGCACAGGGCCAGAGCCGACCAGGTCGTGATGCGCCAATGCAAGAAGAAGGCCTGCTAGATGCAGTACGAGGTGCGCTATGTGTCCATCTCGACATACTATCACGACGCTCTTGGTCTAAAGACGACCAAGGAAGAAGCGCGGAGGATGGGCATTACCTTGGAGAGGCCCGAGTTCTTGGCGGTAAGTATAAAAGATTTTTCATTCCGATGTTTGTGGTACATTTCACCATTCCGTGTTGACATGCCATCATGATTTCATTATGTAGGTGTGTCCAAATTGGTGTTATGGAAAAGACGAGTCCTGGGCGGCATTGGTGGATCTTTGGTGTGATGAGGCTGGAGCCTGGGCGGCTACGAGAGACAAAATAAACAAGGCTAACCGAGGGAAGGAGGGATTACATGCTCAGGGAAACCGAAACCACTTTCTCCACAAGACACTTAATGTATGACTAACCCCATTAAACATTCTTCTTCTTCTTTTTACCGTCACTTTCTTATGCATGACTAACCTCTGTTTGGTGGTGCAGGAGGAGAAACTAAAGCGGACGCTCTCACACATGGAGGCGTGGGAGATCGCCCATACGTGGAAGGACTCCAAGCCTGGCGAGCCCAAGTACTACGGCAAGAAGACCGCACAGAGGAAGAAGGCCTACTCTGATGGGTATCTGAGGTAACATCCTGACACACCTGACCCCATTGCGGCGGATCTGGACGATAGGGTGGTGGTGGGCATGGGGCCCAAGGAGCACGGTCAGGAGGCGGTTCTCGATGTTGTTATCACTCCTACTATCTCCTACACACAGCTCCATCGGATCGACATGAGCCTGAGCCAGCGCACGAGCACGCCAATGACCAGTACACAGTCACAGTCCCTCTTTCAGGAGCGACAATCTGTAAGTATTTTCCCTCTTATCTTCATTGCTCACTTTATTTTCCGCATTTAGTAGTTTTATGAGTTCCATCATGTCATACCGTAGGCCTACCTGGAGTACACAGGCCAGGAGACCATGGCGTGGCACGAGAGCCTTTATGCATACCATGAGCAGAGGGATCGCCAGATGCAGCACACTTTGCAGGTAATGGCGGCCGGCAGGTGTCCTCAATTGCAACCAGCACAATGTCCTCCAGCACAACCAAGGCTGCTGACCTTTGAGGAGTTTGTGGCATAGAAGCTGGCCCCTCACCGGTTAGTTCATCCCAAATCTATTCACCCAAAGCATATCATGCCTTTCAACACAGTCATATATCTCGTTAATATGTCTTTTCAACATCCAGGGAACCGGTGGATCAACTGTTGGCGGTGGTCTTCGTAGCACTTCCGAGTCACGGAGCCCGACCACTCCGATCCACAGAGGCGGAGGTGGAGGCGGTCTTGGCGGTAGCGCTGCCGCTAGCAGTGATGACCTGGGCTTTGGCGGTCTTGGTGGTGACGACATCCGTGGTGCTCGACGTCCTGGCACTTAAGCCTTTCGGTTACTTGTGTGCTTATGCTTATGTTTCTTTAGATGACTTGTATGTGGTGATGATGATCCTTTAGATGACTTGTGTGTGGTGATGATGATCCTTTCAGTTACTTTTGATGATCCTTTGTGATGATGCTTATGCATATATTGTTGTGACGGTGCCGGATCATACCTATGTGTTCTATATGTGCATTTCCATTATATATATATATATATATATATATATATATATATATATATATATATATATATATATATATATATATATATATGTATGTATGTATGTATGTATGTATATATATATGTGTGTGTGTGTGTGTATATATTGCATTGAATTGAATTGATCTGAAAAGAAACAGAAAAAAGAAAAAAAATCAAATGCAAACTATGCCGACGGCTAGGCCGTCGGCATAGAGCTGGCGCGAGTGCCCAGTTGCTGACACGTGGCAGCTATGCCGACGGCCTAGCTGTCGGCCTAGTTTGCAACTAGGCCGACAGCTAGGCCGTCGGCATAGCTGCCACGTGTCAGCAACTGGGCACTCCTGGGCAGGGCTATGCCGACGGCCTAGCTGCCGGCGTAGTTTCAAACTAGGCCGACGGCCGGGCCGTCGGCATAGCCCTGCCCCAGGAGTGCTCAGATGCTGACACGTGCCAGGGTTATGCCGACGGCCTAGCTATCGGCGTAGTTTCAAACTAAGCTGACGGCTAGGCCGTCGGCATAGCTCTACTTCCAGGAGTAACGCCTGCTCGCCACATGGTGCATCTTTGCCGACAGTCCAGCAATCGGCATAGTTTCAAACTAAGCCGACGGCTAGGCCGTCGGCATAGATGCGCCATGTGGCGGGCAGCCGTTGGTCAGCACTTGACGGCGGCGGCCGTTAGGCGGTAACGTTGTCGACGGCCAGGGCCGTCGGCATATATGTACGGACTCCGTCGGGATAGGGCCTATGCCGACAGCCTTTCTATGCCGACGGCCTCCCGGGCTACACCGACGGATATGTTGCCGACGACACTATGCCGACGGGGGCCGTCGGCATAGGCCTGTCCCCACGGCCAATCAGGGCTATGCCGACGGCCAGGGCCGTCGGCATAGGGTGCGATTCCGGTAGTGCGGGTCGTGGCCCAGTATTGCGCAAGCTCGTACGCTAGTTTCGCACGCTAGCTCACTCGATTCGCCCGCTAGTTTCTTTTCTTTCTTTCTCTCAAAAATGTTTTTTTGTGCAGTTGATCTGCTAGGAAAAATACCCACCATTTTTTCATAGTACTTACAAAAACATGAAATTTAAAACCTTTACAGATTTGAAAAGGAGTTCACAAATTCGGGAAAATCACCAATTTTAAAACATTTGTAGATTTGAATAAGAGTTCCCGAATTCGTGCATTTAAATAAAGTTCATGAATTTGAAACAAAAATAATGAATTTGGAAGGAAAAAAAGTCCGCGGATGAATAGATGTTCACGAATTTGGGAAAGTTCGGGGATTTGAATAAATGTTCATAAACTTGTGATCTAAACAAAGTTCATGAATTCAATTTTTTGTGGGGAGAATTTGAAAAAAAAGTCATGAAATCGAATTTAAAACAATTTATCAATTTGAAAAAGTTCACGAGTTAGGAAAAAGTCCATGAATTTGAAAAACATAAATCATAATTTAGAATTGTAAAAGTTCATGAAATTAGAAAAAGTTCACGAGGTTGAAAAAAGTTCACGAATTTGGCAATTGTTTGCTTGAGAACCAGCTCCCATGGCGTGTGGTCGAGACCGTCATGAGGTTCAGGCCGGTGCCATCGACAAAGTCCATTAAGTTCAATGAAACACTGTGTGCAAGACCGCAAGGTCTCCGAGAAAAAACATTCGGTCTTGGATGATGATTATGGACCACCACATCTCCTCGGCCGTCTCCGGTTCTACATTGTGGGGAGGAGCAACATCAAACAGGACCCCCTGCCCGAAGCCGACTCGATATAGTTTTCCGTAAGGGAAAGTTGTGGCTACTCTCGGGTGTAGGTACACCCGAGTTTGCAAAACTTCGAAAAAATATGATAAAACAAGGTCCGAAAAATCTGAAATCTTGAGACAACAAGCTTCATCAAGTGTTTGAACTTTTTGCATAGTTTCAGCTAGAAATGGTGCCTCTTTGCAGAGTTCTCTCCCTGGCGCCATTGTCCCTAAACGAGGCATGCTCAAGCTGGCTCGTCAACATGGCCACCTTGGAGCTATGCACGTCCCTCAACTTTCAAGCGGAAGGTGTTAGAGTCAGTTGTCTGCTCGCACCTCCTCCTCCTTGCTATGTTCGTGGACTGGGAGGAGGACGTGCACGAGCTAGGAGGAAAGCATCTTCTGGAAGGCGAAGGAGGGCTTACCAACAAGCAGGCGTTTACCTTCTTCAATAGCCTTTAGTACCTGCCTCTCGGACGCTCATATGTCCGCATCATGAAAGGAATTGAGAATTACAAGAGGAAGAGGCAGAAGCGGACGCGGTCGTATGCGTTGCTTCACAAGAACTTGAGAATCATCGTCATGATAATACCCGTTGTTGGTGGTGCACTAGCCGGTATCTTCGGCACGCTTATGTGTCTCAAGAAACAATAGCTCACTCGCTTGCTTTGTCTGTGATCGATGACATGTGATTTTGCATGCCTTAACTGTTACCTTTTGTTTTTGTATCAGAATGCATGCCATTTGGAAGTACATGCTCTCCATCTTAATCTTATGATTCCTGTGGCACTTTAGCTGAATGTAAGTTGCCTGAAAATTAAATTTCGGTTAGTCAATTTTTCTGACCGTTGCTTGATGTTTCAAGATTCATGCTTTTTTCTGCATGTGATGTGTCTTGTTTTAGGCTGGAATTTTTTTACTGACCTCTTTATTTTGGGTCTGTCAATTCCTTAATAGGATGATCCATTAACCTGCGCAATCCAACAAGCTCTATGTAGCCCATCTGATGACCCAACCCACCCTCTATCCCTTTAGCTTTTTCAGTTTTCTGTTTTTATGTGTTTTTGTTTTTATTTTTCTTTATTAGTTGTTTCTCATGTTGTTGATTTTTTTTGGTATGTTGGGTGAATGTAAATATATACACACAAATACTATACAATATGTGCAAAAATTTCAATATGTTGGGTGATTATTGTTTTGCATACCAAAGAGTGCAATTTCAATGCAAATTTGTGTGCAATTTTTTAAAAACATTTTATTTCTTCTTAGAGCATAATACCAACGCCACTATTTCATTCTTCCTTATAAAACTTATTTGTTTTGATATTGTTTTAGTTTTAATTTAATTCAATTTTCCTTTAAGGGTAATGCCAATGCCACTAAATATTTCGTTCTTAGGAAACCTTTTTTTTGTAGACCGTGTGTAAATTATTTCATCGTTTGTTTTAGAATTGTTTCATTTTCTTTCTTCTGAAGGGGTAACTAATTCTTCCTTAGAAAACTTTATTGTTTTGATTTGATTTTAGTTTTTATTTCTTTTTATTTTTTCTCTAAGAATAATATCAATGACACTGATTCATTTCTTCTTAGGAAACTCTGTTTTTTACGAAAATTCTATTATTATATGCTAGTACTTGCATATTATAAAAATGTGCAATTTTCTGTGTAAATCATGTGCAATTTTTGTCATCATTTATTTTTTTAATTTTCTTTCTTCTTAAATAGTAATGCTTAAATATTTTAATTTTTTAGTTTTGATGTTAGGAGTTAAACGAATGTGACTAACTGATTTCCTAAACTCTGCATTTTTGTATATATGCGAGATGCATGTAGTCCTATAGTCCTACCAATTCATACAGGAATGCTCAAGTGAGTGGACATGCATATGAGACCAATCCATGCATACACGCTCACGTGATGCAAAAATTAAAAAGAGAAGTCATCGGCATGCATGCATGTATCAAACCATGTAACATGTTCACACGGACGAGATGCGAGTATCTGGATGACGAGCATGCATGCATGTACCAGACCATGCAAGGAGACGTACTCCTACATGACACAATACTACTCTCTCTGCCCCGTTTACTGAAAAGATGAATATGTGATTGAGGATATACCTCAATTAAAGGCAGCGGAGAATGATTTTCTCTCTGCCCGTTTACTGAAAAAGAGGTTCTTCAGTCAATTTCACAAATGAAACCGAATAAAGCACACGGACCAGACGGGTTTCCTGCTGAATTCTATAAGAAATGTTGGCATATTATAAAAGATGATTTTATGCCTATGTTTCATGATTTTTTCAATGGTCATTTAGAATTGTTTTATCTCAACTTCGGTACGATAACGCTGCTACCAAAGAAAGATGAGACAATTCGGATAGAACAATTCCGGCCCATATGTCTATTGAATGTGAGTTTCAAAATTTTCACAAAGGTTGGAACCAATAGATTGACACAAATTGCTCAGTACGTGGTCCAACCAAGTCAAACAGCGTTCATGCCGGGGCGACACAAAGTGGAAGGGCTAGTCCTCTTGCATGAAACGCTTCATGAGATCCACTCGAAGAAACTGGATGGGGTTATCTTCAAAATGGATTTTGAAAAGGCGTATGATAAAGTCAAGTGGCCTTTTCTTCAGCAGGCAATGCGCATGAAGGGCTTTAGTGAAGCCTGGAGGAACCAAGTGGATACCCAAGTCCAGAAGGGTAGTGTTGGAATCAAGGTGAATGATGACATTGGTCATTATTTCCAGACTCATAAGGGGTTGAGACAAGGGGATTCCATGTCTTCTCTTCTGTTTAATTTTGTGGCTGACTTGCTGGCCGTCATTATTGGCAGGGCCAAGCAGTGTGGCCATGTAGAAGGGCTAGTTCCTCATCTAGTCGATTGAGGGGTATCCATTCTACAGTATGCGGATGACACTATTCTATTCATGGAACATGACATGGCTAAGGCACGTAATATGAAACTTATCTTATGTCTCTTCGAACAATTGTCTGGATTAAAAATTAATTTTCATAAGAGCGAGTTGTTCTGTTTTGGGAAGGCCAAAGACGAGGACCACACTTATAGACAATTGTTCGGATGTGAATTAGGTGCTTTACCATTCAATTACTTGGGCATATCGATACATCATCGTAAACTATCCAATAAAGAATGGAAGTGTATTGAAGAAGGAATTTAAAAAAAAACTTAGCTGCTGGAAGGGCAAGCTTATGTCATATGGAGGTCGGCTAGTCCTGATTAACTCGGTACTGACTAGTATGTCGATGTTTCTACTTTCGTTCTTCAAAATTCTGAAAGGAGTTCGGAAGCGACTTGATTTCTTTAGATCTCGTTTCTTTTGGCAGTCTGATGAGGCCAAGAGGAAATACCGTCTTGCGATATGGGATATTCTTTGCCGACCTAAAGATCAAGGGGGTCTCGGTATTGAGAACTTAAAAATTAAGAATGCATTCCTTATGAGCAAATGGCTTTACAGGCTAGAGACGGAGCCGGAGGGTATGTGGTCACAAATCCTGCGCAATAAGTATTTTCAATCCAAAACATTAGCCCAGGTTATCATGAGACCGACTGACTCGCCATTCTGGAAGGGACTTATGAGAACAAAGGACTTGTTCTTTCGCAGAGTCAAATCCTTGGTTGGCAATGGGATGTCAACAAGATTTTGGGAGGATACGTGGTTAGGAGAGACGCCCCTAGCTGTCCAATATCCCACCCTTTATAATATTATGCAACGTAAGGAGGATTACGTAGGCACAGTCCTTCAAACCATTCCCCTGGACATCCAGTTCCGACGTGCGTTAGTTGGTGAGAGATGGAATGCCTGGATGCATTTGGTTCGGAGACTGATAGAAGTTCAAATCTCCGACCAGTCGGATTCGATACAATGGAAGTTAGCTAAGAATGGGATTTTTGCTGTGAAATCTTTCTATTTGGATTTGATTAATTCTGGCCCAGTCTCACGGTCACTGCACATCTGGAGGGTTAAGGTTCCTTTACGGATTAAAATCTTTATGTGGTTTGTCCACAAGCAAGTGATACTCACAAAGGACAACTTAATTAGAAGCCGATGGGTAGGAAGTTCGTGGTGCTGTTTTTATGATCATGATGAAACAATACAACACCTATTTCTTGAATGCCCACTTGCCAAAATACTTGGAGAACGATTCATATAGCTTTCAACATTAATCCTCCAGTCGATATTGCGTCGTTGTTTGGGACGTGGTTAGCTGGAGTTGAACAGATTATTGCGGCTCGTATTCGGATTGGAATATGTGCGCTATTATGGGCTATATGGAACTGTAGGACTGATATGATTTTTAACAGACAACACACTTTTTGCAGGTCATCTTCAGAGCTACAGCTTGGATCCGTACGTGGTCCTTACTCACTCATATGGACTCCAGGGAGCCTTTGGTTACTGGGTGCAACTAATGGGAGATGGTAGCTCGGGTTATATTCAACCGGTTCGGATGGCGCTCGCATAACAGGACAGAAGTCTAGGGAGCTTATCCTCCATATTACCGTATCGATTGCTTGTGTCGGCATGTAATTTTCTTTTTTTACTTTGTTCTGCTCCGTTTGCGAGCTGTAAGACCTTTATGACGTTACTTTGTGGATTTTTAATAAAATGGTTGCATGCATCTTCATGATGCAGAGGCCGGGGGCATGCCTCCATTTCAAAAAAAAAAACAATACTACTCTTTCCGTTTGATGATATAAGAGTATTTTTTTACACTACAGTAGTGCCAAAAACGATCTTATATTATGGGACAACGAAAGTATTTTAAAAAATGGCTGACCCGAAATTAGAATTCTCTGTTGTTTCGTTTCTTCTAAAGATTAATCTCAAAAAATAAAAACAGAGAATACTCGCCCACCGAGGAAACCTTGGCCAGGGGCTTGTATTGCCCTCTTCTTATCTCCTCCAAATTTATTCGTGGCTATCTATGCCAACGCTTAGGCTATCTGCAGCTTCGCTGTAGCTGGCAGGTGGACCATCGTGCTCTCCTACGGGCCTGCCAGCGGTTTTTTTTTTTGACTGCCTTGCATTCCAATTACCAAGGACCAACCAGATCGGCGGTCACAACACAAGTTACATTGTCAGAGGAGGTTTGAAAGCCAAACAAATTAGTTCCCATAGGCACCACTACAGCCTAAAGCAGCCAGTTCATGGGCTGGGACATTACAAGCGCGTGGACAGTGGTAGACATTCCACTTAATGAAATCAAACTGGAGCAAGTATTTGAGCTCGCGAAAGATGGCACCCAGCGAGGATCGATCAAGAGTTCCAGAATTGATGGCCTGCACAAGCGCCAGGCAATCAGTCTAAAAAACAACACGGCCCATGCCATGGTCTTCAGCAAACCGGGCCGCATGCAGCAGGGCAGAAGCTTCAGCATGAAGAGCACCGGACATATTTTCTAGCACTCCGGCGGCAGCTAAGAGGACGTCTCCAGCATGGTCCCGAGCAATGCACCCCCAGCCACCAGGTTGTGACAGGCCCCTAAAAGCTGCATCAATGTTGATTTTAACCACATCCAAAGCTTGCTTGACCCATTTTTGAATCCTCTGCACTCTTGGCTGTATAGGTTTTGCATTGTATTCCCGCCATTCAATGACATGTCTAGTAACTGAAGATTGAAACTCCTCCGCTGATGCTCTGTTTTGGTTATGATTCGCTTTGTTCCTCTCTGTCCACCACAACCACAGGAGGCAAATTGCTTTTGGTTTTACATCCTTAGGTATACGCAAGAGCTCCTCCAGCAGCCAGCGAGATGTTTGGCATTCAAGCAGGCTTCGACGAACACCCTCCAGACCACAAGGTCTCCACATTTTCTTTACATCTTTGCAGCGCATAAACAAGTGCCCTCTGTCCTCCGGCAGTCGATGGCACACCACGCAACTTGTGTCCAGCTCAACTCCAATGTGCTCCACGTTTCGCAGCAAAGGGTGACTATTGTGTGCCAATCTTCACATGAAGTGATGTACCTTCCCAGGGCAATTCACTTGCCAGAGGTGCAACCACATTTTCTTATCCTCCTCCCGCCCCGACGACCATTCACCAGTTTGCCGCTGGCATTGGCGCCGAAGAAGGTCGACATGAATCCTATACGCTGAGCGAACAAAGAATAACCCCTTCCTGTCAAACTGCCATGCCACGAAGTCCTCATGATGTTCAAAGATGGGAATCGACAAGATCACATTTGCATCCTCCTGACAAAATGTTTGCCTAACTAGCTGAGTATCCCAAGAGTTAGTGTATGGATCAATCAA
This sequence comes from Aegilops umbellulata, assembly GCA_032464435.1. Lineage (NCBI taxonomy): Eukaryota > Viridiplantae > Streptophyta > Magnoliopsida > Poales > Poaceae > Aegilops > Aegilops umbellulata. The sequence goes on from CP136059.1 coordinate 507,801,451, forward strand.
CTCCGCAACCCTAGTCAACAGGGTGCTTCCCCTCCTCGTTCTTGGGTTACCTGACCGCACCAGAAGGTAGCCATGTGTCCTGCCAGATCCTAATATTGTCGCCATTGCCAACTCGCCACACCATCCCCTCCTTAATGACCTCTACTCCCTGAAGGATGCTTCGCCAAACATAGCTTATGCTAGGAGTAGTTGCAGCAGAAAGAATGTCACCGTCCGGATAATACTTGGCTTGTAGGACACGAGCACAAAGAGAGTGAGGGGCTTGAATCAGACGCCACACCTGCCGGGCAAGCATTGCGATGTTAAACGAGTGGAGATCCCTATACCCCAGTCCTCCTTGTTCCTTAGGAAGCTTCATCTTATTCCATCCTACCAAATGGTGTCTTGTATCATCATCCATTTCTGACCTCCAAAAGCGACAGATCAGCTGGCTAATACTCTCACACGGAGACTTAGTAAGATCAAAACAAGCCATGGCATACGTGGGTATAGCCTGAGCCACTCTTTTAATCAAGATTTATTTGCCCTTCCTTGACAGCAACTTTACTTTATATCCTTGTAGCTGCTCCCAAATTCTGTCACGAATATATTCAAAACAGATGTATAAGTTTGTTATTTTACATATGTACATTATCTATTGGAGCCGCTCCCGACCCCCGAGCCGCATATTCCCGACCCCCAGCCGCTCCTGCGAGCGTCCTCGGGGAAAACCCTAGCGCGCCGCCCCTCGTCCTCCCTCGTCGATCTCTCCCCCCGCCGCCACCGCACAGCGCTGCCGGGCAAAGACCGGCCGGCATTGGTGGCGGCGGGGATCTTGCCCCTCTCCTCGCGGTTGGCGTCCGGCGCGGGACGGCGCGGCACGAGCCGGCGCTGGGCTGGGCGGGGCCCAGCGGATCGGCGGACGGCGTGCTGGGTGGCGGCGCCCCTGCCTGGCGGCGGTGCAGCTGCGGCTTGAGGCCCCTCCAACGGGCGGCGGTTGCGTGTTCTCTGGCGGCGGCGCGAGTTATCCCGGCGGCGGCTTGGCGGCGTGGCGCGACAGAGCTCCGGCGATGACTCGGCGACGGGCTGGAGGGCTAGGCACCGTCCAGTGGTGCTGCCTCCGCGGCAGTTGTGGCTTGGGGCCGTGGACCCCGATCCGATCTGGATCTGGTGGTGCCGGGGTCTGGGCCATGGCGGCTGGCGAGGCATGGGAATCGTCGGGGCTTGTCGGCCTCTAGGCACCATGGGGGTGCCGGCGGCGACGCGTGCCCAGCATGGTGACGCTGGTGGACGTGGTGGTCATCTTCCCCGAGATGGCCGGCCAAAGGCTTGGTGATCGGATCTCGAGATCCATCATCTTGTCCCGGCTGCGAGTAGGGGAGATATGGTTGCCGGTGAAAACCGAGCCGACGGCAGGCAATGGCGGCGTTCTCGCCGTTGCCTTGATGGAGGCATCGTCATGTAACTACTGTCGACCCACTCGTGCTGCTCCGGGGGAAACCCTAGGATCTGGTGTTCCAGATCGGACGATGGCGGCACTGCGTTGTCGTTTCTCTCTTGGGAGCATTGTTTGTGGAGCAGCGCTGGATGTCAGAGGCAGGAGGTGGAGCGGCTTCGTGTTGCACGGAGGTTCGGTGGTGATGTCAAGTCATGCCTGACCGACAGGTGCTACGCTTTGTCCTGCCTGGTCGGCAGGTGCTACACACGACAGATCTTCCAAGGACTTCAAGCTGTGTCGGCTGGTGATACCTGGCAGCATGGCGCTGAGGTGTATTAGTGGTGACCGCGACGTGCTCAGCTGTTTGCGCGCAGGAAGGAGGTGCCGTTTGGCGCTGTGGTGGCGTCGACGATAGCTAGACCGAGTAAGGTTGATGCATCAGTACAGTTCTGAAGATGGAGCGGTGGTAGTTGGCGGCGGCGGCATCTGAGTGCACGCCGGACCGGTAAGACCCATGCCCAGCAGGCGTCCTGGATGGGTTCTCAGGTCTTAGATGTTAGGTTTGGATGTGATGTCTATTTGGTATTAGGCCCTGGCTATCTGCGCCCCTTCATCAGCTGGATAGAGGTGCTTAGACAGCGGCTTTAGTCTTATTGTTGTATTAATTTGTAAGGTCTTGTGAGAATAATTAATAGAGTGGCCGTATGCATCGCCCAAATGCAGAGGCCGAGGGACCCTCCTTTTTTAAAAAAACATTATCTATTGGAGATGCTTTAAATTTGCTAAAGCTGCGAGGAGTTTGCTACAAAGAAATATTGCTGAGGTGAAGCAATTGCGGCAGTGGTAGCGGCGGCGCGAGGGAATCAAGCAGGGGTGGTAGACGCTGCAGCAGAGCGGCGCAAGATCAACCGGCCTTCTTCTCCAGCCCCAACAAGCTCTGCCCAGTACCAAGCTCACCTCCTCCTCCCATCTCGTAATCTTCTGCCCGACGAGATCTCCTCACTGTCAAACACCAGCACAGGCTTCAGCCCCGTGAGCACGGTCTCCCCTCTGTCCTTCCCTCCCTCCCTGTCTCTCTATTGACTGCTCTCAATATTGTGTTGGCTAGATCATGCACTCTAACTGCTTGTGGAAATGTAGAGATAAAATGTGCAGTACTCTGTTTTCTGATTTGAAAACTGGGTTTGGCTAGTATAATGTTGCTGCATGTTTTAGATAAATTATGTAAGTACATTGATCTCTCTGAAGTTGGGGCCCTAGATAAAATGCAGTGGTCTCATAGTACGAGGATGTGCTTTGGTCGATGAGTTTCTCACCGACAAGTTTCTCGCAGCCTTTCCTCCAATGGCCCCAATATTTGTAAAAGCATACACATGTTCACAAGTTTGGTAGCATCATCTGTTCCAGTCTATGTTTTGTTTGATTTTGGTAGCTCTTGGTGGTCTATTAGTCTCTTGAGGAAATGAGGATTTGATGAGTTTTGTGAGTGAAATTGATATACATGTACTGAACCAGATAATTGTATTGGTTGCCTCGTCCATGTTTCCAAGGCATAAGGGTTGGTAAATATTGTGGATTCAGTTTAGGCATAGGCAATCCCCTAGAATCTTAGGCGTGAACGGTTTCAGGTTTGCATCTGAATGGCCGTTCAAGGGCCCCATGCCAATTGAGGGAAGCTCTTTTTGCTAGCTTCGAAATATCTGCAGGTTCTCTGTGGGATGCTCGGAAATTGAGGCCCTAGATAAAATGCAATGGTCTCTTAGTACGAGCATGCTCTTTGGTCGATGAGTTTCTCACCAACCAGTTTCTTCACAGCCTTGCCTCCAGTGACCTCCATATTTGTTATTTCTCATTACTGTATCACTCTCATGCAGGAAGATTGATTTGTATGTCGTACCATTGTATATTTATGTTGTTTTGGTATTCGAAATGTTGTACTCCTCACATAGGATTGCATGTTTGTTTCCCTTACGTCTAGAATCCAGAGACAGGAAATACGAACTACTCGCTCCGTCACGGTGTATAAGTCATTCGCGTAGTTCTAGGTCGATAATTTAACTATCTAAATATGTATTATATGTGACAGGAAATACGAACTAGTAGATGGGATTTTGCATCGTTGCCCTAATACACAGTATTTAAGATCACATTATCTCTGCTTGTTACCTGTGCAGTCTCTTTTCCTGGTAGTTTCGATCCTTGTGTACGCTTGTCACAGAATTGTGAACTCACGAGGTCCTCTCTTTTCTTAAATGGCAGGGTATCTTGCCTAATCGTTATCTGTAGCTGGCTTTTTTTTTAAAGGCGGATTACCCACAGCCTCTGCATCAAGTGATGCATACAACCATTTTATAAAGTAAAGTAGCTAGGAAGTACGTAGGTGCATATGCACCCATTATCGAAATACACATTTCGAAAAGTTGAAAAATTTGAAACAAAAATCCCGCGTGTATATCCGGACATTTTATGTGCGTGCACAAGGTTTCGGTGAAAAACGACGTTTTTTATGGCTTGTGTAAAAAAGATAAAAGAAATGTCTCGTGAATAGTTAGAATGAAGCATCAGAAATTGTCTTTTTTACACAAGTCACAAAAAACGTCGTTTTTCACCGAAACCTGGTGCACGCACATAAAATGTCCAAATATACACGCGGGATTTTTGTTCCGAATTTTTTAACTTCTCGAAATGTGTATTTCGACAATGGGTGCATATGCACCTAGGGCAATTACCGGTAGTTCAACATATATTCACAAGCAAACTCAAATAAAAAAATGCCACAACCGGTAAAAAAAGGGCCAGATAACTACACACCTATTCTATTATTGGACCGCCATCCAAATCAGTTGTACATATCCCGTGCTACCGTCTTCCGGTGGTTGCACCCATAGACCAGCGTTCAACATATCTGTAGCTGGCTTTGTGGATGTCGATATCAGTTTGACGTCGGGTTGATAAAAGCAAGGATTTTCTCGGTGATATTGGAAGAGTTTAGTTACAGACTGTTAGTTTCATCTCGTGTAACTTGACTTAGTAACTCATTTTGCTCTGAAATGAAGTATGGTGTGGTGTTACTGTTTTTCTGGAAGGATCTATAGTATACTGATTGAGATGAGGTTTACTCAATCCTTTGTTTCATGAGCTTTTGATGCTTGTATAGTGCAATTAGTTGAGCGTCTTCTGTCCTGCATCCTGATGCCTATTACTTACTTGCGGCATGGTATGTTGTACAACACATAGTCAGTTTTTGGTCGCACCCTGTCTGATAACCGATTGTGTCATCGAACTTTTTAAGTTTTCTTATGTCACTTTTCTGGCCATCTCGCCCAGTTGATCCTGAAAGCAGCACATTTCTGGCCATAGCGATGAATCTAAGAAGGCATGGTTAACTGTGGCATGTCATCTAAGGCTGCACAATTAGTTTATGATCTCGTTCATGCATACTTTTGGTCTTGATTGGTGATTTGATGTACTCAGTCACATGCATGGTTGGTGCCACTATCCCACTGCCTAGCTCTCACTCATGACCAGATCTACAGCTAACCACCATCCATATCAATATATCATAATGCCCTATCGACTACGTGCAACATGAAGATTAAAAGAATTGCATTGTCTGGCAAGAGCAGCGGTTAGCTATATATAAAAACAATCTCATATACATCTATTTGCAGATTCCATGCCCAATAGACAAATAAATAATACAAATGGAGAACATCACTGCAAATGGCATTCAGATGCAGATGCAGATGTAGATGCAGGAAAGTTCACTAAGAAGTTAGAGAAACTAAGATCGTCTCCTGAGAGACATAAGCGAGCCAAAGATACCGGCGAGAAAACCAACAGCTGAGAAGACAGTAACGATTATCCTCAAGTTCTTGTAAACGAAGGCGTGCAACTTGGTCCGCGTTCGCCTCTTGACCCGGTAATTCTCAATCTCTTCCATGATGCGGATATAGCTGGATCCGAGAGGTAGACCCTGAAGCCTGGTGAAGAAGTCAAGCGCCTCCTTGTTGGTGAGCCCTCCTCCTCCCTGCAGGAGACGCTTCCTTCGCAGCTCGTGCACGTCCTCTTCCCGGTCCACCAACATGGCAAAGAGGAGGAGGTACGAGCTTACAACGGACTCCTCGTCGTCGACCGCTTGGAAGTTTGGGGTGGTGCATACCTCGAAGGCCGCCATGTTGACGAGCCAGCTCGCGCGCGCATGGTCCAGGGACAGTGACGGTAGGGAGATCTCGGCCAAGAGGACCCGCTTGTTCTTGACGCCCATCTCTATGAGCTCGCTGGTCCTGTTGGCTGTCAGCGTGATGCCGATTTCCGCGAGCTCAATGGCGCTCACGGAGAACGACATCGACTCGGTTTGGGGTAGGAGGTTGCGTTTGGTGTTGCTTCTCCCTACAATGTAGAATCGGAGAAGGCCGAGGAGGTGCGGCGGCTCGTAGCTATCGTCCAAGATGGGAGACTTCTTCTCGGTTAATTTGCGGTCTTGCAGGCCATCTTTCAAGTAAGTGATGAGCTCCTCCAAGGGCACCGGCCTGAACCCCATGACGGTCTTGACCACCCGCCATGGGAGCTGGTTCTCGAGGAGCATGATGTCGTGGAAGATATCGCTGTCGTTGCCGTCGAAGTAGCTGCGCAACGATGGATCCATCTCGGAGCCACCACTGGTGCACGTGAGCATGTACTGCACCAGGAAGCATGCATCATAGAACATCATTGGCAGTAAGTCATCATCGCCGATACCTGCCACCATGTCCTTGTCGTAGAGCGCTCGGGCCTCGCCGGCGACCGAGGCCACCGCGGCGTACATCTCATGGACGGAGCAGCCCGACTCCATGATGCAGTGGTAGGCGGCCACGTGCTTCACCTTCTCGGCCGGTTTTAGGCGGTCCTTCCCGTGGTGGTAAGGCCCGATGGCCACCATCGCTGGGGTCGTGTAGTAGCCTTTGAGACGTTTAATGCTTGCAGGGTACCTGTGGATCTTCATGTCCCTCATGTCGATGTCGACCTTGAACTCGTGTGCTGCTTCCGCGAACACTTGGATCGGGTCGTGGACCTCCATTTCCATCTTGTATTGTGCTTCTTCTTCATCATCTTCCTGGATTGCTAAATTTGGTGTTGTGGCTGCCGTGTACTGAACCTGCTGCAGCTGCCCTCTGCTAGAGCTGCTAGGAACATGTGTTTGGAAGCACATTGCAGACTCGGCAGGGTAGCCAGGAACCCACACAGGTTCCACGGACCAGTCGGCCGGAAAGCCGCAGGGTGGCCATGCAGCAGCTGGTGGTTCCATGCTCTTCTCTGTCAAATCGGCCATGAACGTTGCAAAGCACCTGTGAAGAGATCATAGAGAAGAGTGAAAAAAATTCTATGAAGAGATTATAGAGAAAATTTTAGCTAGCATCGATCAGGGTACAGGCCTAGTATTAGTGCATGCATGGGAGGAACGAAAACCGATGGCCTAGCGGGAAGCAGAGAGACGATAAAAGACAAGGACTGAAGAAGACGACGAAGAAGAAGACTGTCATGGGAGAGGCCTCGCCTGGGAAGAAGAAGCACAGCCTTGTCTCTCCTCTTATAGATGGAGTATTGAGTACTGACCAACCAGCATGTCCATCTCGCTTTTGTTTTATGCACTCAAGGTTGGCCACATGCCCACATCCACATACTAACATACATACATTTCCACCTGCCACAAGTGCATAGGTAGGCACACTCGTCGATCACAATACCAATGAATTTGACCTCTCACCCGAAGAAGATCACCGCGTGTAGTACTGGTTTGCCTCTCGTCTTGTGTGTCTCCTCTTATACTTTCTTTATCCTGAGCTCTTTCCGAAGTGTCGATAGATTGTAGTACTACGAGTTTTCAGTCCAGAATTACTTGTCGCATAAATGGATAAAATGAATGTATCTAGAACTAAAATAAGTCTAGATACATCCATTTTTCCGACAAATAATTTTAGGCAGAGGGAGTAGTTATTTATACAGAAATTTCCATGCTATAGTTAGGTCCCTAAAAAACAAAGGGTGGTGGACTGAGATGCGATGGAAAAAAAATGTCAAACAAATATCGTCAAGGGATCACAACAAACTAGTATCAGTTGTTGCATGTTAAAGCTGGTCGTAATGGGAGTATCATGCATGTCAACTAAGCAAATTTGTTGAGGTGGCATAAAATTAGATGAAGAAAGAAAGGGTCGAGTATCATATCATGATATCATATCATATTAAATGTAGTGTTATTTTGTGTCATGAATGACAATAAATAAAGTCATACATGATACTAACATACTCCCTCTATTCCATAATGTAGTGCTTTCTCTATCCTCGTGCTTCAACTTTGACCGTAAATTTAACTATCAAGACCGATTGCGGCGGGAGAAAAAGTTATATCAGTGAATTCGTATTCGAAAGAAGTTTTTAATTATGTAACTTTTTCTCCCGCCGCAGTCGGTCTTATTCGTTAAATTTATGGTCAAAGTTCAACCTCGAAAAGCGCGGGCGCACTATATTTTGGAATGAAGGGAGTATGATACTATGCACTACGGATGTAGTATCATACACTAATATCATATGCATGATACTATTATATGATACTTGCCATTACGACGAGCCTAAGAGGGCCTACATGCATGTGTACTAAGCATGCATAAGCGTGTGCTGACAGTTGATGCCAATTAGTGGCCATGTAATTAAGTAAACTTCCATCCCATCTCAGATCTCAGTATCTCACGTCACATGCACACGGGAGGGACCATGCATGTCGGTCAGTGTCCATTTGTTATATACGATTGACATTTGCTTACGGAGAGGAGGCTAACAACACATATAAAATTTGTCTTGATTTTTTTTTTTGACATTTCAAAATAATTTGGGCCCGGGAGCAAGTGCTACTCGAATTGAATTTCCCCACTTGTCACGGTTCCACCCCACCCTACATAACTCTGACTGGTCGACACCACTGACGCACATAAGGTCCTCGGCGGTATGTCACCTCTGGATTTTCTTCATTTTTTTAATCTACACAAAATTGATCATGTTGAAATGGGTAAGTAAATTGACTATGCCCAATTGGGACTGGTGTCGATGATGGAGGGGCGATGACGGCGGCGCGTATTCGCTTGCTCTAGTGATTGTAGTCGTCACTAAGTGGTTTATGGACCTGAATGTAATTTTTACCTCGAGTGTTCTTTGTACTGCCTTGGCAGTTGATGGATATATCGAAAAATTTCATGGAAAAAAAAAGAAGAGGAAGATGTTCATGAATTTCTTGAGATAGCCATGATTTGGACACGGTGGCTCTTTTGCTTGCGGAGATGGACGGGAGAAACAAGCAAAAGCATGCAGGTTCTAACGGGGCGTGTGAGAATCCACAAAAGATGTAGAAGGCCATGGCCACATTATGCATAATTACTTTGCAGAGTGCCCTGTATACCCGAGTATCTCTTCGGGAAATACTTCCAAGAAGAGAAATTGGCGTGAAAATGGTGCTCATATTCACAAACAGATAAGCACCTGTGAGTTGGTTGCATTATTTTGATGTGGAGGTAGAAACATAAAAATTTAAACTAGTGCTCCCTTGGTTTGATTTTATTCCGCATATAAAATTTGTTTGAAGTCAAACTACAGAAAATTTTGTCCAAATTTATATTAAAATTTATCAACATCTACAATTATAATGTTATATACTACTCCCTCCGTCTCAAAATAAGTATCTCAAGTTTAGTACAAAGTTGAGACATTTATTTTGGGATGGAGGGAGTATGAAAATTAATTTCATGATGCACCTAATGATATTGACTTTGTATTATGGATGTTGTTTTTTTTCCTATAAAGTTGATCTGACTTCACACAAATTTTACATGCGGATTAAAAAGAAACGGATGGGGTACTATGGCATAAAAATCTGAGTTAAAATGGGCTTCATATCCACAAAGAAAATATAAATAGAACTATAGAAATAAAAAATAAAAACTACAATTATAGAGAATCTTACTAGAGTAGAGCCAATAATGCTAAACATACAAAGAGTTGCACGCAATTACACGCTGATTAGGATTTTTTTCATCTACTAACCAATCACAAATTTGCCCCCCCCCCCCCCTTGATTTTCAGAGAGGTGGGCCGCCTCCCACCTATTGACCAATCAAATTAACCCTCTTTACAAAACCTTGTAACTCGTTTGTACGTGTAGCATTACTCGAGTAGAGCACCCTAAAAAAAATTTAAATTAAGGATTGCCCGTAAACTGGTTTCAGCGACTCCCATTATGAGAATGGGCTGGAGTTGCTCTTACCGGCTCTCGGTTTCCTTCTGGTGCATTCACCAGCAACAACATTTTCTTCGCCAGATTGGTAGACAAGCTTGTTGACACCCCATTTTGTTTATTTATAGCATCTACAGCCGGGCGTCTCAAACTTGTCTCATACGTTCGGCGGGCTGCCCGATCACCGTCCAGTCATTATTTTTTGACCCAGACGGCCCCTAAAACGGTCCACAAACGCCTGGACTAACCGGCACCCCTCAAATCCAGCCTAAATATGGAGCGGATATGGGGGCGCCCGGGCACATCCGCCACATTAGACCCGAGAGGCCAACCCCACACCAAATTGCACCGAATCCACCTTGAAGACCACCCGGATCCATTTGCTATCTCCTCTCTTCTTCCTCCTCTGCGCCGTCCATCTCGCGCTCCGCTACCGCGCCGGCTCCAAAACTGTTCGCAAGCTCTCTACTGGCAGCTCCGGAAGAGCCCTCCCGTCCTCGCCGGCCAGAACACCACCGTGGTACGTCCGGCAACTCTCTGGCTCCGCCTTGCACTTGATGTGATCGACACAATGTCTGACTGGAATTTTTTTTTATTTTGTTAGGTAAAACGATGGATTCCGATGATTCGTCGGACGAGGAGTATGGACAGACGGAGCTTGACCAAATGATTCAAGATGAGTTCTTTGATTCGTCGGATTCGGACGAAGAGGTGGACATGATTATGCTCATGAGCATGCAAGAGGAAATGGACCGGCAAGTGGAGCATATTCTCAACTTCAAGGGCTCAATCAAAGGGAGAAGAGTGATCAACCGGGACAGGGTGTCCGGAGCAAAGCTAATGCAAAAGGACTACTTTGCTCCCAAACCTACTTTCCCGGATGATCCATGGTTTCGTCCCCGTTTTTGCATGCGGAAACCATTGTTTTTGGGCATTATGGAGGGAGTGGAGGCACACGATGGCTACTTCAATCTCACAAGGGATTTCTGCGGCCAACTCTCTTTCTCGGCTAAGCGGAAGTGCATTGATGCTCTAAGAATGCCTGCACTTGGTACTGCTGCAGATGTCGTTGGTGAGATGGTCAGGATGGGGGAGAGCACGTGCCTGGAGACTATTGTCAAGTTTGTCCGCGCCGTGGTGGAGGTGTTTGGACCTGAGTATCTTAGAGAACCAACTACACATGACACAGAGAAGTTGTTGGCTATTGGAGAGGTAAGGGGGTTTCCAGGAATGCTCGGATCAATTGATTGCATGCATTGACAATGGAAGAACTTCCCCAAAGGTCTGCGGGGAATGTATCAATGTCACATCAGAGAGGCCACCATCATACTAGAAGCGATGACATCACATGACTTATGAATTTGACATCCTTTCTTTGGAATGCCAGGTTCTCACAACGACATTAACATGCTTCAACGATCTCCGTGTTCCGGAGGCTTTGCAATGGGGAATCACCGTCGTGTAACTACACCGTCAACGACCAAGACTACAACATGTGATATTATCTTGCTGATGGTATCTATCCTCAATGGGCGGCGTTTGTGAAGACAATATCCGAGCCGCGTGGCAATAATACAGGAAGCGGCTAGGAAGGATGCGGAGAGGGCATTTGGTGTGCTTCAAACTCGTTGAGGAATTGTGCGGAGCGCTGCAATGATATGAGAATCAGAAACTTTGTGGCAGCTGATGACATGTTGTGTTATTCTGCAAAATATGATTGTCAAGGATGAGGGTGATGGTGTAGCCCAAAACCATGATTTCGAAGCACCTCGAGAACAAGTTGAAATCCTGGAAGATCAAGATGCAGCTCAGCTGATGAACTTTCTACAGATGCATCAGAGTCTTCGAGATCAGCAGGTGCAACACGCAACTACTCAATGATCTTGTGGAGCACATGTAGACCCACAATGGCAACCAAGGAGACAATGCTTGAGTTTTGCATTTAACATAAATTTTATGTAAACGCTATCTATGCTTTGTACAAACATCTGCTATTTACATGCTCTTGTATGATCGATATGCATGTATTTGCATGGATTTGAGACTCCGGATTTGAGATATATGGATGTCGGGACGGAAATATGAGGGCCCGTCCGGATGCGCCTATGGGCATGGCCGGTCACGTCCGTGGGCATTTGAGGAGTCGGATTTGTCAATTCTGGCTATAGATACTCTTAACTTCCTATAAACACGAATGCTTGTCCTAAAAATGGCGACAGGTCAACAGGCGGTACAGTACAAAATAAACGATTGCGACCTTCGACCTGTCTAATACACAATTTCTGACCTGCCCTGCCTACTACAGTAGTACGCAATTTCTTCGGGCGGCCCAATTTCTTGCTTGTTTTTTTTTGCTTTTTTGCTGCAGATTTGTCATCAGTCGTATGCATGCGCGTCCGTCCGTCCGTTCGTAGTACAATATAAACAAGTGGTTGAGGTAAAATACAAGTAATACCAGATGCTGACGGCACGGGGATATGGACATCAACGAAGTGAAGTGGACATGCACGTCGACAAGGTGTGGCATGTCGAGCACAATTGAGAAACAGTATAATGCACCTACCTATGAGGCACCACGGCGATTTGACTGTCTCGTCCGTCGGATCCTCGAGCGTACGATGCTGATCAAACTTGGTCGTCGTAGGTCGTCCGCGCGCGTCACGCACCGTCTCGCGGGCCGCTGCTCCACAGAACGAGCTGGTTCTCCTCTTCGCACTCGGGCCTTCGAAGGCCCATGTCGTTCCGTAGGCGTTCTAGGGTTATCCTTCCCGATCGAACAGTTTCTGTGTTCCTTCCGCGCCGCCGTTTCTTTCTTCTGTTGCACAACTGCCTCCGCACCGGTGCCGTCTACCTGACCTGAAATTTTCCTCCGCAGCCCCTTCTTTACTGTCTTTTAATTTTGCGTCCTGCAGGGTTCTCAGTCAATTCCTCTTCCGTTTCTTCCCCTGCTGTGGCAGACGCGATGGCGCCATAGTACAGGATGAATCGGCCATCTGTATCCTGTAACTCGCTGGTAGTGATCATGTGTTTGCTTGTTGTTTTTTCATCTTTCCTTTGTCCTCCTATCTTGCCTCCGCCCTCCATGAACCTTTTGGCGTCCATGGGTCTTGCGTAAGGCTTGATCCCGTTGCCTTTTGCCCACTATACTTTCTCCTCTTTTGTCATGCGCTGCGCACGTATTACCAAGGTAGATTATTTACTGTTACTTGTTTTAGGAGTCGCCTTCAAAATTTCGCTCTTGGGGCTGGAGCTGGACACAGGTCACAGGGTGTGGGAGCTTCATTGGCGAGAATGGTTTCTACTAGATAGGTACCCTTCTTCCTCCTTCCACTTTATAATTCTTCCACCTTTTTAATTGGTTGTACACAGTATGCTATCTCTTCAGTTATTTTCCCTGCCGGGATTCCCTTATACTTCTTGCCATTTGTGCTCTGCTTTTAGTGTTTCAAATTCATGTGTGCCACAGGTTATACCTCATTAGCATAAAATGCATAAACATTCTTGAGTGCATAGTCAGGGAGCTGATGATTGTCTGTGACCGATAAAATGTTTTTTTCTAGCAGGTTTCAACACAGGCTGATCTATCTGCAACGCCGCAACAGAGTAACACTTCCAAAAAAATTGGGGTGTATGTCACCGTATACTGTAAGTTATTCTGTGTGATTCTTTTGTGCTTGGATTAGCGGGTAATAGCATGAGGTTTCTGGATCTCAGTGGAAGAATAATATTTCTGGAAAAAATGAATTACATGTCACTTGTTACCTTGCCCAATTTCTTGTGTGCACAAATTTTTTCTGCATGACTCGATTAAGAAAACACTTTTACTACCAGCTATCAACCCAGCACAAGGTTTCTAGAACTCACAAACAATATAGTCCAAATGTCCCGTGGCGACAAAAAGCAAGCAACTACCAAGTCAAATTTCCTGTAACCGGAAAAAAGGCCCCCTGTTACTCCCAAGGCGAAGGATGCCACACCTAATAGTGTCGTGCCTAATGCTGTCAATAGTCCACCAGGGTGCACTCGGAGCCACTGAAGCTCATGGATTAACATTGTCCTGCTCTAGATGATATTCTGATTTGTAGAAAACTAGACTGTGCCTTTCTTTTTGAGAGGAAATTAGATTGTGCTTTTGTTGGAACAAACACAGCATTATTCAGGATGTTCTTTTGGTTTCAATGTACTATGTTATTGTGAAATTAGATGATTCTTGATCATGCTACCTCCAAAAAGAACAGCCACTGGCCTGAATACATGGTCTCAGGGCATGGGGAAAAATAATCTAAGATTTTGAGGCTTTTGAGCCCACGGATGCCACAAACTGACAGAATCCTAATCGAAAAAACTAAAATGGAAATGCCTGGTATGCCATGTAGCATATATACCTCCTGCTAGGGTCGTCCTCCGACATAACACCGATGGTGCCCACACCAAAACCAGTCTCTGTAAGCCACCAAAGACCACATTGAACTGTTGGTTCCATAACTAAAATATAAAAAAAACACCACATATGCACGCAGGGATCCACTTCTAACACTGCAAGTTTGAATCATTCAAACTTTCTCAAAATTTTGAAACGTATAATTTTCTTTGATATTTATGTTGTTATTTTATTAATATGACCGGGCGCGGCAACGCGCGCCTTCATGTTCTAGTTGTGTGGATGGTATAAGTAGGAGCAGCAGTTCCGGGTCCGGTGACGCCACACACTCGGTTACATTTTGTTCCGGTTCTGACATGCGGGTCCAGCATGCCAGATTCATCGATAAATTAGCTCAACTATTTGTGTTTTTTGTTATAGCCTGCCACAAATTTGTTTTTTTAATACAAATATTGGTGGTTTTCTTACAGTCAGCTTATAGTCTTCGAAAGCACACCACCACCAACCCATGTGGTAGGAGTAGGATGACCATCCCTAGTGGCAGTGGGTCGCCATTGACTCTCTTAGAGAATTCCAAAAACAAACTATACTATTTTTAGTACATCAGTTAAGGCATCTCCAACCCTAGGCGCTAAGAGAGGGCGCCGGGAAAATGATCCCAGTTGATCGGCAGTTGCGGCATCAATTCCTTGCGTCGGACGCCGCATCGACGCAAAACAAAGCATCGAGTGCTAGTGTTTTCTTTCCTCACGAGATGACACACGGATCACTATATTCACCAGTGCTTAGCGCCGATGGTTAGCGTCTAGCGTTGGGATAGATGACGCTTGGTGCTTTAAAAAATTGGTATATACTTTTTTTCTGTTTAAGCGCTCAGATAAGCGCTCCTCATTGTAGATGCCCTTAGTGAACTGAGTATATTACTAATTGCATGCATTGCGCGAGCCATTCTTTATTTGCCTCATCAAAACAGCTCAAGAAATATATTTTGAATGAAACATAAGATATATTTAGTGATATGCGTACATCAAAACTAGACTGTTTTCTTTTAAATTTGTGAATATGTATTATTCTACTTTGAATCCGTTGCAACGCACGGGCACATTGCTCGTAAGTATATACATTCATGTTATCATGGAGTACTGCTTAACACGCCACACGATCGTGGCGAAGCTGGCGGGGCACGGGGCGAGGGTGCACACGTGCGCCTGGAGCGCGGCCGAGCTGGAGGAGTGCCGCCGCCGATGGGAGCCCACAAGCCTGGGGGCACGCCTCCCGAGTTTGTTGCTCCCTCGTGGCTCGTCAGGTCTTTTCCCAAAACTTCTAGGGTCTCTTTAGGTCCAGAAAAAATCGTCAAAAAGCTTCGTAGCCTTTGGACTCCGTTTGATACCTATTTTCTGAAAAGAGAAAAACAAACAAAAAATAGCAACTGACACTGGACACTAGGTTAACAGGCTAGTCACAAAAAATGATATATAATTGCATATAAAATATTCAAGATTGATATTATAATAGTATGGAACAATAAAAATTATAAATATGTCAGAGACGTATCACCACCCCTCCCTACATAGCTTCGATCATTCGACACCATCAACCCACACAAGGTCCTCAGCGGTATGCCACCTCAGGGTTGTCTTCATATTTTTATCTACAAAATTTATCATGTTGAAATGAGTAAGCAAACTTACGATGCCCAATTGACATTGGTGTCGATTAAATCATTCGAGGAGGAATATTTAAGGTTCATCGTCGGAGGTGGATGTTGATGAATTTCTTGAGATAGCCATGATTTGGACATGGTGGCTCTTTTGCTTGTGGAGATGGACGAGAGCAACAAGTGAAAGCATGCAGGTTCTCAACGAGGCGTGTGAGGATTCAACAGAACATGTAGAAGGCCATGGCCACATTATGCATGATTACTTTGCAGAGTGCCCTGTGTATCCCGGGTATCTCTTCGGGAAATACTTCCAAGAAGAGAAATTGGAGTGAAAATCATGCTCATATACACAAAGAGAATAGCACCTATAAGTTGCATTATTTTGGCGTGGAGGTAGAAACATAAAATTTTGAATTAATGCTCCCTCAGTTTCTTTTTACTCCGAACATAAATTTGTTTAAATATATGTTTTGTCCAAATTTATGTTAAAAATATCAATATCTGCAATATTGAAGGGTTTTTTTTTCAAGAAATACTTCCAATCTACTTGAATTCATCGAACATCAGGACATTACAAAGAACACAAGAAGCAATAGAAATTACACGATGTTGGTAGATTACCTAGCGATGACTATAAGCAATGGGGCGAGTTGATGGCTTGCCGGCCCCTCCCTCACCGGAGCCAGGTAAGCTTTGTTGTAGTAGACAGTCGGGAACTCGTCGTGCTAAGGCCTCAAGGGACCAACACACCTGTACAATAACCGTTGCTAATGAAGAGAAGCGTAGATACGATGGATCCAGTCTGAAGACACATGAACGTAGACAACCGAAGATCGGATCCATGCAAATCCACCACAGACAAATGTCGACTGAATCCCGTGGGATCCACTGGAGATAGACCTCTACATGCTCTCCGACGACTCTAGACGCACCGCCAGGATGGGGGCTAGGGCGGGAGAACCTTATTCCATCTTTTGGGAGCCGTTGCCACCTCGTCTTCCTAAGTAACACACACACACACACACACACACACACACACACACACACACACACACACACTCACACACTCACTCACTCCCTCACTCACTCACTCAAAATAACTTAAAAAGACATAAAACGGAGCCCTCGCACCGGCTATGGCCGGGATCCACCGCATCTTCATGGTTGTAAGGCCACATGAGACGAGGCGGATCAGCCTGGTGTCGGCGGGAGGCGGTGGAACACAGGGACTCGCTCGTGGAAGGAGAGGAGGAAAATGTTTCGTGGGGCCTACAATAGTGAAATTATATGGTATGAAAATTAATTTCACGATGTATCTAATGATATTGATTTCGTATTGTTAGTGTTGATTAAAATGAAACGGTCGGGTCGGAGTACCATGGAATAAAATTAGAGTTAAAATGGGCTTCATATCCACAAAGAAAATATAAATAGAAAAAAAAAACATAGAAACTACAGCTATAGAGAAACTACTACAGTAGAGCACCCTAAACAAAAATTAAGGATTGCCCGTAAACTGGTTTCCCTCTGGTGCATTCACCAGCAACATCTTCTTCGCCAGGTTGATCGGTAAGCTTGTTAACACTGCATTTCGTTTATTTAGCTTCCTAAACATAATTGCTTGTCCTGAAAATGATGATAGATCAACAGGTACAGTACAAAACAAACGAGCTTGACTTGTCTCACGCCGTCACACGTGCTCTTCGAGCTGTCCAATTACTTGCTTTTTGACTTGTCTCGCGCAGTTTCTTCGAGCTGTCCAATTTCTTGTTTTTTGTTTTGCTACAGATTTGTCATCAGTCGTGTGCACGCGCGCCCGTCCGTACGATAAACAAGTGGATGAGGTAAATGCAAGTAATACCCGATGCTGACGGGGATATGGACATCAACGAAGAGTGCACTGTGAATTTTTAGCGAAGACCCAGTTCATTGCTGAAGTGAAGTGGACATGCACGTCCATAAGGTGTGACTTGTCGAGCACAATTGTGTGGATGGTATAAGTAGGAGCAGCAGCTCCGGAGACGTCACACCAGGGCCGGCCCGAGCCATGGCGATGAGTGCGACGGCCCAGGGCCCAGCCTCAGCAGGGGCCCATGTATCTCTAGAAAGACTACAGTACACAAGAGAAGCAGGCCTGGCCCATAAAGAAGGAAAGAAGTCACGCACGAACAGCAAATCTTTATCCTCAACTCAAAAAAAAAAAGCAAATCTTTATCCTTCGCTGGCTCCTTGAATCACGCCCTCGTTCATCTCCCGTTCTCCATCTTCTTTCCCAATTAATTGCCCCAAGTTCCTAAGAGGCCGGGCCCCAACTCCCAAAGCTAATCAATGAATTTCTTTGGTTCCTCGCGTCCTATAAACAGCCCCAAGAAACCCGACGGACGGAGGCCAGCCGGCGACACACTCTGGTCCTGGGCCCCTGGGAAGAATGCGAGAGCAGCTTGGTCGTCCATCGTCAGTTAGCTGTGGTCAGCGTGTGAGGGCAAGCGATGCAGACGTGAAGTCCAGGCACTGTTGAAGCGAAGCAACAAAGCCATTGCTGATTCAGGTAATTTTTAGATCATAATTCCTTGATCTTTGTCTACTTATTTCTGTTATGATCAGTTGACATAATAATCAAAATTCGTGAGATGAACCATTGCTGATGTTTAACCTACTCAATTCCTCTTTTTTGTACAAATTGCAGTCATGTAAATTCTGCAGGTTGTGTCGTTGCATGAATTTTGATTATTGGATAGATGGAGCATGTAATTTCTTCTTATTTACTCCAAAACAAAGATTCAAGAATCAGGTGCTCTCTCCTTTTTTTTGTAAGAATGTTTCAAAAATGCAATTATCATCTGGTTGTGAGAAAAGTAAAAGTAGCTAACATGTAAATCAATTAACTGAATCTGAAAACGGTGCTACGTCCTTTACTGAAAGAAAAATTGAGTCTATTAAAAGGGCCCATTATATGAAGCTCGCACAAGGGCCTCTAAGATGCTAGGGCCGGCCCTGCGTCACACACACTGTTACATTTTGTTCCGGTTCTGACCAGCCGGTCTGGCATTGTCAGATTCGTCGATAAATCCACTCAACTGTTAGGCTGGCCGGTCGACGCCTATCACTGGCCAAAAAGACGGTGCCAGCAAAACGAAACATCTCACTGATCCAGCAAAAAAACTTGTCTCTGTGGCAAAACAAAAAACGGTGCCAGCAAATCGATCAAATGGACTGGTCGTCCGATTGCAAACGTTGGTCGGTGTGGATGCAACTTTTTCGCCGGCCGGTTCCAGCGCCGAGGCCGCCGTCTGCATCGCCGGCAATGCTGGTTGCACCTTTTCACCGGCATGGTTCCAGCAAAAAGCCAGCTGGTTGCAGCACCGAAGTGTATCGTCTCCATCACTGATGGATTGTTGTCTGGTCACCGCCATGGTTGTTCCAGTTGTGCCTTGCCACACCACCCGTTCAGAAAACCGTCCCATGGCCGTCAGCGCTCTCCATTTGCAACACCGCCTGACCACACTACCAATCCCGCATCCGTGGGGAGGTAGGAGCCTGCGAGAGCACCGCAGCAGGACAACTCGCCGTGGAAGATTGCCGTGGCGTGGCTGGCCATGGCTGGCAAGCAGTGGTTGCGGTGGGAGGAGATTGAAATTAGAAAGATTGGGGAACGAGTGGCTGCGCTCGACCAATAAAAGAATAAGAGGATGAGGGAAGGTGGCGGGGTGGACCCATATGCACACATGGAGCAATCTAAAGGGACGCGCGGCGCGGCCGGCCGAGGGTGGGCCGGAAGCCAACGTTTTCCTTTCTGTTATATCCTGCCCGAAATTTCCTTTTTTCTTCTATCTAATACGAATAGTGGTGGTTTTTCTTATAGTCAGCTTATAGTCTTCTTATAGTCTACGAAAGCACACCACCACCAACCCACGGGTAGGAATAGGACAACCATCCCTAGTGGATCGCCATTGACTCTCTTAGAGAACTTCAAAAAACAAACTACATAGAGCAACTTTAATGGGACGACCCATTTTGTCCGTGGCCATCTGTTTGGGTCGGCGCGGACAGAAAAGGCGGCCCAATGCGCCAACCCAAACGGACGCGCGTCCGCTTTTCGTACGCGGGCGACTCATTCCCGGCTCATTTTTTAGCCTGATTTGCGTCGGCGCGGACACGCGACAGACGCGCGCGCGCTCGCCTACTCCTGTCCCCGGGCCTGCTCGTCTGTGGCACATTGGCCTCCCCTCCCCCGGCAAACAAGCAACCCTCGCCCCCGCCTCCTCCGTCACCGACGCCGCCGCCCATTTTGCCGGCGACTCTTTCAGCTGCCGCCGCCTCCACATTCGCCCAGCAACGCCGCCCCTGCCCCCAGTCGCCCGCCGCCGCCGTTTTGCCGCCGGGGAGCAAGCTGGTTCCCGCCGCCGCTTCCCCCACCGCCCAGCCGCCCGCGACCAAGAAGACGCCTCGCCGCCCCCGCCACATACGACCGGCACGCTCGTCGGACGCCGTCACACTCGTCGGACACCGGCCGGGCAGCTAGCTGGTCTGTGGGCGCCGCGTCTCCCCTCGCCGGCCGTCTCCTTCTTCGACGCCCGCAAGCTGTTCGACAGTTTGCCAAGGTACGAAAATGGACTCCACCGACGAGTTCTTTTTCCACAATTTCCTTTGCGACTCCGAAGATTCGTTGTCTGACGACGAGGAGGAGATATTGGCTGCCGTGTTGGTCCATCACCACCTCAACAACTAGCGGCCGTTGTTCCGTGGCTCCATTCCGGGCCACCTTCAGGCGTTGAATCGTAACCGGGAGAGCGGGCATTTCCTTCTCTGGAAGGACTACTTTGATACAACAAACCCGTTGTTCAAACATCACAAATTCCGCCGCCGGTTCCGTATGAGTAGGCATGTTTTCAACCGTATTAGAGAGGGAGTGGTCGGCTATGATGACTACTTCGAGTGCAAAGAGGATGCCGCCGGTTCTGTATAAGTTCTGCAAGGCTGTGATTGCTGTGTTTTGCCCTGAGTACTTGAGAGAGCCGACAGCTGAAGATACAGCCTGTTCGTTGGCGATGAATGCTAGCAGGGGCTTCCCGGGGATGCTTGGCAGTATAGACTGCATGCACTGGGAGTGGAAGAACTGCCCTTCTGCTTGGCAAGGGTGGTATAAGGGACATGTCAGGGCTTGCACTGTCATACTAGAGGTCGTGGCGTCTCAAGATCTCTGGATCTGGCACTCTTTCTTTGGCATGGCTGGATCACACAATGATATCAACGTGCTTCAGCACTCGCCGGTGTTTGCTAGGCTTGCCGAAGGCAACAGCCCACCGGTGAACTTTACTGTCAACGGCCACAATTACGACAAAGGGTACTATTTGGGTGACGGTATCTATCCTCAGTGGACCACTATTGTAAAGACAATACCCAACCCTGTCGGAGAGAAAAGGAAAAGATTTACCCAAGAGCAAGAGAGTGCTAGAAAGGATGTCGAGCGTGCCTTTGATGTTTTGCAATCTCGATGGGGCATCGTTCGGTATCCTGCTAATACTTGGAGCATGCAAAAACTATGGGAGGTGATGACTGCTTGTGTGATCATGCACAATATGATCGTAGAAGACGAGCGCCCGGAACGTCTATACGATCGAGGCTTTCAGTTTCAGGGTGAGAATGTTGTGCCTGAGCATGGAGTAGCGGCAACATTTGAGCAGTTCACTCAGTTTCATGAAGACATGCGTGATTGGGAAACTCACGTGCAACTGCAAAATGATTTGGTTGAGCATATGTGGACTCATGTTGGTAACCAATAGATGTATCTTTTTTTATTCGTTTGCAAAACTATGTGAAATATTTTTATTTTTATTTAGCCTGTAAACTATACTATTTATTTGGGCGGACTATTTTGTTTGTTAAATTTTCATTTCACAATATGTTGAATGCAATGTAAAATTGGACAGCCAGTCGGCCACGCCTGCACATATGGGTCGGCGCGTTGGGCGCGCTACCGACCCATATGAAAAACAGGGCGGACGCCGGGCGGGCGGCCGACCCAAACGAACAAAAAGCAGACGAAATCGCCGTCCGTTTGGGTCGGTAAGTTGGAGTTTCTAGTAATAGTCATCAATCAGTGAAGTGAGTATATTACTAAGTGCATGCATCGCGCGAGCCATTCTTTTACCAAGTAATACAGTATTTTTGGGGGGCAGATCCCACGAGGTGTACTTTTATTTTGCGAAGATGCCAGGAGGGTGTTGACCTTTTCATCTGACGATCCAGATCGCGTCCCACAGAGAGTGCATAAAGATGGAGGGGATATGTTGCCACTCCACAACACAAAGTATCAGAACGCGCGCGCGCGCACAGAGAGAGAGAGAGAGAGAGAGATCAAGAGAGAGATGGCAGCCAGCAGCATGAGCAGGGACGAGAGGTGGAGCCTGGCCGGCGCGACGGCGCTCGTCACCGGCGGCAGCAAAGGGATCGGGTACGTACGCAGTCGCATAATCTAATCACCTAGCTTACGCACGAGGATGCTAGTTCATGTGCTTAACTGCGCGGCGGCATCCATGGATGAAACACAACACAGTCACGCGATCGTGGAGGAGCTGGCCGGGCACGGGGCGCTGGTGCACACGTGCGCCCGGAGCGCGGCCGAGCTGGAGGAGTGCCGCCGCCGGTGGGAGGCCAAGGGGCTCCCGGTCACCGTCTCCGTCTGCGACGTCTCCCTACGCACCCACACGGTGCAGCTCATGGAGACGGTTAAGCAGGTCTTCGACGGCAAGCTCGACATTCTGGTAACCAACTATCTCAGCGTAGTTTTTTATTTTTATTTTTGCCGACAAAGGCCGCTTTTTATCGGCTCGTAATAAGCATCAAGGGATACAAACACAATAAAAACACCTGAAATCTCCAAGCGCTGGTATGTGCTATGCAGGTGAACAACGCGGCGCAGATTGTTGCCAAGGCGAGTGTGGAGTGGACATCGGAGGAGTACTCACACCTCATGGCGACGAACCAAGAGTCATACTTCCACCTTAGCCAGCTCGTGCACCCCTTCCTCCTCAATGCCACCATAGCCGGAGGAGGTAGCATCGTCAACATATCCTCCCATGCCGGCTCACTTGGCTTCCCTGGCCTCGCGCTCTACAGTATGGCAAAAGGTACCCTATTGCCTCTTTTTCAATTTTTGGTGATTGCTTACCAAGCAAAGCAAGCCGCTTGGTGTACCCTACTGCCTCTGTTTTCCGAACTTTTGAATTTCACAAGTCCGAGAAAAATGTAAAATCTACTTTTGAATACAAATTCTTACGCATGAATCTAAGTATTCAATCTAAATATATCTAAGATATCAATAGTCAAAAATTTAAATTATGACTCTATCCTTGTACCGAGACGACGATATTCTTAGATGCTATCTAATGAATCTAACTATTTGTAAAGATAATCATACTAAAATCTCAAAAGTTAGAATGTGCTAATTGGAATATACAGATATTTTTGAGAAGTTTTGAATTGATGGTATTCATAGCTGCAACTCAATCCATATTTCAATTGAAACATCAAAATTACATCTCCTTTATATCATTAATATACCGTCTGGCATGCATGCAGGAGGAATCAACCAGCTTACAAGGAGCCTTGCTACAGAGTGGGCCCAGAACAAGATCCGGGTGAACTGTGTCGCCCCTAGCGCGACTAAGACCGACATGTTAAACAGTGTACGTGCCGTCAGATTCTACATGAGAATGTGTTATAGAAATGAATAAGTTGAACTACTTTAAGTAAATAGTTATATGATGTACATGCAATAGGATACTTTTCTACTATCGTTTTCCAAGAAACAGTTTAACTCAAGCCAACTGATATTGCTGCCACGCATGGCAAGATGTCGATGACTGATCACTATACGTGAATGAAACAGCTAGGACCGGAGATCATAGAAAACGAGTTGGCCAGGACTCCGATGCGGCGAGCAGGCGAGCCAGCCGAGGTGGCGACTGTGGTGTCATTTCTCTGCATGCCGGCGGCGTCCTTCGTCACCGGCCAAGTCATCACCGTCGATGGTGGTCGGACCATTAGTGGTTAGTCAATTAAGAGTACCTTGCGAATAAGCCCCTGTGTGTGTTGATCACAAAGAGCGACAAAATCCAACAATCCAAAGACATTTCGTGGTACGTAGGCAGATCGAAAAGCATGTGTAACAGCGTGAGGTAACTATTGTATTGAAGTGAAAGAAAGGCAAACCGTATAAATAATTGCTACATGGGTGTTAATTACTCCCTCTGTACCGAAATACTTGTATCGGTACAGAGGGAACTACTCCCTCCGTTCATTTTTGTAAGATGTTTTAGATATTTAAGACAACACCTAAAATAGTTCAATTTCAGTTGTCTTAAACGTCTTACAAAAGTGCACAGAGGGAGTAGTATATTTACTTAAACAAGTGTTTGCCCTTTTCTATAAGATAACCGTGTATTTCCTATGCATATCTTTTATAACACTAAGCTTCCTAATTTTAAAGGGTCCACATTCAATTGAGATCTTTAATTGTTATTGGGTCACCCGATTTTGACTGGGTCAATAATTTATCAAAGCCATCTCATTCAATTCCTTTATATTATACACCATGCTTCCTAATTTTTAAAGCCTCGCAACTAATTGAAATCTTCAATTTAGAATTGGCTCAACATGATTTTGACCAGGTCAACAATTTCTCAACGGCTATCTCATTCAATTCTTTTAGTTCACTATATTCCCATTTTGAAACTCTTTCATTTAATTAAGGTATTCAATTTTAGATTTGATTTATGATTTTGACCAGGCCAACGATTTTACAAATCAATCAGCAGCAACCGGTCTATAAAAACATATCAATCTCGCGCACCTCCCATCACCTAGAAAAAAGAAGCGTCATCATGTGATGCTGTAGCATCAATATAGTACATGCAGCGACCGACACAGAAATTTCTCCACATCAATATACGTTAGTTAGCAGATGATACAAAAGCACACCACAAAGGCCTATCAAATTACCGCATAATAAATAAAAATAAAACACACTCAATCATTTCCCCTACCGCCAAACAAGATATTTCATCAGTTTCAAAATATAAAGGGTATTGGTTTTTTGGGAATTCAAATTTTTTTAACTTTGACCAAGTTTAGAGAAAAAATATCGATATCCATAATATTAAACAAAAAATTATGAAGAGTCTTCTCATGATGAACGTAATCATACCGATTTGATATTATGAATTTTGATATATTTTCCTACAAATATGATGGAACTTAAAAGGTTTGACTTTTAGAAAAGCAATGCACCTTATATTTTGAAAGAGTGTGTATCTTTTTAAGAAACTCAACAACACCAATGGCGCAGCAAAGCGCGCCCAACTCTTCTAGTATATCTCTAATCGTTAGGCTGAAATACAGGAACACTATTTTTTAGATAAAAGATACAATTTTATTCATTAATTGATAAAACTACAACAGAACAAAGTACACATAAAGAGCAAAGATCACTTGTACAACCAAAAGTTACATTAAAATTTTCGAGGTAAAGTCCTTACCTCTGGTCTGGCTCTATGAACGTCGTCATGAGATCCACGACAAGGCACGCCACCCCGCCTAATTCAGCCAACCCTTCCTGCCTACTTATGCTCGGTATCGCCATCTTCTCTCTGCCCCTTCATTGTTGCCTGGGATGATCCAGTTCTCGCACCACTCCCGCCGCTGCACCACTCCCACATGTTCCGAGCCACGCCATCCCTCCTTCCCATGAACATGAACATGTTGCCGCGCCTCCTCTCCTCCGCATATAGCTCTAGCCGATTAACGCCATTGACGCACACAAGGTATTACCTCTTTTTTTCTTAGATAGTATGCCACCTCTTTTCTTCTTCTTTTTTCCAGCAATCAGATCATTTTGAAATGAGTAAGCACGTTGACGTTGTTCAGTGACATTGATCTCAATGAAAAATCATCCGAGGAGGAATGTTTAGGATTCATTGACCGGAGGATGGCGATGAATTCTTGAGGATGATGATGATTTGGGTACGGTGGCTCTTTTGTTTGCGGAGATGGACGAGGGCAACAACTCAAAGCACGCATGTTCTCAACCGGGGTGTGTTATTCTTCGCAACATATTAGAACCATCGCACGTGTGATTAATTTGCAGAGTCCGTGTATCCCGAGCATCTTTTCAGGAGACGCTCCAGAGCAGAAAATCGGAATTAAAATGAGGTTCATATGAGAGATGAGCGCCCCGAAAGTTTGAATTATTATGATTTGGGATGAAAACATTAAAGTTTGAATTGCTGTGATATGAATTTGAAGTTAAAATGGGCTTCATATGCAAAAGAAAAGAAGGCAAATAAAAAAATCTAGGAATTGCAGTAATAAATAATCTGACAAGGCAAAACAGCCTGAAATCCAAAAGCTTTTATGGATTGACTATAAAGTGATTTTATGGTCTTCCATTAAGAGAATCTGCTAGGGTTGCACTCAGATGACCAAAACACAGTTTCTTCCCAAACAATCCAGCAGTGCGGACGAAGGAATGATCGGCGATCAGACTGAGACCGACACGCAGTCACGCAGTAGCGTACAAAAAGGACGACCGACTTGCGTCCACAGCAGCTTGGCTGGTCGTCTCAGGCGTGCTTTTCCGAACTGCCCTACGCAATTTCTTCGAACTTTCCGGTGTCTTCTTCCTTTTTGTTCGCTCTTGCAGATTTGTCGTCAGTCCTGGCCACGCGCGAGCGTCCGTACAATAAACAAGTGGCCGGCGCAAAAACAAATAAAAATAACAGCAAGCTATAGTGGATGCCAACAGGGACATGCTCGTCAACAGGTCGATGCCGACGAGGACGTGCGCGTCAACAGAGCGTCAGCATTATAGCATCTCCAACAGGCGCCCAAAAACTACTCCGCACGATAAAGGGTCGGGCGCGCGCTCGAAAAAGCTATCGCATGCTGCAATTTGATGTGCCGGATTGCGCGTGTTTTAAAATTTATACCGCGTGTTTTTTTTACGCGCGTTTTTGAGCATCTGGTAAACCAATGTTGAGTCCCAATCGGTGCGCTAAAAGTGCTGCAGTGATGCTCTCCGTGTGGAAGGATTAGGATAGCATGCATAAATAGCTGCACCAAGCTCCCTCCCACGGCGCCATCGTAGTCGTAGAGGCAGCAAAAATCTAACCGTCGATCCATCGACCATGTCTGGATGGTGGGAGAAGGACGAGCCCAACGGCTCCAAGGCGGTGAGCCTGCTGCTCCGCCTCTCCGCGCTCATCCTGGCCCTCGCGTCGGCGGTCATGATGGCCACGGCCGACGACTGCACCATCGCCGGCGCGACGCCCACGGCCGTCACCTACCGGGACTACGGCGCTTTCGTGTACCTCGTGGGGGCCAACGTGGCCGCGGCCGTGCTGGAGGCCGCGGCCGTCTACCTGCAGCTCAGCGGCGCCGGTGACGATGACGACGACGGGGGCAGCCCGCTCCCAGGGATCATCCTGGTCGTCGTCGACGTGCTGGCGCAGGCGCTGCTTTACTCGTCGACGGGCGCCGCGTACGGCGCGGTGGTCGGCGTCGACGCCTGCGTGGCGTTCGGCGCGCAGGTGGGGCGGGCCAGGCTGCTGTCCCTTGGCGCCAGCGTCTCCCTCGGCCTCGCCGCCGTCGTCAAGGACGTCTCGCTGCCGTTCAATGTCTGGCCCGGCTCGTCGGACTGAGATGCCGGACGGCCAGCCCAGAGAACCGTGCGCCGTGTTAGTGTGTATGCGTGCATGGTACAGTACAGAGTATGTGGCAACTGTAACTGTAAGCATCCTGTACTGGTTGGCTATTGATCACGAGACTTATTCCACGAGGGTTTTCTATCTTTCCGTAGAAGAAAGAAGGCCGTCTAGCCGACCCAAGGGCGACAAGCTTTCTTGGCAACGTTTTTTGGCGGCTTCCGCCGACGACCTCTTGATCGCTGGTGATGATGAGGTCAATCGAAATTATACCTGGCCGTGGGCAGCCCGGCCTGAAAATCCCGGGCCAGGCTGAGCCCGGGCATGCCATCGGGTTGGGTTTGGCTCTTAAAATTGAGCCCGACAGGTAGATCGGACGGCTCGGGCTTATGGGAAACGGGATTTTAGCCGTGGTCGGGCCTGGCCGACTGGACCTCTTGGGCCTGATTTACTAGGCTCGACGGTCAGCCCGGACCGGGCTCGGGCCTGGGTTTTCAGCATCGGGCTTTTTTTTGCCTGGCCCGAGGTATGCCTAAGTATAATCAAAGCTTTTGTGGGCAGCCGTCTGTAGCTTTATAAGATTAGCTAGGGTCCTATTAGTTTAGGTTTTGGTCGTTCCGCGTCTTGCCTTGGACGACGGCGACGGGGCATAGTAAACTGTGCATGTCGTGTGATTCCAGATTACTGTAAAATTAGACAAAATGTAATTAACAAATAATTATACATCAACAATAAATTTGTAGCATAATTTACATTATCATACATGACAAGCATGAATACCCTTTTGTAACAGGAAGCATCAAAGTACCTTGAATATCAAAGAGCAAGAAACCATAGTAGAAATGGATCAATCAGCCTTACAATGTGTATGGTGGTAATCCACAAGGCCATATCAAAGCTCCTGCTTACTTATCTCACACCTCTCATCCATACTCATTCGTTGTAGCCATATATGATGTTTACATTTCTAATTTACACAAATAAAATTGGTTGTAGATTGTCCACTTTCATCAATCAACTCTTTGTAGCCCTAGGGTTGGCCTCCTTGAACCACCGATGCTTGAGCGCTTGCTCCGCCGTGAGCCTCTTCTCTGGGTTGCATCGTAGAAGACCGCTCAAGACCTCGAAACCAGCCTCTGACAACGTCGGCGGGCCTTTGATCCTGACCTCAGCCGGACATGGGAACTTGTTGCGCAGAAAGCTTCCAGGTTGACATCCGCCGGGCAGACGGCGTCCATCGTAGCCTGACCACTCTTTGATGTCAGCTGTGCCGAGAAGGCCCAAGATCTCGCTGAGGTGCTCCGCATCAGACCTCCCATGGAAAGGGTGCTTGCCGGCGAGGAGCTCAGCCATCATGACGCCAAGAGCCCACGAGTCGACATGCTCGTCGTAATCCGTGCACCCAAGAAGGAGCTCTGGCGCGCGGTATCCCCGTGTCCCGACGGGGTTGGAATAGGGCGGCCCATCGGCCATGCTGCACGACAGTCCAAGATCACAGATCTTGAGGTTCCCGTGGCTGTCGACAAGCACGTTGTCCGGCTTGAGGTCACGGTGCATCAGGCCGAGGCGATTCATCCTCCTCACACCGGCGCAAAGTTGTCTCATGAGCAGGCGAACCTCCAGCTCGGTGTGCCTCCTTCCGAAGCGGACATGCTTCATGACGTACCTAAGGGTCGGCCCCACAAACTCCATGGCGAGGAAGGCCTCGCTGCCGAGGTGGCCGGAGGCGCGCGACTGCACGATGGATGGGTGGCCACTGCACGCCTCGAGGGCGCTGACCTCGGCCGCGAAGTCGGAGAGGTAGCGGCCGGCGTCGCCGTCGTCGCTCGCACGGAGGCACTTCATCGCCACGATCTCTCCTGTGCAGCGGTCCCTGGCCCGGTAGACGACGCCAAAGGTTCCTGCGCCGATCACCTCGAGCCGGTGGAAGCGGCCGCTGCCTGGGGGAGTGGCCGGCGCTCTTTGACTCTTGCTCGCCACCGGTGTGGCCGCGACCGCGTCGTCTAGGGCAGCGACGCCCATAGGCGGCCGGGTTGCAGTCGACCACCCCATATCTCGCCGGGACAAATCCTTGTTCGATCGATCGACTGGTGGCGGAGACAAAAGCTAGATAGACGGAGGGAGAGGATGAGAGACTGATTTTGCTTCTCTCACACAAGGCCGTATGCCAGCCTATGTATATATAGACCGCCAGCGCCAGGACGCTAACATTACACGGCTCGGAGACGGAAATATAATCAAAGTCGGACACGGACCGCTCAACTCGTGCTTGTTTGAAACCCTTGTCATGTTAATCCGGTTTAGGCTAGCTAGCTTAAGCCTAACGCTTAAGCTAATTAGGATCCTAATTCCTACGTAAGGTTAGTTCCTTTGCGTCCAGATGTAGTGACGCATGCATCGATCATGGAACGCAACGCATGCATGCACACAATGACACAGCCCTCGTATCGTGAGAGTGAACCGGTCCATGCATGCATATGCCACCCGAGACACGCTTACATTACGTACGGCCGGCCGCTTTCGGAGTGCAAAAGGCACTCTTGTTCTTATAGAAAAAACAGATCCAGCGTGAATAAGATAGTTATTGCAATATAAATATCTAAAATGTTTACATTTATATCATGGACTTTTTAGGGTAATATAAATATCTAAAAAAATGGTGGGTTTTGAGTAAGGTTTGTCGTCATTTTAAGTACTAGATGAATTCCTCGCGCGTTGCCTGAAATTTGTATAAAATAAAAACTGTGTTGAACTACTCAACCTAGCTAGTATCTTTATGATTTCTCCTTTAGCAAGATAATTTGTTTGCCAACATTTTTTTCAAAAAAAAATGTGTGTCTTTGTATATATAAGTCTAAAATGGAGCAAAATGAAACAAAATATACATGGATCAATTTTATTTCATGGAGCACCGTAGTGTGAGCTACATGCGTCACACTACATGCATGTGTCAAGTGACTTCAGTACTTTAAGCACGTCAGTTACTGCATGCATATTTGCATGCATGCGTCGGTTACCATATGCGCTTGGTGCAGCTGCTTTTAACGTGTAGATCGGATGACAATTATAGATAAATCTAGCATATCCAATGTCTAAATTAATTTGGGTGATGTGGCTCAAAAAGAAGACAGAGAATTCCTAATAGTGGGGGCTAGTTATTTAGATATAGTAGATTTATGACGCTCCAACAAATACAGAAACAAAATCTACACACTATAGTACTCCCTCCATTTTTAAAATAAGTGTCGTGGTTTTTTTTGCGAGAAACTCTCGATCTATTCATCTTCCATCATGGCAGTACAATGAACACCAGAAATAATGAAAATTATATCCAGATTCATAGACCACCTAGCTAGCGACGACTACAAGCACTGAAGCGAGCCGAAGGCGTGCCGCTGTCATCGTCACTCCCTCGTCGGAGCTGGGCACAACTTGTTTTAGTAGACAGTCGGGAAGTCGTCGTGCTAAGGCCCCACAGGACCAACGCACCAGAACAACAACCTCACACAACACTTATTTTCGACGGAGGGAGTGCTAATTTGTTGTCGAAATACTAACTTTCAAATTTATATGTGGTGTTGTTTGAGATTAAAAATAGAGAGAGAAACGTTTACTAAGTGAATACTAAGGGCATCTCCAGCCGTTCGGCCCCCAGGGCGCCTAAATAGAGCGGTCTGGGGGCGTGCCGGCGCTAGTTCGGCCCCTGGGGGTAACCTAGCTCCCAGTCACGCCCCCAAGCGCCGGCCCCAGGATGCGGGAAATTTAAACTTGGTCGTTCCCGCTCTCAAAAGACGCCACAAATCCGGCGATCAGACGTAGTCTGGCGTTACAAAAAACAGAGCGCCACACACGCCGCAGGTTCGCGTGCGCAATGATTCACTCGGCGAGGTCGGCTCCAGGCGTTGGCGGAGTCGGCGTGCGCGGGCTCAGCGGTGTCGGAGCTGCTTCGGTGTTGGGCTGTGTCGGCGCGGCTTCGGCACTGCTGGGCGGCGATGTAGAGGCGTCGTTCGGGCTTGGCGTCCGTGTCGTGGGCGCGGGAGCTTGCGTCGTCGGCGTCGCCTTGGAGCCGCGCTACATGTAGACGCCTTTGAAGTAGGGGTCGACGAGCTTCCCCTCGTCGAACTCGGCCTTGATGCGGTCCCAGTACGTCTCCAAGCTCTGATTCGCGCCGGTGGTCGGGTCGAGGCAGACGACTTTCCATGCTTCGGCGAGGCATTCCTCCTCCTTGGACGTCCACTTGATGCGCGGTTCGCCAGACCTAGCCGCCCGCTTCTTCTTCTTCTGGCGCCCCTTCGTCGGAACAGGAGCCGGCTCCTCCTCCTCCTCCTCCTCCTCCTCGTCCTCCTCCTCCTCCTCGGGTTCCTGCGCTTCGTGCGCGTCCTCGCCGTAGACGTAGTCGAGCTCGGCCTCCATGTCGCCGCTGAGATCCACTACCTCGTCCTGGGTGGCGAACCCGGGAGACGCGGCGGCCGCGGTCGATCCTGTCGCGATGATGTCGTCCATGTCGGCTCCCGTGTCGTCGGTGTCGCCGAGGTGCGAGAAGGGCAGCGGTCCACGGTAGAGATGGGGCGTCGGTATGGACGCGTAGGCGGCGGGCGGCGAGTAGTTGTATGGAGGGTACTGCACGCCGACAAAGGCGATGAGGGTGTGCGCGCCGCGGGTGGCCATGAGGGAAGGTCATGTTTGGGTTGAAACCACAGTGCGCGTCGCCGTCGGCGTAGCCGGGCGACGACGAACCCCATGGAGATCTGACGCCTTGTTGTCCCCAGGGCGCATACTGGGCGTGGCTGACGACGGGTGGATTCATCATCCCCGCCTGGTCGACCGATGAGGAAGACGCCGCCGCGCGCGCCGCGTTGTCGCGGGCCTTCTTGGCCATGGCTGAAGGAAATATGCCCTAGAGGCAATAATAAAGTTATTATTTATTTCCTCATATATCATGATAAATGTTTATTATTCATGCTAGAATTGTATTAGCCGGAAACATAAACATGTGTGAATATATAAACAAACAGAGTGTCACTAGTATGCCTCTACTTGACTAGCTCGTTAATCAAAGATGGTTATGTTTCCTAACCATGAACAAAGAGTTGTTATTTGATTAACGAGGTCACATCATTAGTTGAATGATCTGATTGACATGACCCATTCCATTAACTTAGCACCCGATCGTTTAGTATGTTGCTATTGCTTTCTTCAAGACTTATACATGTTCCTATGACTATGAGATTATGCAACTCCCGTTTACCGGAGGAACACTTTGTGTGCTACCAAACGTCACAACGTAACTGGATGATTATAAAGGTGCTCTACATGTGTCTCCAAAGGTACTTGTTGGGTTGGCGTATTTCGAGATTAGGATTTGTCACTCCGATAGTCGGAGAGGTATCTCTGGGCCCTCTCGGTAATGCACATCACATAAGCCTTGCAAGCATTGCAACTAATGTGTTAGTTGTGAGATGATGTATTACGGAACGAGTAAAGAGACTTGCCAGCAATGAGATTGAACTACGTATTGGATACCGACGATCGAATCTCGGGCAAGTAACATACCGATGACAAAGGGAACAGCGTATGTTGTTATGCGGTCTGACCGATAAAGATCTTCGTAGAATATGTAGGAGCCAATATGGGCATCCAGGTCCCGCTTTTGGTTATTGACCAGAGACGTGTCTCAGTCATGTCTACATTGTTCTCGAACCGTAGGGTCCGCACGCTTAACGTTACGATGACAGTTATTATGAGTTTATACGTTTTGATGTACCGAAGGTAGTTCGAAGTCCCGGATGTGATCACGGACATGAAGAGGAGTCTCGAAATGGTCGAGACATAAAGATTGATATATTGGAAGCCTATATTTGGACATCGGAATCGATCCGGGTGAAATCGGCATTTTATCGGAGTACCGAGGGGTTACCGGAACCCCCCGGGGGGTTAATGGGCCTTCATGGGCCATAAGGGAGAAGAGATGGGCCGGCCAGGGCAGGCCGCGCGCCCCCTCCCACCCTAGTCCGAATAGGACAAGGAAGGGGGGGCGGCGCCCCCCTTTCCTCTTCTCCCTCCCCCTTTCCTTCTCCAACAAGGCAAGAGAGGGGGGAGTCCTACTCCCGGTGGGAGTAGGACTCCTCTAGGCGCACCCCTTGGGGGCCGGCCGCACCTCCCCCTCCCTCCTTTATATACGAGGGCAGGGGGCACCCTAGAACACACAAGTTGATCTTCGTGATCGTTCCTTAGCCGTGTGCGGTGCCCCCCTCCACCATATTCCACCTCGGTCATATCGTTGTAGTGCTTAGGCGAAGCCCTGCGTCGGTAGAACATCATCATCGTTATCATGCCGTCGTGCTGACGGAACTCATCCCCGAAGCTTTGCTGGATCGGAGCCTAGGGAGCGTCATCGAGCTGGACGTGTGCTAAGAACTCGGAGGTGCCGGAGTAACGGTGCCTGGATCGATCGGACCGGGAAGACGTACGACTACTTCCTCTACGTTGCGTCAACGCTTCCGCTTCGGTCTACGAGGGTACGTAGATAACACTCTCCCCTCTCGTTGCTATGCATCACCATGATCTTGCCTGTGCGTAGGATTTTTTTTGAAATTACTACGTTCCCCAACAGTGGCATCCGAGCCTAGGGTTTTATGGTTTGATGTTATATGCACGAGTAGAACACAAATGAGTTGTGGGCGATATAAGTCATACTGCCTACCAGTATGTCATACTTTGGTTCGGCGGTATTGTTGGATGAAGCGGCCTGGACCGACATTACGTGTACGCTTAGGCGAGACTGGTTCTACTGCCGTGCTTTGCACACAGGTGGCTGGCGGGTGTCAGTTTCTCCAACTTTAGTTGAACCGAGTGTGGCTACGCCCGGTCCTTGCGAAGGTTAAAACGGCATCAACTTGACAAACTATCGTTGTGGTTTTGATGCGTAGGTGAGACTGGTTCTTGCTTAAGCCCGTAGCAGCCACGCAAAACTTGCAACAAATAAAGTAGAGGATGTCTAACTTGTTTTTGCAGGGCATGATGTGATGTGATATGATCAAGGCATGATGCTAAATTTTATTGTATGAGATGATCATGTTTTGTGGTTTTGGTGCGTAGGTGAGACTGGTTCTTGCTTAAGCCCGTAGCAGCCACGTAAAACTTGCAACAAACAAAGTAGAGGACGTCTAACTTATTTTTGCAGGGCATGATGTGATGTGATATGGTCAAGGCATGATGCTAAATTTTATTGTATGAGATGATCATGTTTTGTAACCGAGTTATCGGCAACTGGCAGGAGCCATATGGTTGTCGCTTTATTGTATGCAATGCAATCGCCCTGTAATGCTTTACTTCATCACTAAGCGGTAGCGATAGTCGTAGAAGCATAAGATTGGCGAGACGAAAACGATGCTACGATGGAGATCAAGGTGTCGCGCCGGTGACGATGGTGATCATGACGGTGCTTCAAAGATGGAGATCACAAGCACAAGATGATGATGGCCATATCATATCACTTATATTGATTGCATGTGATGTTTATCTTTTATGCATCTTATCCTGCTTTGACTGACGGTAGCATTTTAAGATGATCTCTCACTAATTATCAAGAAGTGTTCTCCCTGAGTATGCACCGTTGCGAAAGTTCTTCGTGCTGAGACACCACGTGATAATCGGGTGTGATAGGCTCTACGTTCAAATACAACGGGTGCAAAACAGTTGCACACGCGGAATACTCAGGTTATACTTGACGAGCCAAGCATATACAGATATGGCCTCGGAACACGAAGACCGAAAGGTCGAGCATGAATCATATAGTAGATATGATCAACATAGTGATGTTCACCATTGAAACTACTCCATCTCACGTGATGATCGGACATGGTTTAGTTGATGTGGATCACGTGATCACTTAGAAGATTAGAGGGATGTCTATCTAAGTGGGAGTTCTTAAGTAATATGATTAATTGAACTTAAATTTATCATGAACTTAGTCCCTGATAGTATCTTTCTTGTTTATGTTGATTGTAGATAGATGGCCCGTGCTGTTGTTCCGTTGAATTTTAATGCGTTCCTTGAGAAAGCAAAGTTGAAAGATGATGGTAGCAATTACACGGACTGGGTCCGTAACTTGAGGATTATCCTCATTGCTGAACAGAAGAGTTACGTCCTGGAAGCACCATTGGGTGCCAGGCCGCCTGCTGATGCAACTGACGACGTTAAGAACGTCTGGCAGAGCAAAGCTGATGACTACTCGATAGTTCAATGTGCCATGCTTTACGGCTTAGAACCGGGACTTCAACGACGTTTTGAACGTCATGGGGCATATGAGATGTTCCAAGAGTTGAAGTTAATATTCCAACAGAATGCCCGGATTGAGAGATATGAAGTCTCCAATAAGTTCTATAGCTGCAAGATGGAGGAGAATAGTTCTGTCAGTGAGCATATACTCAAAATGTCTGGGTATTATAATCACTTGATTCAACTGGGAGTTAATCTTCCGGATGATTGCGTCATTGACAGAATTCTCCAATCACTACCACCAAGCTACAAAGGCTTCGTGATGAACTATAATATGCAAGGGATGGATAAGACGATTCCCGAGGTCTTCGCAATGCTAAAGGCTGCGGAGGTAGAAATCAAGAAGGAGCATCAAGTGTTGATGGTCAACAAGATCACTAGTTTCAAGAAAGAGGGCAAAGGGAAAAAGAAGGGGAACTTCAAGAAGAACAGCAAGCAAGTTACTGCTCAAGAGAAGAAACCCAAGTCTGGACCTAAGCCTGAAACTGAGTGCTTCTACTGCAAGCAGACTGGTCACTGGAAGCGAAACTGCCCCAAGTATTTGGCAGGATAAAAAGGATGGCAAGGTGAACAAAGGTATATATGATATACATGTGTACCTTACTAATACTCGCAGTAGTACCTGGGTATTTGATACTGGTTCTGTTGCTAATATTTGCAACTCGAAACAGGGACTACGGATTAAGCGAAGATTGGCTAAGGACGAGGTGACGATGCGCGTGGGAAATGGTTCCAAAGTCGATGTGATCACGGTCGGCACGCTACCTCTACATCTACCTTCGGGATTAGTTTTAGACCTAAATAATTATTATTTGGTGCCAGCGTTGAGCATGAACATTATATCTGGATCTTGTTTAATGCGAGACGGTTATTCATTTAAATCCGAGAATAATGATTGTTCTATTTATATGAGTAATATCTTTTATGGTCATGCACCCTTAAAGAATGGTCTATTCTTATTGAATCTCGATAGTAGTGACACACATATTCATAATATTGAAGCCAAAAGATGCAGAGTTGATAATGATAGTGCAACTTATTTGTGGCACTGCCGTTTAGGTCATATCGGTGTAAAGCGCATGAAGAAACTCCATACTGATGGACTTTTGGAACCACTTGATTATGAATCACTTGGTACTTGCGAACCGTGCCTCATGGGCAAGACGACTAAAACACCATTCTCCGGTACTATGGAGAGAGCAACAGATTTGTTGGAAATCATACATACAGATGTATGTGGTCCAATGAATATTGAAGCTCGTGGCGGATATCGTTATTTTCTCACCTTCACAGATGATTTAAGCAGATATGGGTATATCTACTTAATGAAACATAAGTCTGAAACATTTGAAAAGTTCAAAGAATTTCAGAGTGAAGTTGAAAATCATCGTAACAAGAAAATAAAGTTTCTACGATCTGATCGTGGAGGAGAATATTTGAGTTACGAGTTTGGTCTACATTTGAAACAATGCGGAATAGTTTCGCAACTCACGCCACCCGGAACACCACAACGTAATGGTGTGTCCGAACGTCGTAATCGTACTTTACTTGATATGGTGCGATCTATGATGTCTCATACAGATTTACCGCTATCGTTTTGGGGTCATGCTTTAGAGACAGCCGCATTCACGGTAAATAGGGCACCATCGAAATCCGTTGAGACGACTCCTTATGAACTATGGTTTGGCAAGAAACCAAAGTTGTCGTTTCTAAAAGTTTGGGGCTGCGATGCTTATGTCAAAAAGCTTCAACCTGATAAGCTCGAACCCAAATCGGAGAAATGTGTCTTCATAGGATATCCAAAAGAAACTATTGGATACACCTTCTATCAAAAATCCAAAGGCAAGACCTTTGTTGCTAAATTCGGAAACTTTCTAGAGAAGGAGTTTCTCTCGAAAGAAGTGAGTGGGAGGAAAGTAGAACTTGATGAGGTAACTGTACCTGCTCCCTTATTGGGAAATAGCACATCACAAGAACCGGTTTCTGTGACGTCTAAACCAATTGGTGAGGAAGTTAATGATGATGATCATGCAACTTCAGATCAAGTTACTATAGAACCTCGTAGATCAACCAGAGTAAGATCCGCACCAGAGTGGTACGGCAATCCTGTTCTGGAAATCATGCTACTAGATCATGGTGAACCTACGAACTATGAAGAAGCGATGGTGAGCCCAGATTCCGCAAAATGGCTTGAAGCCATGAAATCTGAGATGGGATCCATGTATGAGAACAAAGTGTGGACTTTGGTTGACTTGCCCGATGGTCGGCAAGCAATTGAGAATAAATGGATCTTCAAGAAGAAGACTGACGCTGACGGTAATGTTACTAACTACAAAGCTCGACTTGTCGCAAAAGGTTTTCGACAAGTTCAAGGGATTGACTACGATGAGACCTTCTCACCTGTAGCGATGCTTAAGTCTGTCCGAATCATGTTAGCAATTGCCGCATTTTATGATTATGAAATTTGGCAGATGGATGTAAAAACTGCATTCCTGAATGGATTTCTGGAAGAAGAGTTGTATATGATGCAACCAGAAGGTTTTATCGATCCAAAGGGAGCTAACAAAGTGTGCAAGCTCCAGCGATCCATTTATGGACTGGTGCAAGCCTCTCGGAGTTGGAATAAACGCTTTGATAGTGTGATCAAAGCATTTGGGTTTGTACAGACTTTTGGAGAAGCCTGTATTTACAAGAAAGTGAGTGGGAGCTCTGTAGCATTTCTGATATTATATGTGGATGACATATTACTAATTGGAAATGATATAGAATTTCTGGATAGCATAAAGGGATACTTGAATAAGAATTTTTCAATGAAAGACCTCGGTGAAGCTGCTTACATATTGGGCATCAAGATCTATAGAGATAGATCAAGACGCTTATTTCGACTTTCACAAAGCACATACCTTGACAAAGTTTTGAAGAAGTTCAAAATGGATCAAGCAAAGAAAGGATTCTTGCCTGTACTACAAGGTGTGAAGTTGACTAACACTCAATGCCCGACCACTGCAGAAGATAGAGAGAAAATGAAAGATGTTCCCTATGCTTCAGCCATAGGCTCTATCATGTATGCAATGCTGTGTACCAGACCTGATGTGTGTCTTGCTATAAGTCTAGCAGGGAGGTACCAAAGTAATCCAGAAATGGATCACTGGACAGCGGTCAAGAACATCCTGAAGTACCTGAAAAGGACTAAGGATATGTTTCTCGTATATGGAGGTGACAAAGAGCTCATCGTAAACGGTTACGTTGATGCAAGCTTTGACACTGATCCGGACGATTCTAAATCGCAAACCGGATACGTGTTTACATTGAACGGTGGAGCTGTCAGTTGGTGCAGTTCTAAACAAAGCGTCGTGGCGGGATCTACATGTGAAGGGGAGTACATAGCTGCTTCGGAAGCGGCAAATGAAGGGGTCTGGATGAAGGAGTTCATATCCGATCTAGGTGTCGTACCTAGTGCATCGGGTCCAATGAAAATCTTTTGTGACAATACTGGTGCAATTGCCTTGGCAAAGGAATCCAGATTTCACAAGAGAACCAAGCACATCAAGAGACGCTTCAATTCCATCCGGGATCTAGTCCAGGTGGTAGACATAGAGATTTGCAAGATACATACGGATCTGAATGTAGCAGACCCGTTGACTAAGCCTCTTCCACGAGCAAAACATGATCAGCACCAAAACTCCATGGGTGTTAGAATCATTACTGTGTAATCTAGATTATTGACTCTAGTGCAAGTGGGAGACTGAAGGAAATATGCCCTAGAGGCAATAATAAAGTTATTATTTATTTCCTCATATATCATGATAAATGTTTATTATTCATGCTAGAATTGTATTAGCCGGAAACATAATACATGTGTGAATATATAAACAAACAGAGTGTCACTAGTATGCCTCTACTTGACTAGCTCGTTAATCAAAGATGGTTATGTTTCCTAACCATGAACAAAGAGTTGTTATTTGATTAACGAGGTCACATCATTAGTTGAATGATCTGATTGACATGACCCATTCCATTAGCTTAGCACCCGATCGTTTAGTATGTTGCTATTGTTTTCTTCATGACTTATACATGTTCCTATGACTATGAGATTATGCAACTCCCGTTTACCTGAGGAACACTTTGTGTGCTACCAAATGTCACAACGTAACTGGGTGATTATAAAGGTGCTCTACAGGTGTCTCCAAAGGTACTTGTTGGGTTGGCGTATTTCGAGATTAGGATTTGTCACTCCGATAGTCGGAGAGGTATCTCTGGGCCCTCTCGGTAATGCACATCACATAAGCCTTGCAAGCATTGCAACTAATGTGTTAGTTGTGAGATGATGTATTACGGAACGAGTAAAGAGACTTGCCGGCAACGAGATTGAACTAGGTATTGGATACCGACGATCGAATCTCGGGCAAGTAACATACCGATGACAAAGGGAACAACGTATGTTGTTATGCGGTCTGACCGATAAAGATCTTCGTAGAATATGTAGGAGACAATATGGGCATCCAGGTCCCGCTATTGGTTATTGACCAGAGACGTGTCTCAGTCATGTCTACATTGTTCTCAAACCGTAGGGTCCGCACGCTTAACGTTACGATGACAGTTATTATGAGTTTATACATTTTGATGTACCGAAGGTAGTTCGATGTCCCGGATGTGATCACGGACATGAAGAGGAGTCTCTAAATGGTCGAGACATAAAGATTGATATATTGCAAGCCTATATTTGGACATCAGAATCGATCCGGGTGAAATCGGCATTTTACTGGAGTACCGAGGGGTTACCGGAACCCCCCGGGGAGTTAATGGGCCTTCATGGGCCATAAGGGAGAAGAGAGGGGCCGGCCAAGGCAGGCCGCGCGCCCCCTCCCCCCTAGTCCGAATAGGACAAGGAAGGGGGGGCGGCGCTCCCCTTTCCTCTTCTCCCTCCCCCTTTCCTTCTCCAACAAGGCAAGAGAGTGGGGAGTCCTACTCCCGGCGGGAGTAGGACTCCTCCAGGCGCACCCCTTGGGGGCCGGCCGCACCTCCCCCTCCCTCCTTTATATACGAGGGCAGGGGGCACCCTAGAACACACAAGTTGATCTTCGTGATCGTTCCTTAGCCGTGTGCGGTGCCCCCCTCCACCATATTCTACCTCGGTCATATCGTTGTAGTGCTTAGGCGAAGCCCTGCGTCGGTAGAACATCATCATCGTCATCATGCCGTCGTGCTGACGGAACTCATCCCCGAAGCTTTGCTGGATCGGAGCCCGGGAAGCGTCATCGAGCTGGACGTGTGCTAAGAACTCGGAGGTGCCGGAGTAACGGTGCCTGGATCGATCGGACCGGGAAGACGTACGACTACTTCCTCTACGTTGCGTCAACGCTTCCGCTTCGGTCTACGAGGGTACGTAGACAACACTCTCCCCTCTCGTTGCTATGCATCACCATGATCTTGCGTGTGCGTAGGAATTTTTTTGAAATTACTACGTTCCCCAACAATGGCCCTGTTCCGCCGGTCGGCAGTGACTGCTTCGCGTCGCTGAACTTCCACCCTCCACTCAGCGTTCGACGGGCCCGGTGGCTTCGATGGCGGCGCCCTCGGCTTCCTCTGCTTCGGCTGGGCCACGGTGCCAGTCGCTGTTGCCGCCGCGCGCGGCATGGCGTACTTCTTCGGCGGCATGGCGGCGACTGGAAGGCGGGCGGGAGGGGGTTTGGCGGGAGAAAGGGAGGGAATGGCGGGAGGAGGCGAGCAAGCGGGAGAGATGCGAGGGAAAAGCGTCAAGAAACAGCGGGAAAAGGCCCTCGGGTCGCCGCCAGGGCGGGCCCACGCGCCTTTTTCACTTGTGCCGGCTCCCCAAGCGCCCCCCAGGGCGCCGGTTCGGCTTGGGTCCGCCGGCACCAGTTTTGGCCCGAGCCGGCGAAAAACGGGCTTCTGGGGGCGCGACTGGCCCGTTTTTTTGACGCCGGCGCGGCAAAATCGCCTGGGGAGGGCCTGTTGGGGGCGCGGCTGGAGATTCCCTAAGATTGCGTAATCCAGAAAAAGACTGAGATTGGAAATGTCACACTGACTGCGCTCTTGATTTCTCTAGTGACATATATATTTTATAATCAAATGAAAAATTAAGAAATTTGAGACAAATCCATTTGTTCAAAAAGCTCAGAAACTTTGAATTGAGAATATATAAATTAAAGCATGAACTGTTCTAGCAAACTAGTCAATAAAAGTTATGTCGACGCTTCAATACCCTCGCCAGAGCTATATATCGCCTGTTGCGAGGTAGACTCCCATCTCGCCTATGGCGGGCGCTGTACCCCTTTACTGCAGCACCAATTTTTCAGTTCCACTGTTTTACAGGGTTTCTTTGGTTTCTTCGCCTTCTTTTTGTTTTCCTTCTGTTCCCTTCCATTTTTTCCATTTCCTTTTCATTTGTTTCCTCGGGTTTCTTTGTTCCTTTCTCCATATTTTCTTTCTTCCTTTGGTTTTTCCCAATTTTTCTTTGGTTCCTTTTCTTTTTTTCAACACATATCAACATTTTCATACACATTGTACATTTTTTCGTATACATCAGAAATATATTTTTATACATGCTTAAATTTTTTAAAATATATTCTTTGATGTCAAAATTTTCATACACATTGTATACTGTTTGTATACTTCTAAAATATTTTATATATACCTTAAACATTTTTAAATACATGATTAACATTGTTTCAAATGATATTTTTATTCAATTTGTGTTTAAAAAAATTGAAATACACGTTGAAACTTTTTTTTTACATTGTTTAAACATTTTCTTTGAACGCGTGAACATACATTTCTCTAATGGTACAAAACATTTTTTTTGAATTATACGAACATATTTTACATTGTATGACATTTCAAAAACCTTTCAAAGTATGAACTGTTTTTAAAAATCTCACATACATTTTTTGAATGGTATACAATTTTCTATTAGTTGAGTGAACAGTTTCTTTTTGTAGATTTTCTCATTCTTTTCAAATGGAAAATATCTCATTCTTTTCGTAGATTTGTTTTTCCAAAATGCTTTATCTCTCAAACCGTGTGTCCAAATCTCGAATCGTTTTCATCGTTGGTTTCTTCGCGTCGAGAGCTTCAAAACTAGATCCCATATTGATAGGTTTCGACGGACCTTTTTTCCACGAAAATAACCGAACCTCGAGTTTTTTTTCCTTTCGGAGAGGCACGACCGTGCCTCTCGCGGATGCAAATCTTTGCCTCCAGAAAAGTTAAATATATGTCTCTCATGGAAGAAAAAAAGGGCTTTCCCCTTTTTTAAGAGGCACGGCCGTGCCTGTCGCAGAAGGAAACCCGTGCCTCCACGAGAGTAAATATGCGCCTCTTGCGGAAGGGATAAAAAAGGTTTTTTCTTTTTCGAGAGGCAAGACCGTACCTCTCGCGGAAGCAAATCCGTGCCTTCACGAGAAGTAAATTTGTGCCTCTCATGGAAGAAAAAAACATGTTTTCCCGTGCCTCTTGAAAAAAAAAATAGAAAACACGTTTTTCCCCTTCCCGAGAGACACGACCGTGCCTCTCGCAGAAGCAAATCCATGCCACCACGAGAAGTAAATTTCTGTCTTTTGCGGAAGAAAAAAAATGTGTTTTTTTCCTTTTTCGAGAATCACGACCATACCTCTCGTGGAAGCATATCTATGCCCCCATAAGAAGTAAATCTGTGTCTTTCGCGGAAGAAACAAAATGGAAAACATGTTTTTTTCCTTTTTCCGGGTTACAAGACCGTGCCTCTCGCGAAAGCAAATCTGTGCCTCCGGGAGAAGTAAATGTGTGCCACTTGCGAAAGGGAAAAAAAATAGAAAACATGTTTTTTCCGTTGTCTGAGAGGCACGACCGTGAAAACAAATTTAGTTGGTTGCAAGTGTGCAGCCTTCACGAGCCGGCAACGCTTCACTGTTCAGAGCTAATCGTCTCCGGTGAATTAGAAGAAGGAGATTAGAGCCACATAAGGCTTCTAATTATGAGGACAAGAGTATTAGCCTAACCCTAATTAGTCAATTAGGACCAACTAGAATTGGAACTAGAAGAACTAGAGGAGGCTCCAAAACTTGTGTATCCAAATAGAGCAAAATCCACTAGTATATATATATAGGTTAAAGGAGGAGGAGAGGGCAGCTACCAAGGAATGAAAAGGAAGCACCCTACATGGCAAGAGGAGCGCCACTTCCTTATGGGCCTTCGTGGCCATAATTCCCTCCACCTCTTGGCCTTTTAAGGCCCGTTGATATTTAAATTAAACACAAAATGTTCTAAGTACTTCTAGACCATTTTGTATATTTTTTAACATCTCTAGAAACATTTCCCACCAATATATAATATATCGATAATAACCGGTGTTACCCGATATTCTCCGAAACCCTTTTGGTGACACCGAAATGCTTTAGGATCCTCAGAAACTATTTGGAATATTAATAAAACAATTCCACAAATATATTGTCCTCAAGCGGAGAGACGAGTGGTGAATTTTTACTCCGCCCCAAGCGGCGGAGTAAATATACGGGCGGGATGTGTGTCTGAGGATAAATTATCCACCACTAACGGTTACTGGGGATCTGCTAGATCCCGGTTAGAGGTGTAAAACAAGAATTTTACTCTTCTAACCGGTTGTATGGGATCGGTTAGAAATGCCCTATTGCCGTAGCTTCCAGCTAAAACCATAGTTTGTTCTTTATGCGGATATATGAGTGTTTCTACTCGATTTCATAAGTAAATTAAGACTGGGGTGTCTCTACTCTACATTCTTTTTTTCACAGGGACTTAATTGGTTCTCACTTTTTTTCACACTGAACTTAGCTGGCTTTTTTTTCTACAGTGAACCTGTGAAGGCACCCCAGGAAAAAAATCCATTGCAGCAGGACCT
Organism: Aegilops umbellulata; assembly: GCA_032464435.1. NCBI lineage: Eukaryota > Viridiplantae > Streptophyta > Magnoliopsida > Poales > Poaceae > Aegilops > Aegilops umbellulata. Next base: position 507,846,026 of record CP136059.1, read on the forward strand.
CTGTTCTACTACTTACCAAGGGCTCCATTAGGGCATCTCCAGCCGCGCCCCCAACAGGCCCCCCCAGGCCACTTTTTCGGCGCCGGCGCCAAAAAAACGGCCCAATCACGCCCCCGGGACGACGAAAATCACCGATTCAGACCTTTTTTCCGCCCGGCGGTCACAGGCCGAATTCGGCGCGTTGGGGAGCCGTTGGGGGCTCCGGCGCTAGGGAAAAGCACGCCTGGCCCACACCGACAGGGGAAAAGTCAAGGTTTTCTTCCCCCGACTCGCCACGCACCCCCCGCGCCCTCGGCCACCACTACCTATATCCCGACGACGGCCGCCGCCCTACTCCGCTAGATAGTCATTCCCTGCCGGAAAATAGCAGCGCTTCGCCGCGGCAGCCCCTCCCACAGCAGCTGGGCGTTCCCGACCGCCGTTTCCGGCCGCGGAGGCGCGGTTTAACGGAGGGTACACGCCCACCGGGCGCAAGGTGTTCGGCGTTTTGCCTGTCTCGGTGATGGACTCAGATGAGGAGGAAGAGCTCGCCGCGCTGATGGAGGAGGAAGCCGCGGCCGACGTCCAGGAAGAAGAGCATCTCATGGTGCTCGCCGCCCTCGCCCAGCTGCTGGCGAGCACTGAAAAGCCGCGGCGAGGTGGCTCGGCGCCGGGGCGGGTGAAAGCAAAGAACCGGCATCGTCTCCAAGGCTACTGCATGCTCTACTCCGACTACTTCGCCGATGCTCCACTTCATGGCGAGAGAACATTTCGGCGCCGTTATCGGATGAGCCGAAAGCTCTTCCTCAGGATTGTGAATTCCATCCGGGAGTTCGACAACTACTTCAAGTGCAAGATGGATTGCACTGGCGCTCTTGGATTCACCTCCATCCAGAAGTGCACGACAGCGATGAGGATGCTTGCATATGGAGCTCCCAGTGATTCACTCGACGACTATGGGCGCATGGCCGAGTCCACCAGCATAGAATGTTTCTACAAGTTCTGTCGGGCAGTGGTGGCAGTGTTTGGGCCACAATACTTGAGAACACCCAATGCAGAAGACACTGCTCGGATCCTAGCCCAGAATGCAGCAAGAGGATTTCCTGGGATGCTTGGAAGCATCGACTGCATGCATTGAAAATAGAAGAACTACCCATTTGGTTGGCAGGGGGTGTACAAAGGCGCCAAAGGCGGTTGTAGTGTGGTGCTTGAGGCGGTAGCCACACAGGACCTCTGGATTTGGCACTCCTTCTTTGGTATGCCAGGAACTCACAATGACATCAACGTGCTGCAGTGCTCTCCTGTTTTTGCCAAGCTCGTTGAGGGCCATTCTCCTCCGGTGAATTTCGAGATCAATGGGCACCAATACAACAAGGGGTACTATCTAGCTGACGGCATCTATCCGAGATGGTCGACATTTGTGAAGACGATCTCAAGCCCTGTGGCAGGAGGCAAGAACGCCTGGTTTGCGAAGCTTCAGGAGGCTTGCAGGAAGGATGTCGAGCGAGCATTTGGTGTGCTCCAATCTCGATTCGCTGTTGTTCGGTACCCCGCTCAGACCTGGTCGAAAAATCAAATGTGGGAGATCATGACTTGCTGTGTCATCTTGCACAACATGATCATCGAGAGCGAGCAAGAAGACCCAGTGTTTGACACTGAACCATACTACAGGCAGGGTCCTCTAGCCGAAGTTGATCACCAGCTACCGGCAACTTGGACTGCCTATCTCAGTATGCGTCAGGAGATCCAAGACCCACAGGTGCATCATCAACTGCAGAAAGATCTGATTGAGCACCTATGGAGGCTCAAGGGGTACGCCACGTGATGAAATACGAGTTTTTATTTGTTGAACTATATAATTTGTATTGAACTATTTGTTGTTGTAGTATTTTGTTGAAATATTTGATTTTTCTGTGATGAAATATGTGATAAGAAATAATTCTGTTGATAATTAAACGCCGAGACACGGCGAAACCACGCCGAATATGGGCCTATTCTCGCCCATATGGGCCGTTTATTCGCCGAAATTGGGCTGCAAAAGTGGGCCAATTTCGGCGCCTGGGGGCGACGACTGGGCACAAAACCGCCCCCAGCGCCAAATGTATCGCCGGCTCGCCCCCAGGGGCGATTTTTATGCGTCTTGGGGGGGCCAACGGCTGGAGATGCCCTTAGCACAGTGAAACAAATAATTGCATTGCGTTCACCGGCCAGAGAGGGAACATCAGGGCTCCATTAGCACAGTCGAAACACGTAACATATCCATACCAATCAGTGCTCTCTTTGTCTAAAAAAAGAAAGAAAAAAGAACCAATCAGTGCAGTCTTGGGCGCGTGTTGACGAGTTCACGGGTCTTGAGGGCCCAGCCCATGTGCAAACTATACAAAGAAAATGGTCTTTTGCTATAAAGCCATGAGCAATGGGCTTGCGACGCACACAGTCCACATTGCTCACATCACATCACATTATTGATGGGTCATGGCAGCATGACGAGGGTGCTCGCTCTGGCCGCTGCCATGCTGGCGGCGGCCAGCATCGGCATGGCCAGCGGGCAGCAGGCCGGCGTGCCGTCGATCATCTCACGGGACACGTTCGATTACATGCTGGGCAACCGCAGCCAGAGCGGCTGCGAGGGCGGCGCCTTCTACACATACGACGCGTTCGTGCAGGCCGCGAACGCGAGCAAGCTCCGCGGCTTCGGCACCATCGGCGACGAGGATACACGCAGGCGCGAGCTCGCCGCCTTCTTCGGGCAGACCTCCCACGAGACTGCCGGTATGAATATGTCACCCTGTGCGTTCGGTTTATTCGGTTTACATGGTTCGGTTTATACGTTTTTTGTTTGTACGGTATTAATATTTCGATAAATACGGTATGAAAATAAAATACGGTTTGGTTTCGATATATATCAAATTATTTCGGTATGGTTTTGGTATATACCATAAAAACCAAAGTTGACGCGAATTTGACAATGACATAATAATAATTTGCAAATTTATGACTCAAAACGCATACTATTTTACACAAATAGTATATGAGTATATATAAGTATGTATGCATGCATTGATTCAAGTGTTGATGGGTATGGACGTGCTTAGCATTTTAAAAGAGAAAAATGACTATGTTACAAGGAAAATTTACGTTCTTAGTAGTGAATTTGACTCATGTACAAGAAAAATGACAACTTGTACGGTTGTTCATCTCAAGAAATATAAATTTATTTTTTATTTCGGTCTATTCGGTTAACCATTCGGTTTTTCGGTATATACCATAAAAACTAAAGTTCAAATCGGTATGAAAAGTTCATACCATACCGAAACCAGAAACTATAAAAACCATAAAATCGGTTTAGTTCGGTTTATTTTCGGTATGGTTTTTCGGTTCGGTTTTAAAATGCACAGAGTGATGAATATGATATGGGCGACACTATGATTTTACTTGAATTTTTGTGTCGATAGAGATGACTGTTATGCTTGTGCCACAGGTTACTGCTGGGTGAAAGAGCAAAAGCCCACGATTGCGCGCTACTACGGACGAGGCCCCATACAGCTGACTCAGTAAGATTTTTTTGTTTTGATGATGATGATATCGTACTCCATAGTGTTGCTTTCTGTCTATTTTTGCTTAGCTCGCACTTGATTTCTACCCAACTTAGCCTCCTCCGATTCAAATTAATTGTCGTAGCTTTAGTATAAGTACTCTCTCCTTTTCTAAATATAAGTCTTTCTATAGATTTTAATATAGTAGATTACATATGAATGTATATAGATATACTTTAGGTAAATCCATTTGGTCTGTCTGGGACACATCCAGATGTGATATTATTATGGCACATCTAACCTTGTGTCCACTATGTTTGTGGTCTATTTGTTTTTGTCCCAGGTTTTTTTTATTCCTTGTTGATGTGTTATTTATGAGAGCTTAGATGTGACATTCTTAGAAAACATCTAGATGTGAATTAGACAAACTGAAATTCATGTATTTTACTTCATATGTAGTCCATAGTGAAATTTCTAAGAAGACTTATATTTACAAACAGAGGAATTAAATAGTACTAACAGTTTACAAATAACAGCGACTACAACTACCAGCAAGCCGGGGACGCGCTGGGGCTGGACCTGCTGGGTAACCCGGACCTGGTGTCCACCGACCCTGTCGTCGCGTTTAAGACGGCTATCTGGTGGTGGATGACACCGCAAGCGCCCAAGCCGTCGTGCCATGCCGTGATGACCGACGGCTGGACGCCGTCCACCCAGGAGCGCGACGCAGGCATGCTCCCCGGATATGGTATGACCACTTACATCATTAACGGCACCCTTGAGTGCGGCAAGGGCTACGGGACTGCCCCAGCCAAGGATCGTGTCCGCTACTACAAGATGTACTGCGGCATTCTCCAAGTCGGGTACGGGGACAACATGGTCTGCAAGAACATGAAGTTGGCACAGCCACCCTTGTCTCCGCCGCCTCTCGGAGGCATGAACCAAATGCAGAGACGGCCAGCACAGCCACCGTTGCCTGCACAAACTCTGGAAGGTCAGTTAGCTTTGCGGGCTTATTAGAACAGAGAGATGCTGCACATATTTCAGCAAAATTCTGATACACTGATAACTACTCGCAGAATCTCCAAAAACTGGGCTTCTGATCGGCATTTCTGTCGGTTCTGTGTTGTTCTTGATCATTCTCATCGCCTCGATTTGGTTCCTTCTACGCCAGCACCAGCGAAAGCAGGAGAAAATCCGTCAGCAAACAACAGAGCAAGAGCTGGAAGAGGACAACTTCCTCGAAGATGATCAGGCCATGGAAGACGACTTCGAGAAGGGGACTGGTCCCAAGCGATTCCACTATAACGATTTGGCCGTCGCCACCGACAACTTCTCCAACGACAAGAAGCTCGGACAAGGTGGCTTTGGATCGGTGTACAGAGGTTTTCTGAGTGAATTGAACCTTCATGTGGCCATCAAGAGAGTTTCCAAAGGCTCCAGGCAAGGGAGGAAGGAGTACGCATCTGAGGTGAGGGTCATAAGCAGGCTTCGGCATAAGAACCTCGTGCAGCTCATCGGCTGGTGCCATGGAGGCAGTGATCTGCTCCTCGTTTATGAGCTCATGCCCAACGGCAGCCTCGATAGGCATCTCTACGGTGCCAATAACATTGTGCTTCCATGGTCTGTTAGGTAAGCCCATCAGATAGAGTAGTCTCAAATTGCTTTTGGCCTTAGGCTGCTGATAATTAATGTGACATTTCTTCCATCTTCAGGCATGAGATTGTGCTGGGATTAGGCTCGGCACTTCTCTACCTACACCAGGACTGGGAGCAGTGCGTCCTGCATAGGGACATCAAGCCAAGCAATGTCATGCTGGACGCGTTGTTCAACGCCAAGCTCGGCGACTTCGGGCTTGCCAAGCTCGTTGAGCACGGCCGAGGTTCACTGACGACAGTTCCCGCCGGCACAATGGGATACATGGACCCAGAATGCATGACCACCGGTAGGACCAACACCGATTCGGATGTCTACAGCTTCGGCGTCGTCCTCCTTGAGATTGCGTGTGGTAGGGGGCCTGTAGTGGTAGCTCAGCAGGAGGAGGACGCGATGCACTTGGCTCAGTGGGTGTGGAATTGGTATGGCAGGGGGACGATTCTAGGCGCCGCTGATACGCGATTGGGAGGAGAATTCAACGCCATAGAGATGGAGTGCGTGATGCTGGTCGGGCTTTGGTGTGCTCAACTTGATTGCAACTTGAGGCCGTCGATTAGACAGGCTGTCAACGTGCTGCGTGTTGAGGCGCCGCCGCCGGTCCTCCCTGCAAGGATGCCGGTGGCAGCTTACATGCCGCCGTCGGTTGACACACATAGTTGTACTACTTCGTTTGTAACCGTCGGCACTAGTGGTAGTGTGGACACAACTCGTCAAGCTGAACCGGAGCATCTTCTTTGCTAAAATAATACGACAACTCTTCAAATTCACAAGAAAAAAAATCTTTTCATAGGTACATTCAACCACTCACAATGTCATTCATTTCCGGTCGACGACAAGGCGCCTACGATGACTTCGTAAATCTCAAAATGATATGTCGGCTCAGTCTCTCGAAGGTGCTCATAGAGGCAGGGTGTGCGTGTGTGTGTTTGTATGGATTATTGTATGCGTGTATGTATGAGCGCTTGCATTTGTACTGTGTTCAATAAAAAAACATTCACAGTGTCATTCATTTCCCGCAAAATGAGTCCTTTTTGTTTTTTCTCATTTGTAACATCGAAAACTGTTTCGACTATCAGTAGAGAAGGATCATTGGGAGTTACAGAACTTGCGCTCAACACTCGGTTTAGTAATAGAACTTGCAAAATACGAAATTATGATCACCCTATTGCCTCTTTTTCAATTTTTGCTGATTACTTACCAAGCAAAGGAACCACTCAAAAAAGAAAAACTTACCAAGCAAAGCAAGCCGCTTGGTGCACCCTACTGCCTCTGTTTTCCAAACTTATGATTTTTTTTGCGGGGAAAACTTTTGAATTTCATAAGTCCAAGAAAAAATGTAAATCTACTTTTGAATACAAATTCATATGCATGAATCTAAGTATTCGATCTAGATATTTCTAAGATATCAATAGTCAAAATTTGATCTATCCTTGTCCCGAGACGACGATATTCTTAGATGCTATCTAGTTATCCTAAATATATGAAAATATAATCATACTGAAATTTCAAAAGTTAGAATGTGCTAATTGGAATATACAAATTTTGTTTGAGAAGTTTTAAATTGAAGGTATTCGTAACTGCAACGCAATCCATATTTCAATTGAGACATCAAAAGTACATCTTCTTTATATCATTATCATATACCATCTGGCATGCAGGAGGAATCAACCAGCTTATTACAAGGAGCCTTGCTACAGAGTGGGCCCAGAACAAGATCCGGGTGAACTGTGTCGCCCCTAGCGCGACTAAGACCCAGGGGCGGAGCTGGGCCCAGACCCGGGGCGTGCAAAAATTTACAGGCTATAATTATATAGGTTTCTTTGCAGGCCCAGGGTACAGCCCAATAAATAAAGCAGGCCCAAAGCCTTGCTAGGCTGTCTAAACGCACGCACGAGGCAACCCAGAACCCACACACGATCCAACTCGTACGCACGAGGAGTCCTGCGCACGATCCACGAGGCTGAAGAGACGCAGCGCCAGCACTGTCTTGCTAAAAAAAAGGAGACGCAACACTCGCGCGGCCGCCGCCGAGTCGCACGCAGGCAGGAGAGTCGGGCGGCACGATCGATCTCCAGACTCCACCGTTCGCGCCGCCGTCCGCCGTGGCTTCTCCTCCGGCCCCGCCCTACCCCCCACTTTCGTCCTGCTCTGGCCTCTGGGGCTCCGACCGCCGCATCTGTCCCGTGCGTCGATCGCCCGCGTGGCGCGTCATCCTCCTGCCCGCTGTTTCACTTGGGCTGCTGTGTTAGATAATAATGAGAATAAACGAGACAGAGAGCACACAGATTTTTACATGGAAATCCTTGCGGGAGAAAACCACGGACGCACGAAGGCGCAATCACTATGAGGAGTATTACAAGCACGAGACGACAGGCCGTCTGAGGTGCGACTACATGGGGTATATAAGAGGGGCAACACATAGTAGTCCTTGTAGGACAAGTAAACGAGTTGTACTCGTACGCGTCGACGTCAACGCAAAAGCCCACACCAGTTGTACTACGTCTAGTCCAACCCGGTACTAGAATTTGGATCACAATTTAACAATCTCCACCTTGAGCCAAATTCCCTCCAGTAGTCGAAGAAAGTGAATAACTCCATCCAAAGCTCAAACTTATTGGTCGGAACTGGCTTTGTCATCATATCAGCAGGATTATCATGAGTACTTATCTTGCATACCTTCAAATCACCTTCAGCAACAACATCTCGAATATAGTGATATCTGACATCAATGTGCTTTGTTCTCTCATGATACATTGGATTCTTTGTAAGATATATAGCACTTTGACTGTCACTAAATACGGTAGGGCAAGATGAGTCTCCACAAAGCTCAGTGTATAAACCTTTCAACCAGATAGCTTCTTTGCATGCCTCAGAAATAGCCATATAATCGGCATCAGTAGTGGAACAAGCCACAATAGACTGCAAAGTTGCTCTCCAACTCACAGCACATCCACCAATGATGAAAACATAACCTGTGAGCGATCTTCTCTTATCCAAATCAGCAGCAAAATCAGAATCAACAAAACCAACAAGTCCATCTCTAGTTTTCCCAAACTGTAAATAAGCATTAGAAGTACCTCGCAGGTATCTGAAAATCCACTGAACTGCTTTCCAATGCTTTTTTCCAGGATTAGCCATGTATCTACTGACAACACTCAGTGCATAAGATAAATCCGGACGAGAACAAACCATGGCATACATAAGTGAACCAACTGCACTGGAATAGGAAACTCTAGAGATGTACTCAATATCGGCATCTGACTAGGACATAAAGCTGATGATAATTTGAAGTGTGCAGCTAACGGAGTACTTACTAGCTTGGCATTATGCATATTAATGTTGGAAATATGCCCTAGAGGCAATAATAAAAGGATTATTATATTTCCTTGTTCATGATAATCGTCTATTGTTCATGCTATAATTGTATTGTCCGGAAATCATAATACATGTGTGAATACATAGACCATAATGTGTCCCTAGTAAGCCTCTAGTTGACTAGCTCGTTGATCAATAGATAGTCATGGTTTCCTGACTATGGACATGGGGATGTTATTGATAAAGGGATCACATCATTAGGAGAATGATGTGATGGACAAGACCCAAACCTAAGCATAGCACAAAGATCGTGTAGTTTGTTTGCTAGAGCTTTTCTGAATGTCAAGTATCATTTCTTAGACCATGAGATTATGCAACTCCCAGATACCGTAGGAGTGCTTTGGGTGTATCAAACGTCACAACGTAACTGGGTGACTATAAAGGTGCACTACAAGTATCTCCGAAAGTGTTTGCTGGGTTGGCATGAATCGAGACTGGGATTTGTCACTCCGTATGACGGAGAGGTATCTCTGGGCCCACTCGGTAAGACATCATCGTAATGAGCTCAATGTGATCAAGGTGTTGTTCACGGGATGATGTGTTACGGGAACGAGTAAAGAGACTTGCCGGTAACGAGATTGAACAAGGTATCGGTATACCGACGATCGAATCTCGGGCAAGTATCGTACCGATAGACGAAGGGAATTGAGTACGGGATTGATTAAGTCCTCGACATCGTGGTTCATCCGATGAGATCATCGAGGAGCATGTGGGAGCCAACATGGGTATCCAGATCCCGCTGTTGGTTATTGACCGGAGATCGTCTCGGTCATGTCTGCATGTCTCCCGAACCCGTAGGGTCTACACACTTAAGGTTCGGTGACGCTAGGGTTGTAAAGATATTAGTATGCAACAAACCGAAGGTTGTTCGGAGTCCCGGATGAGATCCCGGACGTCACGAGAGGTTCCGGAATGGTCCGGAGGTGAAGAATTATATATGGGAAGTGCAGTTTCGGCCATCGGGAGTGATCCGGGGGTCACCGGTATTGTACCGGGACCACCAGATGGGTCCCGGGGGTCCACCGGGTGGGGCCACCCATCCCGGAGGGCCCCGTGGGCTGAAGTGGGGAGGGAACCAGCCCATAGTGGGCTGGTGCGCCCCCCCCATGGGACTCCCCCCTGCGCCTAGGGTTGGAAACCCTAGGGCAGGGGGCGCACCACTTGCCTTGGGGGGCAAGTCTCCCCCCCCCTGGCCGCCGCCCCCCTGGAGATGGATCTCCAGGGCCGGCGCCCCCCCTAGGGGGCCTATATAAAGGGGGGAGGGAGGGCAGCCGCACCCTGCAGCCTTGGCGCCTCCCTCTCCCCTGTTACACCTCTCCCTCTCTCCGTAGACGCTTGGCGAAGCCCTGCTGGTATTCTGCTGCATCCATCACCACGCCGTCGTGCTGCTGGATCTTCATCAACCTCTCCTTCCCCCTTGCTGGATCAAGAAGGAGGAGACGTCATCCCGACCGTACGTGTGTTGAACGCGGAGGTGCCGTCCGTTTGGCGCTGGTCATCGGTGATTTGGATCACGACGAGTACGACTCCAACATCCACGTTCTTCTTGAACGCTTCCGTTGCGATCTACAAGTGGTATGTAGATGCTCTCCTATCCCCTCGTTGCTAGAATACTCCATGGATAGATCTTGATGATGCGTAGGAAAATTTTAATTTCTGCTACGATCCCCAACGGTGGTACCAGAGCCAGGTTTATGCGTAGTTTCTATGCACGAGTAGAACACAAAGTAGTTGTGGGCGTCGAATTGTCAATTCTTCTTGCCGTTACTAGTCCTATCTTGGTTCAGCGGTATTGTGGGATGAAGCGGCCCGGACCAACCTTACACGTACGCTTACGTGAGACCGGTTCCACCGACTGACATGCAATAGTTGCATAAGGTGGCTGGCGGGTGTCTGTCTCTCCCACTTTAGTTGGATCGGATTCGATGAACAGGGTCCTTATGAAGGGTAAATAGAGATTGACAATTCACGTTGTGGTTTCAACGTAGGTAAGAAACGTTCTTGCTAGCAACCTATAACAGCCACGTAAAAACTTGCAACAACAATTAGAGGACGTCTAACTTGTTTTTGCAGCAAGTGCTTTGTGATGTGATATGGCCAGAAGTTGTGATGAATCATGTATGTGATGTATGAGATGATCTTGTTATTGTAATAGGAATCACGACTTGCATGTCGATGAGTATGACAACCGGCAGGAGCCATAGGAGTTGTCTTTATTTATTTATGACCTGCGTGTCAACTTAAATCGTCATGTAATTACTTTACTTTATTGCTAAAGCGTTAGCCATAGTAGTAGAAGTAATAGTTGACGTGACAACTTCATTGAGACACGATGATGGAGATCATGGTGTCATGCCGGTGACAACGATGAACATGGCGCCCCGAAGATGGAGATCAAAGGAGCGAAATGATGTTGGCCATATCATGTCACTATTTGATTGCATGTGATGTTTATCATGTTTTTACATCTTATTTGCTTAGAACGACGTTAGCATAAATAAGATGATCCCTCATTAAAATATCAAAAATGTGTTCTCCCTAACTGTGCACAGTTGCTAAGGTTCGTCGTTCCGAAGCACCACGTGATGATCGGGTGTGATAGGTTCTTACGTTCGCATACAACGGGTGTAAGCCAGATTTACACACGCAGTACACTTAGGTTGGATTGACGAGCCTAGCATGTGCAGACATGGCCTCGGAACACGGAGGACCGAAAGGTCGAACATGAGTCGTATAGAAGATACAATCAACATGGAGATGTTCACTGATGATAACTAGTCCGTCTCACGTGATGATCGGACACGGCCTAGTTGACTCGGATCATGTATCACTTAGATGACTAGAGGGATGTCAAATCTGAGTGGGAGTTCATTCATTAATTTGATTAGATGAACTTAGTTATCATGAACTTAGTCTAAATCTTTACAATATGTCTTGTAGATCAAATGGCCCACGCTAATGTCACCCTTAACTTCAACGCGTTCCTAGAGAAAACCAAGCTGAAAGATGATGGCAACAACTATTCGGACTGGGTCCGGAACCTGAGGATCATCCTCATAGCAGCCAAGAAAGATTATGTCCTAGAAGCACCGCTAGGTGATGCACCATTCCCAGAAAACCAGGACGTTATGAACGCCCATCAGCCACGTACTGATGATTACTCCCTCGTTCAGTGTCGCATGCTTTACAGCTTAGAACCGGGGCTCCAAAAGCGTTTTGAGAAACACGGAGCATATGAGATGTTCGAGGAGCTGAAATTGATTTTCCAAGCTCATGCCCGGGTCGAGAGATATGATGTCTCCGACAAGTTCTTTAGCTGCAAGATGGAGGAAAATAGCTCTGTCAGTGAACACATACTCAAGATGTCTGGGTTGCACAACCGCTTGACTCAGCTGGAAGTTAATCTCCCGGATGAGGCGGTCATTGACAGAATCCTTCAGTCGCTCCCACCTAGCTACAAGAGCTTAGTGATGAACTACAATATGCAGGGGATGGAAAAGACCATTCCCGAGTTGTATTCAATGCTGAAATCTGCGGAGGTGGAGATCAAAAAGGAACATCAAGTGTTGATGGTGAATAAAACCACTAAGTTCAAGAAAGGCAAGGGTAAGTAGAACTTCAAGAAGGACGGCAAGGAGGTTGCCGCGCCTGGTAAATCAGTTGCCAGGAAGAAGTCAAAGAATGGATCCAAACCTGAAACTGAGTGCTTTTATTGCAAGGGAAATGGTCACTAGAAGCGGAATTGCCCCAAGTACTTAGCGGATAAGAAGGCCGGCAACACTAAAGGTATATGTGATATACATGTAATTGATGTGTACCTTACCAGTGCTCGTAGTAGCTCCTGGGTATTTGATACCGGTGCCGTTGCTCATATTTGTAACTCAAAGCAGGAGCTGCGGAATAAACGGAGACTGGCGAAGGACGAGGTGACGATGCGCGTTGGGAATGGTTCCAGGGTCGATGTGATCGCCGTCGGCACGCTACCTCTACATTTACCTACGGGATTAGTTTTAAACCTCAATAATTGTTATTTAGTGCCAAGTTTGAGCATGAACATTGTATCTGGATCTCGTTTAATGCGAGATGGCTACTCATTTAAATCCGAGAATAATGGTTGTTCTATTTATATGAGTGATATGTTTTATGGTCATGCTCCGATGGTCAATGGTTTATTCTTAATGAATCTCGTGCATGATAATACACATATTCATAGTGTGAATACCAAAAGGTGTAAAGTTGATAACAATAGTCCCACATACTTGTGGCACTGCCGCCTTGGTCACATTGGTGTCAAGCGCATGAAGAAGCTCCATGCTGATGGACTTTTAGAGTCTCTCGATTATGAATCATTTGACACATGCGATCCATGCCTCATGGGCAAAATGACCAAGACTCCATTCTCAGGGACAATGGAGCGAGCAACCAACTTGTTGGAAATCATACATACAGATGTGTGTGGTCCAATGAGCGTTGAGGCTCGCGGAGGCTATCGTTATGTTCTCACTCTCACTGATGATTTGAGTAGATATGGCTATGTCTACTTAATGAAACACAAGTCTGAGACCTTTGAAAAGTTCAAGGAGTTTCAGAGTGAGGTTGAGAATCAACGTGACAGAAAAATAAAGTTCTTACGATCAGATCGTGGGGGAGAATATTTAAGTCACGAATTTGGCACACACTTAAGAAAATGTGGAATCGTTTCACAACTCACGCCGCCTGGAACACCTCAGCGTAATGGTGTGTCTGAACGTCGTAATCGCACTCTATTGGATATGGTGCGATCTATGATGTCTCTTACCGATCTACCGCTCTCATTTTGGGGCTATGCTTTAGAGACTGCCGCATTCACTTTAAATAGGGCTCCGACAAAATCCGTTGAGACGACACCGTATGAATTATGGTTTGGAAAGAAACCTAAGCTGTCGTTTCTGAAAGTTTGGGGTTGCGATGCTTATGTCAAGAAACTTCAACCTGAAAAGCTCGAACCCAAATCGAAAAAAATGCGTCTTCATAGGATATCCCAAAGAAACAGTTGGGTATACCTTCTACCTCAGATCCGAAGGCAAGATCTTTGTTGCCAAGAACGGGTCCTTTCTAGAGAAAGAGTTTCTCGCGAAAGAAGTAAGTGGGAGAAAAGTAGAGCTTGATGAAGTACTACCTCTTGAAAATCAGAGTAGCGCAGCTCAAGAAAATGTTCCTGTGGTGCCTGCACCGATTAGAGAGGAGGTTAATGATGATGATCAAGATACTTCTGATCAAGCTCCTACTGTACTTCGTAGGTCCACAAGGACACGTTCCGCACCAGAGTGGTACGGCAACCCTGTCCTGGAAATCATGTTGTTGGACAACAGTGAACCTTCGAACTATGAAGAAGCGATGGCGGGCCCAGATTCCGACAAATGGCTAGAAGCCATGAAATCCGAGATATAATTCATGTATGAAAACAAAGTATGGACTTTGAATGACTTGCCCGATGATCGGCGAGCCTTAGGAAATAAATGGATCTTTAAAAAGAAGACAAACGCGGATGGTAATATGACCATCTATAAGGCTCGACTTGTCGCTAAGGGTTATCGACAAGTTCAAGGGGTTGACTACGATGAGACTTTCTCTCCCGTAGCGAAGCTGAAGTCCATCCGAATCATGTTAGAAATTGCCGCATTCTATGATTATGAGATATGGCAAATGGACGTCAAAACGGCATTCCTTAACGGCTTTCTTAAGGAAGAATTGTATATGATGCAGCCGGAAGGTTTTGTCGATCCTAAGAATGCTAACAAAGTATGCAAGCTCCAGCGCTCTATCTATGGGATGGTGCAAGCATCTCGGAGTTGGAACATTCGCTTTGATGAGATGATCAAAGCGTTTTGGTTTATGCAGACTTATGGAGAAGTCTGCGTTTACAAGAAAGTGAGTGGGAGCTCCGTAGCATTTCTCATATTATATGTGGATGACATACTATTGATGGGAAATGATATAGAATTCTTGGAAAGCATAAAGGCCTATTTGAACAAGTGTTTTTCAATGAAGGACCTTGGAGAAGCTGCTTATATATTAGGCATCAAGATCTATAGAGATAGATCGAGACGCCTCATCGGTCTTTCACAAAGTGCGTACCTTGACAAGATTTTGAAGAAGTTCAAAATGGATCAGTCCAAGAAGGGGTTCTTGCCTGTATTGCAAGGTGTGCGATTGAGCACGGCTCAATGCCCGACCACGGCAAAAGATATAGAAGCGATGGCGGGCCCAGATTCCAACAAATGGCTAGAGGCCATGCAATCCGAGATAGGATCCATGTATGAAAACAAAGTATGGACTTTGACAGACTTGCCCGATGATCGGCGAGCGATAGAAAACAAATGGATCTTTAAGAAGAAGACAGACGCGAATGGTAATGTTACCATCTACAAAGCTCGACTTGTCGCTAAGGGTTATCGACAAGTTCAAGGGGTTGACTACGATGAGACTTTCTCTCCCGTAGTGAAGCTGAAGTCCGTCCGAATCATGTTAGCAATTGCCGCATACTATGATTATGAGATATGGCAGATGGACGTCAAAACGACATTCCTTAACGGTTATCTTAAGGAAGAACTGTATATGATGCAGCCGGAAGGTTTTGTCGACCCTAAGAATGCTAACAAGGTATGCAAGCTCCAGCGATCCATTTATGGGCTAGTGCAAGCATCTCGGAGTTGGAACATTCGCTTTGATGAGGTGATGAAAGCGTTTGGGTGTATGCAGACTTATGGAGAAGCCTGCGTTTACAAGAAAGTGAGTGGGAGCTCTGTAGCATTTCTCATATTATATGTAGATCACATACTTTTGATGGGAAATGATATAGAACTTTTGGACAGCATTAAGGCCTACTTGAATAAGAGTTTTTCAATGAAGGACCTTGGAGAAGCTGCTTATATATTAGGCATCAAGATCTATAGAGATAGATCAAGACGCCTCATAGGTCTTTCACAAAGCACATACCTTGAAAAGATATTGAAGAAGTTCAATATGGATCAGTCCAAGAAGGGGTTCTTGCCTGTGTTGCAAGGTGTGAAATTGAGCTCAGCTCAATGCCCGACCACGGCAGAAGATATAGAAGAGATGAGTGTCATCCCCTATGCCTCGGCCGTAGGGTCTATTATGTATGCCATGCTGTGTACCAGACCTGATGTAAACCTTGCCGTAAGTTTGGTAGGAAGGTACCAAAGTAATCCCGGCAAGGAACACTGGACAGCGGTCAAGAATATCCTGGAGTACCTGAAAAGGACTAAGGACATGTTTCTCGTTTATGGAGGTGACGAAGAGCTCGTCGTAAAGGGTTACGTCGACGCTAGCTTCGACACAGATCTGGATGACTCTAAGTCACAAACCGGATACGTGTATATGTTGAATGGTGGAGCAGTAAGCTGGTGCAGCTGCAAGCAGAGCATCGTGGCGGGATCTACATGTGAAGCAGAGTACATGGCAGCCTCGGAGGCAGCGCATGAAGCAATTTGGGTGAAGGAGTTCATCACTGACCTAGGAGTCATACCCAATGCGTCGGGGCCGATCAAACTCTTCTGTGACAACACTGGAGCTATTGCACTTGCCAAGGAGCCCAGGTTTCACAAGAAGACCAGGCACATCAAGCGTCGCTTCAACTCCATTCGTGAAAATGTTCAAGATGGAGACATAGAAATTTGTAAAGTGCATACAGATCTGAATGTCGCAGATCCATTGACTAAACCTCTCCCTAGAGCAAAACATGATCAACACCAGAACTCTATGGGTGTTCGATTTATCACAATGTAACTAGATTATTGACTCTAGTGCAAGTGGGAGACTGTTGGAAATATGCCCTAGAGGCAATAATAAAAGCATTATTATTATATTTCCTTGTTCATGATGATTGTCTTTTATTCATGCTACAATTGTGTTATCCGGAAATCTTAATACATGTGTGAATACATAGACACCAATATGTCCCTAGTAAGCCTCTAGTTGACTAGCTCGTTGATCAATAGATAGTCATGGTTTCCTGACTATGGACATGGGGATGTCATTGATAAAGGGATCACATCATTAGGAGAATGATGTGATGGACAAGACCCAAACCTAAGCATAGCACAAAGATCATGTAGTTCGTTTGCTAGAGCTTTTCTAAATGTCAAGTATCATTCCTTGGACCATGAGATTATGCAACTCCCGGATACCGTAGGAGTGCTTTGGGTGTATCAAACGTCACAACGTAACTGGGTGACTATAAAGGTGCACTACAGGTATCTCCGAAAGTGTTTGTTGGGTTGGCATGAATCGAGACTGGGATTTGTCACTCCGTATGACGGAGAGGTATCTCTGGGCCCACTCGGTAAGACATCATCATAATGAGCTCAATGTGATCAAGGTGTTGTTCACGGGATGATGTGTTACGGGAACGAGTAAAGAGACTTGCCGGTAACGAGATTGAACAAGGTATCGGTATACCGACGATCGAATCTCGGGCAAATATCGTACCGATAGACGAAGGGAATTGAGTACGGGATTGATTAAGTCCTCGACATCGTGGTTCATCCGATGAGATCATCGAGGAGCATGTGGGAGCCGACATGGGTATCCAGATCCCGCTGTTGGTTATTGACCGGAGATCGTCTCGGTCATGTCTGCATGTCTCCCGAACCCGTAGGGTCTACACACTTAAGGTTCGGTGACGCTAGGGTTGTAAAGATATTAGTATGCAACAAACCGAAGGTTGTTCGGAGTCCCGGATGAGATCCCGGACGTCACGAGAGGTTCCGGAATGGTCCGGAGGTGAAGAATTATATATAGGAAGTGCGGTTTCGGCCATCGGGAGTGATCCGGGGGTCACCGGTATTGTACCGGGACCACCAGATGGGTCCCGGGGGTCCACCGGGTGGGGCCACCCATCCCGGAGGGCCCCGTGGGCTGAAGTGGGGAGGGAACCAGCCCATAGTGGGCTGGTGCGCCCCCCCATGGGCCTCCCCCCTGCGCCTAGGGTTGGAAACCCTAGGGCAGGGGGCGCACCACTTGCCTTGGGGGGCAAGTCTCCCCCCTGGCCGCCGCCCCCCCTGGAGATGGATCTCCAGGGCCGGCGCCCCCCCTAGGGGGCCTATATAAAGGGGGGAGGGCAGCCGCACCCTGCAGCCTTGGCGCCTCCCTCTCCCCTGTTACACCTCTCCCTCTCTCCGTAGACGCTTGGCGAAGCCCTGCTGGAATTCTGCTGCATCCATCACCACGCCGTCGTGCTGCTGGATCTTCATCAACCTCTCCTTCCCCCTTGCTGGATCAAGAAGGAGGAGACGTCATCCCGACCGTACGTGTGTTGAACGCGGAGGTGCCGTCCGTTCGGCGCTGGTCATCGGTGATTTGGATCACGGCGAGTACGACTCCATCATCCACGTTCTTCTTGAACGCTTCCGTTGCGATCTACAAGTGGTATGTAGATGCTCTCCTATCCCCTCGTTGCTAGAATACTCCATGGATAGATCTTGGTGATGCGTAGGAAAATTTTAATTTCTGCTACGATCCCCAACAATTAAAATGACGAAGAACTTTATCAATATATCCTCTCTGACTTAGATATACTTTTCCAGACGGTCTATCTCTGGATATTTCCATGCCAAGTATTTTCTTTGCTGCACCCAAATCCTTCATCTCAAATTCATTATTCAATTGCTTCTTTAGTTCATTAATCTCTGACATACACTTTGCAGCAATAAGCATATCATCAACATAAAGGAGCAAATAAATAGTTGAACCTTTGACAGTTTTCAAATAAACACAACTATCATAATTAGACCTTTTGAAACCTTGAGAGAGCATAAATGTGTCAAATCTCTTGTACCACTGTCTCGGGGATTGCTTCAATCCATAAAGAGATTTCTTTAACTTACAGACAAGCTTTTGTTTTCCAGGAATAACAAAACCATTAGGTTGTTCCATATAAATATCCTCTTCTAATTCTCCATGTAAGAATGCAGTTTTAACATCCAATTGTTCAAGCTCAAGATCATGCATGGCAACAATACTGAGTAAAGTGCGAATAGAGCTATGCTTCACAACAGGAGAAAAGACTTCGTTGTAGTCAATACCTGGAATCTGACTGTAACCTTTAGCAACTAACCTTGCTTTATATCTTGTCTCATCATTAGGAGAAACACCTTCTTTCCTCTTGAAAACCCACTTGCAACGAATAGGTTTCTTCTCTCTAGGTAATCTTACTAAATCCCAAGTGCCATTCTTTTCAAGTGATTCCATCTCATCATGCATAGCGGTCATCCACTTATTACTATCACTAGAAATAATAGCCTCGGAATATGAAGAAGGCTCAGCATTACCTTCAATTTCTTCTGCAACAGATAAAGCAAAAGAAACAATATTGCATTCTTCAATTAACCTGTCAGGTTTATTACTACCCTGTCTAACTCTGTCACGTGCAAGATTCCAACTGGGTGGAACAATAGGCTGATTTGGAGTGGGAGTGACATTATCATCATTAACGACGGGTTCATCATGTGCATCAACAATTTCATTTCCAGATGTATCACCTGAATCAATAACATGCTCCACCTGAACAGTAGGCTCCTGAACAATAGGCTGATGTTCACTCTCAACGGGAACATTAGTAGATGAAACATCATGTAACATAGCAGATTCATTAAAGATAACATTTCTGCTAATAAAAACCTTCTGGATTTCAGGATTCCACAATTTAAAACCTTTAACACCAGACTTATAACCAAGGAAGATGCACTTAACAGCCCTAGGCTCCAACTTTCCATTATCAACATGAGCATAAGCAGTGCAACCAAAAACTCTCAACCGTGAATAATCAGCAGGTGAACCAGACCATACCTCAATTGAAGTTTTCTTATTAAGAGCAATAGATGGTGAACAGTTAATGAGATAACAAGCAGTGGAAGCGGCCTCAGCCCAAAAACGCCTATGCAAACCTGCATTGGACAACATGCAACGGGCTCTGGAAATAATGGTCTTGTTCATACGCTCAGCAACACCGTTTTGTCGAGGAGTATAAGGAACGGTGTAATGTCTGACAATGCCTTCAGACTTGCAATAATTCTTAAATTGCTTAGAACAGAGTCCACCGATTAAAATGAGGTTCATATGAGAGATGAGCACCCCGAAAGTTTGAATTATTATGATTTGGGGGTGAAAACATTAATGTTTGCATTGTTGTGATATGTGTTTGAAGTTAAAATGGGGTTCATATGCAAAAGAAAAGAAGAGAAATAAAAATGTAGGAACTGCAGTTATAAATAATCTGACAAGGCAAAGCTGCCTGAAATCCAAAACCTTTTATGGATTGACCATAAAGTGGTTTTAAGGTCTTCCATTATAAGAATCAGCTAGAGTTGCACTTACGTCTCTTTGTTTCTCTCTGGTGCATTGAGCACCAACAACATTTTCTTCACCAAATTGATAGACAAGCTTGCTGACACTTCATCACATCTTTTTTACCTTCTTAAACATAAATGTGTGTCCTGATGAACAGTGGCAGAGCTACTCAGAGATAAATGTGTTGGAAATATAATCCAACAAAATGAGGGGCCAAATGACGAAATATTTCTCTCAACTTCTGCCAACCAAAACAGAGTTTCTTCACAAAAAATCCATGGGTTGTGTGTGTGTCTGGGGGCACGGATGACCCTTGCAGCAATACATACATTGAGGCCCTGTTTGGTTCATAAGTTCTAGGACTTTTTTTAGTCCCAACTTATAAGTCACAAGTCCCTAAAAAGTCTCTACCTGTTTGGTTCTGGAACTTATAAGTCCCTATAAGACCATATTACAACTATAAGTCCCTATAAGTTCCTCCTTGAGAGTCTTATTTCATAAGTCCCAAATGCCCACTTTAAGTCCCTATAAGTCCCTTATGTTTGGTTTAGATGGGACTTATAGGGACTTTTTTAAGTCCCTAAGACAATAAGTCCCTGGAAACAAACACCCTCTGACACATAGCTCCGGCAGTGCCTACGAAGGAATAAACGGTGATCAGACCGAGACCGACACGCAGTCAAAAAAGAGACTAACACAAGGGCTAACCCTCGTTGGCATTTTTTTATAGGAAAAACTTCGCGAGCACCACGCGTCAAAGGCGGGGCTAGAACTCGGGTGAGCTGGCAGCTACCCCAGCTGCCCAGCCAACGGGTCGACGCCCCGTCCTCAGACCTACACGCAGTCACGGAGTAGCGTACAAAGAGGACGACCGACTTGCACCGACAGCAGCTTGCCTTGTCGTCTCAGGCGTGCTTTCCGACCTGCCCTACGCAATTTCTTCGAACTTCCCGATGTCTTCTTCCTTTTTGTTCGCTCTTGCAGATTTGTCGTCAGTCCTGGCCACGCGCGAGCGTCCGTCCGAAAGATAAACAAGTGGCCGACGTGAAAGCAAGCAAAAAGGAAATGGAAGCAATGGTGGATGCCAACAGGGACATGCACGTCAACAGAGCATACCGCGAAGTTTAGCGAAGACCCAGGTCAATGCCGACGTGGACGCGCACGTCAACAGAGCGTGACATATATGTCCAGCATTACCGTGTGGAAGGATAGCATGCATAAATAGTTGCACCAAGCTACAGCATCGTAGCTAGGCAGCAGCAAAAATCCATCCATCGACCATGTCTGGGTGGTGGGAGGACGAGCCCAACGGCTCCAAGGCGGTGAGCCTGCTGCTCCGCCTCTCCGCGCTCATCCTGGCCCTCGCGTCGGCGGTCATGATGGCCACGGCCGACGACTGCACCATCGCCGGCGCAACGCCCACCTCCACGGCCGTAACCTACCGGGACTACGGCGCCTTCGTGTACCTGGTGTGGGCCAACGTGGCCGCGGCCGTGCTGCAGGCCGCGGCCGTCTACCTGCAGCTCAGCGGCGCCGGTGACGACGACGATGACGACGGGGGCAGCCAGGTCCCCGGGGTCGTGCTGGTGGTCGTCGACGTGTTGGCGCAGGCGCTGCTCTACTCGTCCACGGGCGCCGCGTACGGCTGTGGGAAGGTCGGCGTCGATGTCTGTGTGGCGTTCGGCGAGCAGGTGGGGCGGTCCAAGCTGCTGTCCTTCGGCGCCAGCGTCTCCCTAGGCCTCGCCGCCGTCGTCAAGGACGTCTCGCTGCCGTTCAATGTCTGGCCCGGCTCGTCGGACTGAGATGCCAAAGACGGGCAGAGCACCGTGTACCGTCTTAGTGTGCGCGTGCATGGTACACAGGGAGTATATGGCAACTGTAAGCATCGTGTACTTGTTGGCTATTGATCACGCGAACGTGACTTATTCCCCGAGGGTTTGCTTTCTTTTCGTCGAAGAAAAGGGGGCATCTAGCCGCCGCAAGGGTGACAAGCTTTCTGGCACCGTTTCTCTATCATACATGACAGGCATCACTACCTTCTTTTAACAGGAAGCATCAAAGTGCCTTGAACATCAAAGAGCAAGAAACCATAGTAGAAATGGATCAATCGGCCTTACAATGTGTGTGGTGGCAGTCCACACGAACAGCTCCTGCTTACTTATCTCACACCTCACCCATACTCACTTGTTCAAGTCATATATGATGTTTATATTTCTAGTTTACACAAATCAGATGGGTTGTAGATTGTCCACTTTCATCAATCAGCTCCTTGTAGCCCTAGGGTTGGCCTCCTTGAACCACCGATGCTTGAGCGCTTGCTCCGCCGTCAGCCTCTTCTCCGGGTTGCATCGTAGAAGACCACTCAAGACCTCGAAGCCAGCATCTGACAATGTCGGCGGGCCTTTGATCCTGGCCTCAGACGGACATGGGAACTTGTTGCGCAGAAAGCTTCCTGGTTGCGATCCGCCGGGCAGACGGCGTCCATCGCAGCCCGACCACTCTTTGATGTCAGCTATGCCGAGAAGGTCCAAGATCTCGCTGAGGTGCTCCGTATCTCACCTTCCATGGAAAGGGTGCTTGCCGGCGAGGAGCTCAGCCATCATCACGCCAAGAGCCCATGAGTCGACATGCTCGTCGTAATCCGTGCACCCAAGGAGGAGCTCTGGCGCGCGGTATCCCCTTGTCCCGACGGGGTTGGAGTAGGGTGGCCCATCGGCCATGCTGCACGACAGCCCTAGGTCGCAGATCTTGAGGTTCCCGTGGCTGTCGACAAGCACGTTGTCCGGCTTGAGGTCACGGTGCATCAGGCCGAGGCGATTCATCCTCCTCTCGCCGGCGAGAAGTTGTCTCATGAGCAGGCGAACCTCCCGCTCGGTGTGCCTCCTCACGAAGCGGACATGCTTCATGACGTACCTAAGAGTTGGCCCCACAAACTCCATGGCGAGGAAGGCCTCGCTGTCGAGGCGGCCGGAGGCGCGCGGCTGCACGATGGATGGGTGGCCGCTGCACGCCTCGAGGGCGCTGACGGCTGACCCCGGCCGCGAAGTCGGAGAGGTAGCGGCCAGCGTCGCCGTCGTCGCTCGCACGGAGGCACTTCATCGCCACGATCTCTCCTGTGCGGCGGTCCGTGGCCCGGTAGACGACGCCAAAGGTTCCTGCGCCGATCACCTCGAGCCGGTGGAAGCGGCCGCTGCCTGGGGGAGTGGCCGGCGCTCTCTGACTCTTGCGCGCCGCCGGTGTGGCCGCGACCACGCCGTCTAGGGCAGCGGCGCACATACGCGGCCGGGTTGCAGTCGACCACCCCATATCTCGCCGGGACAAATCCTTGTTTGATCGATCGACTGGTGGCGGAGACAAAAGCTAGATAGACGGAGGGAGAGGATGAGAGATTGATTTTGCTTCTCTCACACAAGGCCGTATGCCAGCCTATGTATATAGACCGCCAGCGCCAGGACGCTAACATTACACGGCTCGGAGATGGAATTATAAGGGTCTGTCTAGGACACATCTAGATGTGACATAGTTATGTCACATCTAAATTGATCTCCACTTTGTTTGTGGTTTATTTTTTGTTTTAGTTTTATTTTATTTTTTGTTGCTGCATTATATACTTATGAGAGCTTAGATGTGACATCCTTGAAAAACATCTAGATGTGAATTAGACAAACTGTATAATCAAACTCGGACACGGACCGCTCAACTCGTGCTTGTTTGAAACCCATGTCATGTTAATCCGGTTTAGGCTAGCTAGCTTAAGCGTTAGGCTTAAGCTAATTAGGATCCTAATTCCTACGAAGGTTAGTTCCTCTGCGTCCAGATGTAGTGACGCATGCATAGATCATGGAACGCAACGCATGCATGCACACAATGACACAGCCCTCGTATGGTGAGAGTGAACCGGTCCATGCATGCATATGCCACCCGAGACACGCTTACATTACGTACGGCCGGCCGCTTTCGGTGTGCAAAAGGCACTCTTGTTCTTATAGAAAAAACAGATCCAGCATGAATAAGATTTTCGAAAAAGGGCGCTTTATTACTGAAATGGTTTAAGCATTGCACCCGGCCTCTGCATAATTAAGATGCACACAGTCAATAAAGACCTCACACCAAATCAAAATAAAAGAAAAAGGCAATATACAAGGAATGAATTATGTATAACGCCTAAACTGAAGGTGGCCCAATCCTAAGATCATGCTGCCACCCATGTTGGATAAAAATATCCCTCGCCGTAGCCTCCAATCGTGTACACACCTCCATAAACAGGTCTCGATTCTCCACTCGTTGTAGAGAGGACCATAAACGAAGAATCCCGATACATCTGTAGATAACCTGCATAAGAGAAGTATTTTTATCATTAAAAAACCTTATCATTTCTACATAGCCAAATCGACCAAATCACGGCAAGCGCTCCCACCCTGAGAAGAATTCTAAACTTGTGATCAATCTCATGTAGCCAGTTGCCAAATATATTAGCAACACTACAAGGAGGATACAAGCCAGAAGCTATTTGGATGACTGACCATATAGAACGAGCCAATTTACATTGAAAGAACAAATGTTTTATTGTCTCATCATGCGAACAAAAGACACATTGTGTACTTCAATGCCAATTCCTCTTAATAAGGTTATCTTTCGTAAGAATGACTCCATGACGAAGATACCATGCAAAGACTTTATTCTTAAGAGGTATCTTCATCTTCCAGATCTTCTTATTATTATCAACTGGCACGTCAGACTGGATCAAAGCTCTATACATAGAATCCATTGAGAATTTTTCATTCCCATGTAGATTCCAACGAAATACATCAGACCCTTGTGACAACTGTACCGTGGCTAACCGCTGGAGTAGTATGTTCCACGATTGGAGTCTAGGTCCAATTAAATCCCTTCTGAACGTCACATTTGGCGGAAATGATTCCAAAACCTTGGCGATAGTATCACCCTTGTGACGCACAATATTGTATAGAGCTGGATGTTGTTCCCGGAGTGTAGCATTACCTAGCCACTTATCCTTCCAGAATCTAATTTCCGATCCATCCTTAATCGAGAAGGAACCATAGCGGAAGAAATATTTCTTTGTTGCCATTGGTCCCGCCCAAAAATGGGAGTCCCCAGGCTTCCAGTATACTTGTGATACCGCCTTTGAACCCACATATTTTCTCCTTAGGAGGGTTTGCCATACACAATCTTCTGTCAATAACTTAAACAACCATTTGCCGAGAAGGGCCCTATTCTTAACCTCTAGGTCATGAATGCCCAACCCGCCTTGGTCCTTGGGACGGCAAACCACACTCCATTTAGCCAGCCGATATTTCTTTCTCTCGCTATCTCCTTGCCAAAAGAATCTCGATCGGAAGTAATCCAATCTATGTAATACTCCTTTCGGCAACTGGAAGAAGGAAATCATATATAGTACCATATTACTTAGTACTGAATTTATGAGGACCAACCTTCCACCCAGAGATAGCAGTTTACCTTTCCAACTGCTAAGTCTTTTTTGCAGTCTCTCCTCGACGTGTTTCCATTCAGCATTTGTGAGTCTTCGATAATGTATCGGTATCCCGAAATAAGTGATTGGAAACTGGCCCAACCCGCATCCGAACAGGTCAGCATACAAGTGAGCCTCGTCTTGAGCCTCACCAAAACAAAACAATTCACTTTTATGGAAATTGATCTTAAGCCCTGAGAGTTGCTCGAATGCTGATAAAATTAATTTTAGATTTCTTGCTTTCTCGAGATCATGATCCATAAAGAGAATTGTATCGTCAGCATATTGAAGGATGGAGAGACCACCATCAACTAGATGATTCACCACCCCATCAATTTGGCCATCAACCTTGGCACGCTCAATCATGACCGCTAGCATGTCTGCCACTATATTGAATAGCATGGGCGATGCTGGGTCACCTTGTCGCAATCATTTCTTCGTTTGGAAATAGTTACCAATGTCATCATTGACTTTAATGGCAACACTACCTCCAGTCACAAAGCTATGGATCAATGCGCACCACTCTGCAGAAAATCCTTTCATTCTGAGAGTCTGTCGAAGAAAAGACCACTTGACTTTGTCATAAGCTTTTTCAAAGTCGATTTTAAGAACTACCCCATTAAGTTTTTTTTGATGCAATTCATGGACTAATCATGAAGGACCACCACCCCATCTAGGATGTTTCTGCCTTGCATGAAAGAAGATTGAGAAGGACGAACCACATGTTCAGCAACCGAATGTAGTCTAATCGTCGCAACCTTGGTGAATATTTTAAAAATGACATTAAGGAGGCAGATTGGCCGATACTGTTGTATCCTTTCAGCCTCATTGACCTTAGGTAATAAAATAATTTCACCGAAGTTTAAGCGAAAAAACTCTAGTTGGCCAAGGTGAAGGCAACCAAACAAGAGTAGGAGATCATGTTTGATGACATCCCAAAAGTTCTGGTAGAACTCAGCGGGTAAACCATCTGGACCCGGTGCTTTGTTGTGCTCCATTAGGAAAACCGCCTTTCTAACTTCCTCCTCAGAAAATGGAGCTGTTAGAAGGCTATTTTCCGCATCAGAAACTTGCGGGATGTCATCTATTCGAGACTCATCCATCAAGAAGTTTCCTTCCTCAGGGGTTCCGAACAGATTTTTGTAATAATTAGTTATATAAGACTTAAGTTGCTCATGCCCTTCAATCGTTCCCTCCTCTTGATGTAGGGAATGAATGAGTTTCTTCCGGTGTCTACCATTGGCGACATCATGGAAATATCTCGTATTCGAATCACCTTTCAGGATAAACTGAGAGTTCGAATGTTGGTACCAATTAAGTTCCTCCTCGCGTAGCATGCGAGCTAACTGGGCATTCGATTGACTCTTGATCTCTATTTCATGCTCAGAGAGAGGTCTAATCTCAGCCAAAGCTTCTAGATCATCAATAATAGATGAAAGACAAAGCTTTTCTTTTTTTAGGATACCTGCAACGTGCCTAGCCCAACCACCAAGGAACTTACGTAAAGCACGCATTTTGTTGTTCCATTTGTGAATTGGGGTAAGTCCGGCAACCGGTTTATCCCACACCTCTTTGACCATGTCATGGAATCCATCCCGATGTAACCAACCAAGTTCGAACTTGAACTTGCGTCTGTACTGCGGTCGTGGCAATCCAGTAGATAAGAGGATGGGTGCATGGTCTGAGATAGCCTCTATACGAGGTAGAGCGCGAACAGAGACCATAGGGAATTTGGATTCCCAATCGGTATCCATTAATACGCGATCTAGTTTCTCATATGTCGGCTCCGGGAGACTGTTCGCCCAAGTGAATAGATGTTTAGCCAAAAAGTATATTCCGCAATGAATAGATGTTTAGCCAAGTCACCAAGACCTCTGCTATTAAAGAACATGCCATTCATAAGGAAACAATAGGAGATTTAGAAACTTTTACCCTCTTAGAGGGTTTATGACCTCTTTTCGAACGGTCGGACTTGGATTTACGACCGGAAGCTGTAAGCTCAATCAATGAACTAAGCCCGGGCTCCTCCAAGCCGACGTCTGAAACCTCCCCTACTACATGAGCGAGTAGTTGACCATCTGATGTGGCATGCAGCTCCTCGTCATCTAGATGTGAGATGAAAGCACTAGTAGAAACCGGCCTTTTGTCCCGGTTCGTAAGGGCCTTTTGTCCCGGTTCCCGAACCGGGACTAAAGGGTCGTTACTAATACCTTCACCCTTTACTCCCGGTTCAAACCAGAACCGGGACAGATGGGCCTCCACGTGGCCTGTGCGCCGAGCCCAGGCAGGAGGGCCTTTGGTCCCGGTTGGTGGCACCAACCGGGACCAATAGACCTCCACGCGTCAGCATTTCTGTGGCTGGGGTTTTTGGTTTTTTTTGAAAGGGGAGGGGTTGGGGGTTTTGGGGGGTTAATTTAGGTATTTCATATATTGTGTTAGATAGCTAATTAATAGAGAGAAGTTTCCTCTCTTATGTCCGTGCTTGGTCGACGCTACGTACTATACATACGTATAGAGAGGACTAGGCACGCTAACTAGCTAGTAAGCAAACGAAGGAAACAGAACATCGTCATGAACATATATGCATACAGAGAGAAGTGATATCGACCACCTCTCCTTCTCCGAGAGATTGGTCGAACAACAAGTTCTCGTATATCTATCGTCCGACACTACCGGCTACCTATATACAATAATTATTTTTTACAAATATAATCTCCTAAATTATGGACGCATAGTCCACATAGTATTCTCCGTCTTCAGCGATCACGTGGTCAAGAAAGAATGCCGCCAATTCCTCTTGAATTGCTCGCATGCGATCTGGTGCTAGGAGTTCATTCCGCATCCGAAACATCTAATTTGAAGAAGGGGGTCAATACATATATATATATATATAAATGAATGAAACTCAACACAAATGATGGTAATAAAATAAAATTGTGAATATTGTTATTTACGCACTTCATATTGTTCGTCAGTGTACCCGCCCCGCTCACAGGTCGTGTGGCGGAGGGACTCGCAGACGTAGTATCCACAGAAATCATTCCCTTGTTCCTGCCACAACCACTTTACAAGAAATAGAGGTCAATCAAACAGATAAGCAAGAATGCCAAATGGTATTGATGAAACTAGCGCTTGAATCAATAGCTAGGAGATGCGCGGAACATGGTACTATATAACTTACTTTCGGGTATCTAAATTCCAGCTCCTTTGGCAGTCCAGGGGATTTTGTGCTGAATTTTCTCCAAACTCTGCCAGACAAAAGAAAACAATTACTTGATATCAGGAAATGAACAAATTTGCTGATATGGTGGATAATGATCGATTTAACTTACTTCTCGAGGATTGCAGTCATGTCCGCATACTCCTAGGGATCTTTTCATCTCGAGTCCAAGACAGTTACTACTCCCTGCTCAAGCTTCATCTCCAGGAGAATATAGTGGAAACTGCGCACGCATGCATAACTCATCAATTACATTACTATAACCTGGACTAATATATAAGGGAAACCGAATATGCACAAGACAACACTCACTTGAAGTTGTAAGGAAAGAGTATTATATGTTTGTGTTCATTTATTTGGAATGATCGTAGCAAGCTGGCCTCGGTATGTGCGGCATGATGTTTAACCTGAACTGCATCTATGAGATTTGTGTTAACGAACCCAATATCACCGATTTGTCTTTTCTTCAATTCGGCGATCTTCAATCTGCATAATATAGTGAGGATAATTATAAATACATGTACTGAAAGAGCTGACCTATATAGAGAGACTTAATGACAGAAGTAGTACTACTTACAGACAGTAGCATCATGCTCCTTTTTAACTCTCAGATACAAAGTATTCCTCCCCCCAGACTCTCTGCAGGTTTTCATGTACCAATCATGCAATCTTCGCATCATCGTTGATAGAGATCTTTCATCTTTGACGAGAGGCTTCCCATACTCGTATCTGTGTATCTGCACGTCCAGGATATCATAATGTACATCGTCGGGCAGGTAATCGGCAAGATTGTTATAACCGGGCACCATCCTTGGATCGACACTAGGCACCTTGAGCGGGGGGCACGATTGCTTTGCTTGTTCGCCGAGCTGGGCAATTTGTTTCCCAGCTCGTCGTTCTTTCATCCTTTGATCACTGACAGTACTTCCCGACCGCTCCGCTTCGGCAAATGCCTTTCCAATAATGCGCTCATAGTTGCCTTTCGGCGGAGACTTGGGTGGTTTTGCCAGGGCAGCCAGAGTGCGCTTCACTTTCACCGGATCTACCTTCTCCTTCGGAGGTGGATGTCTCTGTGCTTTCAACCCTTGAAACCAGTCATCCTTCTCGGTTCGCGCGATCCTCGCGTTCTCCTCCAGGGTCCTCTCGTATGCTAACTTCTCTGGAGTCTTCAGAGAAGGACCGAATCTGTATTTCCTCCCGCCTCTGGCTGTACTGCTAGACGCCGGCAGAGCAGACGGAGCGGCAGTCTTCTTGACTTGCTTACAAGGAGGAGGAGAAGGACTACGACGCGCCGGAGCAGCTGCCGGAGCGGTGGCGGGTCTCTTCCGCCCTTGCTGACGAGGCGTAGAAGGAGTAGGCTAGCTGTTCGGGCGCGCCGGCGCAGGCGGAGAAGGAGGCGGAGTGCCGCCACGCGCCGGAGAAGGAGCCGGCCGAGGGCCCTGATCGTCACTCGCCGGAGGAGGAGGCGGTGGAGGAGGCGGAGTGCCCTGACTCGCCGGAGGAGGAGGAGGAGGCGGAGGCATCCAATTTGGAAGGTTGATGAGCTCCTTCCGCCATAGGCATGGATTCTTCAGAGCAGAACCCAGCCGAGTCTCCCCTTCTCCGGTAGGGTGGTCAAGCGGGAGGTCCTCAAATCCCTCCGTTATTTCATCCACCATCACCTTAGCATATCCTTCTGGAATCGGCTGGTAGTGAAAAGTTGCATCGGGTTCATTAGGAAAAACAGAGCCAACAGCCGCCTTGACCTTCATATTCATCCATTGCGTCATAAGGTGGCAATTTTGAGCCTCCGTGATAGCATCCACGGGATAGCTGGCAGGAGCCGTCAAGACAAGCTCCGGCTGAAGCAGCTCGGTGGAAGCCACGCTGCTTCTCCGCTGAGATGGCGGGGTAGCTTCAGGGGAAGCTTCAGCCGTTCGTTTGCTGCGATTTGCTTCTCGTTCCTCTATCCCGAGTACCCTTGCTTTAAGCGCCTGCAGTTCGGACTGCTGCACTTTCTTCCTCCTCTCCTGGCTTTTGTAACCGCCTGCGTCCGGAAACCCAGCCCTCCACGGAATGGAGCCTGGCGTGCCTCGTGTCGGTCCAGGGTGCTCAGGATTCCGGATGGCCGATGTGAGCTCGTCGTTCTCTCTGTCTGGAAGGAACGTCCCTTTCTGCGCTGTAGCGATATAGTACCGAAGCTTCTTCAAGGGTATGTCAAGTTGCTCGTCCGTCCAAATGCACTTCCCTGTTACAGGGTCCAAGGTTCCGCCAGCCCCGAAGAACCAAGTCCGGCAACGGTCTGGCCAACAAATTTTCTCTGGTTCGATCCCTTTTGCAACCAGATCATTCTCAGCCTTGGCCCACTTAGGCCGGGCTACGAGGTAGCCACCTGACCCCGTGCGATGGTGAAGCATCTTCTTCGCAGCATTTTTCTTGTTTGTCGCCGACATCTTCTTACTCTTTTCCGATGTCTTGTGGGCCACAAATGTAGGCCAATCATCTCTGATCTTCTCATATATGCCCTTGAATTCTGGTGTCTCTTTTTTCTCGACAAACCTATTCAGGTCTTTCTTCCACCTCCTGAATAGGTCTGCCATCCTCTTAAGAGCAAAAGACTTGATTAATTGCTCTTTAACTGGCTTCTCCGGATCATCCTCTGGCGGTAGGGTGAAATTTGTCTTCAGCTCAGTCCAAAGATCATTTTTCTGCATATCATTGACGTAAGACACCTCAGGGTCTTCAGTAGCCGGCTTCAACCATTGCTGGATGCTGATCGGGATCTTGTCCCTAACCAGAACCCCGCACTGAGCAACAAATGCATTCTTTGTTTGGATGGGTTCAATAGGTTGTCCGTCGGGCATGATTGCTATGATCTCAAACCTTTCATCCGAGCTCAACTTTTTCTTCGGGCCTCGTCTCTTTACCTCAGTTGTGCTCGATCCGGAGGGCTAGAAAAAAGAACAAGATTTAATTAATATGTGTACATACCAAAACAATGAATGCATCAATTAACTAGTCAGCACAGGCTTAACTAATATATATACCTGGCCGGACTCGGTTCGGTCAACGGAGCCGTCATCACGGTCTCCTTCTTGCACCGGCATTGGGTCACCGGAGCCGTCCTCATGTTCTTCTTCTTGCACCGGCATTAGGTCACCGGAGCCAGCTTCTTCACCCTCTCCTTCCAGACCATCGGTGTCGTTGAGAAACAACGAGACGGCATCACTTCCATTTGCGATTATGTCCCTCAACAACGCTTCTTTTGCTTCGTCTCGGTCGGTGTCCATAGTTTCTACAAATATTTACAACATGGCAATTATTATTCAAACATGAAAGATGGATATATTAGTGGAAAACGTAGAACTAGCTAGCTAATCATAGTAAGGAATCATATATATTAATTAGTGGCCTCGACGCTGCTTCTCTAGGGTTTGGGGTGGCCTCAACAATGCTTCAAGGGTTTGGGGTGGCCTCGAGAACGCATCAAGGAGGGGGTAATATCGACCCCCCCCCCACGTGATGAAGCTATCGTGAGGGTGTATATCGACAACGACGACACTACATCTATGTCCTTCGACGACCCTCGTTCCCGATAAAAAAAGAGGAAGAAGAAGAAGAAAAAGAGGAGAAGAAAGAATAGAGGAGAAGAACTCCTCTATTCTTACTTCTCCTCTTTTTTTTCTTCCTCTTCTTTTTTTATCCTCTTCGTCCTCTCTTGTTCGAGAGGATCGCCGAGGGGTCGGGAGGTTGCCTAGTGCCGAGCGATCCTCGACCCCTCGAACCCTCGACCCTAGTTCCCGACCCTCGACCCCTCGGCGATCCTCGACACCCTCGTTCCCGATAAAAATTAAGAAGAAGAAGAAGAAGAAGAAGAAGAAGAAGAAGAAGAAGAAGAAGAAGAAGAAGAAGAAGAAGAAGAAGAAGAAGAAGAAGAAGAAGAGGAAGAAGAAGAAGAAGAGGAAGAAGAAGAAGAGGAAGAAGAAGAAGAGGAAGAAGAGGAAGAAGAAGAAGAGGAAGAAGAAGAGGAGGAAGAAGAGGAGGAAGAAGAGGAGGAAGAAGAAGAGGAAGAAGAAGAAGAAGAAGAAGAAGAAGAAGAAGAAGAAGAAGAAGAAGAAGAAGAAGAAGAAGAAGAAGAAGAAGAAGAAGAAGAAGAAGAAGAAGAAGAAGAAGAAGAAGAAGAAGAAGAAGAAGAAGAAGAAGAAGAAGAAGAAGAAGAAGAAGAAGAAGAAGAAGAAGAAGAAGAAGAAGAAGAAGAAGAAGAAGAAGAAGAAGAAGAAGAAGAAGAAGAAAGGAATAGTGGAGAGGAAGAGAAAATAGAATATTCTATTTTTCTCTTCCTCTCCACTATTCATTTCTTCTTCTCCTCTTCTTTTTCTTCTTTTTTCTTCTTCTTATTTATTTCTCCTCTTCTTTTCCTCTCCTCTTCTTCTTTCTTTCCTCTTCTTATTTTCTTCTTTCCTATCCTTCTTTTTCTAAAATTGTAACTTTTGCATATATAAAACTTTTCTAAAATTGTAACTTTCTATATATAAAACATTTTTAACATATATATTCTAGCCACATACATCACATACACATATACATTATAGCCACATACACATATACATCACATATGAACAAAAAAATAAACTAATAAAAATAAAAAACATATTGCAACATATGAACAGAAACATATAGCCACATACATTATATATATATGAAAAAAATAAACTAATAAAAAAATTGTTGGCGCCGGCGGGGCAGAGGGGCATGGCGCCAGCGGTGGAGCCGGCGAGGCAGGGTAGGGGCGGCTGGGCGGCGCGCGGCGCCAGCGCAAGGCAGGGGGCGACGGCGCGGCGGCCACGCAGGAGAGGGGCGTAGGGGCGCGGGACGGGAGGGGGCTGTGCTCACAGGGGGCGGTGGCGACGGCGAAGGCGATCAGCCTAACGGCGTCGGTGGCGGCAGCGACGGCGAAGGCGAGCAGCCTGACGGCGTCGGTGGCGGCAGCGACGGCGAAGGCGAGCAGCCTGACGGCGTCGGGCGGCGACGGCGACGAGGAGGAGCAGGGGCGTCGGGCGGCGACGGCGACGAGGAGGAGCAGGGGGCGTCGGGGGAGAAGTGCGTGATTTGGTCGAAAACTGCTAAGTGTTTGCTTATATAGAAAAGGCTTTGGTCCCGGTTCATGGCACCAACCGGGACCAATGCCCCCCTTTAGTCCCGGTTGGTGACACCAATCGGGACCAAAGGTCCCTTTTCAGCAGCCCAAAGGGTGGGAAGCGGCAGCCTTTGGTCCCGGTTGGTGGTACCAACCGGGACTAAAGGGTGGAATTAGTACCGGGTCGTAGCACCAACCGGGACGAATGCCCCCCTTTAGCCCCGGTTGGAGCCAACAACCGGGACCAAAGGCCTGTGCTGCCCCGAACCCAAATATTTAGTCCCACCTCGCTAGTTGAGAGGGAGGCGCACCTGTTTATAAGGTGCGGTGCGCCATCCCTCTCGAGCTCCTCTCTAAAGCAGGTTTTCGGGCCTAACACTACAATATGTGCCTGTGGACCTACTGGGCCTCCCGCGGGCCTGAATCCTGGCCCATGGTAGGGTTTCTAGTCGTATTCAGGCCGTGGGGGCCCAGTAGGTGGCACTCTTTTTGTTTTTTTTCTACTTCGAACTAAATACTTATTGTTGCTATATTTAATTTTTTTCTAGTTTTTTTGTTTTGTTTTCTGCATTATTTATTTTCTTTTGTTTCTTGCTTTATTTTTTAATTCTTTTAGCTTTTAGTTTTAGAAAAATTATAAACTTTTTGTTAGTGCCATTAGTTTTCAAATTTGAAAACACTTTTTTAGTTTTTTAGTTTTCTTTGTTGCTTTATTTATATTATTTTGTTTCTTGCTTTATTTTTTAATTCTTTTTGCTTTTAGGTCAGCAAAATTATAAACTTTCTGTTAGTGCCATTAGTTTTAGAAAAAATATAAACTTTCTGTTAGTGCCATTTGTTTTCAAATTTGAATAGTTAAAATTTGAACATAGATGCACCTATAGAGAAAATTCGACCTAAATTCATAGTTTTCAAATGAACTCTGAAAAAGTTGGCATAGCATACTCGTCTGTTATAAATTTGGCATGGTATCATCATAATGGTTGTGGGAGAAAGTCTTCACTTTTTCTTCGCTTGTGTCATTTGTTTATTGCGCCGTAACCATGGATAAACTTCATCCTTTATCAGGATGCTTGGGTCAGCCTTGACATTGAAGGGAGGAATTTCATGAAACCTTTCATAATCTTCAGGCATGTCTGTCTTGCCCTCCACTCCCAGGATGTCCCTTTTTCCTGAAAGAACTATGTGGCGCTTTGGCTCATCGTATGATGTATTCGTTTCCTTATCTTTTCTTTTTCTCGATCTGGTAGACATGTCCTTCACATAGATAACCTGTGCCACATCATTGGCTAGGACGAACGGTTCGTCAGTGTACCCAAGATTTTTTAGATCGACTGTTGTCATTCCGTACTGTGGGTCTACATGTACCCCGCCTCCTGACAGATTGACCCATTTGCACTTAAACAAAGGGACCTTAAAATCTTGTCCGTAGTCAAGTTCTCATATGTCCACTATGTAACCATAATATGTGTCCTTTCCCTTCTCGGTTGTTGCATCAAAGCGGACACCGCTGTTTTGGTTGGTGCTCTTTTGATCTTGGTCAATCATGTAAAATGTATTCCCATTTATCTCGTATCCTTTGTAAATCAATACAGTCAAAGATGGTCCCCTGAACAACAAGTACAACTCATCACAAACAGTGTTGTCACCTCTGAGACATGCTTCCAACCAACTGCTGAAAGTCCTAATGTGTTCACATGTAATCCAGTCGTCGCACTGCTCCGGGTGTTTGGAGCGCAGACTGTTCTTGTGTTCATCGACATACGGGGTCACCAAGGTAGAGTTCTGTAGAACTGTGTAGTGTGCTTGAGACTAAGAATGCCCATCCCTGCATATTATTGAGTCCGCTCCTAGCGTGCCTTTTCCAGTTAGTCTCCCCTCATACCGCGATTTAGGGAGACCTATCTTCTTAAGGCCAGGAATGAAGTCAACACAAAACCCGATGACATCCTCTGTTTGATGGCCCATGGAGATGCTTCCTTCTGGCCTAGCGCGGTTACAGACATATTTCTTTAGGACTCCCATGAACCTCTCAAAGGGGAACATATTGTGTAGAAATACGGGACCCAGAACGACAATCTCGTCGACTAGATGAACTAGGACATGTGTCATGATATTGGAGAAGGATGGTGGGAACACCAGCTCGAAACTGACAAGACATTGCGCCACATCACTCCTTAGCCTTGGTACCATTTCTGGATCGATCATCTTCTGAGAGATTGCATTGAGAAATGCAAATAGCTTCACAATGGCTAATCGGACGTTTTCCTGTAGAAGCCCCCTCAATGCAAACGGAAGCAGTTGCGTCATAATCACGTGGCAATCATGAGACTTTAGGTTCTGAAACTTTTTCTCTGGGATATTTATTATTCCCTTTATATTCGACGAGAAGCCAGTCGGGACCTTCATACTGAGCAGGCATTCAAAGAAGATTTCTTTCTCATCTTTCGTAAGAGCGTAGCAGGCAGGACCTTCATACTGCTTCTGAGGCATGCCGTCTTTTTCGTGCAAACGTTGCAGGTCCTCCCGTGCCTCAGGTGTATCTTTTGTCTTTCCATACACGCCCAAGAAGCCTAGCAGGTTCACGCAAAGGTTCTTCGTCACGTGCATCACGTCGATTGAAGAGCGGGCCTCTAGGTCTTTCCAGTAGGGTAGGTCCCAAAATATAGATTTCTTCTTCCACATGGGTGCGTGTCCCTCAGCGTCATTCGGAACAGCTACTGCGCCGGGACCCTTTCCAAAGATTACGTGTAAATCATTGACCATAGCAAGTACGTGATCACCGGTACGCATGGTGGGCTTCTTCCGGTGATCTGCCTCGCCTTTGAAATGCTTGCCTTTCTTTCGACATTGATGGTTGGTCGGAAGAAATCGACGATGGCCCAGGTACACATTCTTCCTGCATTTGTCCAGGTATATACTTTCAGTGTCATCTAAACAATGTGTGCATGCGTGGTATCCTTTGTTTGTCTGTCCTGAAAGGTTACTGAGAGCGGGCCAATCGTTGATGGTCACGAACAGCAACGCCTTTAGGTTAAATTCCTCCTGTCTGTGCTCATCCCACGTACGTACACCGTTTCCATTCCACAGCTGTAAAAGTTCTTCAACTAATGGCCTTAGGTACACATCAATGTCGTTGCCGGGTTGCTTAGGGCCTTGGATGAGAATTGGTATCATAATGAACTTCCGCTTCATGCACATCCAAGGAGGAAGGTTATACATACATAGAGTGACCGGCCAGGTGTTGTGATTGCCGCTCTGCTCCCCGAAAGGATTAATGCCATCCGCGCTTAAAGCAAACCATACGTTCCTTGGGTCCTTTGCAAACTCATCCCAGTACTTTCTCACGATTTTTCTCCACTGCGACCCGTCAGCGGGTGCTCTCAACTTCCCGTCTTTCTTACGGTCCTCACTGTGTCATCGCATCGACTTGGCATGCTTTCCGTTTCTAAACAGACGTTTCAACCGTGGTATTATAGGAGCATACCACATCACCTTCGCAGGAACCCTCTTCCTGTGGGGCTCGCCGTGAACATCACCAGGGTTATCTCGTCTGATCTTATACCGCAATGCACCGCATACGGGGCATGCGTTCAGATCCTTGTATGCACCGCGGTATAGGATGCAGTCATTAGGGCATGCATGTATCTTCTCCACCTCCAATCCTAGAGGGCATACGACCTTCTTTGTTGCGTATGTACTGTCGGGCAATTCGTTATCCTTTGGAAGCTTCTTCTTCAATATTTTCAGTAGCTTCTCAAATCCTTTGTCAGGCACAGCATTCTCTGCCTTTCACTGCAGCAATTCCAGTACGGTACCGAGCTTTGTGTTGCCATCTTCGCAATTGGGGTACAACCCTTTTTTGTGATCCTCTAACATGTGATCGAACTTCAGCTTCTCCTTTTGACTTTCGCATTGCGTCCTTGCATCAACAATGACCCGGCGGAGATCATCATCATCGGGCACATCGTCTGGTTCCTCTTGATCTTCAGCACCTTCACCCGTTGCAACATCATTGGGCACATCGTCTGGTTCCTCTTGATCTTCACCAGCTCCCTCCGTTGCAGCATCACGGTATTCAGGGGGCACGTAGTTGTCATCGTACTATTCTTCTTCGTCGTATTCCATCATAAACCCTATTTCTCCGTGCCTCGTCCAAACATTATAGTGTGGCATGAAACCCTTGTAAAGCAGGTGGGTGTGAAGGATTTTTGGTCAGAGTAAGACTTCGTATTCCCACAACTAGGGCATGGACAACACATAAAGCCATTCTGCTTGTTTGCCTCAGCCGCATCGAAAAACTCATGCACGCCTGACGGTGTCCTGGACTAGGGGGTACTCACCACGTCTCCCCCAATCGGTTAGATTGGGCCGAGGACCCCCAGGGCCGCATACTCATGGGCCAGTCCGGACAGGTGCCGCATACAAGGAAGATTTCACAAGACTTGGCGATCAAGACAAGGACTCCTCCCCCACCGGCGTATTCGGCTAGGACTCTTGTTATCCTGGGCCTCTCGTGCATTATATAAACCGAGGCCAGACTAGTCGATAGATTATTATGAGATGACTCATCATACCTCTAGGGTTTAGACCACAACATATGATCTCGAGGTAGATCAACTCTGTACTACACCCATATGAATACAATCAAAAGCAGCATGTAGGGTATTATCTCATCAAGAGAGCCCGAAGCTGGGTAAAACCCCGTGTACATGTTACCATCGATCCTAGACGCATAGTTCAGGACCCCCTACCCGAGATCCGCCGGTTTTGACACCGACATTTGTGCTTTCATTGAGAGTTCCGCTGTGTGATCGACAAAAGGATCGATGGCTCGCCTGCAGATCAACTGCGACTTCGGCATCTTCGTCACCAGCTCGACTGGTCACCTTGGTTCGACCAAGAATTGTGCCCCGTGTTCGGATCACCATGTTCGGACGAGGGCCTTCATCAAACATCAACTCCGATCTCTATCAAGATCACGGAGGAATCATCCATGAAGCTCGGGGGCTCAACGTCAACATTGCCCTCAAGCGACCGTGCTGTTTTTCTGGACACCGAACTCGTATCTTCTGCCGCCACCTCCTCGAGTATCGCTTTGATGATCGCTTTGGTGGAATTGTGCGGAATTGAGTCTACAACAACCTTGGAAAATTTCGTCGAGTTCCGATGGAGGAATCTCCGGCAATCCATAATATACCGGAGCCCTGTCAAATCTGGACGGGAATCTGGATGAGTTTAGGGCGTGGTGTCCAGCTTCTAGCTCGGGCATCCTTTGAAAGATCCAACCGTTGATCGGCTGCGGAATTACTATATCTACCACCCTTCAAAATTTCAGCTCGATCCGACCGTCCAAACTCCGGGAATCTTCCGATTAGTGCATCACTTTTCGGATATGTTTTCTGCGCGAGAACGAATCCGACCCGAATTCATCTTTTTTATGAACGGGATTTCGAACATCCTTTTTGAAGGAAGTTTTGTATGGGATATTGTGTATTGTTCCCGAACACATCCCACTAACTTTAAAGTCTTTTGAACATGATCTTCAACATCATTGCTGGTGTCAAACCAGTCCGATAATATTGCTCCACGGCTGCCGACCTGTGCTAGACACATCGTCACTTTGTTGAGCCGAGCTCAACTTCTTCGGATTATCATCTCGGCAAGCCGAACAAGAGTCCGGCATCGCGAAGGACAAATCATCACCAACATCGCCGCCCCACGGATTACACGGAGCGGGCATACCAGCATCACCGCACGGTCGCTTCATCAAGCCGGCATCTACCACGTCACGACCTGCATCGGCAGGGCCACACTGTTGCCCCTTCAAGCCGGTGTCCATCACGCCGGACTACTTCGGCTCATCGACTGGCCTCGAGGCTTCGACATCTCGGCTGGACCGGAGGATTCATCATCTCTTCATCAACCTACTCCGGACACTTCGGCGTCACTAGCCGACCAGCTTCGTCACGATTGGCCGGACCGAGGGCTTCGCCTCGGCGAGCCAACCTTTGCCAGCATCATCTTCCTTTGGATTACTACAACAAATAAATCAGGTGCTATTAATCCTAATATTTTTTGCATGTTTGGGTTCATTTTTTTCAAGGAATTATTACTCTAGTTTGTCCATCGTATGTTCACAGGTCTATCAAATGGTGGCCGCATTAACAACGGTCGCATGCTGGTTCGGTCAGTCTCCGTACATAGTCCGGCGAACGCCGCATCCGGAGCGCGGACCGACCTGTGAATTCAGGCTTTGCCACGCCTTTAACGCATCACGCCGACGCCCTGCATCGACATCGACTTCGGCGCCAGGCCATATTTCTTTTATTACTCACTTTGCATAAATTATTCATTATGCAACGATTTTTTATTTATCATTATTACCATTATCTTCCGTTTGCACTATTTTTTGTGCACAGTAAAATGATCCGGGGACTTCGGCGTCACTCTGCCGGTCTGCATCGACCGTGCTATGTCACCACTTCGGCGTGTCGAGCTCTCCGCTCCGCCACCTCGGGACCAGCTTGGGGGGTAGAACCTTGTCCCGCATCAAGCTCGGACTGCGAACACATTAACCAGCTAAGTCGCTTTCATGCTCAAAGCTTTAATTTCTAACTTGTGTTCGGTTCGATCAAGCGTTATACTTTTTTGAAAAAAAAGTTGCTTGTAAAAAAAATCTTGTCCAAACTTTGTTCACACATACTTGACGCGCTACCCGCGCTCATTATACCTGGGGGCTTCTTTAACAGAAGCTTATTAATACGGGCTTTATGCCCAACACATGTGTCACACTTCCGCATGTACCTTTTATTCACCATTAAATGCATCGATATGACTTAAGTTTTGGCCAAGCTGGGTTGCCTGGCTCCTGTGCTTACCCCTACGTTCCCGATTGTTCGGCTAGGTGGTAAAGGGAGCACCTCTGCGATTGTTACTGCCGGGTCAGCCGGATGTGTACCTCAGACTGGGTGAAGCCGAAAGCTAGCGTTCTTAAGGGAATACTCGGTCGGTGAACTAAAAGATGATTTCTTACCTATTTATTTACCTGCCCCCAGATGCTTTTCTGCTCTTTTCGCAGTCCGGACATGCACATGCACTTTAGGGCATGCCTCCCAGGGAAAGGAACCCCTAACAGAACTATTCTCCCTGGAAGATGTTTCTTACTAACCATGTAATATAACATAACTAGTTGGGCACTTGTCTGATATAGCACTAATGACCCCTACGCCTGGTCTCCACGCATGCCCCGGTTTTTATAACCGCGAGGGTATTCGGACACACTCCGGACTATTGGGTCCAGAGGTTGAAGCGAAAAGGTCCGCTACGACAAACGATCTACAATCCGGCTAGAAGGCATTCTACATGTCACCTTACATTATATAGTCAACTTTTACCCAAGTCACTTGGGGGGCTCTTATGTTTATTTGAGTCGTTTCATGCTAAGTGTTTTTCTTCTTAGTCGTTGTAAAGTTATTATTATTTATCACTCCTTTTTTTCGACACGAGTGTGCGGTCACTAGCCGGGGAGCCTAATTTCTCTCTCAAAAGCCGCTAGAGTTTAGTTTGCTAAACTGGCCTGATGAGAAGTACTCCGCCCTCGGGATAGGAGGTTGAAGGCGTAGGCTGACCCGCTCGAAGTCTTGAGATAGGATGTATCATGTTAAAGCACAATAGAAGCACTTCTTTTTTCTAAGACCAATTTTCGGGTTGGCATCGAACACTTGATATTGTTCGGACGTCATGTTTTTACTGACGTTTCTTGGTTTTCCAAGATTTTTGACACTTTTAAACTATTTGTGCTTTTCCAGCATTAGTCTCGCTGTGCAACACCAGACACCTTTTAGGGATTCGGCAAAAACATTCTCAGATATTGCTATATATGCATCGGTTTCAAATTGTGTCTTCGGTCAATAGTTGGGTTGCCCGGCTCCCGCACTTGCTTCCTACGTTCCGTTTTGTTCGGCTAAGCGTGCAAAGGGAGAACCACTGTGATTGTGCTTCCAGCTCACACGATTAAGCACCTTAGTGGAGAAAGCCGAAAACTGACTGTCACAATAAGCGTAAACTGGTCAGCGATCCGATGACTATGTTAAATAACAGGCCGTTCATAACATTGGCCGAAGTGTTTACGGCTTGACCACAACTGTCGCCGAACACTACCGGGGGCTATTAACTAGCCTCCCAAACTAAATCCTCGATATTTTGCTCTTACATTGGAGCTGAGGTTTTATGATCATGCTTAGCATGACAACCCAAAGAAAGGAACCGATAGCGGGACTATTTTCTTTGGAAGACATTTTTTCTGTTAAACAGTAGTATACCATATCTCTCCGCGTACCTTTGTTTATAAAACCGTATGGCCAGATTGCCTTGTTTGTCGTAAATCTTTGCCCTCATGAAGGCTTTATAAAGTAAGACAAACACTCCTCGGCTACTGGCCGAGGAGGTGGAAGCCGATGGTCGGTCAACAAAGTTTTATTCAATGCGGATCCGAGCATTAATGACATAAAGTACTTGGATACATAGAGTCATTACACATAATTTGTGATTTTACTATGGATACTGATCCTTAATTCGGTCACCAGTGCCCGCATTAAGGCTCGGGGGCTACTGGGCTTTGGGCTTATTATTTAAACATATTAAAGGGGCACATCGATCCCCTGATCTGTTGTTTCCACCCGGCAGTGTCTCGGGGGCTACTGCATTTCTTGTCCAATGCAGAAAATTTTATGTGCAATATAGTTTCCGAGGAGATTTTGATCCTCAGGTTGGTCGGCCGCACCTAACCTGAGTCTCGAGGACTGAGCACGCCGCTTTTAGTGTCCCGAAGTATTCTGCCGAGCTTGGACTTGATCCTCAGGCCGATTTTGCAAATCAACCTGAGTCTCAGCGGCTATGGGGATCAGCGGTCTTATGTCATCCTTCGTGTGCATCTCGGGTTTTAGATCAATACCCACCTTGAGGGCTACTGGCTATATATCTCGGCAGAGAATAAATTGCACCAATAAAAATATTGACAAAAATCGGCCCACATTCGGGGTGGTGCACCACCTCGAAAGCAGTCCGACATAAAGCTCGGGCGCTAGTGGCTGGCTCCATAGAGGGCATTTCCGGCATTAAGCTCGGCTAAACTCCTTCAAACTTCTTTGAACCAAGGTGATTCACAACACCTCGGATACAGTCCGGCGTTGGAGCTCGGATACATAGTCCGGCGTTAGAGCTGGGAAGCAGTCCGGCATTGGTGCTCGGCTGCAAAAAATACCTCGAATGCAGTCCGGCGTTAGAGCTCGGACGCAAGAGGGAACTGCCTCCCGGGAACAACTTCAAACCCGAGGTGTGGCATAAAAATAACAAGGAATTGATAAAGGCCGGAAACTTAAAGGGTCTCCTCGGATACCCGACGTGTAAACCCGTCGAATCCATTTCGGCGATCCTCAAGATCGAAGATAAAGAAGATTCGTTGAACCAGTTTTCAAGACCGACGACCGAAGATGAAGAACAGTTCGGAAGAATCGAGGAGCGTCCCTAACTTGAAGACCGGTTCAGGGGGCTACTGACGGTGTCCTGGACTAGGGGGTACTCACCACGTCGTCCCCCAATCGGTTAGATTGGGCCAAGGACCCCCAGGGCCGCATACTCATGGGCCAGTCCGGACAGGTGCCGCATACAAGGAAGATTCCACAAGACTTGGTGATCAAGACAAGGACTCCTCCCCCACCGGCGTATTCGGCTAGGACTCTTGTTATCCTGGGCCTCTGGCGCATTATATTAACCGAGGCCAGACTAGTCGATAGATTATTATGAGATGACTCATCATACCTCTAGGGTTTAGACCACAACATATGATCTCGAGGTAGATCAACTCTGTACTATACCCATATGAATACAATCAAAAGCAGCATGTAGGGT
The DNA here is from genome assembly GCA_032464435.1 of Aegilops umbellulata. Lineage (NCBI taxonomy): Eukaryota > Viridiplantae > Streptophyta > Magnoliopsida > Poales > Poaceae > Aegilops > Aegilops umbellulata. Next base: position 507,889,660 of record CP136059.1, read on the forward strand.
ATTATCTCATCAAGAGAGCCCGAAGCTGGGTAAAACCCCGTGTACATGTTACCATCGATCCTAGATGCATAGTTTGGGACCCCCTACCCGAGATCCGCCGGTTTTGACACCGACAACGCCCTTAATGTACTCGGAGGTGTGTCTGTCACCGTACAACCATTGCCGGTTCATCTGCGTGCATTATATATAATTAAGTGTCCAAATTAATAGAAGTTCATCATCACATTAAAAGCAAAGTACATACATAGTTCTCATCTAACAACATATAGCTCTCCAGAGCATGTAATTAATTAAACCATACATTGAAACTATGTAAAACATTTTAATGCGAAAACAAAGGCGATCATAATCGCAACCAAGGTAACAATTGATCCAACGGCATAATGATACCAAGCCTCGGTATGAATGGCATATTTTGTAATCTTTCTAATCTTCAAGCGCATTGCATCCATCTTGATCTTGTGATCATCGACGACATCCGCAACATGCAACTCCAATATCATCTTCTCCTCCTCAATTTTTTTATTTTTTCCTTCAAGAAATTGTTTTCTTCTTCAACTAAATTTAACCTCTCGACAATAGGGTCGGTTGGAATTTCCGGTTCACATACATCCTAGATAAATAAAATCTATGTCACGTTGGTCCGCATAATTTTCATAAACAATAAATGAACCAATAGTTATAAAGATTAATATATATACCACATCCGAATTATAGACAGGACGAGGGCCGACGGGGGCGGATACCAAAACCATCACACTACATAAGATGCAATAATAAAAGTAAGAAAATGATACAAGTATCTATCTAAACATACAAGTAACAATATTTTCCTTTCAGAAAGAAGATAAGAACAAGAGGCTCACCACGGTGGTGTTGGTGATGAGATCGGCGCGGGTGATCGACGGCGGTGAAGACGGGGGTGGGGCGTGACGGACCGCTAAATCTAGATAAATCTCAAGGAAAATGGAGCTTTGAGGTCGAGCTTCGAGAGGAGAAAGCTTAACTAGTGTGGCTCGGGCATTTCATCGAACACCTCATGTGCATAGGAGGTGAGCTAGAGCACCACAAACCCCTCCCCTCGCCGGCCCAGAAAAACAGAGCACTGGAGTGCTCTGCTCTGGCGCGAGGGGTATATATAGGCAGCACCACTGGTCCCGGTTCGTGGCGTAAACCGGGACCAATGGTGGTGGGCCAGGAGCCAGGCCCATTGGTCCCGGTTCGTCCCACCAACCGGGACCAAAAGGTCCAGACGAACCGGGACCAATGGCCCACGTGGCCCGGCCGATCCCCTGGGCTCACGAACCGGGACCAATGCCCCCATTGGTCCCGGTTCTAGATTGAACCGGGACTAATGGGCTGACCCGGCCTGGACCGTTGCCCCCTTTTCTACTAGTGAAGATTTGCTCGAAACTCGTGGTTTAACCTTTAATCGGTCATATTCCAAATGTCTCAAAGCGTGTGCAGAAACAGAAATATCATTCTCATCATTTCCTAGACTAACACCCACTTTATTCAACTTAGAAACTATGGATGTAGTAAAAAAGGATAAAAATGATTTGGGTGATGACGAAGTACCTTGGTTGTCGAGGTTCTGCATTGCTTTACCCCATAGCCTTGGTCAAGGAGTCCTCGTCAGTGACCGTCCTACCATCATCGGCCACCAAATGGTGGCCACTCCGGCGTGTGGGTGTCGCCTCCGATGAAAAAAGTCGCGCAAGCACCGCTGCCGGAGGAGGGGAGGAGGGTGGAGTAGCAACCCCCTCCCCGGCAGTCTCGATCGCCGGTTCACACGACGCCGCCAGTAAAGATGGTGTGTCCGTACACGGGACCACGGGAGGAGCCTGGGTAGGAGAGGTGGACACGTCTGGCTCCATCTGATGTTGAGGAGCAGCTGCGGACGCGTCCTGCTCCATTGGAGTCCGACGAGTAGCAACCGAGTTTGCAGCAGTGCATGGCTGCACTCCTGTCGATGCACTGCATGGCTTAATACCCGAGGTAACCGTACATGGCTGCACATTCGTGAGTAGCCCTCCTGTAGTATGCATGCGCTGCTCCAACTGCGATGCTTGCTCTGTAGTATGCATGCGCTGCACCAACTGCGCTGCTTGCAGGGCGACCTCATCCCCAGCCTCTGGATGCCAGCTCTTCAAACGCGCAACGGGGCACCCCGCAGTACCACCGGCTCCCTGCACCTGCTTGGGTACAGCCAGCTTCGACGGCGCCGTCCGTGTCACCGACGGCGGCTGCGACGCAACCTCAACAGATCTCTGTATATTATCAGAAGAAGAGTCCGTGCGCCCCGCCGAGCTTCCGGTGGCCGGCATCGCCTGAAGGGCAGTGGAGGTCGACGTAGCTGCCCGAGAAGGCAACGGCGCCTGCGATGCATATACCGCCCGCGGCGCAGGGGGCAATGGTGATTCCTGTCGGTGCACTCATGGGGATTTTTGACAGACCTCCACGTAATGTATAGTTGGTTTGAAGATCCACGGCAAGCTCCATGCCCCTCGGCGTCTGCGATGAGGGGTTAAACGGAGTGACACTACCAGAAAAACTTGTTTTGCTGACGGCCATATCTATGCCGACGGCCCCCGTCGGCATATATGGGAATACCCCGACGGCCCAACTAAAGCCGTCGGCGTAGAAAGGCCGTCGGCGTATAACCATCTATGCCGACGGGACTCAGGGCTATGCGACGACACTGGCCGTCGGCATAGGGGGCGATTTCGGTAGTGTGACCTCCAAGAGCACAGAACCACCTCCCGTCGCACCACCAGAACCCACACTCGACACCCAGTTGTTGCGTGAATAAGATAGTTATTGCAATATGAATATCTAAAATGTTTACATTTATAACGTGGATTTTTAGGGTAATATAAATATCTAAAAAATGGTTGGTTTTGAGTGAGCTTTGTCGTCATTTTAAGTATTTATGGTGCACCAACGAATACAGAAACAAAATCTACACATTCTAGTACTCCCTCCATTTTAAAATAAATGTTGTGGTTTTAGTACACACGACACTTACTTTCGAACAGAGGGAGTGCTAATTTGTTGTTGATCTACTAAGTTTCAACTTTATATGTGGTGTTGTTTGAGATTAAAAATAGAGAGAGAAATGTTTACTAAGTGAAGACTGAGATTGCGTATTCCAGAAAAAGACGCAAAAGTTGTATCAACACTTCAATATCTTTGCTAGAGCTATATATCACCCATTGCGAGTAGAGTTCCGTCTCGCCTATGGCGGGCACTCTACTGGGCCGACCCTTTACTGCAGCACCAGTTTTTCGGTTCCACTATTTTGCATGGTTTTCTTTGGTTTCTTTGCTCTCTTTTTTTTCAATTTGTTTTCCTTCGGTTCTCTTCCTTTCTTCCCTTTTCCTTTAATTTTTCCTCAGTTTTCCTTGTGTCTTTCTCTGTTTTTTGTTTCTTTCTTTGGTTTTCACCAGCTTTTCTTCGGTTTCTTTTTTTTAACACGTCTACAATTTTCATATGCATTGTACATTTTTTTAAACATCAGGAATATTTTTTTATACATGCTTAAAAATTTCCAAATATATTCTTCGTTGCCTACTTTTTTCATACACATTGTACATTTTTTGTATACTTCTAAATTTTATATACGTTAAACATTTTTAGATACGTGATTAACATTGTTTCAAATAATATTTTTTTGAAAACTGAATACGTGTTATAACATTTTTGAAATACACGTTTAATTTTTTTTACATTGGATAATATTTTTTAAGAAAAATCACAAACACTTTTTTTGAAACACATGAACATTTTCTAAATGTTACATGCATTTCTTTAATGGTAAAAATTCTTTTTGAGAATTAGACCAACATTTTCAACAGTGTATGACATTCAAAAAATATTCAAAGCATGAACTGTTTTTAAAAATCTCACATACATTTTTTGCATTGTATAAACATTTTTATGAAAGTTGAGTGAACGATTTCATACACTGCATTTACATTTTTTAAATGTGCAATGAATATTTTTTACAAAAAATAACAATTTTATCATATAAGTATTTATTATTATTTTAAATAAAAGTAAAAAACGCATGCGACTTCAGCATGACAGGAACTCGTGGTTAGTGAGCCGGCCTACTGTCGGTTCCCTTAGGCGACGCGGTCTACTGTGTCATATGAAGCGACACATAGACGCGCCCCAATATCTTTGCCAACAAGATAGATTGCTAGTCCTGGGCTCCTGACAAGGCAGAAACGCGGGCAACTTGTAGGCCTAAGGCCTAAGGAGTGGCATGAGGATTGGGAAGTGTGAACGTTATTCCATGCGTAACACGACGAGGGCCAGCAATTGCGCAGAGTAATGCTACACCTAGGTAAACTTACTTACAGTTTTTGCGTAACAGGCAACACGGAGGATAGGGATTGGATGGAACGGTGTGGGAGGAGCCCACACCGGTGAAAATCGGGGAGGGAGGGGGGGGGGGGGGATTTGTTCGGCAGGTTAAGTAACTCTTCGTACCAGCTTCCGTATGTGTACGATTATTAAATTGTGCACCCCCCCCCCTCTAGCCCTCCCACTGCTATATGGGCCGGCCCATTTGTGGCTTTTTTACTTGTGTTTCTTTTTGCTGGGCTACTTTCTGCATTTTATTTTATTTTATTTTAAATTCGTGAATATTTTAAAATATTCATGTATTAAAATTTTGTGAACAAAATCTGTGATTTTTTTTTTGAATTTGGAACATATTATTTATTTATTTTTGTCTGCAACATTTCTAAATACTGAACATATTTTGAAATTTGTGAAAAACTTAAGATCATTGGACGTTTTAAAATTTCGAAAACAATTTTAAAGTTCGAGATTTTTTTTAAATGTTAACATTTGTATGAATTTCATTAAAAAGAAAAAATAAAATGAAAAAATTGAAAAAAAAATTACATGCTCTCTGTGCCGCACTTGGGCTGCCCAAAGCGAGTGCTGGGAGGATATGCATATTTGGTCGGCTCACACCACCCTATGCACAGATTAGGGGGTTTCCGAACAAAGGCTCGGGCATGAAGGACGCTGCTAGTGCTTACGTATGTTTTGAGTTCTTCAAAAGCTAGCTTTAGAGTGTGCTTCAAAAAAAAAAAAGCTAGCTTTAGAGTGTAGCCATTGTTCTGGTGAGGCGTTGCACCATTCTTGAAGGATCTTTGCAGCTACATGTTCCAGTATGTCATTGACTTTTGTCGGATTAGTTTGATCCCTCTTTGACATCAAGGATGTGAAATTTCTCCATGAACTCCAAAGGCACACTTCGTTTGTTTAAACTTCACTTGATACCCTTGGAGGTTGGAGAATGTCTCTGTATCATTTGGATGGGTGCTTGCAAGGCGGCTCTTTATTGACAATTGTCGAGTTATGCATCGACATTCCTTCCAAGTACTTCTTTGAGGGTGGTAGCTTACAAGAAGTTAAAGGTACATAGCAACTAAGTGTCAAGGTCTACTAGTAGGTTTCAATAGACACAATAATGCACACACTAGGGTCTCTTTGATTACCAAAACCATTGGATTTTTGGGGAGTTGGAATTCTTCCCCTAAGAATTCCATTGCACTACATTTAATAGGAAATTTAGTATCCACTCAAATCTCTTGAAAATAATTCTTTATTTTTCTTGTGATGAAACTAACAAATCCGTTCGAACAAGCATGGCATCCCAATCCCGTGTTTTACCTATTTATGCGCTTTAAATCTTGCGGATCATGAAGGCCCTAAAGTCAGTAACTATATAACTACCATTTTGCAATCATTTGAGGATAACAGTTCATATTGACCTTACGATAAGAATTAATCACTTGATATGGAGTGGAGTAGACCAGTAATATGTACATCTCAATATTCATGTACTGCATGGCACATATACCTGGCCATGGGATACCTGGCCCGGCCGGCCCGACCCGACCGGTCTTGCCCGTGGGCCAGGCCTGGGCCTGAGTTTTGAGCCTGAAGCACACGTCAGGTCGGGCCTGGGCTTGGCATTTTTGTGTTTTAGGGAAGGGGACCGACCCGAGGCCCGAGGCCCGGCAGGCTTTATCACTGTCGAGCCAGGCATGGGCCTAAAAACCAGGCCTGACAGCCCGGCCGGGCCAGGCTCGGGCCTAGATTTTCTGCCTCGGGTTTTGGTACGCCCGGCCCGAAGCCCGGCCCAGCTCGGCAAATGGCCAGGTATAATGGCACATAAGAATTTCAATTTCACAATGGGGAGCTCAAATTAGGTAACAATTGATAAGGAAGAGGCGGATGCGATATACGCAAGAATAAAATGTTGGGGTATTGTGTTGGGGTTGAGGATTCTGTGACATAGAGATACCCCCCCCCCCCCCCACCCACACACACACTTTCTTAGCCCCTCACAAACCTTCATCCATGGTGACAATGAGCAAACCACTACAACCACACACCACCACAATTCCCCCATCGTTTGTCATTCCGTATGGGAGGACAACGATCACTAAGGGAGATAGATTGTGTGTCATTCACTTGGCCCTCAAGTCTTGAGTTTGAACTCTAAGTAAACCAAAATCGAAAAATAAAACCTCTTAAGTAAATCAATGAACTACACTTAGAAAGGATCTCTAGAAAAAAAATCCAAAAAGAATATCAACAAATGTTGGTTCCTGTCGTCGCATGTGCGAAAACAAAATAAGCCCATTGCCGAATTAGAATAACACTTTAACAAATGTCGTGCGATGTGCCAATGTGCAAGTCCTACCAGTAGGTTTCAACAGTGGAGAAGAGGTAGATGTACGATAATACACACACCAAGTCACTAACTACTACGTCCCTTTTAATTTACAAGGCACACCTATATTTTATACTTCATCAATTTGGTCAATAAAATATATACTATTAAATTCACATTCAAAATAAGTTCTAATTATATACTTCATATGGCAAGTACTCCCTCTGTAAAGAAATATAAGAGTACCAAAGTAGTGATCTAAACACTCCTATATTTCTTTATAGAAGAAGTAAGTAATACCTAGTTTCTTCAATTTATGATAAGGAAATAACCCGTGTGCCTAACAAACCAAAAGAGAGGAGTATGTGACCAACATCTTGCAAACACATGAGGATAATACTAAGTACTCCATACTACACACATTACTACAAGAATGAATGACTTGATAGGAGTAAACCAACAATATGTCTTGATGATCATGTACTAATTGTGTAGTTCTAAAAAATAATAATGTACTGATAGTCAAGTACTAACCAGATGTGTTGTGCACCAAAACTCATTTTATCTCTTGCGGAAAAAGGGGCAAGCCATTCCTACCATTCCTTGTCGTACAGGCCCCTCCTCCCCCGTCTGTCACTCTGGTGGTGGTGGTGGGTGGGGGGTAGATCTATGTTATGGTGTTGTAATTAGGCTTTAAGGTTAGGATCCGCTTCTCGATGGCGGTGTTGTGGTGGTGATGATGACATTATGCGGTTTATGAATAATGTTTCTCCTACTCCTGTTTGTTTGGTCACTACTCGTCTGAAGCGGCGGATCAGGATCTGTCCTCGTGTTTTGCAGTTAACTTTAAAGCCACCATTCGAGTGGACAACACTTTGTGTCTTGGTCCTCCAGTTATTTCTCTCACTTGCTCCGAAGTTCGGTTAGCTTTGGCTTCACTGGGAAGCTAATGAGGTTAGGCCTCCCCCGATCTGTCTGGGCAGGCCCAGGATGGTCGTCCAGCCTCTTCGCCACATTCTTAACTTTATAGCTGGCCAAATGGGCCGGGTTTTTCGGGCCGGCCCGTGAGCATGCCGGCACGGCCCGCCTTGGGCCAGGCACGACACGGTCTAAACGGGCCGGGCCCGGCACGCGGCACGTGGGCCGGCACGGCACGGCCCGATTACATTTTTTTTATACATCTATATATGGCCCAACATGTAAAAATAGGCTAAAAAACACTCAGTGCGTCAAATAACAGGCTAAAAATACACGGCCCACCATGCTAAACGGGCCAACGTGCCGGCCCATTTACTAACTGGGCCGTGCCTGGGCCTGGGGGCGCAACACGTCGGCCGGCACGGCACGACCCGTATAGTAATCGTGCCCTGGCGGGCCGTGCCGTGCTAGGCACGATTACGATGGGCCGGGCCGTGTCGTGCCGGGCCGGCCCGTTTGGCCAGGTATGCTTAACTTGGTGGTGTTTCTCATATCGTCGTCACAGGCGTCTCGTGGCTCTGCTCAACATAGGTTGAGAGAATCACGGTGCGCAGATGCTCTGAACCAAGAGTTTTTCCCCCAAAACCCTAATACCCCTGGCGGCGACTAGGGTTTGGGTGGATCTTCGACAGCGGCCACTGAATCTATCGGCGGGCCGCAACGAAAAGCTTGGGGACGATGGCGACATCGACCGCCGGCAAAGGATGGAAACGAAGCGGTGCCCTCTCCCCTCATTCCGCGAGGATGCAGATGGAAGAGGCACTCGGGAAGCTGGACATCACCGAGGAGGAGGCGACGCCTTTGGTGATCGACGACGCCAACGATGATGCTCCGGCAAAGTGGCTACTGGCAGGGAAGGTGCTGCATCGTAATCTTCTCCACATCCAAACGATCTGCAACGCTCTCCGCCCTGCTTGGGGAAACCCTAGGGGGCTGGAATTCCGACCCCTAGGAGAGAACATGTTCGCTGCTGAGTTCGACTCCAAACGAGACCGCGACCGCGTCTGGGAAGGCGCACCTTGGCATATCAGCAAAAACGCGGTGATCCTTGAGTACTTTGAAGAGCACATGCAGCCGTCGGAACTCAAGTTTGATCGGCTGCCAGTCTGGGTGAGGGTAGTTAATCTACCCTACAACCTGAGGAATAACACAAGGGGCCTAGCGATAGCGCGCCAGATTGACAAACACGCCACCATCGCCTAGATTGATCCAGTGGGGGGTTTCTTAAGAGCAAGAGTCACCATTGATGTGCTTAAACCCCTCCGCAGATGGATTGTCATTGAATCTACCAAGAGAGACCAAGTGGACTGCTATGATATCGAGTATGAACAGATACCCCACTTCTGTTTCTCTTGTGGACGACTAGGTCATGCCGATCCCTTCTATCCCACCCCAGGGACAAGGGATGCGAATGGCAATCTCCCTTTCAAGGCAAGCCTTAGGGCGCCTGAGGACCGGAAGAAAGGTTTTTCTGGTGAGAACTCGACGAAGGAGAAACCGGAGACGCAACGCAGCACGCGAGAGTCACACTCGTCAAGTTCCAAGCAGAAAGAGGGGGTTGAGGTTACCTCTCCTGTCAAGAATCCTACTATGAACAAAAGGAAAGGAGTGACGCAGAACCAGGTCTATCGGAAGGTGGTGACAGCTCCCCTGGCTATCAAGGAGAAAGGTGAAGGGCATGCAAATGAGGATGATCTTCGGGGAGTGGCTCCAGAGGTAGAGACAGAGGATTTGGGAACTGTTTTTGTAGAGAGAGAATCCAAGAAGAAGAAACCGACACCACCGTCGTCGGAAACATCGGCAGCGACTGCTAGTCAGCGCTACCTGTCGCAATGAGTACCATCAGTTGGAACTGTCGAGGGCCTGGGAACCCTCAGACAGTTCAAGAGCTTCGCAAGATTGTGAAGCAAGAAGGACCCGCCCTTCTATTCGTAATGGAAACAAAGGTCAAGGGCAAAAGAGTGGAAGACCTGAAATTCACTTTAGGCTTCTCTGGTTGTTTCGCCGTCGATAGCGACGGGCTTAGTGGAGGCATCTGATTGTTTTGGTCTATAGATGTCGATGTTAGTCTGAAAAATTTCAGTCCATCACATATTGATGTATCTGTCAAACAGGATAATAAAACTTGGCGTTTTACCGGTTTCTATGGAGTGCCACGAGTGGAGAATAGGCATCATAGTTGGCGATTTCTTCGCATGCTTTTTGCTGTCCCGCATGATGCATGGATCTGCATGGGAGATTTTAATGAAACAATGCAAGGGGACGAGCACTTCAGTGTTAATGCGCGGCCGGAATACCAGATGAGGGCGTTTCGGGACGCGGTTGACGACTGTTCCTTACAAGATTTGGGATGGCGAGGTATACCCTATACATGGGATAACAGACAGCCGGGGCTTGCAAACGTGAAAGCCCGGTTGGACCGTGCGCTTGCCAATGCGGGGTTTCTGAATTTATTTTAGTCCACCTCCGTCAAGCATGTGAGCAGTGTGGAGTCCGACCATTGTTTTGTAGTAGCCGAGCTCAGAACAAGTTTGAACAACAGTTGGCCTCGAGCAAAACGTAGCTTCAGATATGAAGACGTGTGGCAATCTCACAGCTAGTACGATCAGCTAGTACGCAATTTGTGGCAAGTTGGTGCTGGTCAGAGAGGGTTACAAGGTGTTGTTGAAGCACTAGGGACAGTGCAAAAAGATCTGGGAGCCTGGGGTGAGCGAGAATTTGGAAATCTCCAAAAGAAAGTCCGCAGCCTTCAGAAATGCCTAGACCGTTTAAGGAGCGTCTCGATGGGCCGAGGGCCTACAGAGGAGGCTCGTTGTAGCATCGCAACTGCGAGAAGCCATGCGACAAGAGGAGATCTGGCTTAAGCAAAGGTCGCGAGTGCTTTGGCTACGGGTGGGAGACCGCAACACCGGCTACTTCCAAGCTCAAGCCGCCCACCGCAAGAGGATTAATCGTATCACTTCTTTGGAAAACTCACAAGGCCAAATTTTGCAACATCCGGAGGAGGTGAAGGAGGAAATCAACAACTTTTATCACGCCTTGTACCAGACACAAGGCTTCCACCCCATGGATGAGTTGTTGAATTGTGTGCAACCCAGCGTTACCGTGCAAATGAACGATCATATCAACAAACCTTATGTGGCGGCTGAAGTTAAAAAGGCCCTGTTTGACATGGCACCATCCAAGGCCCCGGGGGTCGATGGGTTCACAGCGGGGTTTTACCAACGGCATTGGGAGGTCCTAGGTGAGGACATCACAGTGGTCGTGATGCAGTTCCTGAATGGAGGAGAGCTACCTTTGGGACTGAATGACACTTCCATTAAACTGATCCCTAAGGTACGACATCCGCAAAAAATTTCTCAGTTCAGGCCGATTGCTCTTTGCCCTGTTCTCTATAAGATTGCAGTCAAAGCTATTGCAAATAGAGTCCGAGGGATATTGGATGAGGTGATTGGAGAGGAACAAAGCGCCTTTGTCCCGGGCCGGTTGATCACAGATAACGTCCTAGTGGCGTACGAAAGTATTCATGCTATCAAGAGGCGAAAGAAGGGCAAAAACGCATGTTGTGCGGTGAAGCTTGACATGCTCAAAGCATACGATAGAGTGGAATGGCATTATCTCGAGGCAATGCTCCTCAGGCTGGGCTTCGGTGATAACTTTGTTCGTTTGATCAAGAAGTGTGTGACTTCGGTCCGATTCACGATCAAGGTAAATGGAGATCTTCTCCCTTATTTTACTCCGTCGAGGGGGCTTCGTCAAGGCTGCCCCATGTCACCATATCTGTTCTTAATATGTGCTCAAGGCCTTACCTCCCTCCTGAATAATTTTGGTGGTGCGTATGTGGACAGAGGCATTAGGGTGAGTATCCATGCTCCATGGGTTAATCATCTACTATTTGCTGACGACAGCTTGATCTTCCTCAGTGCAAAATCTTAAAGCACAGAGAGGCTGAATGAGATTCTCCGGATTTACGCTGAATGTTCTGGACAGGCAGTGAACCGGGAGAAAAGTTCGATCTATTTCAGTGCCAATATGGGACAGCCCCTATGACAGAGTCTGAAACAATCTCTTGGTATTTTTGTGGAAGCTTTCTCTGAACGTTATTTGGGCCTCCCGACGGCGATTAGAAAAATCACCAGTGGGACTTTCGAACACATGGTGGATAGGTGCCGCGACAAAATGTGGGGCTGGTCAGAGCGAAACATGGCATGTGCGGCTAGGGAGGTTCTTCTCAAGACAGTGATCCAGTCGATCCCCACCTTCAGCATGAGCTGTTTCCTCTTGACGAAGAAAGTTTGCAAATCGATCACTTCCTGCTTGGCTAAGTACTGGTGGGGCAGTTCGATCGACAAGCGTTCGCTACACTGGCTATCTTGGGACAAGCTCGAGGTGCCTAAAGTTAAGGGTGGCATGGGTTTCCGCAACATGCAGTTCTTCAACCTCGCAATGCTTGGGAAACACGGCTGGCGTCTTCTCACTAGACCGGATTCTCTGTGTGCTAGGGTTCTGAAAGGAAAATATTACCCTCACACTGATTTTCTTAATGCAACAGTTCCGGCCAGAGCTTCGGCAACCTGGAAGGCAATTGTGGCAGGACGAGATGCACTGCAGGTTGGTCTCATTCGTCGAGTTGGCGATGGCTCAACTATCTCGACATGGACAAACAGTTGGATTCCGAACACAACCACGCTGAAACCTATGGGGCGCATTGGCACTGCCCCGCTTACTAGGGTTTCAGATCTCATTGATGAATACACAGGTAACTGGAATGAGCAAACTGTTCGTCAAAATTTCTTGCACCCGGATGCGGTAGCCATCCTCAACATACGTACCACTTAATCCGGCGGGTGGCGATGATACTTTGGCCTGGGCTTTGGAAAAGACGGGCATCTACACTGTAAAATCGGCGTATCGTTCTCTTATGACTCGCAACGAGCGTGGCTCTCTAGAGGAAGGGGCGACTACAGAAACTTCATCGGCTAACAAACAGTTGTGGACTGCTCTGTGGCGACTACGAGTCATTCCCAAAGTTCGAGTATTCTGGTGGAGAGTTCTCCGAGGGATATTACCTGACTCGACTACATTACGCTATCGCCATATCAAGCAGTTGGGTCTCTGTGAGTGTGATGTTTGCAAAGCTCAGGATGAAGACATGTTGCATGCACTAATCCATTGCAACCATGCAAAGGCGTTTTGGGCGGCTGCAAGGGACAGATTTCAGCTCTCTTTCCCACGATTGCACCACGACACGTGGGCACGTGATATTCTGCTTGATCCTATGTTCATTGATGAAGACAAATGCAAGATAATCGCTATCATGCATAGTATATGGACGTCACGGAACAACTGGACTCATGATCGCGATGGTTACAACCCTGTACAAGCGCTGAAGTGGGTTCATGAGACGTTGGCGATCCTGGAACTTCCTCCCTTGGGAAGGAAAACGAGGGCGGGTCAGTGCTGGAGGCCACCTGAGGCGGGTTGGGTCACTATCAACACCGACGGCGCACTTAATGTTGAGGAAATGAGGGGGGGGGGGAGCGGGAGGTGTGGCGAGATCACACATCACGTTTCTGGGTGCCTGGTGCAAGCCTTTGTTTGGCATAATAGACCAGTTGCTTGCTCTTCGAGACGGGATGATCTTTGCGCAACTTCGTGGCTTCTCACATGTGATCATGGAGATTGACTGGTTGGAGCTAGTTGATCTATGGAAATCGCGCGGCAACACCAGATCAGTTGCAGCGCCTATCTTGAATGAATTGGAGAGGAAATTGGTGCTACCTTTGCTTCTTTTTATGTTACGCATGTCAGTAGGGAAACTAATGTGCCGGCTCATCAGTGTGCTCGCCTAGCCAGCACACTGGATGGCACTGAGAGTTGGCTTAATGCAAGCCCTGATTTTTTGGTTTCTTGCCTGCGGGCGGATTGTAACACTATGATCTTAAGCTAATAAAGTTCCCGAATTCGATGCCAAAAAAAAACATAGGTTGAGATGCGGGATCGAGTTTAGGAAGTGGGCGACGTCATTTTTCTCAAGGACCTACATTCAGTTTTCTGTTTCTGTAAGGATAATCCTTTTTTTTTTGAGGGGTTTCTGTAAGGATAATCTTGTAAGACTGGTTTTGACTTTAATATTTTACTATTTGGCCTTTTCCCAAAAGACAAAACGAGATTCAGTTTCACGGTGGTGAGGTCAAATTAGGTGGCAACTGCAGATAACAAAGGCGGCGGCGGCCGGCGGGCGGAGGCGGCGCAGACGGCACAAACGCTGCGGTGGCGTGCCGGGGCCGGGCACCGTGCCACTGCCCCCAATTACTCAATTCCTTCTTACCCCCGCGCCGCGCCGCGCCGCAGCGCCAACGACCCAAACCACCGCGCAACCGCACGCCACCCTCCGTCAGTCGGGTCAGGCGGACAGCGACCGGCGCGTGCGCCAGCGAGGGGGATATAGATGGAGGTGGGCAGTGTCGTGGGGGCGCGATCCACTTGGGCACCAGCCGTCCGGAACCGAGACCGTGGCCAAGTCCGCGCCTTGCCCCGCCGTGTCCGCTGCCGCGCCGCCGCCATGCCGCCGTCCGTCCGCACGGTCTCCATCCCCTTCGCCGACCTCAAGGTGCGCGTCCCCCCTTCCCCTCGCCTCGCCTCGCCTCGCGCTGGTTTCGCCCTTCCTCTGGTTCTGACTGACTGACTGACGCCGTCGATTCGGGCGGCGGCGGGGGGTGCAGGAGCGGGGCAGGGACCTGAGCGGCAAGATCGAGGAGGGGCTCGGCCCCGACGGGCTCGGCATCATCTCCATTTCCGACGTGAGTGCCCTATCCGGATCGCGCCGCCGCTGGTCGTCTCTTGCGGTTGCGTACAGCGGCATTCTGTTCTGACAGAGCCCGGTCGTGGGGTTCAGCAAACTGAATTTTTAAGCGTGCCTTTTTTGCCTTTTGCGCGTTCAGGTGCCGGATTTCCCAGCTCTGAGGAGAACGCTCCTGCGCCTGGCGCCGAGGTATATATATGTGTCTCTCGCCCCTAATTTCAGTGCAGGATTCGGTTCAGTGCCCAAATGCGAAATGTATCTGACATCTATCCCTTATTTGCTGTCTGTCAGAGTTGCAAACCTTCCTGAAGATGTGAAGAAAGAACTTGAAGACCCGGATAGCAGGTAGTAACTAGTAACCAGTTATGTGGTTTTGCCATCAATAATTCGGTTATGACTGCTGCACTTCAGATTTCAGAGATCCTAGTTTTGGTTCATATACGACATGTGCTTCTGTTCATGTCAAGTTCGATAGTTTCATGCTTGTGCAAAGATCACTAACTTAAAATGATTTGTATACTATTGTGGTTGCTGCACAGGTATAACTTTGGCTGGAGCCATGGGAAAGAGAAACTTGAATCTGGGAAACTCGGTAAACATTTCCCCTGTTTACTAATTATTCATTCTCCTATCACTTTCTGAATGATTATTGCAAAGTGAATCAAAACCATGGGTATTGTTCAACTTCATTCCCAAGTTTCATTGTGCACCTCTTAAGCATGTCCTGTCCCGCTTTGCATTCTTAGTGTAATGTCAGCATAATGAACTTAGCCATTGCATTTATGAAAGTAAATCGATTGCAACAGTATTATAGTGAACGCAGAAGAGTATTTTTGGTTTTCTTTTTTCGTTTTTGAAGAACTTGTATGTCTTGGCATAATTTTAACTCATAGGTAATTTCTCATCATCCATGCAGACACATTCAAAGGCTCCTACTATGCCAACCCAATTTTGGATGTCCCTACTACTGATGATGTCCTGGTAACTAGGTATAATATTTCTAACATAAAACCATATCATCTCAGTTCTGATACTATTTAGTCTATGAGATTGACCCAAGTCTAAAATATTTGATGACATCGCACTACTGATGATTTCTTTGCAAGTAGGTATAATATTTCTAACATAAAATATATCATCTTGGTTTACTATTAATATTTAGTTCTATGGGATCGCCCCAAGTCTAATGTATTTGATGAGATCTCAGTCCATATTAAATATCTGAATGCCGGTTATTGCCTTCTATCACTCAATATTGTGTGATGTGTTAGCTACTTATTCTGAATAATTCCTCAATGAAAAGAAAAATAAACCCCTTCTATATTTTTATATTAATATTGCTGAATGCTTCTTGAGCTGCAATATTATATGTCTTATGTTTGCCTTTTCATGCTTTAATCTGCAGGTATCCATCATACTGCCGACCAAATATATGGCCAGCTGATCATCTGCCTGAGCTTGAAATAGGTATGGTTTGACTGACTGTCCTGGCATTGAAAAGCTTCCTATACAGTTCATGACTATTTATTCACAGTACATTAAAACTTGCCCTCTCATTCTTTCATTTACAGCATTTAAATCTCTTGGAAAGCTAATGTTGGAAGTTGGCTTGATGTTGGCTCGTCATTGTGATCTCTATGGTATGTACTGTGTAAACATTACTGTAACTCAGTATGGTTTTCTGGAGACTTGCCACATAGTAAATTTGTTTCTCGCGAGGCATATATTTTGATTCTAAAATATTTTATGAAGATTGTACAATCGCGAAGGAAATGGCCAGCTGAATACTCTGTTATGAATGGCCAGTAGTGAAATTCATTGCAATAATGTATCTACATAATTCTAGGGATACTTGAAACTTAAGCTTTTCATGGGCAAACAACATTCATTTGTCTTTGTAAGATCTCCACTAATTCAATGCAATAATGCTAAAGTGTCTTTTTTTTCGAGAAAACGTGATTGATCTACTATTTCAACACGGGAGCAATAATTTGAGCATCTAATGATAATTACCACATTGTACTGCAATATACGAAAGGAAAATATTGGTATAAGAAATATGAATCCTGGATATGGTACCGCAAGTGTCTTTTGGAAACAGTGACCTCCATATTAATTCTGGGACTTCTAATTGTGCTTTAGTTTTGAAGTTTGGTTTTCCAGTTAGTCAAATGGATCAACATCTTCCTGTTTTGCAGTAATGCAGCATGGAGTGGAACCATATGATGGTGAAAGTCTGGAGCAGACAATTTCCCGTTCAAGGTGTCACAAGGGGCGTCTGTTGTACTATTTCCCCAGAGAATTCAGGTACATCCAGCATATGTACACGACTCATCATAAGAAACATGTGTAAAGAATTAATTTGCTCTAGATAGTGAATACCCTTGTAACCTTCAGCTATGTTGGAGTTTAAGAGTCTTTAGAAATGGTTATTGTGGTTTGGTGGTTCTGCACTTCCTCTAAACAGCCTATCAGGAATAATAGCATGAGCAAACTATACTATCACTAATGCAAAGGCATATTACACTTGAACAAATCTTAAATTCTTTCTTGCCCATTCAACCAACCTTTCCACTTTTTAGTTGCAACAATTGATATTAACTTACCTCATATGACAGCACACAAAGTGAAGGTGGTGATTCTGTTTCATCGTGGTGTGGATGGCATACTGACCATGGGTCTTTAACAGGTAATACACATTTTATCTCGATTTCTTTTCGTGTATGTAGCTGTCACATTTGCTATGGTCTTGTCTTGCAGAAGTATTTTTGTAGCTAATAGTTTGTCTGTTCATGCAGGACTTACATGTGGCCTGTTTATGAAAAATTCAGTAGAGGTCCCCTGTCCTGATAGTGCAGCTGGGCTGTACATCCGGACTCGTGATAACAGAGTTGTGAAAGTAAGTTCGTGTGAATCCCAGTAACACAGTAATGTAAATTATGCACATTCATCTTTACATTAGCACATCCATAAGAAGATGGTATACATGTACTTGCTGCATTAGGAAATAGACACCCTTGTCACCAGGACTAGTTGTGCTCCTCGTTGGTTAAATGTTGCACAGAATTTGTGTTGTGACTCATTGGTTAAATAATTGCACTGAGACTACATTAACATTATACTCACAGCTCTCTGTTTATTTGCTGTTGGTTGGATGCTGTAGGTTACATTTGGGGAGGATGAATTAGCTTACCAAATTGGGGAAACTACTGAAATACTATCAAGAGGTCGTCTATGTGCAACTCCACACTGTGTGCAGGTATTATGTCAAAGAGCTTACCAGTTGAACTTGTGATAGCGCCTACTTTTGTAACTTATCATACTGCTTATCACTGTTCCCAATTTCCCAGAGTTGTAACTTAGCATACTGCTGTTGTTACTTTCAGGCACCCAGCAGTGAGAATGCTTCAAATGTTGAGCGCTCTACTTTTGCAATGTTCATGCAACCAGATTGGTACGTGCAAATTTTCTACTCAAAATTGTAAGGGTGGTGTACTTTTGCTCTGATGTGATTGATCATGTTATCTGGGCTTGTTTCTCCGCGTTAACAGTTTATTCAGTAAACTGTGCTGTGCAAACATTAGAATCTATACTCTGTGCTGAATGCACTTCTGTATTCGTGTTGGACCAGTTAAGCTAAACCCAGCAGAACCGGATTTCGTAGGGTATCAATTAAACCGGAAGAACTGGGTGGTTACAATGGGTTCTTAAACATCTGCTTACCTGTACTAAAAGAATAATCATTCTTTTATAATTGTTTTGCAGGAATGAGACGCTTAAGTTTCCAAGTGAAATTCCCTATCACCAAGAGGTTTGCCATTTAACCATCACAAAATCTTTGCTTCACTTCTTTTTTCCTTTTTGCAATGAAACGTGAACTTGCATTCGATGCTTTTTTTGGTTCTACTAATGTCAGTATTTTGTAAACATGTGTCAGTTGATTCCACCAAACGGAGCGCTTACGTTTGGGGAGTACTCAGAGAGACTGGTGAACAAGTATTACCAGGGGAAGACGTGATGAGGCGCGGAGAAATGGCCCCAATGAAGACACAGTGCTACCAGGAAACTAAAATCTTTAGCTAGTCGTGCCTGCAAATACATTTCCAAGTCCCTAGAAAGCATAGACAGATTTATATGTATACGTTACATCATTGCCATACCATGTTCGCCTGTAAAAAAGATGCAAAAATATGACCTCCTGAAAACTGTACTATAAAATAAGATGAAATTGTGTACATGTAGTTTATTATACAGTCCGAATTCGTGCATGGAATGCTCACTTTTTACACTCTTGTGGAATCCAAAAGTGTGCTCTTGCAAGAGGAATATCAACTGCAATTTTCGCCCATGTCGCTAGCCATGCCATGTGTTGCCATCCTCTTCTCTGCCGCCCTAGTTTGCGAGAATCTCTTGATTTTCACTGCAGACCATCTTGGTAGCCACATCTCGGTCCTACATCTACGCTAGGTACATGCTCTGAAGTTTTCTTGAAAACAATGCTGAGTCTTAGAATTACCTCATTCAGTTAAGAAAATGATAGTTCTTGTGGTGTCATGCTTTAGCAACAACGCCGCCGCTGGCACATCGATCCTGCTTCCACTACTCCACCCGTGCACACACCCCCGCGTAGTACATCTCATGTTCGTCGCTGTCGTCACCATTCCTGTTCTTTCTTTCTTTTTTTGAAACCGCACACCGTAGAACAATTGTTCACCAGTATGTTACAAAAAGGGGAGGAGAAAAGAGAAGAAAACTAACAAAAGAGACCTAGAGAGAACAGTTCTACGACTTAGCCAATTCCAGTTTTGGGGAGCATGTTCGTCATGGCACTAATTTTCTAAGTAAACCACCGCTGAAATTCTTCTGAATATTTATCCTTCAACTTGATCGTGAGTCGCTTTAGATATTCCTTTAGAGTGAATCTCCGATTTTGACAATTGGTTGAATGTTTCTAAATACCTGACCGTTCCTCTGAATCCAAATACTCCAGCACCCCAACTTGTTTATCTCCATGCCAAAATGAGGCGGCAACTCAGCCTTGGAAACACAAGGTGTCTTCAAAAACAGAGGTGCCTCTATTTTTTGCAGGGATCAAAGAGGCCCAACATTTCTTTGCAAAGTTGCAATCCCAGAGCAGGTGCATGAGTGTTTCTTCAGCCTCCTGGTCACAATTTGGACAGAAGGGATCATCCAGCTGCATCCCTCTTCGAATCAAGGATCTTGTGCTAACTCTGTCATGGGCTACTAACCAGAAAAATAATAATTATGCTTTGATATGCTAGAAGTGCTCCAGATATGATAGTAGAAAGTGTGCCCCTCTTGGTCCCCCAACAAATGCTTGTACATTTTCATTGAAGAGTAATTCTGAGGTTGTCCAAGGCACTGCCACTTGTCTTTCTCTGAAGGTGTCAGAACAGGAATAATGTCATGGAGTTGGAGAAACTGCTCGTGTGCTTGGTTTGAAAGAGCAAGATGGAAGTGCTCAACCCAGTCCTAGTGTTCAGCAAAGTCCTTAAGTGAAGTAACCTCATATTTGGAAAAGGAGTGAAGTTCAGGGAGCTTTTGTTGCAGTGGCTCATTGGTCCAATTATCAGTCCAGAACTGGATGATGCTACCAGAATTGACCACACATTTGCAGACTTGTTTGAAGGTTTGCAGCAAGCTGAGACGTGTTTTCCACCGAAATGAGCCAACTGTTTTGTCCGGTGGGAGAGAGGAGTAGAATTTCTGCAGACTTTTCACCCAGGGAAGATCCTCTCTATTGTAGAATTTCTGCAGACTTTTCATGGGCAATGCTTTGTTGTTCAACAATGTGTAAAATGCACAATCCCCCATGCAATTTTGGTTTACTGACCTTGTCACGGGTCACCAGAGCAACTCCACTTTCCTCCCTACCAAATTTTCTCCACAAAAAGTGCCTCGGGTATTTTTTTTAGCTGGTTGATGATACCAACTCGCAAGGCCAGAGTGCATATGAAGAAGATAGGCAAGGCTGCGAAGACAAATTTAATCAAAAACAGCCTACCATCATAAGAAAGTAGTGTAGAGCATCCTGAAAGCCTTCTTTTCACTCTTTGCATGATGGACAAAAGTCCTCAAGCTTCAACTGTGTAGTGCTCATTGAAAGCCCCAAATAGGTGAAAGGAAACTTGCCCTGCCGACATCCCAAAATTGCAAGTAAACCAGGTATAGAGTCATTACGTATGCTGATGGGTACCACAACTGGAAGATAATGCAGGATGAGATTCCTGACTTGCAAAAGTTGGGAGGAGACAACTGGAAGGACTAAAATGCTACCATCGGCATATCGACGGGCAGCGATGGGAAGGGAGGCGTGGCACAGGCCCGCCGCGTCATGCCCGTCGATGGCCAACAACGGTGAGGGAAGGAGGGGTGCTGGCCAGGCTTGTCTCACGCAAAGGAGGCGGGTGGTGCATGGGAGACGGGAGCGTGGGGGAACGGATATAGAGAGAGTAAACATTGCTGGTTGTCATAAAAAAAACGTTTACTCCATTGCGTGAACGGTTGCGACTAAGATCGCCAGGTTGACATTGCGCAAATATTTGTGCACTGCATCCGACGGCTAACAAGGTGTTCACACGCGTGACGTTAGTGGGAAACGTCAGGTGTATAGCTTTTCCGATGACACAATGCTTTTTGAGTTTTCTCAAGAGGGGATAGATGAGAACGTTGTTTTGGTGACCGGGCTCACTGGAGCTCGAATTTAAAAAAAAAATCAAAAATCAAACTTTTTGGTTTAAAAAAATCTGTAAAAAAGTATGCAAGTAAACAAGGATGTTATGTGCATGTGTGTAAATTTTAGGATTAAATAACTTGAAGTGCGATCTGTACAAAAAAAGACAAATTCATGGCCTGGGAGGATGAATAGTGTCACACGTTAAAAAGTCTCAAAGTTGTTTTTTTGCAGAGCCCACATTTCAGCGTATTGTGCCCTGAAAATTTACACGCATGTGTGTTATGCCTTCATGCATATCTGTATTATTTCAGAAGTTTGAATTTTGAATTGGAGGCTTTCACGGAGTCCGAGCTCCAAAAGCAATTTTCGGGGATAGAGATGGTATATAATTTGAACGAATCCCCTGCTAACGTGATCGAAGACAACGGGAGAGTATTTACGATATCAACCGTTGATTTCTCTCAGTCCGTCGCCACTCCGTGACCAGCTTGTATCCAGTTCCAACCCAAATAATCGATATCTCTCCGTCTCCCCCGGCAGAAAAATCGAGTCTTCCTTCCGCCGAGCCGCCGTAACCCTAGCTAGCTTCGCGGATTCGTCGCGGGCGCCGTCCAGTGGATTCGCTTGGTAAGGAACCCCCTTCCTCTCTCGGATCTGTTCGACGCCGTCATTCCTCTTCTTGTCAAACGGATCTCCAGCTACATCTGTCTTAGCTCAAGGTCGATCTGACCCCTTCAATTTTTCTAGTATTGTACATGGTGCGGGTGGCATCTTCAGATGTACTATTTCGATGTCCATTACCCTCAAACTTCTGCTCTTACTGTCCATCCAAGGTGCAGGGAATCCTGCAGTGTCTATTTCCCTCTCAGCTGATATACTACTCCCTCCGATCACAACTATAAGATGTTCTAACCTTTTTCTGAATCATATATATATATATATATAGAGAGAGAGAGAGAGAGAGAGAGAGAGAGACATATTTTACTGTGTTTGTTCACTCATTTCAGTCCGTCTAGTCCATACTGAAATATCCAAGACATCTTGTATTTATGAGCGGAGGAAGTACTAACAGCAGTCAGTTTATTATTTAAACAAAATTCGGGGTTAAGTTCTGTCTACTTTCCAGAAAATATATGCATTAAGGCTCACTATACTAACACTCAAATTATTCCCATGTGTGTATTTCACTGCAGAACATCATCTTGCTGAATTAGTAATATTGATTGGAGCAGCAGACATTGGTGGTGAGATGATGGGTAGCAGCAAGAGAAAGAGTGGCATGCCATCCTGTGGCGAGGCTGTGAAGACTACGGCAGAGGCGTTGCCAAGCAGCAAGAGGAAGAAGGCCGTTATAGCTCTTTGTGCACGGTTGCTTCCTGACGACATGATGTTGGAGGTGCTGCTTCGGCTCCCTGTCAAATCCATTCTCCGCTTCCAGGCCGTCTGCCGCGCTTGGGCTGCACTCTTCTCCTCCAAGGATTTCTGCAGCCTCCATATGGCAACACCCATGGTGCCACCTCCACAAGCAGCAAAGCTACTAGTTGTCTCCCCCACAGCAGAATTGGACTCCACCTCCGTATGCTCATACTCACCGTCAAGCTCGACAAATGCTTTACTCTTCACCGTTGACTCTGCCCGCCGCAAGTCCATGGAAGTAGTGATGCCCTCACCTTGCTGTGGACTCACCCTTCTATTTGATGCTGTTGCGCCGGCTTACTATGTTTGCAATGCATCCAGAAGGGAAGTCACACGTTTGCCACCTCACAGTCTTCCGAAATATGATTCCAGTGCTGGACTGGGATTTGATGCCCGGACAAGGGAGTACAAGGTCGTCAGGTTGATCAATGGGTTCTCTGACGAGAAGGAGACGATCAGGTGTGATGTGTACACGCCTGGAGCTGATCGCTGGAGGCCTGCGGCTGGAGGAGTACCCTTCAAGTTGTCCCTGTTTGCAAACTCTGCAGTCGCTCATGCAATGGTGAACAAAATACCACCTGCGTTTGCCAATGGATTTCTGCACTGGTTGATCAATCCTTCTTTTTTCTTCAGAAGGCCAAGAGCTGCTATCATATCCTTTTCTGTTGCAGAGGAAACCTTCGGATGTGTCCGTTCACCGCCGTTCTGGGGACCTGGAGAGAACCTGCGCTCCTGGTCCCAGTCAGAACGAGAGCACCTGGTTGTGATGGATGACCAGCTGTGCATTGTCCGGGACCTTCGCAACAGAACTCCTGATGGTAGCACCTTGGAGATTTGGGCACTGCTGGATTGTGGCTCTGGTGATTGGTCCCTGAAACATCGAATTGATTTGTTTGGGCAAGTCGGAACAGAATTAGGTGAGCCAAAGGTTGTGAGGGTTATTGGTTCTGTCGGCATTGGCACTTTGGGGAAGAAGATTGTCATTGCTACTAGCGAGTGTTGGGTTGATGAGAAGTTTCAGAAGAAGGTTTACACCTATGATTCTAGGTGTCAAGTTCTGGAGGCCATTCTTTCGGTCACCGAGACACACCCCTGGCTTACGCGTTTGATCCCTGGCTCAAGATTTAGCCTGTTTGAAGAGAGCCTCACTCCAGTGCATAAAAGGGATGATTAGCTAGCCATGCCATATACCCTGGCTAAACTGATGATGAGCTAGCTATGAAACTACTACTACAAGCTAAATCAGCCATACCGACGATATTTAGCAGTGGCTTGGATTGATTGAGAGTGAAAACTTCAGCTAAAAGACCAAAGGACACTGTTGTGGTGATCTTCTATCACCTAAGGACTTGAAGAAATCATTTGATATGGTCTTACCTGGTTAATATGCAAATCTGTTGTGGTATTCTCTGAAGCTGCCACCTACATTTTCTAGTACCAACAATAGCCACTTGATGTCCAGCTTAGATTTACAAAGAAAACTCCATTGGCGATACATATTTTATTTCTTGTTTCTTATTTCATATGTCTTTATAGACATATCCTGTGGTTGTTGCAGGTACCCTTATTGATTATGTGAAAGGAAACTGAAAGTTACTCTGTAAAATATTTATAACCATAACATAATATTGACACTATCAGTGTTTGTATGACTAAACGGTTTCACTTATTTGAATTATTGAGCGAGAGAACTTCACTGTAGGCTCTTATGTTCTTTCATCAGGTGCACTCTATATTACACCGCTGCTGAATGCTGACTATAATTTTCCCTAATTATCATTTATGACCATGAGTTGTATGACGGGGCTGACTGCCTCTTTTGTATGCAGTACTTGGTCCTTATATACACTTGAATACACATCAAATCTACTCTGTGTGATAGTAGGTGGACGAAAAGGTCATATTGCTATGATGGATATGTCGAATATATGGATGTCACCAAGGATTTTCAGGTTAGCTTTCGTATTTAAGCAGTCTGTTAGCATGTTGGTTTACTTTTTTTTTGTCACTAAGACGTTCACCATTTTCAGTGCTTTCCTAATAAATTAGGCTGGCAAGAATGGTCTTAGCCTGCTGTTCAAACTTACTCAAAATGTAGTTGTATTAAAAGTGTGTGCCTTTTGTGAGACCTCCTTAAAAGCAAGAACTAAAAGAATGTTTATGTTTAAGTCTACTAGTTTGACAAATATACACACGTGAAGGCTAAATACCTAAGATACGCCACTTCTTTCCCAAGATACTATTGAGAAATAAGGATAATGGTATGCTAAAAAGGTAAAAAGGAAATCTGTTTCATGTATTCATAACTGACGGTGATACACATTTTTATTGATGGAAGGTGTGGATGTTGAAGTCAAGGAACTACTTACAGTTCATGTTTCGTCAAGGTATTGAAAGTTTGATTCTAGAGTAACTGGTAATTAACCAACACGTTGCTCACCTTGCAGGGATTAAAAGGGTTAATTTCCCTTGTACTTGGGTTTAATCAGCTTTATACTTCGGTTTTTCTGATAACCTGTGAGTGCGCTAGTATTTATATGCTTTAAGTGATAGCAGCTCAACTTCAGATCCAATATGCTGAGGTTAGTGTAGGTAGTTTGTCTTGTTTGCCTAGGAAACAGGAAAGTATTCAGAGACGTTACTGCTGTCTCATTGGTTTTCCATGGTTCGCGAAAGTGCTAGGTGCTAGGCAGGCAGTGTATGGATGTCTAGTGCCTGGACGTCACCTGGAACATGGTGACAAGCAGCCAACTGAGAACCTTGGGCCAAGGCAATGCATCCAAGAGCAAAAATTAGAGAGTGCGGGTAAGGGAGAACGATGTGGGGTGGATGTAGAGGGTGTCCAGGCATCTGGAGGAGATGTTCTGTGGCCGTGCCGATAGGAGAGTGTCGCTCGTGGTGTCTAGGAAGATGATGTCCCATGTTGCCATGTTGCTAGAGTGTCGCCCTTCTAGCTGGCCATCTAAACCATCCATATGTCCAGACCATCTGCATATGATCTGCTTCACGAGGGCGCCTCCACTTCACAAATCTTCTCATGCCGCTGCTGCCGCCGGTCCTCCTCTTCTCGCCATCGTAGCTCCTCCTCAGGTTGCCTCCTCACGCCACCGCTAGAGAAGTCAATAACTCACACTACCGGAAAACGGCAATACGCCGACGGCCAAACCTATGCCTATGGCTGCCGTCGGCCTAGATTGAGATATGCCGACAGCCCAGCCCTAGTCGTCGGCTTACACTGGCCGTCGGGTTACGTGGATCTATGCCGACGGCCGCCGTCGGCACAGAACGGCCGTCGACGTAGGTGCAGACATGCCGACACCAGCAGTCGGCATAAATCAGCCGTCGGTATAAGTGTGGGCCCGGCGGCCTCGCCCGTGGCCAGCGGCTAACGCCGTCAAAACTATGCCGACGGTCGGGACGGACGGCCGTCGGCATATCTCCGCATGCCACGTCACCGATCCGCCGCGTAGGTATGCCGACGGCACCCGTCGGCATCGTGGCCACGTCACCGATCCGCGGCACCCTGCCGTATCTATGCCGACGGCTTTCCCGTAGGCATAGATATTTTTTTACGTACTTTTTTTTGCATATGTTTTAATGCTTTTTTTACATATGTTTTTTTGCATATGTTTTCATGCTTTTAAAAAAAATATGTTTTCATGCTTTTTTATGTATTATATGAATATATATGTAGTTTGTAATTTTTTCCATAGATTATGAATATATATATAGTTTGTATTTTTTTCAAGCACATTAATAATATGTTGTCATGTTCTTTTGAATATAGGTCCTTAAATTTTATTAAAATCAAAAACAGCTATGCGACATAAGTTGAGTGGCGGTTGCAAACGCCCGGCACCCGTCTCCGGAGTGTGCCCCCCTCACGTCCGCGGTGTGCCCCCCTCACGTCCGCGGTGTGCCCCCCTCAAGGCCGGCGCCGCCGCCAGCATCTGGAGGGCGGAAACAGCCGCATCGGGTCTATACGGAGGGGACGTTGCTCCGAAGTGTTTCTATGGGATGACCTACCACAACCGGGTGGTGTTGTGGCATGTTCGAAGAGGCGGTACGCATCTCCAGGGCGTGGCCCCCCTACCGGACGACACCGCCGCCGGCACCTGGAGGGGGGAAAACGGATGCATCGGGTCTACACGGAGGGGATGTAGCTGTCGGTTTTGGCCCCGGATGTTGCTCCCAGGTGTCCCTCTGGGCTGACCTGACACAACCGGGCGGAGAGGTCCACTGTTTACAGCCGGTCCGTGGAAAGTTAAAGGGCTAGATCTCGTGGTCAACCGCTCCAGGGTTAGGCGGAACGGGGGCCCTGGGGTAGAAATGCCACCGGAGCGTCGCACCAGCCCTCATACATGCGGGGTGTTGTGGCATGTTCGAAGAGGTGGCACGCGTGTCCGGAGTGTGCCCCCCCTCACGGACGGCGCCGCCGCCGGCACCTGGAGGGGGAAACGGGCGCGTCGGGTCTACACGGAGGGGATCTTGCTGTGGGTCTGGCCCGGTTGTTGCTCCAAAGTGTTCCTATGGGCTGACCTAACACAACCGGGTGGGGAGGTCCGCTGGTCAAAGCCCATCCGTGCAAAGTCAAAGGGCTAGATCCCGTGGTCAAACGCTACAGGGTTAGGCGGGACGGGGGCCCTGGGGGGTAGCAATGCCACCGGAGCGTCGCACCGGGCTCTCATACATGCGGGGTGGTGTGGTGGCATGTCCGAAGAGGCGGCACGCGTCTCCGGAGCGTGCCCCCCCCCCCTCACGGACGGCGATGACACGACAGTAGACGTTCTGCGGTAACGATGCGGCGTGAATATTATTAAATACTCGGTGCGCGATAAAATCATGAGTTTGTTTGCACGACGTGGGCACATGTGCTATAGAAACGATGGTATTTTTTCATAATTTTTGGTGATGGAGAAGTATCCGAAAAATTCCCTTTACGCGGATTGCCCTTCGCGCGTCTACGGCCTCCGCGGGCTAGCATGCCGCCAAATCTTGCGTAGGCGGCCTCTCACAAGTCTAGAAGTGTTGTGGCGGTTGCAAACGCGAGGCACGCGTGTCCGGGGTGTGCCCCCCCCCCTCACGGACGGCGCCGCCGCCGGCACCTGGAGGGGGGAAACGGACGCGCCGGGTCTACGCGGAGGGGATCTTGCTGTGGGTCTGGCCCGGATGTTGCTCCAAAGTGTTCCTATGGGCTGACCTAACACAACCGGGTGGGGAGGTCCACTGGTCAAAGCCCGTTCGTGCAAAGTCAAAGGGCTAGATCCCGTGGTCAAACGCTATAGGGTTAGGCGGGACGGGGACCCTGGGGGGTAGCAATGCCACCGGAGCGTCGCACCGGGCCCTCATACAAGCGGGGTGGGGTGGTGGCATGTCCGAAGAGGCGGCACACGTCTCCGGGCTATGCCCCCCCTCACGGACGGCGCCGCCGCAGGCACCTGGAGGGGGGAAACGGACGCGCCGGGTCTACACGGAGGGGATCTTGCTGTGGGTCTGGCCCGGTTGTTGCTCCATTATCTTCCTATGGGCTGACCTAACACAACCGGGTGGGAAGGTCCGTTGGTCGAAGCTCGTCCGTGCAAAGTCAAAGGGCTAGATCCCGTGGTCAAACGCTACAAGGTTAGGCGGGACGGGGGCCCTGGGGGGTAGCAATGCCACCGGAGCGTCGTACCGCGCCTCATACATGTGGGGTGGTGTAGTGGCATGTCCGAAGAGGCCGCACGCGTCTCCGGTGCGTGGCCCCCCTCACGGACGGCGCCGCCGCCGGCACCTGGAGCGGGGAAACGAACGCGTCGGTCCCTCATTTTATATGTAAACGAAACTTTTCAATGCGTATGAAAAATAATATACACTAAAAATATATTTGAATACAGTTAATAATATTTTTATAAAAATGTTAAACATGTATAAAAGTTGTTGCAAAAAAATATATTAAAAATGCATTAAGAAAATATTAAAAATGCATATGAAATATTTTAACACAATGTACATTTTTTGTTAGTACAATTTAGCAAATAGTTATATCATAAAGAAATGTTGCTGACCATGAATCATTTTTAATATAATTATATACCATGTATCATTCAAAAAAAAATTCAAGAACGTGTATTGGAAAAATAATAATATACCTATGCCTACGGCTTAGCCGTCGGCATAGGTACGGGTGACACGTCACTGATCCAGAGCGCACCGACCAGGGCCTATGCCGACGGCAGCCGTCGGCATAGGTTACACGTCATCGATCCGCGGCGCTGTCCATCTGCCCTGGCCACAGCTATGCCGACGGCTTTGCCGTCCGCACAGTTAGTTTTTTCCTTTTTTTCTTTTTTTCCATATATTATTATTATTATTATTATTATTATTATTAAGCATACTATATGTGTTAATAAGCATACATATAGATTGTGTTAATAAGCATACATATAGTATGTGTTAATAAGCATAGAGTATGTTAATAAGCATATAGTATGTGTTAATAAGCATACATATAGTTTTTTTTCTTTTTCTTCACTGTTTCTTTATTATTATTATTATTATTATTTAACTAACTTACATACAGTATGTGTTAATAAGCATACATACAATATTTTTCGGTTCTGTACAGAGCGGTGTGACCCCCCACACGAACGGTGCCGCCGCCAGCCGGCAACTGGAATGGGGAGCAGCCGCATCGGGTCTATACGAAGGGGACTTTGCTCCAAGTGTTCATATATATCGGATGACCTACCACAACCGGATGGTGTTATGCCATGTCCGAAGAGGCGGCACGCATCTCCGGGGTGTGGCCCCGTCACGGACGGCGCCGCCGCCGGCACCTGGAGGGGGGGAACGGACGCGTCGGGTCTACATGGAGTGGATGTATCTGTGGGTTTGGCCCGGATGTTGCTCCCGGGTGTCCCTATGGGCGGACCTGACACAACCGGGTGGAGAGGTCCACTGGTCAAAGCCCGTCCATGCAAAGTCAAAGGGCTAGATCCCGTGGTCAAACGCTACAGGGTTAGCCAGGACGGGGGCCCTGGGGGTAGCAATGCCACCGGAGCGTCGTACCGGGCCCTCATACATGCGGGGTGGTGTTGTGGCATGTCCGAAGAGGCGGCACGCGTCTCCGGGGTGTGGCCCCCGTCACGGACGGCGCCGACGCCGGCACCTGGAGGGGGAAACGGACGCGTCGGGTCTACACGGAGAGGATCTTGCTGTGTGTCTGGCCCGGATGTTGCTCCCCGGTGTCCCTTTGGGCCGACCTGACACAACCAGGTGGAGAGGTCCACTGGTCAAAGCCCGTCCGTGCGAAGTCAAAGGGCTAGATCTCGTGGTCAACCGCTCCAGGGTTAGGCGGGACGGGGGCCCTGGGGGGTAGCAATGCCACCGGAGCGTCGTACCGTGCCTCATACATGTGGGGTGGTGTTGTGGCATGTCCGAAGAGGCCGCACGCGTCTCCGGTGCGTGGCCCGCCTCACGGACGGCGCCGCCGCCGGCACCTGGAGGGGGGAAACTACCGCATCGGGTCTACACGGAGTGGATTTAGCTGTGGGTCTGGCCCGGTTGTTGCTCCATTATCTTCCTATGGGCTGACCTAACACAACCGGGTGGGAAGGTCCGCTGGTCGAAGCCCGTCCGTGCAAAGTCAAAGGGCTAGATCCCGTGGTCAAACGCTATAGGGTTAGGCGGGACGGGGGCCCTGGGGGGTAGCAATGCCACCGGAGCGTCGCACCGGGCCCTCATACATGCGGGGTGGTGTGGTGGCATGTCCAAAGAGGCGGCACGCGTCTCCGGGGTGTGGCCCCCGTCACGGACGGCGCCGCCGCCGGCACCTGGAGGGGGGAAACGGACGCGTTAGTCCCTCATTTTATATGTAAACGAAACTTTTCAATGCGTATGAAAATAATATACACTAAAAATATATTTGAATACAGTTAATAATATTTTTATAAAAATGTTAAACATGTATAAAAGTTGTTGCAAAAAAAATATATTAAAAATGCATTAAGAAAACATTAAAAATGCATATGAAATAATAATACATAAAAAATATAAAAAATATAACTTATGACTATAAAAACATCAAAAATTTATATGAAATAAAAAAGCAGAAAGAAGAAAAAATATAAGCTATTAAAAGCATTAAAAAAATAAAAAAAAAAATATATATATGCCTACGGCTAAGCCGTCGGCATAGGTGCCACGTGGCATCCCTTCCTATGCCGACGGCTTAGCCGTCGGCATAGTTCGCTCTTATCCTCAGCCGGTCGACCTCCACCACTCATTCGCCCCGATATCTATGCCGGAGCTGATCTCTTTATCGCCGCTACCCAGGCCACACAAGTATATTATCTGCCTTACCCATGCCAGAAAGAGTACCTAAAGGGTTGGGAAGTTGTGTTCAAGGTGTCGCCGCATGGTAAGCTACCGGACCCGAACGATGATGATTACTACAACATAAACCCCATGACATACGAGGGAGTGTTCTATCAAGAGGAACATGATGACGTGGTCCGAAACAACGAGGATGATGACTTGGGTTATGTTGACCTGGACCCAAACGACGACGACGCATGGATTGATGGTGAGGCAGTTGTGAATCAAAGAGACATAATTATGCTTGAAAAGTTAAATGAAGACGCTGACGATGAGGAAGAGCCTCCACCTCCGTCAGACAAGGAAGAAGATATGCGTGATAGTGATGATGAGACCGGTCCACAAATAGATTAAAATAGTGATGATTCATATGGGTTCTAGAAAATGTAAGTTCTTTTAATGATCATTACAATAGTATGCTTAATGTGCTTTTCTGGTATTAATGTTTTTCCTGTATGTTTGTTTAATTGATATCCTTACTAATTGTTTATTCTCTTCTCAATGCAGGTTTGCTAATCATGGGCAAGTCCAGCGGCGCTAGTTTCCTCAGTAAATTTAAAGGACTTACTCGGAGTGGACTAGCCCACAAGGTTCCCTCCCGACTACGCGAGGATGACACCTCACAGGGAGGTGGAGGGGTCGGGGGAGGAGACCCTAGAGGAGGAGGCGGTGGGGGGAGAGCCCCTAGAGGAGGAGGAGGTGGGGGGAGAGGCAACCGGGGCAAAAAACTCCGGGCCGTGTCCGAAATAGGAGGGTCTTCTTCGATGCCCTCCTATACACAGGCACCTTCTGAGTCTGAGGAGGAGGAGTATGTTCCGGATGGCGAGGAGGAGGAGGCCGAGGAGGAGGGTGAGGAGGAGGAGGCCGAGGAGGAGAGTGAGGAGGAGGAGGCCGAGGAGGAGGGTGAGGAGGGTGGAGGGGAGGTTGATCCCGCGTTGTGGGGTGACTTGCCACCAGGTGCTCCGCAGGGGTGGCTGCGTGGTAATGCCGGACTACCTACACCACCTTCTATCGAGGAGCACAAGTGGCTCATTGAACCTGCGGGGACAGAGTAAGTGCCTCTCAATCATATTTTCACCAGATGACAACATTTTCTTATTGTACACATGGCAATCATTTGATTCTTTTGCAGAAACTGGATCCTTCACGGAAAGGGCCGTAAACCGAATGGCCTTATCACTGTCCTGTTGAAGGAGTTTTGGCCTGGCCTATTCTGCCCGCGGCCAGACAGGGACCCGCAGCAGCGGGTTTTGGCCACGAGCTGGGCCCACTACGAGGCTTGCAGCAACGCGGAGTACGGGACGACCGCTAAGGCCGTGATCACCAAATTTTGGGTAAGTTCTCTTCTGAATCACTTGTCTTCAGTTTCGTTCATAGTTTATCATTGAATCACTCAACTCATGCCTTGTTTGCTTCTGGTTTATGCATGATTGCAGCAACTCTATAGAGTTCTTGACGAGCACAAGGCCAGAGCCGACGTGGTCTTGCTTGCGGCTGCGAAGAAGAAAGCTCGTCAGTTGCAGTACGAGGTGCGCTGGGTTGCCGTCTCGCAGTACTACCACTACTACCTGCACCAAAAGATGACCAAAACACAAGCGCAGAAGCAACGACTTACCTTGAACAGGGAGCAGTTCCTGAAGGTAACTATTACTAACTTTTCATTGTTTCAAGCAGTCAACTATATGTTTCTTGCTCACATGTCATGTGCTTCCAAAATTTGCATAGGTTGTTCCTCGTTGGTGCTATGGAAGGCATGACGGATGGGCGAGTTTGGTGGATAGGTGGCTCGGCGCCGATGCAGAGTTTGCTGCCAAGAGCATCAAGGCCCGGGCTAACCGTGGAGAGGACGGGACACACGTCCAAGGAAACAGGAACCACTGGGGCTTCAAGGCCATGAAGGTATATCTATGTGCATAATGCATTTTTGTTCTTCTTTACCGTCATGTTCTTATGTATGGCTGACTTCTATTTGACGTTGTAGGAGGACAAGTTGAAGAGGCCGCTCTCAGACATGGAGTCGTGGATGCTGGCCCGCGAGCGGAGTCATCGCGAGGAGGGCGAGAGCCAGTACTACGGCAAGACCGAGGAGCACCTGGGGTCTTACATTCATCACTATCAGGAGTTGCATCCGGATGTTCCTGTTGCTGAGGTCGCCCAGTCTCAGATCGACGACACGGCGGTGGTGGCCATCCAGGGGAAGAAGAATGGCCGGTATCCGTGTTTCGACGGCTTGATCACTCCTTCGATCTCGTACACACAGCTTCGGGCTACCAACCCGAGCCTGTTAGAGAGTACGGGGCGTTCACAGACTCCCTTAGCCCGCCAGCATGTTGTAAGTACTTCCTCTTTATCTTTTTCTATCTAGCATTCTCAGTTTATTTTCAGCATTGCTCACTTAGAAACAACCTAAATTATGTAGGCATATAAGGAGTTTGTCGAGCATAGGAATCTCGAGGTGCGGGAGTACTTGAAACGAGTGAAGGCAAACGATGATTACAACCATCAGATGATGACGGTTAGTTTTGCCCTCTTAAAACCAAGCTAAAATTTTGCACTTTCATTCCTTCTGATCTTCTAGTTTGCTTGTTTAACTAACATTCAGGGTATGTTGGCGTCTTGGACTAACCGCACGGATCCACCACAAATGGGACCCCCACCACCACCTGCGGGAGAAACCCCACACGTGCCCACGTTCGATGAATGGGTGGCACTAGGCAGTGATGGTCCGGTTAGTACATTTGCCTAACTACTAGCAAACTAGTTCTCGTTCATGAAACACTATCATATCATATTTACCGTTAGAATCTTTTCTGAAACATGTAGGGGACCGGTAGCTCGACTCCTGCTTCGTCGACCCCAGTCACTCCGATCTGGCAGAGTGGTGATGGTCGCGATGGCGGTTTTGGCGGAGGTGGTCGTGGTTTTGGCGGAGGAGGTGGTGGTTTTGGCGGAGGTGGTGGTGGTTATGGCGGAGGTGGTCTTGCTTGATGATTCCGTGCATGTGGCCATCATGCCATGCCTTTCATATTCGTACTTTTATCATGTTTCATGCCTTGCACTACTTTCATGTTCATGAACTTCCGTCGGTGATGAACTTGAGTATGTTTAGATGATGATGGTGAACTTGAGTATGTTTAGATGAACTTGAGTATGTTTAGATGATGAATTGTCATATTTCTGCATAATTTCATATTGTTCTGTTTTGAAATGCTGTCAAATGAATTGGAAAAGAGAAAATAGGGAAAATAATTAAAAAAAACTATGCCTACGACAAAGCCGTCGGCATACATACGCCCAGGAGTTACCAGGGCTTGCCATGTGGCAGCAATGCCTACGGCAAAGCCGTCGGCATAGATTCATCTATGCCTACGGCTTTGCCGTAGGCATAGCCCTGCTGCCAGGAGAAACCAGGGGCAGCCACGTGGCAGAGCTATGCCGACGGCAAAGCCGTCGGCATATATACATCTATGCCTACGGCTTTGCTGTAGGCATAGCCTTGCCACCAGGAGCCCCACGGGCCGCCACGTGGTAGAGGTATGCCGACGGTAAAGCCGTCGGCATAGCGCTGCTACGTGGCATTGCGTGATTCGTCACCGCTTTTGACGGCGCCGTCCGTTGCCGTCAGACGGAAAACACTGCCGACGGCTATACTATGCCGACGGCTGACGTCAGGCCGTCGGCATAGGCCCCTATGCCCACGGCAATACTATGCCGACGGTCTGACAAGAGTACGCTGACGACATCTACGCCGACGGGACTATGCCGACGGCCCGTGGCCGTAGGCATAGCCCGCGAGTCCGGTAGTGTCACTCGAGTACTTTGCTTTGCTAGATACCTATGGTGAAGTGTCGCAGCACGCCATCACAGAGCATCTAATAGCACATTTTGAACCTTGATGATTTCTTGTGTGAAGATTTTTTGGTAGTTCACTTTGATGGTGATGAAAGAAAGCTGTGACCTGACCTTACATCCCCGGTCCAAATTCTGTTCTTATTTCCCAAACCATGTGCCAGTGTGACGTCCAGTCCAGTTCCATTATCGATAACTGACAGCTTTGTGGTGGCAAAATACACTGCATGCAAATAGATGTACTGATTTCCCCCTTGTTGATGAATATGATACTTTGTTTTTTGCGAGAGGCCTTCCAGAATGAACTTATCGGTACTAAACAGTTGAGTATTGCAATTCTTTTGTTGGATAGAACTAGTTTGGACAGCCTTTTGTTTCCTAAGCACCATAACAGTGCTACCACACACATTTCGTTGCTGTCTGTCATCCAATTTGTACCCACAAAAGAGTTGCTATCTCGGAATGCTTCTTTTGGAGTCTAATCAGTGCTCTTATATTTCACAGGAACAATGGCAAATCGTTGGAACTTCAGTTTCTGGATAAACACATCCTCTTGGTATCAATAAATAGCTTCCGGCGGCTCCACTATCAAGATATGAGTACCAGTGAGACGATCAAACGAGAAGGCCTCCCAAACCTCATTGGCGGATGACACTGTCGCAGAGGTGCGGCCGTGCAGGCAGGGAGCACACGCATCCACAAGGGGTGGAGATGTGGGCAGCCGAAGAAGAGATGGCATATTTTTGGGTACACCGTACACACCAGGGCAGAAGGGGCAATCGGAGATGGACAGGCACCCAATGCGATGAAGGGGTATTCTGGTGACGCATGATTGAGACTAAGATCTTGACCTTCATGGAGCAAAATCACGGTTCCTGACCAGTTCGCAACTGTTATCCCTGCCTGCATGCTTCCATGGTGTCCCCTGACTGCATGCTTCCGTCTCCTGTCCACGAACCTCGTGCTATCTCTGAGCCTCTGATGGTTATGATTTTATTTTATCTTTGTCGATTTGGGCAAAGCTCACAGTTTTTCTTTTCTTTGCCAAACATGAGCCCTCAATGACGGCTAAATTTTGTTATTTAGCAACCAAGGCAATGTACAAACAGTAATTTCCCCTTGGGGAAAGTGATTGCCTCCAAGGCCAATCTGGAATTACATTCAGAAACCTTGCTGCAAAAGAATTTGCATCTAGAAGAGGATCTACAGCAGAAAGCTCTCCTAGCAAGAGAATGAGCTATAAGATTTTTGATGCGAGGAATGTGCTCAACTTTGTACTGGGATAGATCAAAAGTCAGGTTGAAAAAATCTGCTAGCGCCGGTCTGATCTTCCAATGACCTGGTTTTTGAATTAAATCTTTGGCTTCAGCTGCATTCACCAAATTCCTGAAAAGGAACTTTATTCCACTTAAGCGCCTCGACAACTGTAGCTGCCAGAAGTAATCCAAGAGCTTCCGCCTGCAAGACAGAATGAACGTTTGTGGTTGTAGCTTCAATGAATATTGGATGTCCCATTTGCTCATTTAGAATCAGTAAATACCATGTCTGTTCTCAGGATGGACTTGTGCTCGTAGAAGGAGGTCCTTGTATGGTTTGTTTCTTATAAGAGTAGATTTAGCAATGATTGGTTTGTAAGTTGCCAATTCGGAGCCATTTGTCTCATGGCTTTGATCAGGCAGATTCTTGGTCTTAGAGGGCTATCATGTTTTCTACCAAGTGCACTGTTAGGTATAGGAAGAAAATGGTCTAAAATCTTTTTTCATTGATAGAAGAAGAGTGATAGCATGTGATTAAACGAGTGAGTGTTGTTGGGTGTTGTACCATTCCACCGTGTAAGAGCATCTCCAACAGCCACGCTAAACTAGCGCCGCGCCGCAAATTAGGCTGTTTTAGCGCGCGCGCAATGCGGCGGGTCGCTCCAGCGGGCGCGCAAAAACGGCGCGCGCGCTATAACGGGTTGGGCGCGCGGTCGAAAACACTTAGCCGCGCGGTGTATTTCGGGCGCCCGCTGCAGCGCGCGGCACACTCCAGCGCTCGCGCCCGCACTTCCTCTCCCACTTCCACCCCCCATCCGGTCGCGCCGCCGCCGCCGCCCGCGCCCCCGGCGACCGTTCAGGCTTCCCCGGCCTGTCCCCGCGCGCCCGCGCTTCCGCCCCATCCCCTCCTAGTCCCGCCGGCCCTCGCGCGCCTCCGTCGTCCGAGGAACAGCGTCCGAGCGCTCGCTGCCGCGCAGCGCCCGCAAGGTGTTTGACAAAACGCCTACAAGGTATGTATTGCTCAAACTTCATGAATTTGATGCATGTTTTGAATTGTAGTTTTTATAGTATAGTATTGAACATTGTAGATGAGTTCGTCGTATGATTCTTCCGAAGAAGAATTTGATATGGAAGAGGAGGAAAAGATGTGGAGAGAGCATTTGGGATTTTGCAAGCCCAGTTTGCTATTGTGAGAGGACCGGCTAGATTTTGGGATCAAAAAATGCTTTGGTACATCATGCACCCTTGTGTGATCATGCACAACATGATCATTGAGAATGAGCGTGGCCAAGATTTAGACTACTCGCAGTATGAGCTCTTGGGATATCCCGTGCGAGTGCGACGGAGGGCTGAAAGGGTAGCCCGTTTTATTGCCTCCTATCATGCCATTCGGCGTCCCGCAACGCACAATGAATTTCAGAATGATTTGATTGAAGAGTGGTGGGCATGGCATGGACGACAAAGAGCATGATGATATCTGCATTCGACATTGTATTGTTCATGAACTATTTGTTGTGTTTATTGCATTTGTTGTACTGAACGATAAACTATTTGTTTGAGTTGTAATGATAACAAAATTGAACTATTTATTGTTGATTTATTTTGTTTGCTTGATCATTTTTGCTCATGTATATGTGATTTGTGCGGCGCGCGCGCTGTATTTTTGCGCTTTGCTGGAGCGGCGCGCGCGCGTTGCATTATAGCGCGGCTGCTGGAACCAGCTGGCGGGCGCGCTAAACCAGCCGAAGCGCGCGCGGCAAACAGTTTTTTTGCGCGCGGCGCTTAGCGCGACTGTTGGAGATGCTCTAACTTGGCTGTTGTTGCTTTACATATAAAGCAGGACGAAAGCGTATTTGAAGAAATATTACATACACTCACTTAGTCATGTGTGCTAGAGGCATGGTAGTTAGTTTTGGAGCAAACAGAAAAGAGAGGGGTTGCATCGGACGAGGCGTTTTGGCTCCCGGAGTGAACAGAAAAATTCAAAAAATCAATTGTGGTGAAAGATGCGTGAGTCCGTGCAAAAATTCAGCACATTTGAACATCCGACAAGCTCTCGGCAAAAAAGACAAATTTGAGGTCTGTGAAAAAGTTTACTGTTTTGCACTGTTGGAGCTGATTTTGTTTTATTCTGAATGCTACTTAGATGTCCGAATGAGTTAAAACTTGGCACGGATCACGCACTCAAGCATCTTTCGCTGCAATTTTTTTGAATTTTCTAGTATTTTATTTGAATTTACTGTTCACATGGTGTAGATGAGCTCGGGAACCGAATTGGACATTCGGATTGCATCCCCTTAAACATCAAAGTTAACTCTCAGGAATGATGTTCTTTATCCCGGTGGCGCCAGCCTTGGCCCATAGGCTCGCCTCCTTGATGGTGGTGGTGGGTTGAGAGACCGATGTCCAATCGTCGTCGAAGATGCATCCATTGCGGTGTTTCGACAACCACCACGCGGTGAGGATGATGATGGATGCAAGTCCCTTGCGAGCAGAACCTAGCGCTTGGTCGAACGATGTGGCCCACCATGTCTGAAAGGGTGTGTCGCCATGAGGTAGGTCAGTTGGTGCTCTCACCCAACTAAGAACTTCGTGCCATATCTGCCTAGAGAAGGAGCAGCCCGCAAAAAGATGTTGAATCTTCTTTGGCTCTTGGTCGCATAGGGCACAAACGTCGTCGTGAGGGAGGCCATGACGTGCCAGACGGTCTGCCGTCCAGCAACGCTTTTGCATCGCAAGCCACATGAAGAACTTGATGCGGAGCGACGCCCAGGGTTTCTAGGTAAGTTTCCAGTGTGGGTCTTCACAAGCATCGAGGAAGAGAGCTCAGGTAAGTTTTCAGTGTGAGTCTTCACAAGCATCAAGGAAAAGAGCTTGGTAGCAAGAGTTGACGGAATAGGAAGCCGAGGCCGTCCATTTCCAGTTGAGGGTGTCTGGGAGCCTGATAGCTCCAATGTGGCGCACGCGCCGCCAACGTACAGGACCAAGGCGATCGGCCCAGGGCACCCTGGATATCATGCACCCATGATCGATGGTGAAGAGCCTCGCAGACCATGAGCTTGATCGTTCCTAGACGCCAACGAGCATGGTCTAAAATCTTGGAGAAAATCTTGACAATGCATAACAAAATCACGCTGCTTGGATGTTTCTTCACGAATTCCATTGGTCAGGTTCCGGCCTCAGTGTTCTGCTATTTATTTTTCTCAACGTGGACGAGGAAAACACAAAACTTCGTGGTTGGTAGGTCGAACCGTGGATCATTTGGTTGTGGAAATGATGGTGCATGTTGTTCGTTTTCCCGGAGGCAACAGCTTTGCCCCCATTTCAATAAAATAAAATAAAATAAATCAACTGGGCATTCCCCTTCCTATTACTTGGATAACAGAAATAAAAGCACCTACACTCTACAGCCGGGCATCTTGACCCTCTTCGAATGCCCGGGCTGACGCCCGGTCACTGAATGCCCAAAAAAAAAAAAAAACAAGACCCAAACAGGCGCCTCAAAAATTCGGGCTGACCGATACCCCTCATATCCAAGGGAGGCCCGGGCGTGACCGGGGGCATGCGACACGTCGGATCCGGCCAAAGCTAGCCCATCCGATCCGATATATATATTCGTCCCTATCCGTTTGCCGGACCAAACCCTAGCCAAGCCATTCCACTTCGCTCCGCTCCTCAAGCTCATGTCCAGTGATCTCCGGCCTTCTTCGGCAATGGCGGGCAGCGGATCTGACTCCGCGCATCATCCCATGCGGGTTGGAGGAGGCTATGGCCCTCCTTATTGCACTCTGCCGTTGCTGGGAGGACTGCGCCCGACCGACGGCGGCATATGTTCAGCGCGAATTCATTGCATCAATGCAACAGGAGCTCGGATCTGCCGGGGCTGGATCATCGTGGTCCGTTAGCCTTCCCATCTCCAGTCCGTTGGAGTATGAGTGCCATCGGGACTGGTGTACCCGCCGTGGGAAGGAGAGGACGGATATGAGGGTGGCCGAGGCCTGCCTCGCTGCCGTGACGGCGGCGGAGGTGGTGGATGTGGCGGCGCGCGCTCCACAGAGGAGGAATTCATCCGTGCTCGCATCCAAAAGAAGCGGCAACATAGGAACATGCACACCCTCGCCCAAATAGGGCGGTCCTCGTCATGGCCGGACTCCGCCCCCCCCCCCCCTCCAAAGAGAAGGATGACAACGGCGACGGAGAGCAGATCCGGCTTGATCCATTTTGCATTTTTGAGCGCTACTTCCGTGAGAAACACGGCAGGGACGCCGGGAAGGGCAAGGCCCGCCGTGGACGATCTTCTTTGTAGCTAGTATGTAGGTAAAAAATGCCAAAAAAATTTAGTCTGATGACAATGTTCTAATGTAGTAGCTGGACGATTTATGTTGTATCGTGGTGTAAACACCCTTACACTAGCAATCACGGAACATGTCAGCCTCCAGAGCACGCCCAGTGGACCTGGCTCACAAAAAAAAGAACCACGCACACACGGTACCAATAAGAGAAAAACCGTTGAGATTGCACACAGGTGTCATGTGTGATACCAAGCAATCTCAACGGTTGCCGCTTGAGATTGCACACAGGCCATAGCTGCATCAACGAGACTCTCACTGCCATAGCTGCATGCATGATACCTGCCAAGCAATCAGCTACACGTGTCGGCAAGACCATTTTCTACTATGATGACAAAAAATCTACAAGGTTTGGTGCCATGAGACTAGCCACAGTGGGTGTAACTTCAGCAGTAACTTCAAGTCCAACTCGGTAAATTTGTCTATGTGGCAATGAGTTAATGAAGAGAGAGGTAGTTCTAGTAAGTTAGCTAGTTACTGTAACATCACATATATCAAGGCAAGATGAGTCTATAGTATAATAAATGAAGTATTGCATGTTACTACACATATGTTACTTCCCACTATAAAGGTAGTAACATGGGCATGTTACTACTCTATGTTACTACCCATTGTGGCCAGTCTGACGGAACACCGAGACGGGCCATCACCTGTCATCGCCATTTGGCCGCCACCGTTGTAGGTGGCGGAGATAGCACCCGGGTTCCCATGGTCCATGTGCATGGAGCTCTGGTAGTAAAAGATTGGTTACTTAACAGTTTGTTTGGGCAAAAGCTAATTAACTTGGCATCTCGCATATCTTGCCCGCCCAGCTCGGAATCCGCAGCAAAAAAAAAACAATGATCTCATGTATGTTCACTTCTCGATCTCCCATTT
Source organism: Aegilops umbellulata (assembly GCA_032464435.1). NCBI lineage: Eukaryota > Viridiplantae > Streptophyta > Magnoliopsida > Poales > Poaceae > Aegilops > Aegilops umbellulata. Next base: position 507,930,944 of record CP136059.1, read on the forward strand.
TAGACATGCCTCTTTCTTCTCCAACTCTATCTTCTCCCTCTCAATTGCCAACTTGTTGCTCACCCTTTTTTGTTCCGAATTCATCCTCTCTTTTCTTGTTGGGGTTCGATGTTCCACCAACTTCAAACATCGGACAATTTCGACCCCCAATTCATAGTCTATTTAGGTAGTTTCTTGAATGTCATTGATCATGTACGACATGATATTGTCCTAAAATCATCATGATTGCTAATAAACTAAATGGTGTATGCAACTAATTGATCATGTCCGACAGAGAATGCAAGGTATTGACCAGAGAGGAGGAAAAAATATATTGTGTCCTGTTGTGTCGTTTGTCGAACAGGACGTGGGCAGCCTGGGTGTAAATTGGACTTGCTCTTGCACTGTTTGCCGCCTTGAGAAGATCTGGCAGTATTCTCGTTGGCATAGCAATTTGTACATTGTCTTTGTTTGACGCAAAAGGTGTTTTTCGAGTGTTGATATGCAATGGCGGAGCTACGTTATGGCCTGAGGGGGCCGTGTCCCCCCCCCCCCCCCCCAAGCCCAAACAAATATTTTTCATTACTATGTACTAGTGGCCCCTGCAGGCTGCAGTTCAGCTGCTTAGAATTAGGATCATCTTCATTTCTTCACGCACAATACATCAACTGCTTCTCAGCTTCTGTGTTGTGCTTCACTCAACCAGCCGATGCGCTGCAACGGAGAGCCTCGAGCCCTTGACGCCGTTCAACCGTTGCTGACAAGGAGAGGAGGTTAGGAGGAGCTCTACGTTTGAACCTGTGGCGATGATTCCAACACCTGTGTGGGGATCAACGGCACACCCAGTATCACCACTGGCCACTGGCCGGTGGTCTCAGGTCGCCGATGCCATTGATTGCTTGAACTCTGGCCGGCCGGCCACCATACCGTGCACAATTTGTCCGAAGTCTCTAACGCTCTAAGTGTTGCCTGTACATCAACTCTGATGTACAGTTTCGTTGCGTGATTTGATCTAGTTGGGATTTTTTTTTTGGTGATAGTGCTACCATTTTTTCTCTCAGTTGGTTAGTGGTATTTTCTCTCTCAGTTGGTTAGTTGTTGATTGACTTGGACTATACACACTATAAATTTGTTCTCGGTTAGTGGTATTTTCTCTCTCAGTTGGTTAGTTGTTGATTGACTTGGACTATACACACTATAAATTTGTTCTCTCAGTAGCAGTTGCTCATTACAGATTTTGTCTTTTGTCTTTTGCCCCCCCCCCCCCCCCCCCAAGCATTTTTGTCTAGCTCCGCCACTGTTGATATGCGTACGACGCAAGCCACGTGCCAATTTTTGTACGTTGCGTGAAACAAATAGTTGGATCACATCAATCTTCTAATCTATGTGGTTCATAACAAGATCATGGCAAAAACCGTACACATAATTGTCGTACGTGCAGCTATTCCATATTTGTATGAGTTCCCCACATGAAAATGCAAAAGGAAATTCACAGTCCCATGATGAAATGTCGTGCTGACTAGCATTGGCGATTATAAAGCTTGGGAAATAAATAGAACATCGGAGTAGGTCGCGCCACATACCGTGAGGTGAATAAATTTATGTAAAAACATCACCATAATCATACTTTGTCGACCTTTTTCTACACAACCCCTCCAACATTGTGTCGCAACTTGCAACCACTAGCCATTGACGCCCTACTCCAATCTTGACTATGATATCATGTATATATGTGTTTTTCTTCTTGGATAAAGGAAGACTTTATTGACTAAAATTTTCACACAAGACATTACGAGAAATTGTCACATGATGACAATTTCAAAGAGCTTCCAACATCCAAACACGGTATGTACTCCATCTGTCCCATAATGTAAGACGTGTTTTGACACTATACTAGTGTCCACTAATGGGACGGAGGGAGTAAATCGAATTGCAAAGAGTTTCCAACATCCAAACACGATAAGTACATCGGATTGCAAAGAGTTTTGAACACCAAACACGCCGCATAGTTAGAATGTATGTAAATGGCTCAAACAATGAAAAACATGAAAACAAATAATGCAGCCCCTTTGGTACTCCAGAAACAACGTACACGGACAAAGGGCAGAGAGGTCTTTCCTGTTCATCGGCTAGTGTCTGCAACCAAATTATGGCTACAGTTTTGGTGCACCAAATAACATAGCACAGTATGCAAGCCTTTCGAAAAGAGAACAGCATGCAGGCAGGCACACACATGACATGAAAATAACCGGAGAAAACAAGAGTGCCCACTGTAATCCAGATTTCAGAATTTCCTTGTCTGATCAACCACATAACAATTGTCTATTCTGAATATAAGCTGCAGAATCTCACAGTACTACGACAGTACGACGATCCCTAGACATTGATGAAGAGAAATTGTGGCACCGGAAAGAAGGCGGCTCTGCTCACCATTCGAATCTCCCTCGTCGTTCTTGTGACCCAGGCGCCATGCATATCGAAACGGAAGCTGTCGACGGGAACCAGCGGCACTGGACCAAAGACGTCCTGCAATCTGCAGAACTGGTAGGTGATCTGGGAACCAGCACGGTAGGCGCCGACGAAGATGGTCGGCGGCTGCGGGAAGACGAATGGCTGCAGGAGCTGCAGGTCGGGCGCGGATATGTTGGGCATTGGAAGGATCCGCAGAACTTCGCCAAAGCACTGGCACACGTGGTCCTGGCAGAAGATCGTGCCGCATGTGTAGCAGAAGAGCACCGCGTCGACGTTGCAGCCGTCACCTTGACATCCGGCGTACGGCAGTCGACGGGGGAATGGTGCCATTCCTCGATGTGGTGGGCCATTGCCCCCGCCGCCTGGCCCTCCCCCTCCCCCTCCGTCACCGCCTCCAGGTCCAGGGGCTCCTCCCCCGCCGCCACCGCCTCCAGGTCCAGGGGCTCCTCCCCCGCCGCCACCGCCTCCAGGTCCAGGGGCTCCTCCCCCGCCGCCACCGCCTCCAGGTCCAGGGGCTCCTCCCCCTCCGCCACCGCCTCCAGGTCCAGGGGCTCCTCCCCCACCGCCGCCTGGTCCTCCCCCTCCGCCACCGCCTCCAGGTCCAGGGGCTCCGCCAGCACCGCCACGACATGGTCCAGCTCCTCCTGCGCCTCCCACGCCATCCCCAGTTGCTCCCCTGTCCAAGTCCAAGGATCTTGTTAGAAACACACGGCCGGGTCGACGGCGGCAGCATTTATACTGCTACCAATATACTGATCACTAGAACTTACACGAACGGCGGTGCGACGTCGCCGCTGCCCTTCTCCGCGAGCTTCAAGATGGACGGCGGGTTCGGAGCCTCCTCCTCTTGCTTCAAGACAGTGTGCGCGACGCTTGGGCCGGTCTTCCTCTCGGCCTTCAGCGCCGCGTCCCGGCTCATCTTGTTCTCCTGCTTGAGGGACGCGGCGGCCCTGCTGATCTTCCCCTGAATCGGGGCTGTCACGAACCCGCCGCTATTCCCCAGGATCGCTGGCGCCTCGTCGGAGGCGGCGGGCTCGTCGTCTCTGACAAATAAACAGGCTCATCGTCGTCTTGGTGTACAACTGTCGATCTCCGATGCAAGATGGGAGCGATGTCGATCAGGAGTTTAGGAGTGAAGGTGAATGAATCCGCACCTTGCGACGCGAGGCGCTCGGATGTGCGGGCTGACGGCGCGGCCGGACTCGCCGGTCTCGGGCGCGAGTACCGCAAACGGATTGGAGCTCGCGAACCTGCATTTGTTGGGGAGTGGTGCTCGCTGGCCAGCAAGAGCCCGCAGCCGGCCCGACGCCCTGCGCCAGTCGTCGCGGCGGCTGAAAGGGAGCCGCTCCGACGGGGGTGGCAAGCAGCGGACCGGCGCGTCGGCGTCGCGCGGTCGGAGGCGCTCGCGCAGGAGCGGCGGCTGAACGAGGCGGCGGCCCGACGCGGCGGCGTGGAGCGGTGGCGAGGCGACGAGACGGCGGCCCGACGCGGCGGCGTGGAGCGGTGGCGAGGCTACGAGGCGGCGGCCCGACGCGTCGGCGCAGAGCGGTGGCGAGACGAGGCGGCGGCCCGACGCGGCGGCGCCGCGCGGCGGGGAGACGAACCCGAGCTCGGACGGGGCCCCCATCTGCCCGAATCGGCGGCTCGACGAGGAGTCGCCGCGCGGTGGGGAGGCGACGCTCGAGGTGGCGCCGAGGTAGGGTTTTCCGATTTGGTATTCCGGTGGAGGCAGCACCGCAGCAGGCGAGTTGTTTCGAAGGGAAGAAAGGCGAGAGGAAGGAAAGGAGGCGAGGGGGGACGGCTCGGCTATGAGAACTAGTGAAACGGGCCTATTTGTGAACCCAGTACACCAATTGACTTTGGGCCGTTCGATAGCAAATCAAGGGATAAATTTGGCTAATTTCAGGGAAAAAAAAGAGAGGATAAATTCGGCTGGACCCACTAGTTGATGACGCATTTTCAAAAGAAGGCTAAGCATTTCTTCACAATACTATAAACCAACAGTTCACCGGTCTAGAACATTCGCGTGAGAGCATCTAGAGTTGAACTTGACAAATCTGGTCCACTATACACTCGGGGACGCGCTCGTGCCCGTCCACCGACAGAGCCGGACAGCCCCTTTTACTAGGAAAAAAAAAAGCCGGGCAGCCCCTCATATGTTGTATCTGGCGGCTACACACCTTAAATTTGAAATCTCAAATTCATGCAATTCATGCAATGCATGCACGTTGATCATAGAGCACAAATTTATCACAATTCAACGGTTTACGAAATGGGACAAAGCGAAATAAAGTATAGTTCAAGAGTTCGGACATGCCAAAATGAAATTAAAGTTCGAGCGTGACAGATCACTGGTTGGCCGGTCACCCGCCGAACGCCCTCCATACGTCCTGCTCCATGGCCAGCCTTGCCTCCTCTTCCGCAATCACCTTTTCCTCCTCCTTTCTGGCTATCCTTGCCATTTGCTCCATGGCCATCCTTGCCTCATAGTCCCTATGTTCATTGACCTCCTTCTTCATTTTGACAAGTCATTTATTTTCATGCTCATTCAAGGTGCTTTCGTCCATCAACATTATCTTGGCATCCTCTGCGTCTCAAGCAAGTTGCAACCTCTTATTCTCAAGCTCAATTTCTCCAATTGTCCGGGCCTTCTCTAGCTCCCATTTCATCGACGCTTCCCTCTTCTCCAACTCGATATTCTCCCTCTCAATTTATTGCTTGCCCTCTCCTGGTCTCAATCCATCCTCTCCTTTTACGCATCCAGAGCTTGTACCTCTTCTCTTTCTTGTTCTCCCTTACGAAAAAATGCCCGTTCAAGTGGGGGACATTTTCGTAGCCGCGGTCACGAGAGGCCCTCGCCTTCTCCCACTTGTTTCCCATCACTTGCCGGTTATCCTCTGGCACTGTGAATTTTCCATTCTCCCCTACAACGACTTCTTCCCCCTCCTCATCTAACCCAATTGATTAGTGGGAGCTTGAGCCATCATTCTTCCTCTTGTCGGCCTTGAGATCAGCCACTAGTTGTGTCCATTTTGGTTTGTCATTCAGTAGCACCCAGCCATGGCTAAAATCAAATGGCTTCTTCCCCTTTCTTGATAAATAGTGGTCGCCACCACCGTCTAGCAAACAATGTATGCATAACGATGCGAATGCAACAAAAATCATAATTCAAATGAAGTGATTATGCTTACTTGAGTGGACACTCTCATCCCACTTTGAGGGCGGCCAAGCACTTGTGCACAGTAGTCGATATACTTGTTCACTTCCCCTTGAATGACCCCCCATCGATGTTGGAGAGATGCCGCCACTACTAGGAAAAGGCCTACTAATGGCGCACTGGTTTTGCCTACTAATGGCGCATTACCAGTGCGCCTTTAGTAGCACGCCACTATTATATCTTACTAATGGCGCACCAAAGGTGCGCCATTAGTATCTGGTATACTAATGCCGCACCAACTAGTGCGCCATTAGTATGTAACAGCATGCGCCGTTAGTGTGCCTCCAGGGGGTCATACGTAAGCATGGCTTTGTCATACTAATGGCGCATTCTCCGCTAATGCGCCATTAGTATCCTTTGGCATACTAATGGCGCACTTGGTGGTGATGCGCCATTAGTATGAATATTTGGTTTATTTTTTTCCTTTTCTGATTTTTGCGCAGGTTACAAAATATATTATTAGACAGAATATAAAATATATTATTAGACAGAATATAGACAGCAGCACACAACGACATCAGTTTCATCGAATACAATAGAAGATTAGTCTCCGAATACAATTCATCATATTAGTCTCTGAATTCAAAAGACCGAACAAAGATAAAACATTACAAGTCACAAGACCGGGAGTATCGAGTTTGTCTTCACATTACAAGTCGATATCGATCATCTAAATTACCATCACATAGAAGAGAGCTGTGGTCATCACGATGAGCATCATCGCGATCAAACTGGTCTTCATCCGGTTCCTCCAACGCTCCCTCCTCTCTCCCACTAGATAGCGCGCGTATCTAGATTCGGCCTCCGCCCTAGTGGTGTACCCTTTGTAACTGTTACCGCTGAAACGGTGAACCTGTCTCCGACACTCCTCCCAGTCATCGTAGACTCCGGGAACCTTACCCTTGTACACGACATACGATGGCATCTCTATGCACAAGCCAAACAACAGACAATACATAAGCAATATGTAAGTATGCAACAAAAGGATCGGAAGAGAAAAGCAAGACATTAATAGCACGATTCATAGTCCTACTAATAAATAGCATCGATTACATCTAAGTTGAACAACTGTCCAAACCAAAGAGACATACGAATTCATTAAAGTTTAATTACAACATGAGCCAATCAATGTTTCAGAACTACACATCACTACTTTCGACTTGACTCATCGGACAGGAGCGTGGGTGAAGCCGCCGTCTGTCGTGATGGTCATGAAATCACGGTCGTTGTCACCCTGCATTTGTAGCGTTTCATCTATCTCACTGTTGGACGGTTGATATTTGAGGAAGAACTGCCCCGCGGTATGAAGGACATCTTGATGGATGATGTCCGCAAACTCCGACTGGATGCGAAAGAATTCTTGTCTGAGGTCCGCGTCCTGGACTGCCGACAAGCTCGCGGCCCAATCTTTGAGATTATCTGGTAGCAGAAGGTGATGATGGTCCCTTACGATCGCCCGCATATGATGGAGGGCGTAGTAGGCATCCTTCTGACCGCCAGGCGGCTGTTTGACGCAGCAGAACTTCGTATTGTGTGAGAACATGTGCTTGCCGTACTTACGAACTGGCTTGGTGAAGGTGCCTCCAGATTTGGCGTAGCCGGGGAGAACAGCATCAAGAACTTTCTTGACATTTGTGTAGTCTATCTTGGAGTTACGGTTCGGGTCGAAATACGTGGCCATGGAATATTTCGGGCTTAAGAGGATGAGTGTGCAATGTGTGTCACTACACAGAACATGGAATGTTAGAAAAAAAAAGAACGGTCGAAATCTAAGAAATCATATGTTACGGGGCGGTTAAGGGATGACTTACTCGGGAAAGTAAGCCACAAGGAAGTTATCCTTATCTGCGTTTGCCAGAATGACGCCTTCGAGGTGTGAACTCGCAACTTGGTGGTCCCCAGCGCTGCTCAAGTGCTTGGCACGCATGTAGAAGGGGTCGACTATCATGATGTCCGGGGGTCTTGTCTCTAATGATCCGCATCTGCATGCTCAGCGAAAACAGCCGAACGAAGGTGTAGTGCAGCGGATGAAGGTTAAACATAGCAAATATGTCATCAAACCGCAGGACGATCGTACCCCCGATGTCGCCATCCACAAAGCCCTTGCTCTCTGGCACCTTGGCCACGAAAACCGGGTATGCCACATCCTTCTCTCTGAGACGCCGCTTCTCCAAAGAAAGAACACTGTCGTGCAGACTCCGCATAGCACCGGTTGCAGCATTCAGCATATTTGGCGGTAGCATCGCCCTACCCGCCACATGCACCCTCCTCGAGATATCCTTAGGTGAAGGTGGCCCGTCCTGAGCACGGATCGAACTCGGTGTTGGGGAACGTAGTAATTTCAAAAAATTTCCTACGCACACGCAAGATCATGGTGATGCATAGCAACGAGAGGGGAGAGTGTTGTCTACGTACCCTCGTAGACCGGAGCGGAAGCGTTGACGCAACATAGAGGAAGTAGTCGTACGTCTTCCCGATCCGACCGATCCAAGCACTGTTACTCCGGCACCTCCGAGTTCTTGGCACACGTTCAGCTCGATGACGCACCCCTAGCTCCGATCCAGCAAAGCTTCAGGGGGAGTTCCGTCAGCACGACGACGTGGTGATGATGATGATGTTCTACCGGCGCAGGGCTTTGCCTAAGCACTGCAACGATATGATCGAGGTGGAATATGGTGGAAGGGGGCACCGCACACGGCTAAGGAACGATCAGGAAGATCAACTTGTGTGTTCTAGGGTGCCCCCTGCCCCCGTATATAAAGGAGCCAAGGGGAGGGGCGGCCGGCCAGGTTGGGCGCGCCAAGGGGGGAGTCCTACTCCCACCGGGAGTAGGACTCCCTTCTTTCCTAGTTGGAAAAGGAGAAGGGGGGAAGGAGGAGGAAGAGGGGAAGGAAAGGGGGGGCGCCGCACCCCTTCCCTTGTCCTATTCGGACTAGGAAGGGGAGGGGCGCGCGGCCACCTCCTGCCTCCTCCTCTCTTCCACCTCAAGGCCCATGTAGGCCCAATAACCCCCCGGGGGGTTCCGGTAACCCCCCGGTACTCCGGTAAAATGCCGATTTCACCTGGAACGATTCCGATGTCCAAATATAGGCTTCCAATATATCAATCTTTATGTCTCGACCATTTCGAGACTCCTCGTCATGTTCGTGATCACATCCGGGACTCCGAACTACCTTCGGTACATCAAAATGTATAAACTCATAATAACTGTCATCGTAACATTAAGCGTGCGGACCCTACGGTTCGAGAACAATGTAGACATGACCGAGACACGTCTCCGGTCAACAACCAATAGCGGGACCTGGATACCCATATTGGCTCCTACATATTCTATGAAGATCTTTATCGGTCAGACCGCATAACAACATACGTTGTTCCCTTTGTCATCGGTATGTTACTTGCCTGAGATTCGATCGTCGGTATCCAATACCTAGTTCAATCTCGTTGCCGGCAAGTCTCTTTACTCGTTCTGTAATACATCATCTCACAACTAACATATTAGTTGTAATGCTTGCAAGGCTTATGTGATGTGCATTACCGAGAGGGCCCAGAGATACCTCTCCGACTATCGGAGTGACAAATCCTAATCTCGAAATACGCCAACCCAACAAGTACCTTTGGAGACACCTGTAGAGCACCTTTATAATCACCCAGTTATGTTGTGACGTTTGGTAGCACACAAAGTGTTCCTCCGGTAAACGGGAGTTGCATAATCTCATAGTCACAGGAACATGTATAAGTCATGAAGAAAGCAATATCAACATACTAAACGATCAGGTGCTAAGCTAATGGAATGTGTCATGTCAATCAGATCATTCAACTAATGATGTGACCTCGTTAATCAAATAACAACTCTTTTGTTCATGGTTAGGAAACATAACCATCTTTGATTAACGAGCTAGTCAAGTAGAGGCATACTAGTGACACTCTGTTTGTCTATGTATTCACACATGTATTATGTTTCCGGTTAATACAATTCTAGCATGAATAATAAACATTTATCATGAAATAAGGAAATAAATAATAACTTTATTATTGCCTCTAGGGCATATTTCCTTCAGTCTCCCACTTGCACTAGAGTCAATAATCTAGATTACACAGTAATGATTCTAACACCCATGGAGCTTTGGTGCTGATCATGTTTTGCTCGTGGAAGAGACTTAGTCAACGGGTCTGCAACATTCAGATCCGTATGTATCTTGCAAATCTCTATGTCTCCCACCTGGACTAGATCCCAGATGGAATTGAAGCGTCTCTTGATGTGCTTGGTTCTCTTGTGAAATCTGGATTCCTTTGCTAAGGCAATTGCACCAGTATTGTCACAAAAGATTTTCATTGGACCCGATGCATTAGGTATGACACCTAGATCGGATATGAACTCCTTCATCCAGACTCCTTCATTTGCTGCTTCTGAAACAGCTATGTACTCCGCTTCACTTGTAGATCCCGCCACGACACTTTGTTTAGAACTGCACCAACTGACAGCTCCACCGTTTAATGTAAGCACGTATCCGGTTTGCAATTTAGAATCGTCCGGATCAGTGTCAAAGCTTGCATCAACGTAACCATTTACGATGAGCTCTTTGTCACCTCCATATACGAGAAACATATCCTTAGTCCTTTTCAGGTACTTCAGGATGTTCTTGACCGCTGTCCAGTGATCCACTCCTGGATTACTTTGGTATCTCCCTGCTAGACTTATAGCAAGACACACATCAGGTCTGGTACACAGCATTGCATACATGATAGAGCCTATGGCTGAAGCATAGGGAACATCTTTCATTTTCTCTCTATCTTCTGCAGTGGTCGGGCATTGAGTCTTACTCAACTTCACACCTTGTAGTACAGGCAAGAATCCTTTCTTTGCTTGATCCATTTTGAACTTCTTCAAAACTTTGTCAAGGTATGTGCTTTGTGAAAGTCCAATTAAGCGTCTTGATCTATCTCTATAGTTCTTGATGCCCAATATGTAAGCAGCTTCACCGAGGTCTTTCATTGAAAAATTCTTATTCAAGTATCCCTTTATGCTATCCAGAAATTCTATATCATTTCCGATTAGTAATATGTCATCCACATATAATATCAGAAATGCTACAGAGCTCCCACTCACTTTCTTGTAAATACAGGCTTCTCCAAAAGTCTGTACAAACCCAAATGCTTTGATCACACTAACAAAGCGTTTATTCCAACTCCGGGAGGCTTGCACCAGTCCATAAATTGATCGCTGGAGGTTGCACACTTTGTTAGCTCCCTTTGGATCGATAAAACCTTCTGGTTGCATCATATACAACTCTTCTTCCAGAAATCCATTCAGGAATGCAGTTTTTACATCCATCTGCCAAATTTCATAATCATAAAATGCGGAACTTGCTAACATGATTCGGACAGACTTAAGCATCGCTACGGGTGAGAAGGTCTCATCGTAGTCAATCCCTTGAACTTGTCGAAAACCTTTTGCGACAAGTCGAGCTTTGTAGACAGTAACATTACCGTCAGCGTCAGTCTTCTTCTTGAAGATCCATTTATTCTCAATTGCTTGCCGACCATTGGGCAAGTCAACCAAAGTCCACACTTTGTTCTCATACATGGATCCCATCTCAGATTTCATGGCTTCAAGCCATTTTGCGGAATCTGGGCTCACCATCGCTTCTTCATAGTTCATAGGTTCACCATGATCTAGTAGCATGATTTCCAGAATAGGATTGCCGTACCACTCTGGTGCGGATCTTACTCTGGTTGATCTACAAGGTTCTGTAGTAACTTGATCTGAAGTTGCATGATCATCATCATTAACTTCCTCACCAATTGGTTTAGACGTCACAGAAACTGGTTCCTGTGATGTGCTATTTCCCAATAAGGGAGCAGGTATAGTTACCTCAGCAAGTTCTACTTTCCTCCCACTCACTTCTTTCGAGAGAAACTCCTTCTCTAGAAAGGATCCATTTTTAGCAACGAATGTCTTGCCTTCGGATCTGTGATAGAAGGTGTACCCAACAGTTTCTTTTGGGTATCCTATGAAGACACATTTCTCCGATTTGGGTTCGAGCTTATCAGGTTGAAGTTTTTTCACATAAGCATCGCAGCCCCAAACTTCAAGAAACGACAACTTTGGTTTCTTGCCAAACCATAGTTCATAAGGCGTCATCTCAACAGATTTTGATGGTGCTCTATTTAACGTGAATGCGGCCGTCTCTAAAGCATAACCCCAAAACGATAGCGGTAAATCTGTAAGAGACATCATAGATCGCACCATATCAAGTAAAGTACGATTACGACGTTCGGACACACCATTACGTTGTGGTATTCCGGGTGGCGTGAGTTGCGAAACTATTCCGCATTGTTTCAAATGTAGACCAAACTCGTAACTCAAATATTCTCCTCCACGATCAGATCGTAGAAACTTTATTTTCTTGTTACGATATTTTCAACTTCACTCTGAAATTCTTTGAACTTTTCAAATGTTTCAGACTTATGTTTCATTAAGTAGATATACCCATATCTGCTTAAATCATCTGTGAAGGTGAGAAAATAACGATATCCGCCACGAGCCTCAATATTCATCGGACCACATACATCTGTATGTATGATTTCCAACAAATCTGTTGCTCTCTCCATAGTACCGGAGAACGGCGTTTTAGTCATCTTGCCCAAGAGGCACGGTTCGCAAGTACCAAGTGATTCATAATCAAGTGGTTCCAAAAATCCATCAGTATGGAGTTTCTTCATGCGCTTTACACCGATATGACCTAAACGACAGTGCCACAAATAAGTTGCACTATCATTATCAACTCTGCATCTTTTGGCTTCAACATTATGAATATGTGTATCACCACTATCGAGATTCATCAAAAATAGACCACTCCTCAAGGGTGCATGACCATAAAAGATATTACTCATATAAATAGAACAACCATTATTCTCTGATTTAAATGAATAATCGTCTCGCATCAAACAAGATCCAGATATAATGTGCATGCTCAACGCTGGCACCAAATAACAATTATTTAGGTCTAATACTAATCCCGAAGGTAGATGTAGAGGTAGCGTGCCGACCGCAATCACATCGACTTTGGAACCATTTCCCACGCGCATCGTCACCTCGTCCTTTGCCAGTGTTCGCTTAATCCGTAGTCCCTGTTTCGAGTTGCAAATATTAGCAACAGAACCAGTATCAAATACCCAGGTGCTACTGCGAGCTCTAGTAAGGTACACATCAATAACATGTATATCACATATACCTTTCTTCACCTTGCCATCCTTCTTATCCGCCAAATACTTGGGGCGGTTCCGCTTCCAGTGACCAGTCTGCTTGCAGTAGAAGCACTCAGTTTCAGGCTTTGGTCCAGACTTGGGTTTCTTCTCCTGAGCAGCAACTTGCTTGCTGTTCTTGTTGAAGTTCCCCTTCTTCTTCCCTTTGCCCTTTTTCTTGAAACTAGTGGTCTTGTTGACCATCAACACTTGATGATCCTTCTTGATTTCTACCTCCGCAGCTTTTAGCATTGCGAAGAGCTCAGGAATCGTCTTATCCATCCCTTGCATATTATAGTTCATCATGAAGCCTTTGTAGCTTGGTGGAAGTGATTGGAGAATTTTGTCAATGACGCAATCATCCGGAAGATTAACTCCCAGTTGAATCAAGTGATTATAATACCCAGATATTTTGAGTATATGCTCACTGACAGAACTATTCTCCTCCATCTTGCAGCTATAGAACTTATTGGAGACTTCATATCTCTCAATCCGGGCATTCTGTTGGAATATTAACTTCAACTCCTGGAACATCCCATATGCCCCATGATGTTCAAAACGTCGTTGAAGTCCCGGTTCTAAGTCGTAAAGCATGGCACACTGAACTATCGAGTAGTCATCAGCTTTGCTCTGCCAGACGTTCATAACATCTGGTGTTGCTCCTGCAGCAGGCCTGGCGCCCAGCGGTGCTTCCAGGACGTAACTCTTCTGTGCAGCAATGAGGATAATCCTCAAGTTACGGACCCAGTCCGTGTAATTGCTACCATCATCTTTCAACTTTGCTTTCTCAAGGAACGCATTAAAATTCAACGGAACAACAGCACGGGCCATCTATCTACAATTAACATAAACAAGCAAGATACTATCAGGGACTAAGTTCATGATACATTTAAGTTCAATTAATCATATTACTTAAGAACTCCCACTTAGATAGACATCCCTCTAATCTTCTAAGTGATCACGTGATCCAAATCAACTAAACCATAACCGATCATCACGTGAAATGGATTAGTCTTCAATGGTGAACATCATTATGTTGATCATATCTACTATATGATTCACGCTCGACCTTTCGGTCTCCGTGTTCCGAGGCCATATCTGCATATGCTAGGCTTGTCAAGTATAATCCGAGTATTCCGCGTGTGCAAAACTGGCTTGCACCCGTTGTAGATGGACGTAGAGCTTATCACACCCGATCATCACGTGGTGTCTGGGCACGACGAACTTTGGCAACGGTGCATACTTAGGGAGAACACTTCTTGATAATTTAGTGAGAGATCATCTTATAATGCTACCATCAATCAAAGCAAGATAAGATGCATAAAAAGATAAACATCCCATGCAATCAATATAAGTGATATGGTATGGCCATCATCATCTTCGTGCTTGTGATCTCCATCTCTGAAGCACCATCATGATCACCATCGTCACCGGCGCGACACCTTGATCTCCATCATAGCATCGTTGTCGTCTCGCCAATCTTATGCTACTACGACTATCGCTACCGCTTAGTGATAAAGTAAAGCATTACAGGGCGATTGCATTGCATACAATAAAGCGACAACCATATGGCTCCTGCCAGTTGCCGATAACTCGGTTACAAAACATGAACATCTCATACAATAAAATTTAGCATCATGTCTTGACCATATCACATCACAACATGCCCTGCAAAAACAAGTTAGATGTCCTCTACTTTGTTTGTTGCAAGTTTTACGTGGCTGCTACGGGCTTAAGCAAGAACCAATCTCACCTACGCATCAAAACCACAACGATAGTTTGTCAAATAGACTCCGTTTTAAACTTCGCAAGGACCGGGCGTAGCCATACTCGGTTCAACTAAAGTTGGAGAAACTGACACCCGCCAGCCACCTGTGTGCAAAGCACGTCGGTAGAACCAGTCTCGCGTAAGCGTACGCGTAATGTCGGTCCAGGCCGCTTCATCCAACAATACCGCCGAACCAAAGTATGACATGCTGGTAGGCAGTATGACTTATATCGTCCACAACTCACTTGTTTTCTACTCGTGCATATAACATCAAACCATAAAAACCTAGGCTCGGATGCCAGAGTTGGGGAACGTAGTAATTTCAAAAAAAATCCTACGCGCAAGCAAGATCGTGGTGATGCATAGCAACGAGAGGGGAGAGTGTTGTCTACGTACCCTCGTAGACCGGAGCGGAAGCGTTGATGCAACGTAGAGGAAGTAGTCGTACGTCTTCCCGATCCGACCGATCCAAGCACCGTTACTCCGGCACCTCCGAGTTCTTGGCACACGTTCATCTCGATGACGCACCCCTAGCTCCGATCCAGCAAAGCTTCGGGGGGAGTTCCGTCAGCAGGACGGCGTGGTGACGATGATGATGTTCTACCGGCGCAGGGCTTCGCCTAAGCACTGCAACAATATGATCGAGGTGGAATATGGTGGAAGGGGGCACCGCACACGGCTAAGGAACGATCAGGAAGATCAACTTGTGTGTTCTAGGGTGCCCCCTTGCCCCCGTATATAAAGGAGCCAAGGGGAGGGGCGGCCGGCCAGGTTGGGCGCGCCAAGGGGGGGTCCTACTCCCACCGGGAGTAGGACTCCCTTCTTTCCTAGTTGGAAAAGGAGAAGGGGGGAAGGAGGAGGAAGAGGGGAAGGAAAGGGGGGGCGCCGCCCCCCTTCCCTTGTCCTATTCGGACTAGGAAGGGGAGGGGCGCGCGGCCACCTCCTGCCTCCTCCTCTCTTCCACCTCAAGGCCCATGTAGGCCCAATAACCCCCCGGGGGGTTCCGGTAACCCCCCGGTACTCCGGTAAAATGCCGATTTCACCTGGAACGATTTCGATGTCCAAATATAGGCTTCCAATATATCAATCTTTATTTCTCGACCATTTCGAGACTCCTCGTCATGTTAGTGATCACATCCGGGACTCCGAACTACCTTCGGTACATCAAAATGTATAAACTCATAATAACTGTCATCGTAACGTTAAGCGTGCGGACCCTACGGTTCGAGAACAATGTAGACATGACCGAGACACGTCTCCGGTCAATAACCAATAGCAGGACCTAGATGCCCATATTGGCTCCTACATATTCTACGAAGATCTTTATCGTTCAGACCGCATAACAACATACGTTGTTCCCTTTGTCATCGGTATGTTACTTGCCCGAGATTCGATCGTCGGTATCCAATACCTAGTTCAATCTCGTTGCCGGCAAGTCTCTTTACTCGTTCTGTAATACATCATCTCACAACTAACATATTAGTTGTAATGCTTGCAAGGCTTATGTGATGTGCATTACCGAGAGGGCCCAGAGATACCTCTCCGACTATCGGAGTGACAAATCCTAATCTCGAAATACGCCAACCCAACAAGTACCTTTGGAGACACCTGTAGAGCACCTTTATAATCACCCAGTTACGTTGTGACGTTTGGTAGCACACAAAGTGTCCCTCCGGTAAACGGGAGTTGCATAGTCTCATAGTCACAGGAACATGTATAAGTCATGAAGAAAGCAATAGCAACATACTAAACGATCAGGTGCTAAGCTAATGGAATGGGTCATGTCAATCAGATCATTCAACTAATGATGTGACCTCGTTAATCAAATAACAACTCTTTTGTTCATGGTTAGGAAACATAACCATCTTTGATTAACGAGCTAGTCAAGTAGAGGCATACTTGTGACACTCTGTTTGGCTATGTATTCACACATGTATTATGTTTCCGGTTAATACAATTCTAGCATGAATAATAAACATTTATCATGAAATAAGGAAATAAATAATAACTTTATTATTGCCTCTAGGGCATATTTCCTTCACTCGGTGCCGGCTGGCTCGCACTGGCGCCCTTGTTAGTCTTTCGTTTCCGTCCCTTCTTCTTGATCTCCTGTAATGGGACCGAATTCTGCGCACAGACCGCCTTCTTGAGCTTGTTGGAGCTGATAATATTTCGCACCTCAGCTATCTGAGGCTCGGTGAAGGCGGGAACTGGAGGCGTGTCCTGAGAACTGAACGCCAGACGACGCCTGTTGCAATTGGATTTCTCCGCCGTACCAGCTAGATCGCGGTCGTCTTGGTTGGGTTCTTGAGAAAGAGGCCCGCAGAACTCGTCAGCGTACCCATGTTCGGCAAAGTACTTATCAACTTTGGTAAATGTACCATTGTCGTTGTCGTCGCCGTCCGGATCCTGTGCCATAGGGCTGTCCGGATCCTATGCCATAGGGATGTCCGGCAGGTCCGGTAGCGTTGCAGCGTTCTTTCCATGGCTTGGCGCCGGCACGACTGGCGGTCTTGTCTGTGGGGTGGTGTCCCCCGCCCCCAAACGAATCTGGCTCTTCGGCCAAAGCAGGGGCCAGTTTACGTAGGTGCTGAGGGTCATCTCATCTTCTTAGTCGGCTCCAGCTGGTCGAATCAGAGGTAACAACTCGTCGCAGCCTGGCAGCACCCGAACCACTTCAACCCTATACATTGTGGGTGGCATCGGATTACAGTGGAACATGGGGTTGCCCAGTTGAACGATTCTGCCCTTGGCGACATCGACCAACTCGGCGCCCACGAAGTGCAGAAGAGTGCAAGGAACGTCGGCGGTGCCCTGCGAAAACATGTACAGGGCATCAGGGATGCCCAGTCAAAGGCAAGGAGATGAATTCATCAGCCGAGAGGCTTAGTTACTGTAGGATCAGAAGTATGTCTAGAGGGGGGTGATTAGACTACTTGACCAAATAAAAACTTAACCTTTTCCCAATTTTAGTTCTTGGCAGATTTTAGCAACTTTAGGACAAGCCAAGCAATCATCACACAATTCAAGCAAGCATGCAAAGAGTATATAGGCAGCGGAAAGTAAAGCATGCAACTTGCAAGAATGTAAAGGGAAGGGTTTGGAGAATTCAAACGCAATTGGAGACACGGATGTTTTTCCCGTGGTTCAGATAGGTGGTGCTATCCTACATCCATGTTGATGGAGACTTCAACCCACGAAGGGTAACGGTTGCGCGAGTCCACGGAGGGCTCCACCCACGAAGGGTCCACGAAGAAGCAACCTTGTCTATCCCACCATGGCCATCGCCCACGAAGGACTTGCCTCACTAGCGGTAGATCTTCACGAAGTAGGCGATCTCCTTGCCCTTACAAACTCCTTGGTTCAACTCCACAATCTTGTCGGAGGCTCCCAAGTGACACCTAGCCAATCTAGGAGACACCACTCTCCAAGAAGTAACAAATGGTGTGTTGATGATGAACTCCTTGCTCTTGTGCTTCAAATGATAGTCTCCCCAAAACTCAACTCTCTCTCACAGGATTTGGATTTGGTAGAAAGAAGATTTGAGTGGAAAGCAACTTGGGGAAGGCTAGAGATCAAGATTCATATGGTAGGAATGGAATATCTTGGTCTCAACACATGAGTAGGTGGTTGTCTCTCAGAACATATGAGTTGGAAGTGTAGATGTGTTCTGATGGCTCTCTCCACGAATGAAGAGGAGGTGGAGGGGTATATATAGCCTCCACACAAAATCCAACCGTTACACACAATTTACCAATCTCGGTGGGACCGAATCAACAAACTCGGTCGGACCGAAATAGTAAACCCAGTGACCGTTAGAGATTTTCGGTGGGACTGACATGCAACTCGGTAGGACCGATATGGTTAGGGTTAGGGCATAACGTAATCTCGGTGAGACCGATTACACAAACTCGGTGAGACCGATTTGGTAATAAGCTAACAAGAGAGTTGGTCAGGTAAACTCGGTGGGACCGATTTGCTCTTTCGGTGAGACCAAAATGTTACAAAAGGGAAACAGAGAGTTTACGTTGCAATCTCGGTGGGACCGATCCGCTCTTTCGATGAGACCGAAAAGTTACGAAAAGGAAACAGAAAAATTGCAATCCCATCTCGGTGAGACCGAGATCCCTATCGGTAGAACCGATTTGCTAGGGTTTTGGCAGTGGCTATGACAAGTGAAACTCGGTGGCGCCGGATAGAAAGAATCGATAGGACGGAGTTTGGCTTAGGATTTAGGTCATTTGTGGATATGGGAAAGTAGCTGAGGATTTTGGAGCATATCATTAAGCACATGAAGCAAAAAGCTCATTAAGCAACACCTCATCCCTCCTTGATAGTATTGGCTTTTTCCTATGGACTCAATGTGATCTTGTATCACTAAAATGTAAAATGAAGAGTCTTGAGATTTTGAGCTTGAGCCAATCCTTTGTCCTTAGCATTTTGAGGGTTCCACTTTCACCATCCATGCCATGCCAATCATTGAGCTTTCCTGAAATAATTGTCTTGGAATAGCATTAGCTCAATGAGCTATATGTTGTTATGAATTACCAAAACCACCTAGGGATAGTTGCACTTTCAATCTCCCACTTTTTGGTAATTGATGACAACATATAGATCAAAGCTTTGACAAATGATAATAAGAATGAATTATATCGTCGCTTTGAGAAGTATGTGATAAGTAAGAGCTCCCCCTAAATTTGTGCATATTTAAAATTTGCTTTGGACTGCAAATGCACAAAGAGTTAGAATCATGGGTACCCTTCCATGTCACATACATCTTGGTGGAGCGCTCAAAACGATAAGAATGAAATACATGCACTCATCACCAAGAAAGGTGAATGATCACATAAGATAGATAAGATATATCAAGCATGCATAAGTGTAGCTTATGATCAAACACATGATCATCAATGTCTCACAAGCATATCAAAGTATCTCGACCAAAATCAAACAAAGTTTGATAAACCACCAAATAAAGCAAGAGAGAATAAACGCAACACACTCTCTCTCGAAGCCTATGATCTATACATTTTTCTCCCCCTTTGGCAACAAGTTACCAAAAAGTTCCTAGAAAATGCATAGTGCTAGATCGACACTCAGGCTTGATCTTCTGGTGGTGGTGGAGTCTGGATCACTCCAAGGACGAAGGCTTCTGTAGACGTGTTTGGAGCTAGAGCTGAAGTAGATGCTGGAGCTGGTTGGGCTGGTGTTGTGGCTGGAGCTGAGGTGGTGGCTCTTGTGTCAGGAAATGGCACTGCAGACGACCTCTGGGCTCGTGGCACTCTGGCAAATGCTTCAGTGGTAGTCTTCCCTTTTCTCTCCTGCATGTCATCTTGAAGTTGCTCCACTGCAGACTGGATCTCTGTCACTTTGACATCCAAGTCATAGAACTTTTGTTCTACGATCCTCTCTAAGCTCTCCTGATTCTGAGTGAGGGTGGCCAGTCCTTTCTCTATCCTCAGGGTGGATGCAATCAAGTAACTGAGCTGCTCTTGCTTGGTTTTCAAGAAATATTCAGATGCCTCCTCTTGAGTTGGCATCTTTGCAGCTTTCTCCTTCCTTGCCTTCTCCTTCTGTGCTTGTACATGGGCTGAAGATGGTTCATCCTTGTTCATCACAACTTCATTATCTTCAAAATCTGGATGAATAGGCAAATGTTCCTTGTCTAAGAGGTATATGCCTGTGCCCATCTTGGAGTTAATCCGCTCCTGGATCTGAGGGGCATATCCACAGCTCCTCTTCTGGTCTGTTGCAGTCCTCTTGATTGTTTCTACCACGAGGCTCATGACTTTGAATTTCTGTGGTACATCAAAGATATGAAGTAAGTTGATTGCATGGACTCTGATCATCTTGTGATCACCTGACTTGGGCAACAAGGTGTGCCTCAGTATCCAATTGATGGTTGACAATCCTGACAGAAGATAATGTACTGATCCAAACTTGAAACTGTCAAGTGCCTTGTTTGGGATCTCCTTGTACATGTTGGACATAGAGTTGTGGTCCATCTTCTTCTTGGCATAAATATCTAGGTCATCCTCATGCTCCTCTGGGGCATTGATGAGCTGTGCCCACTCAGCAATTGTTGATTGGTACCTCATACCTTCAGACATCCATACAATTCTGCCATCTGGATAAAAGTGTGCTGTGGAGTAGAACTGCATGATCAGCTCTTCATTCCACTTTGTCAGCTTCTGCCCAACAAAGTCAGCTACTCCACATGCCTTGAAGCTGTCTTGCTCTCCAGGATAGTGCTCTTCATTGTCCTTGATGTATTCCCAGTCGACCCATCTCATGTCACAAACAATTGGCTTCTTATCCAATAAGATTGTCTCATAGAAGTCCTACTGTTCCTTAGTGTGGAACCTGTAGTCAACATCAGTTCTCCTCCTGGTAGCATATGGATCTTCTGCTCTCCACTTTCTCAGCCCTGAGTTTCTTCTGATCTTCATATCCTCAGCCACAGGATGAGCATCATTGTGGTCTGGGATCTTGGGCTTCAACTTTCTGAGAACTTGGCCTTCCTCTTCTTCTGCAGTGTCAGGCACTGGGGCCTTGTTCTTCTCAGCAGCTGGGATGCTCATTGTATTCCTCTTTGGAGCTGTCTTGTGTAGGGGAACGATGCAGAAAACAAAAAATTTCCTACGGTTTCACTAAGATCCATCTATGAGTTCATCTAGCAACGAGTATTCAGATTGCATCTACATACCTTTATAGATCGCGTGCGGAAGCGTTCACTAGAACGTGGATGATGGAGTCGTACTCGCCGTGATCCAAATCACCGATGACCAAGCGCCGAACGGATGGCACCTCCGCGTTCAACACACGTACGGAGCGGATGACGTCTCCTCCTTCTTGATCCAGCAAGGGGAAAGGAGAGGTTGATGGAGATCCAGCAGCACGACGGCGTGGTGGTGGATGCAGTTGTCACCTGCAGCAGGGCTTCGCCGAGCGTCTGCGCGAGAGGAAGAGGTGTGACAGGGGAGAGGGAGGCACCAGGGGTCTAGGGTGCGGCTGCCCCTCCCTCCCCCCTTTATATAGGCCCCCTGGGGGGTGCCGAGCGTATACTAAGGCAAGTGGGGCGCCCCCCACCCTAGGGTTCCAACCCTAGGCGCAGGGGGTGGGCCTAGGGGGGCGCACCAGCCCACTAAGGGCTGGTTCCCCCTCCCACTTCAGCCCATGGGGCCCTCCGGGATGGGTGGCCCCACCCGGTGGACCTCCGGGACCCATCTGGTGGTCCCGGTACAATACCGGTGACCCCCGGATCACTCCCGATGGCCGAAACTGCACTTCCTATATATAATTCTTCACCTCCGGACCATTCCGGAACTCCTCGTGACGTCCGGGATCTCATCCGAGACTCCGAACAACTTTCGGATTACTGCATACTCATATCTCTACAACCCTAGCGTCACCGAACCTTAAGTGTGTAGACCCTACGGGTTCGGGAGACATGCAGACATGACCGAGACACCTCTCTGGCCAATAACCAACAGCGGGATCTGGATACCCACGTTGGCTCCCACATACTCCTCGACGATCTCATCGGATGAACCACGATGTCAAGGATTCAATCAATCCCGTATTCAATTCCCTTTGTCAATCGGTATTTTACTTGCCCGAGATTCGATCGTCAGTATCCCAATACCTCGTTCAATCTCATTACCGGCAAGTCACTTTACTCGTACCGTAATGCATGATCCCGTGATCAAACATTTTGATTACATTGAGCTCATTATGATGATGCATTACCAAGTGGGCCCGGTGATACCTCTCCGTCATACGAAGTGACAAATCCCAGCCTCGATCTGTGTCAACCCAACAGACACTTTCTGAGATACCCGTAGTATACCTTTATAGTCACCCAGTTACGTTGTGACGTTTGGCACACCCAAAGCACTCCTACGGTATCCGGGAGTTACACGATCTCATGGTCTAAGGAAAAGATACTTGACATTGGAAAAGCTCTAGCAAACGAATTATACGATCTTGTGCTTATGCTTAGGATTGGGTCTTGTCCATCACATCATTCTCCTAATGATGTGATCTCGTTATCAATGACATCCAATGTCCATAGTCAGGAAACCATGACTATCAGTTGATCAACGAGCTAGTCAACTAGAGGCTTACTAGGGACATATTGGTGTCTATGTATTCACACATGTATTAAGATTTCCGGATAACACAATTGTAGCATGAATAAAAGACAATCATCATGAACAAGGAAATATAATAATAATGCTTTTATTATTGCCTCTAGGGCATATTTCCAACAGTCTCCCACTTGCACTAGAGTCAATAATCTAGTTACATTGTGATAAATCGAACACCCATAGAGTTCTGGTGTTGATCATGTTTTGCTCTAGGGAGAGGTTTAGTCAATGGATCTGCGACATTCAGATCTGTATGCACTTTACAAATTTCTATGTCTCCATCTTGAACATTTTCACGAATGGAGTTGAAGCGACGCTTGATGTGCCTGGTCTTCTTGTGAAACCTGGGCTCCTTGGCAAGTGCAATAGCTCCAGTGTTGTCACAGAAGAGTTTGATCGGCCCCGACGCATTGGGTATGACTCCTAGGTCAGTGATGAACTCCTTCACCCAAATTGCTTCATGCGCTGCCTCCGAGGCTGCCATGTACTCTGCTTCACATGTAGATCCCGCCACGATGCTCTGCTTGCAGCTGCACCAGCTTACTGCTCCACCATTCAACATATACACGTATCCGGTTTGTGACTTAGAGTCATCCAGATCTGTGTCGAAGCTAGCGTCGACGTAACCCTTTACGACGAGCTCTTCGTCACCTCCATAAACGAGAAACATGTCCTTAGTCCTTTTCAGGTACTCCAGGATATTCTTGACCGCTGTCCAGTGTTCCTTGCCGGGATTACTTTGGTACCTTCCTACCAAACTTACGGCAAGGTTTACATCAGGTCTGGTACACAGCATGGCATACATAATAGACCCTACGGCCGAGGCATAGGGGATGACACTCATCTCTTCTATATCTTCTGCCGTGGTCGGGCATTGAGCTGAGCTCAATTTCACACCTTGCAACACAGGCAAGAACCCCTTCTTGGACTGATCCATATTGAACTTCTTCAATATCTTTTCAAGGTATGTGCTTTGTGAAAGACCTATGAGGCGTCTTGATCTATCTCTATAGATCTTGATGCCTAATATATAAGCAGCTTCTCCAAGGTCCTTCATTGAAAAACTCTTATTCAAGTAGGCCTTAATGCTGTCCAAAAGTTCTATATCATTTCCCATCAAAAGTATGTGATCTACATATAATATGAGAAATGCTACAGAGCTCCCACTCACTTTCTTGTAAACGCAGGCTTCTCCATAAGTCTGCATACACCCAAACGCTTTCATCACCTCATCAAAGCGAATGTTCCAACTCCGAGATGCTTGCACTAGCCCATAAATGGATCGCTGGAGCTTGCATACCTTGTTAGCATTCTTAGGGTCGACAAAACCTTCCGGCTGCATCATATACAGTTCTTCCTTAAGATAACCGTTAAGGAATGTCGTTTTGACGTCCATCTGCCATATCTCATAATCATAGTATGCGGCAATTGCTAACATGATTCGGACGGACTTCAGCTTCACTACGGGAGAGAAAGTCTCATCGTAGTCAACCCCTTGAACTTGTCGATAACCCTTAGCGACAAGTCGAGCTTTGTAGATGGTAACATTACCATTCGCGTCTGTCTTCTTCTTAAAGATCCATTTGTTTTCTATCGCTCGCCGATCATCGGGCAAGTCTGTCAAAGTCCATACTTTGTTTTCATACATGGATCCTATCTCAGATTGCATGGCCTCTAGCCATTTGTTGGAATCTGGGCCCGCCATCGCTTCTTCATAGTTCGAAGGTTCACCGTTGTCTAACAACATGATTTCCAGGACAGGGTTGCCGTACCACTCTGGTGCGAAACATGTCCTTGTGGACCTACGAAGTTCAGTAGTAACTTGATCCGTAGTTTCATGATCATCATCATTAACCTCCTCTCTAACCGGTGGAGGCACCACAGAAACATTTTCTTGAGCTGCGCTACTCTCCGGTTCAAGAGGTGATACTCCATCAAGTTCCACTTTCCTCCCACTTACTTCTTTCGAGATAAACTCTTTCTCCAGAAAGGATCCGTTCTTGGCAACAAAGATCTTGCCTTCGGATCTTAGGTAGAAGGTATACCCAATGGTTTCCTTAGGGTATCCTATGAAGACGCATTTTTCCGACTTGGGTTTGAGCTTTTCAGGTTGAAGTTTCTTGACATAAGCATCGCATCCCCAAACTTTTAGAAACGACAGCTTAGGTTTCTTCCCAAACCGTAATTCATACGGTGTCGTCTCAACGGATTTAGACGGTGCCCTATTTAAAGTGAATGTAGCTGTATCTAGAGCGTATCCCCAAAATGATAGCGGTAAATCAGTAAGAGACATCATAGATCGCACCATATCCAATAGAGTGTGATTACGATGTTCGGACACACCGTTACGTTGAGGTGTTCCAGGCGGCGTGAGTTGTGAAACGATTCCACATTTCCTTAAGTGTGTGCCAAATTCGTGACTTAAATATTCTCCTCCACGATCTGATCGTAAGAACTTTATTTTTCGGTCACGTTGATTCTCTACCTCATTCTGAAATTCCTTGAACTTTTCAAAGGTTTCAGACTTGTGTTTCATTAAGTAGACATACCCGTATCTACTCAAGTCATCCATGAGAGTGAGAACATAACGATATCCTCCGCGAGCCTCAACACTCATTGGACCGCACACATCAGTATGTATGATTTCCAATAAGTTGGTTGCTCGCTCCATTGTTCCGGAGAACGGAGTCTTGGTCATTTTGCCCTTGAGGCATGGTTCACATGTGTCAAATGTTTCATAATCCAGAGACTCTAAAAGTCCATCAGCATGGAGCTTCTTCATGCGCTTGACACTAATGTGACCAAGGCGGCAGTGCCACAAGTATGTGGGACTATCGTTATAAACTTTACACCTTTTGGTATTGACACTATGAATATGTGTATTATCACGCACGAGATTCATTAAGAATAAACCATTGACCATCGGAGCATGACCATAAAACATATCACTCATATAAATAGAACAACCATTATTCTCGGATTTAAATGAGTAGCCATCTCGAATTAAACGAGATCCAGATACAATTTTCATGCTCAAACTTGTCACTAAATAACAATTATTGAGGTTTAAAACTAATCCCGTAGGTAAATGTAGAGGTAGCGTGCCGACGGCGATCACATCGACCTTGGAACCAATCCCGACGCGCATCGTCACCTCGTCCTTCGCCAGTCTCCGCTTATTCCGCAGCTCCTGCTTTGAGTTACAAATATAAGCAACGGCACCGGTATCAAATACCCAGGAGCTACTACGAGCACTGGTAAGGTACACATCAATTACATGTATATCACATATACCTTTAGTGTTGCCGGCCTTCTTGTCCGTTAAGTATTTGGGGCAGTTCCGCTTCCAGTGGCCCTTCCCTTTGCAATAAAAGCACTCAGTCTCAGGCTTGGGTCCATGCTTTGACTTCTTCCCGGCAACTGGCTTACTAGGCGCGGCAACATCCTTGCCGTCCTTCTTGAAGTTCTTCTTACCCTTGCCTTTCTTGAACTTAGTGGTTTTATTGACCATCAACACTTGATGTTCCTTTTTGATTTCAACCTCTGCTGATTTCAGCATAGCAAATACCTCAGGAATGGTCTTTACCATCCCCTGCATATTGTAGTTCATCACAAAGCTCTTGTAGCTAGGTGGGAGCGACTGAAGGATTCTGTCAATGATCGCCTCGTCTGGGAGGTTAATCTCCAGCTGAGTCAAGCGGTTGTGCAACCCAGACATCTTGAGTATGTGTTCACTGACAGAACTATTTTCCTCCATCTTACAACTGTAGAACTTGTCGGAGACTTCATATCTCTCGACCCAGGCATGAGCTTGGAAAACTAGTTTCAGCTCCTCGAACATCTCATATGCTCCGTGATGCTCAAAACGCTTTTGGAGCCCCGGTTCTAAGCTGTAAAGCATGCCGCACTGAACGAGGGAGTAATCATCAGCAAAAGACTGCCAAGCATTCATAATGTCTTGGTTCTCTGGGATGGGTGCTTCACCTAGCGGTGCTTCTAGGACATATTGTTTCCTAGCAGCTATGAGGATGATCCTCAGGTTCCGGACCTAGTCCGTATAGTTGCTGCCATCATCTTTCAGCTTGGTTTTCTCTAGGAACGCGTTGAAGTTCATGTTGACATTAGCTTGGGCCATTTGATCTACAAGACATATTGCAAAGTTTATTTAGACTAAGTTTATGATAGTTAAGTTCATCTAATCAAATTATTTAATGAACTCCCACTCAGATTAGAAACCCCCTCTAGTCATCTAAGTGTAACATGATCCGACTCGACTAGGCCGTGTCCGATCATCACGTGAGACGGACTAGTCATCATCGGTGAACATCTCCATGTTGATCGTATCTTCCATACGACTCATGTTCGACCTTTCGGTCTCTTGTGTTCCGAGGCCATGTCTGTACATGCTAGGCTCGTCAAGTCAACCTAAGTTTTTGCATGTGTAAATTTGTCTTACACCCGTTGTATGTGAACGTTGGAATCTATCACACCCGATCATCACGTGGTGCTTCGAAACAACGAACTGTCGCAACGGTGCACAGTTAGGGGGAACACTTTCTTGAAATTGTTATGAGGGATCATCTTATTTACTACCGTCGTTCTAAGTAAACAAGATGCAAAAACATAACATGCAATCAAATAATAATAGTGACATGATATGGCCAATATCATATAGCTCCTTTGATCTCCATCTTGGGGCTCCATGATCATCTTGTCACCGGCATGACACCATGATCTCCATCATCATGATCTCCATCATCGTGTCTCCATGAAGTTGCTCGCCAACTATTACTTCTACTACTAAGGCTAACACGTTTAGCAATAAAGTAAAGTAATTTACATGGCGTTTCCATTGACACGCGGGTCATAAAAAATAATGACAACCCCTATGGCTCCTACCGGTTGTCATACTCATCGACATGCAAGTCGTGATTCCTATTACATGAACATGATCTCATACATCACATATATATCATTCATCATTCATCACAACTTTGGCCATATCATATCACAAAGCACTTGTTGCAAAAACAAGTTAGACGTCCTCTAATTGTTGTTGCATGTTTTACGTGGCTGCAATAGGGTTCTAGCAAGAACGTTTTCTTACCTACGTAAAAGCCACAACGTGATTTGTCAACTTCTATTTACCCTTCATAAGGACCCTTTTCGTCGAATCCGCTCCAACTAAAGTGGGAGAGACAGACACCCGCCAGCCACCTTATGCAACTAGTGCATGTCAGTCGGTGGAACCGGTCTCAAGTAAGCGTACGTGTAAGGTTGGTCTGGGCCGCTTCATCCCACAATACCGCTGGAGCAAAATAAGACTAGTAGTGGCAATAAAGTTGACAACATCTACGCCCACAACAATTGTGTTCTACTCGTGCAAAGAGAACTACGCATAAACCTGGCTCATGATGCCACTGTTGGGGAACGATGTAGAAAACAAAAATTTTCCTACTGTTTCACCAAGATCCATCTATGAGTTCATCTAGCAACGAGTATTCAGATTGCATCTACATACCTTTGTAGATCGCGTGCGGAAGCGTTCACTAGAACATGGATGATGGAGTCGTACTCGCCGTGATCCAAATCACCGATGACCAAGCACCGAACGGACGGCACCTCCGCGTTCAACACACGTATGGAGCGGATGACGTCTCCTCCTTCTTGATCCAGCAAGGGGGAAGGAGAGGTTGATGGAGATCCAGCAGCACGACGGCGTGGTGGTGGATGCAGTTGTCACCTGCAGCAGGGCTTCGCCGAGCGTCTGCGCGAGAGGGAGAGGTGTGACAGGGGAGAGGGAGGCGCCAGGGGTCAAGGGTGCGGCTGCCCCTCCCTCCCTCCCCCCTTTATATAGGCCCCCTGGGATGGCGCCGGCCCTGGAGATCCAATCTCCCAGGGGGGCGGCGGCCAAGGGGGGTGGAGTGCCCCCCAAGGCAAGTGGGGTGCCCTCCACCCTAGAGTTCCAACCCTAGGCGCAGGGGGTGGGCCTAGGGGGCGAACCAGCCCACTAAGGGCTGGTTCCCCCTCCCACTTCAGCCCATGGGGCCCTCAGGGATAGGTGGCCCCACCCGGTGGACCTCTGGGACCCATCTGGTGGTCCCGGTACAATACCGGTGACCCCCGGATCACTCCCGATGGCCGAAACTGCACTTCCTATATATAATTATTCACCTCCGGACCATTCCGGAACTCCTCGTGACGTCCGGGATCTCATCCGGGACTCCGAACAACTTTCAGATTACTGCATACTCATATCTCTACAACCCTAGTGTCACCGAACCTTAAGTGTGTAGACCCTACGGGTTCGGGAGACATGCAGACATGACCGAGGCACCTCTCTGGCCAATAACCAACAGCGGGATCTGGATACCCATGTTGGCTCCCACACACTCCTCGATGATCTCATCGGATGAACCACGATGTCGAGGATTCAATCAATCCCGTATTCAATTCCCTTTGTCAATCGGTATTTTACTTGCCCGAGATTCGATCGTCGGTATCCCAATACCTCGTTCAATCTTGTTACCGGCAAGTCACTTTACTCGTACCGTAATGCATGATCCCGTGATCAAACACTTTGATTACATTGAGCTCATTATGATGATGCATTACCGAGTGGGCCCGGTGATACCTCTCCGTCTTACGGAGTGACAAATCCCAGTCTCGATCCGTGTCAACCCAATAGACACTTTCGGAGATACCCATAGTATACCTTTATAGTCACCCAGTTACGTTGTGACGTTTGGCACACCCAAAGCACTCCTACGGTACCCGGGAGTTACACGATCTCATGGTCTAAGGAAAAGATACTTGACATTGGAAAAGCTCTAGCAAACAAATTATACGATCTTGTGCTTATGCTTAGGATTGGGTCTTGTCCATCACATCATTCTCCTAATGATGTGATCTCGTTATCAATGACATCCAATGTCCATAGTCAGGAAACCATGACTATCAGTTGATCAACGAGCTAGTCAACTAGAGGGTTACTAGGGACATATTGGTGTCTATGTATTCACACATGTATTACGATTTCCGGATAACACAATTATAGCATGAATAAAAGACAATCATCATGAACAAGGAAATATAATAATAATGCTTTTATTATTGCCTCTAGGGCATATTTCCAACATCTTGGCCTTTGATGCAGTCTTGGGTGCTTCCTTGGGCTTGGATGCAGTAGCCCCTGATTTGATTGCATTGATGAGCTGTGCCCACTCAGCAATTGTTGATTGGTACCTCGTACCTTCAGACATCCATACAATTCTGCCATCTGGATAAAAGTGTGCTGTGGAGTAGAACTGCATGATCAGCTCTTCATTCCACTTTGTGAGCTTCTGCCCAACAAAGTCAGCTACTCCACATGCCTTGAAGCTGTCTTGCACTCCAGGATAGTGCTCTTCATTGTCCTTGATGTATTCCCAGTCGACCCATCTCATGTCACAAACAATGGGCTTCTTATCCAATAAGATTGTCTCATAGAAGTCCTACTGTTCCTTAGTGTGGAACGTGTAGTCAACAGCAGTTCTCCTCCTGGTAGCATATGGATCTTCTGCTCTCCACTTTCCTAGCCCTGAGTTTCTTCTGATCTTCATATCCTCAGCCACAGGATGAGCATCATTGTGGTCTGGGATCTTGGGCTTCAACTTTCTGAGAACTTGGCCTTCCTCTTCTTCTGCAGTGTCAGGCACTGGGGACTTGTTCTTATCAGCAGCTGGGATGCTCCTTGTATTCCTCTTTGGAGCTGTCTTGGCCTTTGATGCAGTCTTGGGTGCTTCCTTGGGCTTGGATGCAGTAGCCCCTGATTTGATTGCATCACCCATTAGCTTGGGTGCCTTAGGTGCTGGTGCAACAACCTCTTCTTCTTCTTCTTCCTCATCAGAAGAATCTTTCCTCATAGAAGGCTTGCCAACTACTCTTGCAGTGGTAGTTCTGGCTCTCTTCTTTTTCTTGTCCTGGCCAATTTCTTCCTCTTTAGATTCCATAGTGAATTTTATAGTTTCCTCAGGCACAGCCTTCCTAGGCTTGGAGGTAGGAACTCTCCTAGCAGGTGCCTTTTTATGCATTCCTGGCTTGATGGATGCAGCTGAGCCATACTCCTTCTTAAGCACAACTCTCTTGGAAGTAGCTTCTTCTTCTGCCACATAGTCCTCATCCTCTGATTCTGAGGTTCTTTTCTTCCTTTGTCTGGTGGCAGCTTTTGGCAGGTTAGTGGGAGTGCTCCTGCTGCCTTCATATGAAGAACTGGAGGGACTAGTGCCCTCACTCATGTGCACTGGCTGTTCCGACACATTCTGGCTATCACTCTGGTCTGACATGATGAACAAGCTGACTGCTGACCCTGTGAATAGTTTATAGATGAGGTAGAGTGGATAAGCATCACAAAATGCAGAGATTTTTGCAAAAGAATGATTCAAAATCTTAGTTTTAGTTTCCCACAGAAATCATTTCAGATCTACCGATTTTTAAACTCGGTCATACCGAAGCAGTTTTGGAACCTAAACTAGTGAACTCGGTCAGACCGAGTCACAGTTCGGTGGCACCGAGAATGCTAGTGTTTCACAAAGTTCCAAAATCGGTCACACCGATTAGCAATAATCGGTCAGACCGAGTCTCACTTGTGCAATGGCATGAGACAAATCGGTGGGACCGAGTTTTTCATCTCGGTGGGTCCGAGATGGTTTCGGCGGAAACCTAACCATAAAATTTCGAATCAAACCTATTCTACGAATCGCATTGACTTGATTGGAGTGTTTCAAACGTGGCTAGAATCAATATGATCACAATGTGCTAGGAATCGGATTGGGGAATAGCACAAAGATCGAGTCCATACCCTAGTTCGGCAGAGACTCGCTACGGCGGCAACGGCGGGGTTGAATTCCGTTGACGGCGACGGAGACCAGCGACTGGAGGCGGCTGGCGGCGAGAAGACGATCCGGAGACCACGTTGGCAGAGCGAGCTATCGCGCGGGCGAAGGGGTTCGGAGAAGTTTCCAAATTTTTGCCCGTGTCTATATATAGCCCGACCCTGTCGGTGTGACCGAGTGGAACAACTCGGTGGCACCGAGATGCAAAACTGTATACAGTTATTGCAACTCGGTGTGACCGAATGGTTCAAATCGGTTGCACCGAGATCGAAAACATAGATCAACTTAATGATCTTGGTAAGACCGAAAGTGGGGTATCGGTCAGACCAAGAATCACAAAGAGGTTTTGGAAGTTTATGTCTATGACGAATTGGGGACTCCGAGTGCTCCTCACACAGAGTGGTTCGAATCTGACTTGATCAATTTTGTGATGTAGCATGAATATAGTTTGAGACGAGAAAAGCATAGATAGCTAGAGGAGGTTCTTAGGCATTCTTGTCTATCCACTTGGCAAAAGAAAAATAAAGCCAAACAATCAAAACAACAAGTGGATGTCCTCGAATGAGTAAAATATGCAACCAACATGCTCACACAATAAAATGGAAATTGAAATATGTGACAAAGCATGCACAACCAATTCTAGCATCTATCAAGCAATTGGCGATGACTAGGTCATCTATATATGAGTATATCGACTTAGGAGTCAAATGAGAACACTTGATCATAGGTCATACTCATCGTTTAAGCTCAAGTGGGGTTACCACTTTTACATAAAGCATTGTTGTGTTCACATCATTAGAGTTTCTTTAGCTCAAATCTTAGAGTAAAGCTCCCCCTAGATGTGATATCCCCCCTAAGAGGGATGAACTAACCTTGGGTTTTGTCGATGATGACTTCATGTAGATGTTGAAGATGTGGATGCTCAATGTTGATGTAGATCACTTGAAGCTATCCTTTTGAGTGAATTGCACTTTCAATACCTACATGGGTTAGTCCCACAAGGAACAAACAAGGATATCCATAGACATAGAGTGATGCACACACAAGATGATGTCCATGAAAACTTTTAGGTTACCTTGTCCCTTGACTTACCAACAAGAAGGTTTGTGACTCCTTGAACTAGTGCAAGATGTGGTAGTTGATTGCACTTGTTCTTGCCAAAATGCTAAGAGTGAAGTATGTTGGCGGAGTCACCCTCAAGAACTCTCTAGTGCTTCTTCTTTTGGATCCACACCATCTTGATGGGAATCCTTGGAGTTGTAGTCGTACTTGATGAAGTGGAACTTGAAGTAGTCTTGGGAATCCACTTGACTAAGGTCTGAGGAGCTTCTTCAAATGCATCAATTTCCTCTTGAAGCTTGTCCTTGCCTTTTTGCTTGTAGTCTTGTGGTGGAAGATCATCTTGATATCTACACCCATTTTTCTTCTCTGGTCCAGTAGGCAGTTTTGCACTACAACCTTTTTAAATATTTCCTTCTAGCCTCCACCAAAATTATGGGATGTTAGTAGCAGCATATGATTCAGCTTTATGCAAAAACCTAGTGGTGTTATTTGCAAGTTTTGAGTGGATCAACCTCATCTTCATTCTGGTCCAACATGATGGTTTGTACAACAACCACATTTTTAGTTGCTCCTTTATCCATGATTCCTTTTCCTACTTGTAGCCCTCCCTACTAAACCCCTAAGTCCAAGAGCATGCAACAATTGGATCACTTTTGGTTCATGGAGTAATGCCCTTTCCTTTCTATCCAGAATTGGAGTTCAGCAAAACTTGCACTAGCAAGTTTCTCCTTTTGTCCAAATGACCTTACCATCCTCTCTTACATCTAAGGAGACACTGATCTGGAAAATTTGACCACTCCAAGAAATGCCTAAGTGCCCTTGGCATTTTATCAAACACCCTGTGGGCATGATCAGTTTTGGCATGAAGTTTGGTTTACTTTGTGAACTTGATTCCTGACCAAACCAGCATGTCTTATGGTTTTGCCCTAACCTACAACCCCACCCTGCTAACTCTCTTGCGGTTTGGAGTCCCCTATCATGCCCTCACATTTCATCGAGCACGTTCCGTGCGTGCACTGGGCACGTCCAGAGCGCGAGCGGAGCACGCATTATGCACGTGCCGCGCCCGAGCCGCCGCGTCTCGCCCCGCACTCGCCCAGAGATATTAAACCTATTCGAATAGCCGTGTCCATGGTAAAGGATTACAGTTTGGGATGGGTCAAGTGTCGGTCTTAGTGTCGGTCTTCGGAGGAGAAACCACTAAAACTCGAATATTGATTATGACTTGTGATATATGATGGTTATGATTATTATTATCTTTATGGACTAATCGTTTTGCATGATTTGAAATAAAGAATACCCCTGGGACGGTACCACCTCCTGGATATTCACTATGATAATTTCATTTTCATAAAGCCCTTTATGTGGTGTCACTAAGACGCCCGACTGTGGCATTTCTTTTTAAGCCCTTTATGTGGTATCGCTAAGACGCCCGACTGTGGCATTTCTTTTTAAGCCCTTTATGTGGTGTCGCTAAGACGCCCGACTGTGGCATTTCTTTTTAAGCCCTTTATGTGGTGTCGCTAAGACGCCCGACTGTGACATTTCTTTTAAAGCCCTTTATGTGGTGTCGCTAAGACGCCCGACTGTGGCATTTCTTTTAAAGCCCTTTATGTGGTGTCGCTAAGACGCCCGACTGTGGCATTTCATTTTAAAGCCCTTTATGTGGTGTCGCTAAGACGCCCGACTGTGGCATTTCTTTTAAAGCCTTTTATGTGGTGTCGCTGAGACGCCCGACTGTGGCATACTCATTTTCACTATCCTTTCGAGACGTCGCTTCAGACATCCGATCGGCACACCTTATTTTTATTTGGTCATTGCATAAATTTCCGGTTGCATATGAATAACCTGCTTGCATGCATCAAGATATTTATTTTCATGACTAACTAAGTGAGCATAGAATATTGCAAAGCATGATTATCAGTGGCTATATTATACCTGTGTTCTTAATGTTTGTGAGTACATTCAAAGTACTCACTGGCATGTCCCTGGCTATTGTCTTGTCCAGATTGCTTGCTTGGAGAGGAGCGTTGCGACGACAGCCTCGGGACCTAAGCAACGGTGATAGCAGCCTCGCAAAGATAGGAGTTAACCTGGTCAGCTGCTCCTGTGGGAAATGGGGTCCCATAGACCGTGGTGATCCACAAACCGCTTCCGCCCTCAACCACTGGAAACCATTTGATGTACTCATAGGCCACAATGGTCTTGTACTACCTATTTTGTACTTTTGCTTGGAATTTCTGTAACAAGTTGGTGCCTCATCAATTAACAGTAATCCTGGGGCTGGTGAGCACAACGACCCTTTTTCTGGAAATTAAGACCCGGAAAAACCGGTCACGACAGACTTGGTATCAGAGCCAGGCTGACCATTGGCTAATCCTATCTTAGCCAGGTCAATAATCCTAGGCAGACCAAACCACTAAGCCATAACCGAACCCCCAGCCAAACTTCCCTTGCAAGATAGCCACACAGTGACCTGACACCTTTTGGCAGTCGGTGCCAAACCTACCAACCTAGCCGTCGATCACGTGCCAGTGACCGCCCCCCTAAATAGTTCTTTCTCGCAAGCGTGCGAAGGAAGACTCCGTCCCCTTTTTCCTATAAAAAGGGCACGCTAGCCTCGACCCCGCACAGCACAACCTCTATCCACAATGCCTGGCCCCATCGTGCACAATGAGACCACAACAGCCAACCTTGGAGGTTTTGTGGCTATACTCGCAAACCTCACCCGTCGTGCCTATGCGTTAGAAGAGCCCCCAGAATATGTTGTGTACCAAGGGCCCTTAAGCGGTGAAAGCCGTCAATTCTGGGCCACTGTACACATCTACGGTAGGGGTCTAACACCCGAGCGCCCCTACAGGTTCACCGGAAGAACAACTTCCTTTGAGCCACAAGCCATCCAACTAGCTGCTCGAGAAGCTATAGTTCATCTCCGGCACTTGTCACCCAGAGTTGACTGTCGCTCGTTCTACTACTACCCCAGGCGTGAAGGGTACGGTAGACCACCCCAAGTTGCCAACGGAGATCACGAAACTGATCCTGCATTGTTGCACCTAGTGCGCTATGTAAGTGCACTAGAGGAACTGTGCGATCAGGTCACTATTGATCTAATCGCCGCTCGTGGAGAGCTAGTTCGTCAAGCCCCGGCAAGAGAAGAGGACGAGCCCAACGCCGACAACCCAGTCGTGCTGTTTGGACGACCGATCGAGCCCCTGAGGTCTACCCCAGCCATCCGCCATGGTGTTGCGATAACCCCAGAAGTGCTACGTCGCATATTGGGAACACACTCCAACGGAGTTGTGGCCAGCAATCCCCGAGATGGCCATCATCGCTACCCCGAGCCTGCAACCCCTCAACCCACTCCAGTTAATACCGACGGTGAGACCCGCGGAGAAGCCTCAACATCCACCAGGCACGCCCGCTTGGATCTAAACGAGGTAGACTAGGTCGCCCGAGTTGTATCGAGTCCCAGTGCACCCTCGCTTGTAATCGTGTGACCTTGTAAATAAACGCTGCCTGTCGTTGAGCCCCTGCAGCCTTGCATGGATATGCCAGCATTTCTACCCCAGGCACAGTTGCCAAAGACCTCCCCGATAACCCCCACAGTAACACGTCACCTCGTTGAAATATGTGTATCTGTGGCTTGACTCCGACCCTTGGAGCCGAGCTGACAATTTTCTTTACCATTCACCATGGTAAAAGTGACCCAGCTCCGGTGCTATAAAAAAGGCCACCGCGTGACCTTGCCAAGCACCTCTCACCTTGTGCACCACCCTCACAACCATTTCTTGCCATGCCAAGCCCCAGCATTCATCTGAGAACCCCAGATGCAACCCCGGGTAGTTTTGTCAAGATATTGTGGGACTTTACCTGCAGTACCATGGGCGCTACCCAGCCACCCCAGTACGAGTTGTTCAAATCAAGAATCACCTCTTCCACCTCGAGATACTGGGCAGCAGTGCACATCCCTCCCGTGAACTCAGACCAAGACCCAACGGAGGTCTCCTTCATGGGGAAATCTATGCCAACCCCACTTATGGCCATAGAAGCTGCTGCATACGAGGCGCTTGCTCGCCTTCGATTCGCGGTACCCTATGCCAGCGAACGAGGGTATTATTACTTCCCGGGCCGTGCAGCACCTGGTGGAGTAACATCTTTTCCCGGTGGACGAATTGAGAGATACCTAGTCCTAGCCAACCTGGTCCAGTACGTCATCGCTCAAGAGCGTTTAACCCAACATGTGATGGGTTATCTCCAGAGCCTCGCGGATTTAAATCCTCAGATCGCCATCGGCAGATCATTGAGGCCTGACCAGGGGAAACGCATTCATCGACTGGTCAATGCCCTTCCCCCGATAGAAGAGGAATGTGTCCTAGTGCCAGAGACGTTTTCTCAGGACCCCGTCCAGTTACCATTGCCATTTTAGACGTCGCTGCTGTGTTCATTATTGCAACATTTGATTGTGTATTGTAACTTGTGCATGGTAACCTGAGTTTGCGCGACGAATAAATTATCCGGCTTCTACTAATATGTATGGTGACTTATGCTCCTTTATTTTAACCGTTTTCCCTCGCGAAAAAACCCGGAGAGTTTTTTTTCTAAACAACCCTTAACAAATCTCGAGGACGAGATTTTTCTTAAGGGGGGTAGTATTGTGACACCCCAAAATTTTTGACCTTGTTTTATTACTTAAAATTTTGCCAGGAATTAAAACTTTTATTTTCTGAGCTCCCTTTTGATTTTTAACCTTGTTATTATGGAGTTTTTCCCCAAAGTGAAAACTTTTCAAATATGTTTTTTGACTTGTTTAAACTCTCAACAAAAACTTTTCTTGTATTAGTAGAACTAATTACATAATTAATTTGCTTGGTCTTTATTTTCTTGAACAAAATGATTTCCCATGACTATATGGCCATATTTGTACTACAACCTCTTTAAAAATT
The DNA here is from genome assembly GCA_032464435.1 of Aegilops umbellulata. NCBI lineage: Eukaryota > Viridiplantae > Streptophyta > Magnoliopsida > Poales > Poaceae > Aegilops > Aegilops umbellulata. The sequence goes on from CP136059.1 coordinate 507,968,656, forward strand.
TATTCGAAAATCCCACCAAAATTTGGAGATGTCATGTGATGTTTTTAAATCACTTTTGCCCAAAAAATATATTTTATTCTTGAAATAATTTGAGATCTACACCCATTTTTCTTCTCTGGTCCAGTAGGCAGTTTTGCAGTACAACCCTTTTAAATACTTCCTTCTAGCCTCCACCAAAATTATGCGATGTTAGTAGCAGCATATGATTTAGCTTTATGCAAAAACCTAGTGGTGCTATTTGCAAGTTTTGAGTGGATCAACCTCATCTTCATTCTGGTCCAACATGATGGTTTGTACAGCAACCACATTTTTAGTTGCTCCTATATCCATGATTCCTTTTCCTACTTGTAGCCCTCCCTACTAAACCCCTAAGTCCAAGAGCATGCAACAATTGGATCACTTTTGGTTCATGGAGTAATGCCCTTTCCTTTCTGTCCAGAATTGGAGTTCAGCAAAACTTGCACTAGCAAGTTTCTCCTTTTGTCCAAATGACCATACCATCCTCTCTTACATCTAAGGAGACACTGATCTGAAAAATTTGACCACTCCAAGAAATGCCTAAGTGCCCTTGGCATTTTATCAAACACCCTGTGGGCATGATCAGTTTTGGCATGAAGTTTGGTTTACTTTGTGAACTTGATTCCTGACCAAACCAGCATGTCTTATGGTTTTGCCCTAACCTACAACCCCACCCTGCTAATTCGCTTGCGGTTTGGAGTCCCCTATCATGCCCTCACATTTCGTCGAGCACGTTCCGTGCGTGCACTGGGCACGCCTAGAGCGCGAGCGGAGCACGCATTTTGCACGTGTCGCGCCCGAGCCGCCGCGTCTCGCCCCGCACTCACGCCGGTCCGTGACCGACCGCAGCCAGCACGCCGTGTCCCCTTCTGCACCCCACGAGCCCCGCAGCCCTCGCCACGTCTCCGGCAGGCCAACGGCTAGCCGCCACTGCTGCCGACAGCTCCTGCGCTAGCCATCACTGCCCAAGCCCTCCCCGCTCGCCAGCTCGCCCTTGGAGCAGTGCCCGCTCGTCCGCTAGCTCCTGCCGCCATCTCCAGCCTCGCCACGATACCCTGCAGCTACAGCCCCGACGAGCTCATCCATTACCGCCGCGAACCGACGTGGGAGCACTATAAAAGGAAGCCCCTCGAGCCCTCCGAGCACACAAGCAGCCTCACATCGTACTCCTGGTGCCCCCATTGCCGTCAACTGGGAAGAAATAGGCCGTCTTCCCCCACTCCGGCCAGACCAGCCACCGCCGCGTCCCGGCTCCGTTCGGCGCAACCACGGCCTCCCCCTCTCCACTCTGTCAACCAGGAACCCCCTCACCCTCTCGTGAGTCCGTCCCCCTACTCAATCTTGATCGGGACTCGCCGCGGGCGAAATATCACTTTTTTCGACGACCACCGCCCGCCGCGGAGCTCGCCGTCGGCAGCTCCGTCTACCCCAGAGAACCAAACAACCACCGGAGTGACCGCCTCGACCCCCTGAGCCCGTGGATGACCTCCGTTTATCGAGCGGTGCCGCCGTTCACCGGCGGGCGTCGCCGGAGTCCCGCCGCCCCTCTCGGGCGGAGGGAGAAGAGGGAAGTGGACTAGTCAAACCTGACCAGTGGGCCAGGCGGGCCCACTGTCAGTGACTCAGGCGCAGTCCACGCTGGATAAGTGGAAGCGTATTTCCGTAATACTCTTTCGACGTGTACGTGTTTATTCGAAACGTTTTTCTTTTCTGTTTTATTTTTTTTAAATAACAGATTTGACTAAACTTTGACCGGCTGTAACTTTTTAAATATAACTCCAAATGAATTAATTCTTTTTCCTACATCTCTTAAATTCTGTCTAGTTTATTTTAAGATTTATTTGAAAAAATTTCCAAACAACTTTTTGTACTGTTTTTGAAATATGTGTTATTTGCATATTTTTGAAAATAGGATTTTGGAAGAGAAGAAAACTTTCAAAAGTTTTGGAGAGCACCCCCACCTCTCCACACCTTTAAGGCAAGCATTCTGAACCCCGGGATAATAATTTTGGTGTGTTAGTTGACACGTTTATAACACCACCTTAATTTGGAGTGTTGTTATTTCATGTGATATGATCATTTGCATGGATGCATTATTGTGATTTCCTTGCTGTTGGAAATGAGCATACTCGTGTGATGGCAAACATCCTCATGTGCCTTACATGCATGCCGGTAGGGAATCCGGGAAAACCTCTGCCTTGGGTAGGCGTGAGCTTGTCGCCGGTCTCCGTCGGGACGGTTATATCCGGTAGGGCATGGTAAGGTATAATGGGTGGTGATTTGTTGGTGGAAGTATTTTTGTTGTGCTAACCATGCAGGGAACATTGATAAGCCTCCTGAGTCAGCCATAGATCGAGTCTTGTTCCGGTAACCCCCACACTTGTTTCGTACTGCCACTGGCCCCTACCGTAGGTGGGGTATGGTTCAGTAAGTTGTTAACCCTTGTCTTGGCACACACCGTACAGAGAGGCCATGGTGGAAGATACCGGCTGCATCCGGTAGGCATGCCACCTGGTCCGGGGGCATGGGTGTATCCAGTTGGGACCGAGAGGGGGATACCCCTTAGAGCGCGCAATAGAAATTTGATCCCATGCTACGCGAGGTTATAGCCTCCCCACTTAGAGTTTGCTTGACGGGTGTCGTGGGTGATTCCAGACACCGGTGAGTTAAGCTGGTGTGTGCAAGTCAGGTGTGTTTTCAATTAAAAGACCGTAGACGGAATTAGTCCCGATGGACTAAAGGAATCCGTTACTCGTGGGTAAAGAGTACACCCTCTGCAGAGATATTAAACCTATTCGAATAGCCGTGTCCATGGTAAAGGATTACAGTCTAGGATGGGTCAAGTGTCGGTCTTAGTGTCGGTCTTCGGAGGAGAAACCACTAAAACTCGAATATTGATTATGACTTGTGACATATGATGGTTATGATTATTATTATCTTTATGGACTAATCGTTTTGCATGATTTGAAATAAAGAATACCCCTGGGACGGTACAACCTCCTGGATATTCACTATGATAATTTCATTTTCATAAAGCCCTTTATGTGGTGTCGCTAAGACGCCCGACTGTGGCATTTCTTTTTAAGCCCTTTATGTGGTGTCGCTAAGACGCCCGACTATGGCATTTCCTTTTAAGCCCTTCATGTGGTGTCGCTAAGACGCCCGACTGTGGCATTTCATTTTAAAGCCCTTTATGTGGTGTCGCTAAGACGCCCGACTGTGGCATTTCTTTTAAAGCCTTTTATGTGGTGTCGCTGAGACGCCCGACTGTGGCATACTCATTTTCACTATCCTTTCGAGACGTCGCTTCAGACATCCGATCGGCACACCTTATTTTTATTTGGTCATTGCATAAATTTCCAGTTGCATATGAATAATCTGCTTGCATGCATCAAGATATTTATTTTCAGGACTAACTAAGTGAGCTAGAATATTGCAAAGCATGATTATCAGTGGCTATATTATTCCTGTGTTCTTAATGTTTGCGAGTACATTCAAAGTACTCACTGGCATGTCCCTGGCTATTATCTTGGCCAGATTGCTTGCTTGGAGAGGAGCGTTGCGACGACAGCCTCGGGACCTAAGCAACAGTGATAGCAGCCTCGCGAAGATAGGAGTTAACCTGGCCAGCTGTTCCTGTGAGAAATGGGGTCCCATTGACCGTGGTGATCCACAAACTGCTTCCGCCCTCAACCACTGGAAACCATTTGATGTACTCATAGGCCACAATGGTCTTGTACTACCTATTTTGTACTTTTGCTTGGAATTTCTGTAACAAGTTGGTGCCTCATCAGCTAACAGTAATCCTGGGGCTGGTGAGCACAACGGCCCTTTTTCTGGAAATTAAGACCCGGAAAATCCGGTCGCGACAAATCATTAGTGGAATCAAGAGAACTACTAGAAGCAACAACATTGGATTTAACATGATCATTGTTACTACTAGAGGAAGAATCTTTCTTGTTCTTGTTACTAGACTTGACTTGAGGCATGTAAGTGGATAAGAGTAAACGCTTGGCAATGTAAGAAGAACTTTTCTTGCGGAGATCATCATTGATTGCCTTTAAAAACTCATGCTCTTGCTCAATATTGAGCTTTTCAAAGCGTAACTTCTCATGAGCTCTTAAAAGTTCTCGATGATCCTCGACGATAGTTTCATGAGCTAACTTAAGAGTGTTTAGTTCTTTAGTTAGAGCCTCAATTTTCTCCTTATCATTGTCATTCGTTTTATCTTGATTAGCATGATTAATTGACGTTTCATCATAGTATTCATCACTAGAGTTGTCAACAAGTAAATCATCATCACCTAACAAGTCATCTTCATCACTATTAAAATCAACATACTCAGGGTGTGTTACCTTAGGACCTTTGTCCATGAAGCATCTTCCAATTCCTTCATTTGGTGAGTCAAATATGTCGTAGGAGTTGGTTGACACAAGTGCTAGACCGGCAACACCTTCATCTTGAGTATATTCGGAGTCGGAGTGATAACTTCTCTCGGAGTGGTTGTCGGAGTCGGAGCCGGATACCCATTCACCAACATGAGCTTGATGTCTTCGTTTTGTGTAGCTCCTTGATGACTTTTCCTTTCTTTCCGAATCCTTGTTTCTCCGTGAGTATCTTCGTTCATAACGATCATCTCTACTCCTTCTCTCTCGTGATGGAGATTCTTCTCTTTTGCTTCTTCTTTTTGGAGAATCTTCTCTTCTTTTGTAGGGAGCCGTGCACTCATTGGAATAGTGTCCGGGTCTTCCACAATTGTAGCAGTTTTGCTCTCGACTAGAAGATCTTTTGTCATTGTAGGACCTTGACTTGGAGCTTCTATCTTTGCTTCTACTCTTGTAGAACTTGTTGAAGTTCTTCACCATTAAGCTCAATTCTTCGTTGAAGTTTTGTTTCTCACTTGATGATGTGGGGGCTTCACATGAGGCTTTGTAAGCACCACTTGATTTGTTGTGAAGTTCCTCTTTATCCTTGAGTGACATCTCATGAGCAACAATTCTTCCAATGACCTTCGTTGGCTTGAGATCTTTGTAATTGGGCATCATTTGGATCAATGTGCACACGGTATCATATTTTCCATCCAAGGCTCTTAGGATCTTCTTGATGATGAATCTATCGGTCATCTCTTCACTCCCTAAGTCGGCAATCTCATTTGTGATGAGAGCAAGACCAGAGTACATTTCAGCGACACCTTCACAATCCTTCATTTTGAACTTGTCAAGTTGACTTTGAAGCACATCCAATTTGGATTCCTTGACGGAGTCGGTACCTTCGTGCATATCAATCAAAGGATCCCAAATTCCCTTTGCATTCTCAAGATGGCTGATTTTGTTGAATTCTTCAGGGCACAATCCGTTGAAGAGAATATCACAAGCTTGAGCATTGTATTGCAGCATCTTCAACTCATCCGCAGTAGCTTCACGGTTTGGTTCTTTCCCATCGAAGAAGTCACCTTGCAAACCAACACACACAATAGCCCAAACGGCGGGGTTATGTCCGAGAATATGCATTTTCATTTTATGCTTCCAACTAGCAAAATTAGTACCATCAAAGTAAGGACCTCTACGGTGATAATTTCCCTCGCTAGACGCCATACTCTGCTAGGTTGTGAAACCAAGGCTATGACCACCAAAAGCTATGGGAATCAAAGCAAATGGATACCAAAGCTCTGATACCACTTGTAGGATCGGAAGTATGTCTAGAGGGGGGTGATTAGACTACTTGACCAAATAAAAACTTAACCTTTTCCCAATTTTAGTTCTTGGCAGATTTTAGCAACTTTAGGACAAGTCAAGCAATCATCACACAATTCAAGCAAGCATGCAAAGAGTATATAGGCAGCGGAAAGTAAAGCATGCAACTTGCAAGAATGTAAAGGGAAGGGTTTGGAGAATTCAAATGCAATTGGAGATACGGATGTTTTTCCCGTGGTTCAGATAGGTGGTGCTATCCTACATCCACGTTGATGGAGACTTCAACACACGAAGGGTAACGGTTGCGCGAGTCCATGGAGGGCTCCACCCACGAAGGGTCCACGAAGAAGCAACCTTGTCTATCCCACCATGGCCATCGCCCACAAAGGACTTGCCTCACTAGCGGTAGATCTTCACGAAGTAGGCGATCTCCTTGCCCTTACAAACTCCTTGGTTCAACTCCACAATCTTGTCGGAGGCTCCCAAGTGACACCTAGCCAATCTAGGAGACACCACTCTCCAAGAAGTAACAAATGGTGTGTTGATGATGAACTCCTTGCTCTTGTGCTTCAAATGATAGTCTCCCCAACACTCAACTCTCTCTCACAGGATTTGGATTTGGTAGAAAGAAGATTTGAGTGGAAAGCAACTTGGGGAAGGCTAGAGATCAAGATTCATATGGTAGGAATGGAATATCTTGGTTTCAACACATGAGTAGGTGGTTCTCTCTCAGAACATATGAGCTGGAAGTGTAGATGTGTTCTGATGGCTCTCTCCACGAATGAAGAGGAGGTGGAGGGGTATATATAGCCTCCACACAAAATCCAACCGTTACACACAATTTACCAATCTCGGTGGGACCGAATCAACAAACTCGGTCGGACCGAAATAGTAAACCTAGTGACCGTTAGAGATTTTCGGTGGGACTGACATGCAACTCGGTAGGACCGATATGGTTAGGGTTAGGGCATAAAGTAATCTCGGTGAGACCGATTACACAAACTCGGTGAGACCGATTTGGTAATAAGCTAACCAGAGAGTTGGTCAGGTAAACTCGGTGGGACCGTTTTGCTCTTTCGGTGAGACCAAAATGTTACAAAAGGGAAACAGAGAGTTTACATTGCAATCTCGGTGGGACCAATCTGCTCTTTCGGTGAGACCGAAAATTCTCGAAAAGGAAATAGAGAAATTGCAATCCCATCTCGGTGAGACCGAGATTTTTATTGGTAGAACCGATTTGCTAGGGTTTTGGCAGTGGCTATGACAAGTGAAACTCGGTGGCGCCGGATAGAAAGAATGGGTAGGACCGAGTTTGGCTTAGGATTTAGGTCATTTGTGGATATGGGAAAGTAGCTGAGGATTTTGGAGCATATCATTAAGCACATGAAGCAAAAAGCTCATTAAGCAACACCTCATCCCTCCTTGATAGTATTGGCTTTTTCCTATGGACTCAATGTGATCTTGGATCACTAAAATGTAAAATGAAGAGTCTTGAGCTTTTGAGCTTGAGCCAATCCTTTGTCCTTAGCATTTTGAGGGTTCCACTTTCACCATCCATGCCATGCCAATCATTGAGCTTTCCTGAAATAATTGTCTTGGAATAGCATTAGCTCAATGAGCTATATGTTGTTATGAATTACCAAAACCACCTAGGGATAGTTGCACTTTCAGTTACCGTGATGCCGTCGAGCTCGGCTAATGTCGAGGCACCGCCAACGGCGGGCGTGCAACTGACGGAGGGGGCGCTTGCTGACGAGGTGCCGGCCGGCGTACACCCGGGTGCATTAAGCTCCAATGCCCGTGCCGGCGCTGGAGACACGAATACCGCCTCCGCGGGAGACACCAATGGCGCCGCCGCCGGAGACACCAATGGCGCCGCCTGCGCGCTGTGCGAGTTGCTGGCCGTGAAGCTGGGAACCGGGGGAGGCCCCTGTTGGCCGCCCGCAATCCACGTCGTCAGCCCTTGAATCAACGTAGGCACCATGGCGTTGAGCGTCGTTCCAGGTTGTTGTTGCACTTGCTCTTGGACAAGCTCCGGAATCCGCGCCACTTGTGCCTTGAGTTCTTCAACCTCGCGCGTCTGGCTTTCCGAGCTGGTCTTTTTCTCCTTCCGCACACCAGCGGTATAGTATGACCCCCATTTTGTGGACAAGCCTTTGCCGGCCACACGACCAGCTGACGTTGGCTTAGTGAGCTTATCCTAGTTTTTCATTACGTTCAACGCCCTATTTAAAGGGGTGTCGAAAGGGGAGCTCTGAGACGACCCCGCGCTACTGCTTTCATTGTCCTGCGAAAGGAACGTGAACCATTTAGAAATATTGGGGATTAATTAGAGTGCCACCATATGGAGCTAATTACGCGGGGGTGTATTCCTTACCAGAAGAAGCTCAAGCGCCCTGGTCTTCGGATCCGTGGTAAGCTCCTTTGTTATCGGGTCCTCCTTGTACCGGGCCCTGACATAGTTCCTGGTCTGCTTGTCACCGCTGTATTTCTCGAAGCGGGGCGGTAGGCCTTGCTCGGCACGCTCCGCGTCCTCCTTGTCCCATATAGGCTCCGCCACTCTGTAACCGCCGGGACCGAGTTTGTGTTCCCCTAAGTTCAACTCCCGCATTTCTTTCCCTCACTGACTTGATTCAGAGGTTGCGGGGCTCTCGCACTTGATCTTGAACTCCTTGTAGTCATCTTCGCTCATCAAAAGATATTTCGCCTTGATCTTGTCATAACTATCACCTTTATCAATCATTCTCTTCACCGCGCTTCTCCAAGTAGACAGGGCCATGCTCATCTTCGTGAGGGCGGCACTGTTCACTTTATGTTGGAAATATGCCCTAGAGGCAATAATAAAAGCATTATTATTATATTTCCTTGTTCATGATAATTGTCTTTATTCATGCTATAATTGTGTTATCCGGAAATCGTAATACATGTGTGAATAATAGACACCAACATGTCCCTAGTAAGCCTCTAGTTGACTAGCTCGTTGATCGACAGATAGTCATGGTTTCCTGACTATGGACATTGGATGTCATTGATAACGAGATCACATCATTAGGAGAATGATGTGATGGACAAGACCCAATCCTAAACATAGCACAAGATCGTATAGTTCGTTTGCTAGAGTTTTCCAATGTCAAGTATCCTTTCCTTAGACCATGAGATCGTGTAACTCCCGGATACCGTAGGAGTGCTTTGGGTGTGCCAAACGTCACAACGTAACTGGGTGACTATAAAGGTATACTATGGGTATCTCTGAAAGTGTCTGTTGGGTTGACACGGATCGAGACTGGGATTTGTCACTCCGCTTGACGGAGAGGTAACACCGGGCCCACTCGGTAATGCATCATCATAATGAGCTCAATGTGATCAAAGTGTTTGATCACGGGATCATGCATTACGATACGAGTAAAGTGACTTGCCGGTAACGAGATTGAACGAGGTATTGGGATACCGACGATCGAATCTCGGGCAAGTAAAATACCGATTGACAAAGGGAATCGTATACGGGATTAATTGAAAATCCTCGACATCGTTGTTCATCCGATGAGATCATCGAGGAGTATGTGGGAGCCAACATGGGTATCCAGATCCCGCTGTTGGTTATTGCCCGAGAGCCGTCTCGGTCATGTTTGCATGTCTCCTGAACCCGTAGGGTCTACACACTTAAGGTTCGGTGACGCTAGGGTTGTGAGGATATGTATATGCAGTAACCCGAATGTTGTTCGGAGTCCCGGATGAGATCCCGGACGTCACGAGGAGTTCCGGATTGGTCCGGAGGTGAAGAATTATATATAGGAAGTGCAGTTTCGGCCATCGGGAGTGATCTGGGGGTCACCGGTATTGTACCGGGACCACCAGATGGGTCCCGGGGGTCCACCGGGTGGGGCCACCCATCTCGGAGGGCCCCATGGGCTGAAGTGGGAAGGGGTACCAGCCCTTAGTGGGCTGGTGCGCCCCCCAAGGCCCACCCCCTGCGCCTAGGGTTGAAACCCTAGGGTGGGGGCGCCCACTTGCCTTGGGGGGCACTCCACCCCCCATGGCCGCCGCCCCCTCTGGAGATGGGATCTCCAGGGGCCGGTGCCCCCCCAGGGGGGGCTATATAAAGGGGGGAGGGAGGGGCAGCCGCAGCCTTGCCCCTGGCGCCTCCCTCTCTCCCTGCTACACCTCTCCCTCTCGCAGTGCACGGCGAAGCCCTGCTGTTGTGACGCCCTGCATCCACCACCACGCCGTCGTGCTGCTGGATCTTCATCAACCTCTCCTTCCCCCTTGCTGGATCAAGAAGGAGGAGACGTCACGCTGACCGTACGTGTGTTGAACGCGGAGGTGCCGTCCGTTCGGTGCTAGGATCTCCGGTGATTTGGATCACGTCGTGTACGACTACCTCATCCCCGTTCCTTTGAACGCTTCCGCTCGCGATCTGCAAAGGTATGTAGATGAATCCGATCACTCGTTGCTAGATGAACTCATAGATGGATCTTGGTGAAACCGTAGGAAAATTTTTGTTTTCTGCAACGTTCCCCAACAGTGGCATCATGAGCTAGGTCTATGCGTAGTTCTTCTTGCGCGAGTAGAACACAATTTGTTGTGGGCGTAGATTTGTCAACTTTCTTGCCGCTACTTGTCTTATCTTGCTTCAGCGGTATTGTGGGATGAAGCGGCCCGGACCAACCTTACACGTACGCTTACGTGAGACCGGTTCCACCGACTAACATGCACGAGTTGCATAAGGTGGCTGGCGGGTGTCTGTCTCTCCCACTTTAGTTGGAGCGGATTCGATGAAAAGGGTCCTTATGAAGGGTAAATAGAAGTTGACAAATCACGTTGTGGCTTTCACGTAGGTAATAAAACGTTCTTGCTAGAACCCTAATTCAGCCACGTAAAACTTGCAACAACAATTAGAGGATGTCTAACTTGTTTTTGCAGCAAGTGCTTTGTGATATGATATGGCCAAAGTTGTGATGAATGATGAATGATCTATATGTGATGTATGAGATGTTCATGCTATTGTAATAGGAATCACGACTTGCATGTCGATGAGTATGACAACCGGCAGGAGCCATAGGAGTTGTCTTTATTTTTATATGACCTGCGTGTTATTGAGAAACGCCATGTAAATTACTTTACTTTATTGCTAAACGCGTTAGCCATAGTAGTAGAAGTAATAGTTGGCGAGCAACTTCATGCAGACACGATGATGGAGATCATGATGATGAAGATCATGGTGTCAAGCCGGTGACAAAGATGATCATGGAGCCCCAAGATGGAGATCAAAGGAGCTATGTGATATTGGCCATATCATGTCACGTTTATTATTTGATTGCATGTGATGTTTATCATGTTTTGCATCTTGTTTAGTTGGAACGACGGTAGTAAATAAGATGATCCCTCATAATAATTTCAAGAAGTGTTCCCCCTAACTGTGCACCGTTGCGACAGTTCGTTGTTTCGAAGCACCACGTGATGATCGGGTGTGATAGATTCTAACGTTCACATACAACGGGTGTAGGACAGATTTACACATGCAAACACTTAGGTTGACTTGACGAGCCTAGCATGTACAGACATGGCCTCGGAACACAGAAGACCGAAAGGTCGAGCATGAGTCGTATAGAAGATACGATCAACATGAAGATGTTCACCGATGTTGACTAGTCCGCCTCACGTGATGATCGGACACGGCCTAGTTGACTCGGATCATGTTATACTTAGATGACTAGAAGAGGGATGTCTATGTAAGTGGGAGTTCATTAAATAATTTGATTAGATGAACTTTATTATCATGAACTTAGTCTAAAATATTTACAATATGTCTTGTAGATCAAATGGCCAACGTAGTCCTCAACTTCAACGCGTTCCTAGAGAAAACCAAGCTGAAAGACGATGGCAGCAACTATACGGACTGGGTCCGGAACCTGAGGATCATCCTCATAGATGCCAAGAAAGATTATGTCCTACGAGCACCGCTGGGTGACGCACCTGTTCTCCCTGCAGAACAAGACGTTATGAATGCTTGGCAGGCACGTTTCGATGACTACTCTCTCATTCAGTGCGGCATGCTTTACAGCTTAGAGCCGGGGCTCCAAAAGCGTTTTGAGAGACACGGAGCATATGAGATGTTCGAAGAGCTGAAAATGGTTTTCCAAGATCATGCCCGGGTCGAGAGATATGAAGTCTCCGACAAATTCTTTAGCTGTAAGATGGAGGAAAATAGCTCTGTCAGTGAACACATACTCAAGATGTCTGGGTTGCACAACCGCTTGACTCAGCTGGAAGTTAATCTCCCGGATGAGGCGGTCATTGACAGAATCCTTCAGTCGCTCCCACCTAGCTACAAGAGCTTCGTGATGAACTACAATATGCAGGGGATGGAAAAGACCATTCCTAAAGTATTTGCTATGCTGAAATCAGCAGAGGTAGAAGTCAAGAAGGAACATCAAGTGTTGATGGTGAATAAAACCACTAAGTTCAAGAAGGGCAAGGGTAAAAAGAACTTCAAGAAGGACGGCAAGGAAGTTGCCGCGCCCGGCAAGCAAGCTGCCGGGAAGAAGCCAAAGAATGGACCCAAGCCCGAGACTGAGTGCTTTTATTGCAAGGGAAGTGGTCACTGGAAGCGGAACTGCCCCAAATACTTAGCGGACAAGAAGGCCGGCAAAACAAAAGGTATATGTGATATACATGTAATTGATGTGTACCTTACCAGTACTCGTAGTAGCTCTTGGGTATTTGATACCGGTGCAGTTGCTCACATTTGTAACTCAAAGCAGGAGCTGCGGAATAAACGGAGACTAGCGAAGGACGAGGTGACGATGCGCGTCGGGAATGGTTCGAAGGTCGATGTGATCGCCGTCGGCACGCTGCCTCTACATTTACCTACGGGATTAGTTTTAAACCTCAATAATTGTTATTTAGTGCCAAGTTTGAGCATGAACATTGTGTCTGGATCTCATTTAATTCGAGATGGCTACTCATTTAAATCCGAGAATAATGGTTGTTCTATTTATATGAGAGATATGTTTTATGGTCATGCTCCGATGGTTAATGGTTTATTCTTAATGAATCTCGTACGTGATGATACACATATTCATAGTGTGAATACCAAAAGAGTTAAAGTTGATAACAATAGTCCCACATATTTGTGGCACTGCCGCCTTGGTCACATAGGTGTCAAACGCATGAAGAAGCTCCATGCAGATGGACTTTTAGAGTCTCTTGATTATGAATCATTTGACACGTGCGAACCATGTCTCATGGGTAAAATGACCAAGACTCCGTTCTCAGGAACAATGGAGCGAGCAACCAACTTATTGGAAATCATACATACTGATGTGTGCGGTCCAATGAGTGTTGAGGCTCGCGGTGGCTATCGTTATGTTCTCACCCTCACTGATGACCTGAGTAGATATGGGTATATCTACTTAATGAAACACAAGTCTGAGACCTTTGAAAAGTAAGGAATTTCAGAGTGAGGTTGAAAATCAACGTGACAGAAAAATCAAGTTTCTACGATCAGATCGTGGAGGAGAATACTTGAGTCACGAATTTGGCACACACTTAAGAAAATGTGGAATAGTTTCACAACTCACGCCGCCTGGAACACCTCAGCGTAATGGTGTGTCCGAACATCGTAATCGCACTCTATTAGATATGGTGCGATCTATGATGTCTCTTACCGATTTACCGCTATCTTTTGGGGGCTATGCTTTAGAGACTGCCGCATTCACTTTAAATAGGGCTCCGTCGAAATCCGTTGAGACGACACCGTATGAATTATGGTTCGGGAAGAAACCTAAGCTGTCGTTTCTAAAAGTTTGGGGATGCGATGCTTATATCAAGAAACTTCAACCTGAAAAGCTCGAACCCAAGTCGGAAAAATGCGTCTTCATAGGATACCCTAAAGAAACTATTGGGTATACCTTCTACCTCAGATCCGAAGGCAAGATCTTTGTTGCCAAGAATGGATCCTTTCAAGAGAAGGAGTTTCTCTCGAAAGAAGTAAGTGGGAGGAAAGTAGAACTTGATGAAGTGTTACCTCTTGAACCGGAAAATGGCACAACTCAAGAAAACGTTTCTGAGGTGCCTGCACCGACTAGAGAGGAAATTAATGATGATGATCAAGATACTTCTGATCAAGCTCCTGCTGAAATTCGTAGGTCCACAAGGACACGTTCCGCACCAGAGTGGTACGGCAACCCTGTCTTGGAAATCATGTTGTTAGACAACGGTGAACCTTCGAACTATGAAGAAGCGATGGTGGGCCCGGATTCCGACAAATGGCTAGAAGCCATGAAATCCGAGATAGGATCCATGTATGAAAACGAAGTATGGACTTTGACTGACTTGCCCGTTGAACGGCGAGCCATAGAAAATAAATGGATCTTTAAGAAGAAGACAGACGCAGATGGTAATGTGACCATCTATAAAGCTCGACTTGTCGCTAAGGGTTATCGACGAGTTCAAGGGGTTGACTACGATGAGACTTTCTCACCGGTAGCGAAGCTGAAGTCCGTCCGAATCATGTTAGCAATTGCCGCATTCTACGATTATGAAATATGGCAAATGGACATCAAAACGGCATTCCTTAATGGTTTCCTTAAGGAAGAATTGTATATGATGCAGCCGGAAGGTTTTGTCGATCCTAAGAATGCTCACAAGGTGTGCAAGCTCCAACGCTTGATTCATGGGCTGGTGCAAGCATCTCGGAGTTGGAACATTCGCTTTGATGAGATGATCAAAGCGTTTGGATTTACGCAGACTTATGGAGAAGCCTGCGTTTACAAGAAAGTGAGTGGGAGCTTTGTAGCATTTCTCATATTATATGTAGATGACATACTTTTGATGGGAAATGATATAGAACTCTTGGACAGCATTAAGGCCTACTTGAATAAGAGTTTTTCAATGAAGGACCTTGGAGAAGCTACTTATATATTAGGCATCAAGATCTTTAGAGATAGATCAAGATGCCTCATAGGTCTTCCACAAAGCACATACCTTGATAAGATATTGAAGAAGTTCAATATGGATCAATCTAAGAAGGGGTTCTTACCTGTGTTACAAGGTGTGAAATTGAGCTCAGCTCAATGTCCGACCACGGCAGAAGATATAGAAGAGATGAGTGTCATCCCCTATGCCTCAGCCATAGGTTCTATTATGTATGCCATGCTGTGTACCAGACCTGATGTAAACCTTGCCGTAAGTTTGGTAGGAAGGTACCAAAGTAATCCCGGCAAGGAACACTGGACAGCGGTCAAGAATATCCTGGAGTACCTGAAAAGGACTAAGGACATGTTTCTCGTTTATGGAGGTGACGAAGAGCTCGTCGTAAAGGGTTACGTCGACGCTAGCTTCGACACAGATCTGGATGACTCTAAGTCACAAACCGGATACGTATATATTTTGAATGGTGGGGCAGTAAGCTGGTGCAGTTGCAAGCAGAGCGTCGTGGCGGGATCTACATGTGAAGCGGAGTACATGGCAGCCTCGGAGGCAGCACATGAAGCAATTTGGGTGAAAGAGTTCATCACCGACCTCGGAGTCATACCCAATGCGTCGGGGCCAATCAAACTCTTCTGTGACAACACTGGAGCTATTGCACTTGCCAAGGAGCCCAGGTTTCACAAGAAGACCAGGCACATCAAGCGTCGCTTCAACTCCATTCGTGAAAATGTTCAAGATGGAGACATAGATATTTGTAAAGTACATACGGACCTGAATGTAGCAGATCCGTTGACTAAACCTCTCCCTAGAGCAAAACATGATCAACACTAGAATTCCATGGGTGTTCGATTCATCACAATGTAACTAGATTATTGACTCTAGTGCAAGTGGGAGACTGTTGGAAATATGCCCTGGAGGTAATAATAAAAGCATTATTATTATATTTCCTTGTTAATGATAATTGTCTTTATTCATGCTATAATTGTGTTATCCGGAAATCGTAATACATGTGTGAATAATAGACACCAACATGTCCCTAGTAAGCCTCTAGTTGACTAGCTCGTTGATCGACAGATAGTCATGGTTTCCTGACTATGGACATTGGATGTCATTGATAACGAGATCACATCATTAGGAGAATGATGTGATGGACAAGACCCAATCCTAAACATAGCACAAGATCGTATAGTTCGTTTGCTAGAGTTTTCCAATGTCAAGTATCCTTTCCTTAGACCATGAGATCGTGTAACTCCCGGATACCGTAGGAGTGCTTTGGGTGTGCCAAATGTCACAACGTAACTGGGTGACTATAAAGGTATACTACGGGTATCTCCGAAAGTGTCTGTTGGGTTGACACGGATCGAGACTGGGATTTGTCACTCCGCTTGACGGACAGGTAACACCGGGCCCACTCGGTAATGCATCATCATAATGAGCTCAATGTGATCAAAGTGTTTGATCACGGGATCATGCATTACGATACGAGTAAAGTGACTTGCCGGTAACGAGATTGAACGAGGTATTGGGATACCGACGATCGAATCTCGGGCAAGTAAAATACCGATTGACAAAGGGAATCGTATACGGGATTAATTGAATCCTCGACATCGTGGTTCATCCGATGAGATCATCGAGGAGTATGTGGGAGCCAACATGGGTATCCAGATCCCGCTGTTGGTTATTGCCCGAGAGCCGTCTCGGTCATGTCTGCATGTCTCCCGAACCCGTAGGGTCTACACACTTAAGGTTCGGTGACGCTGGGGTTATGAGGATATGTATATGCAGTAACCCGAATGTTGTTCGGAGTCCCGGATGAGATCCCGGACGTCACGAGGAGTTACGGATTGGTCCGGAGGTGAAGAATTATATATAGGAAGTGCAGTTTCGGCCATCGGGAGTGATCTGGGGGTCACCGGTATTGTACCGGGACCACCAGATGGGTCCCGGGGGTCCACCGGGTGGGGCCACCCATCCCTGAGGGCCCCATGGGCTGAAGTGGGAAGGGGGACCAGTCCTTAGTGGGCTGGTGCGCCCCCCAAGGCCCACCCCCTGCGCCTAGGGTTGAAACCCTAGGGTGGGGGGGCGCCCACTTGCCTTGGGGGGCACTCCACCCCCCTTGGCCGCCGCCCCCTCTGGAGATGGGATCTCCAGGGGCCGGCGCCCCCCCCCAGGGGGCCTATATAAAGGGGGGGAGGGAGGGGCAGCCGCAGCCTTGCCCCTGGCGCCTCCCTCTCTCCCTGCTACACCTCTCCCTCTCGCAGTGCACGGCGAAGCCCTGCTGTTGTGACGCCCTGCATCCACCACCACGCCGTCGTGCTGCTAGATCTTCATCAACCTCTCCTTCCCCCTTGCTGGATCAAGAAGGAGGAGACGTCACGCTCACCGTATGTGTGTTGAACGCGGAGGTGCCGTCCGTTCGGTGCTAGGATCTCCGGTGATTTGGATCACGTCGTGTACGGCTACCTCATCCCCGTTCTTTTGAATGCTTCCGCTCGCGATCTGCAAAGGTATGTAGATGCATCCGATCACTCGTTGCTAGATGAACTCATAGATGGATCTTGGTGAAACCGTAGGAAAATTTTTGTTTTCTGCAACGTTCCCCAACACTTTATTCCCTGAGAGGCGTGTGTTTTCAAATTCGGCGGGGAACTTTTATCGTTCGTGCAGCTTCGTGAAGAGGAGGTTGCGCAAAGTCCCTCGATCCTTATGCCTAAGGTTCTCGGTGTTGATCGAGATGGTGCTCCGGAGAATGCACCCGAGCTGAAGCGAGTACCCCTTGACTATATGTTTGGGCTCCGTTGGATTCCCGTCGGAGTCCACTTGAGTGAATTCCTCCTTGAGGGCGCGGAGCGCATTCGGGCGCCGGTCCTTCCTTTGCTTCTTCGGTTGGCTGCCATCTGTGTGTGTGCCGCCATCATCAGTGGTGGCATCCTCGGCGGCACGATCAGTGGTGTCATCCCCGACGCCACTAGGGGCTGTGTAACCAGGATCGGTGTCTTCCGCGGCGTCCTCATAGCGGTGAGGTTGTTCCTCCATCTCCTGGGACAGCTCCCCGAATGGCTTGCCGCCCGAACCACCGGCCTCATCGTTGTGGGCCATGTTTCGCTCTAAATAGGGAAAAAATTTGGTCAAAAAGTTGGTTATTGTCAAGGAACAAGATCATGGTCTCATCATTTAGGGTTTGTCGACACCGAGGCACCCTAAAAGCCTAAGCTTTCATCATTTAGGGTTTGTCGACGCCGAGGCACCCTAAAAGCCTAAGCGTACATCATTTAGGTTCTCATCGACACCGAGGCATCCGGGGCAGCCAAGTTAAGTTTTCATCATTTAGGGTTTATCGATGTCGAGGCACCCTAAATGCTAAGTTAAGTTTTCATCATTTAGGGTTTATCGATGACGAGGCACCCTAGGTTGGGCCTAATCACTTGGCTCTATTGCCACCTATGGTTTAATACAGCAAGAATAAAGGGGCAGTTGATCCTACTTAATTAAGTACTAAGATACCCGGGCCCATGCATTAGTAGCAAGTACCTCATATGTCCGATTTTTAGCAAAGTCATGCTAAAATTCACGGAAAATTTCAGCATGACCTTTGCTGAAAATAGGACATATGGAGTACCCGAATTTGCCGGAACGGAAGTTAATCGACATTCCGGCAAACTCAAGGGCCTCTCGGGGTACCTGCAAAATCATCACGACACGACGGTCGGAGACAAAACCCAGCAAACTAGCACCACAATGTGCCTCTACTTTCATATGGATGAAAAGGCCACAGACCATATGGTCCTCTGCTTTCATATGGACAAAAATCAGCTCAACTTATGTGAACTTCCATTCCAGATCTAATAGGTCACCCAACAAAAAATCATCAATAGTTTTAGCTGAAAAAAATCATGGATTGTTGTTAACTGAAAATTAGTGAAAGAAACTGTTGCTGATCATGGATTACTGTTAATTAAAAAATAGAGCATCTGGCTTGTCTTATCATGTTCACTAAGTCCACAAAAATGAATAGGTTCAGTAAACTTGAAGTACTCAACACTGAACATGGTTCAGAGCTCACTACACTACACTACATCGTGCAATGGTTCAGACCTCACTACACTAGAACAAGCTCACTACACTACACTACACTACACATGCTTAAACTCTAAACATAAACAAACACTAGCAATGCCATACCAAGACTTTGCTGGAAAATTCTAAGAAGTATTTATGAGTTTTAGCTGACTTGAGGAACTCTGCAAGAATGGTTAGGTACCCCTGATAAAGGCAGTAAAACAGAAGGCAATGCAATATGTAAACTACCTCTGTTTCTAGGCAACAAGAGTTATCATCGGTTTAGTTTGGTTACACCTCAAAATTCAGTTTAAAATTTGTTCTTCTACTCAAATACAGAGAACTTTTCTGAATATGATGTTCCCATTCATCTAGCAATACAAAAAAACACAGAAATTGCAAGGTCTGGACTGAATGCTTTTGAGTTTATTAAGTACCTTCAGTTCTGAGCTTTAAATGTGAAAAGAGCTTCACAGAATCTTGAATCCTCCAAATCACTCTTAACAGTTCTGCATTGCACAAAGGCAGCAATGAGCCAATGATATCACTCCAAATCAGTGCATTGCCAAAACAGTGCTAAAATGTGTAGTATGCTAAAATGTGTAGTGTGCCAGATAGAGAATCTTTGCTATAATGTGTAGCGTGCCAAACTGAGAAACAATGCTAAAATTATACTAAATGTGTAGATGATTGCCCATGTGTGCCAAACTAGTGTACCATACATTGGCAAGATTTTACCAAATGTGTACAATGCCCATGTAGATGAATGCAAACTAGTGTGCCAAAATGTAAGCAGTGTCAAATCAGTTCCAAATTTGTGGGCATGTTTGGTTGCCATCCACACATTTTCACACAAGTGTGGCATGCCATAGTTTTTTTGGTGGACAGATTGGTCGTCACACTTGTGGCAAAAGTTGGATAGCACCCGAGTCTGTCACACGTGGTATTTGACTAAAAAAGTGTGGCATTCTAGTTATTTCTGTCAATGGAGTTTGAATAGATGGCAACTGCCATGTCTTAGATAATTAGGGGTTTGAATAGATGGAAATTGCCGTGTGTTTGCTCTAATGTAGATTTGTAAAAATGTCATGTGTAGCATATGTTGAACTACTTTGTCCAACAAAATATTTATCTTTCTAACAAATTAAAGTGCATTGGGTCATGGCCAATTTTGGAGGCGACAAAGAGGAGGAAGGGTGGAGAGGGAGGAAGGAGGAAGGAGGAGAGGTACCTGGGCGGGCGCGGCCGGTCGCCGGAGGGGTCGGGGTCGGGGTTGGGGTCGGGTCGGCGGCGGCGGCGGCGTCAAAGGGATGCTTCGGTTGGTCGTGGGGAGGCCGGCAGCCACGGCGAGGTCGCGGAGGCGTCGGTGATGGATGAGCTGCAGTGGTGGGGGCCGTGGGGGCGCGGGGCGCCGGCAGCGGTGGCGGAGGCTAAGAACCCTAGCTGTCGCGCTTGGGAGGGAGGTTGACGTAGGCGGGGCCGCGGGGGGAGGGGGACGGAGAGGGCGCGGGCGCGGGCGGAGGGGGACGGTGAGGGAGGTGGTCGGGTGCAGCGGGGGAAGCGAGCACGGCCGGGGACGGCGAGCACGGGGGAAGTGGGACGGCGGTGGTACGTGGTCAGGCGCGGGTGAGACGAGGCAGGGGAGGGATTAGAGAGAAATGGAGATTGGGGAATTTAGTGAGGGGGGAGGCTTGGCAATGGCGCACCACCCAGGGATGCGCCATAAGTACATCCATAGCAATGGCGCACCAGTGAGGGGTGCGCCATAAGTAATTTAATCTAGCCCGACTTGTAAGGTTATATACAACCTAACCCTATCTACAAAAGACCCCGCCCACTAGCCTGACTGGTCAATACGCAGCACACACACCAGGAGGTCCTGGGTTCGATTCCCAGGCTCCCCAATATTTTTTTATGCATTTTAAATCATGTTTGATATTTATTTGTGTTTAAATATGTTCAAACTTGTTTAAATCATAACAGTAATATTTTTTATAAAAACAGTAATAACCCCACCAGGGGTGCGGGGGGTCGGGTGCTCGTCGGCGGCGGTGGAGCTAGCTAGCGGGGGAGGGTGCGGATGGGATCGAGATCGAGATGGAGGGGGAATCGAGATAGAGATGGAGGGGGATCGAGATCAAGTGTCCTCATGAATTCAAAAAGTGCCCATGAAATTTAAAAATATTCATGATATCAAAAAGTGCCCATGAAATACAATCGAGAAATGAAGACTACGATTTAAATACAATCGATCTTAGCTAGCTATCTGTTCACAATCTTCTTGCCCTTCTTTTTTGCAAATGGAGTTCTTCTGTGGAACGGACGTCCTTTAGGTAGGGTGGTCCTGCTTCTTCTTGTGGTGTGTGCTGCTACTTAATCGTCGTCGTCATGTTTGATCTTCGGGTCGCCGTACTTGTCGAAGTCTTGCTCATTGGCTACTCCATCCATTCCGATGATCTTCCTTTTGCCTCTCCTCACGACAACAAGACTGGGCTTTGACGGGTCGGTAATGAAGAAGCATTGGTCCACTTGGAAAGCCAGTACCCATGCTCATTTTTCACGGTGACGTTTGCGCCCGCGGTCTTGGATTTGGCTTCGGGTATAACCATGGTGGTGAAATACCGGTCTTCTTTTAGGACGCTCTTGGCCCATCTAACACGGAACATCGGGACCTTCTCTCCAGCGTAGCTCAGCTCCCAGATCTCCTCGATCCTTCTGTAGTATCTGTCCTTGTCGTTGCCGGTGTAGGATTCCATCGTTACCCCGGAGTTCTGATAACCATCGCTCTTCATGTCCTTGTCCTCGGTGTAGAATGTGTAGCCGTTGATATCGTACGCCTCATAGGTCATCAGGTTGTGCTCGGCGCCCTGTGACAAGGAGAATATGAGTTGTTCTTCCGCGGAAGAATCCTCATGTAAAGGGTACGACAGAAGCTTCTGCTTGAACCAACGCGTGAAACATGAGTTGTGCTCTTTGAGTATATCTCCGTCCGTCCTCTGTTGGCCTCGGTCATTGTACGTCTTCTCAATAAAGGTTTTGTGATCTACCACCCAAGGATCGACCACGTCTATGTGTTGTAGCGCGACTAGGTTTGCTCTTTCAAAGTCGGTGAGTCGACCCTCGAAGTCGACATGCATTTCGTGGCGACCCTCACGGTGACCCCATCCAGCGAGCCTGCCGAGGTGCCTGTTGACGGGCAGACCAACGGGGTTCTCGATGCCTAGATAATTCATGCAGTAGGAGATGCACTCTTCGGTCAGAAAGCCCCTAACTATACTTCCCTCTGGACGTGACATGTTGCGAACGTATCCTTTGATGACACCATTCATCCTTTCGAACGGCATCATGCTGTGCAGGAACGTCGGCCCGAGTTGGATGATATCCTCCACGATATGGACCAGCAGATGCACCATAACGTCGAAGAATGCGGGCGGGAAGTACATCTCAAGCTTGCATAGTATCACCACGATCTCTTCCTGTAGCCTTCTGAGTTGCCTCACACCAATCGACTTCCGAGAGATGACGTCGAAAAAGTTGCATAGGCCAAATAGCGTTTCACGGACGTGCGCGTCCATGATCCCATGGATTGCAACTGGAAGTATCTGCGTCATCAGCACGTGACAGTCGTGAGACTTCATCCCGCTGAACTTCTGCTTCGCTGGGTCTAGGTATCTGCTTATCTTCCCCGCGTAACCGTAAGGAAGTTTTACTCCTAGGAGGCAGGTGAAAAACTGCTCGATCTCCTGCTGACTTAGAGTGAAGCACGCGGGAGGGTAGTCATTTCCGGTCTTCTTGGCCTTTTTTCCTTTGCGACGACTTTCTGTGTCCTGCTTTGCCTCATCATCATCATCATCATCATCATCATCATTAGCATGAAGCTCCTGCCTGATGCCCATTGATTTCAAGTCGGTCCTTGCTTTCAGCCCATCTTTGGTCCTGTCTGGCATGTTGAGCAGGGTACCAAGCAGACTCTCGCACACGTTCTTCGTGATATGCATGACATCAAGGCTGTGAGGCACACGGTGGATCTTCCAGTACGGCAAGTCCCAGAAAACAGACCTCGTTTTCCATACCTTCAGCAGCGACTTTGGCGCCTTTCGCTTCTTTCCCGGCTCTGGCGCCTTTTGCTTCTTTCCCGGCAGTGGGCAGTCTTTCCAATTTTTCAACAGCTTGTCTATTTCCTCGCCGCTCCTCGTACACGGGCGTTTTCGGGGTTCGGTTTCACCATTGAACAGATCCTTGCGTTTCCTCCACGGGTCATCATCGTGAAGCCACCTTCGATGTCCCATGAACACGGTTTTCGAAGACCCGGGATCTCTATCTAGTTGGCGATACGTTGTGTCATCCATGCACCTTACGCATCCAGAAAATCCGTGGACTACCTGCCCCGCAAGATATCCGTAATCGAGATAGTCGTGCACCGTCGTGAGCAATGCGGCTCTCATAGGGAAATATTCTTTCTCTGCGGCGTCCCACGTATTGGCTGGCGTTTTCCACAGCGTGTCTAGCTCCTCCTTCAGCAGCCCCAGATACAGATTGATGTCGTTCCCTGGTTGTTTCGTCCCTTCAATTAGCATACTCATGTGAATGTACTTCCTCTTCATGCACAACCAGGGAGGAAGGTTGTACATCCACACAAACGGATTGACTCCATCGGTGCTCGCGCCCAGCACGATGTTCCTTGGATCCTTCCCAAATTCTGGGTATTCGAAGTTCAACGCTTGCCACTGGCTCGCATCCTTAGGGTGACTCAGCATCTTGTCTTTTTTATTTATCTCCGGATCATTTCCGTCATCTTCCCGCTTCTTCTCCTACCTATTCGCGTGCCAACGCAGGAGTTTTGCTACCTTAGGGTCCGCGAAATACCGCTGCAGACGAGGAGTGATTGGAAAGTACCACACCGATTTTTGAGGAGCTTTCTTCCTCTTCTTGTATCGAGTGACGCCGCACACCGGACATATGGTAGACTCCGCGTGCTCGTCCCGATAAATGATACAATTGTTCATGCACACATGGTATTTCACGTGCGGTAAATCCAGAGGACACACAATTTTCTTCGCCTCCTCAAAACTGGTCGGGCACTTGTTCCCCTTGGGAAGACGTTCGTGCCAGAATGACATGTTCTCGTCGAAGCATGCGTCGGTAATTTTGTGTTTTACCTTCATCTCCAGAGCCATGAGCGTTACTTTCAGGCGGGTATCCTCGGGCCTGCATCCTTCATACAATGGAGTAACCGCGTCTATCTCCAGTTGATCCAGCTTGGCTTTCTCTCAGGCGGCAGCTCTTGCGTTATCCGTCTGCTTGAGAAGCAGCTCTTGAATATGAGGGTCCTGCACCCAGCCTCCATCATCGTCTGCTCCGGCATCTTCATCTTCATGATCATGCCCTTCGTCTTGATCTTCTTCATCATCATGTACGACATCTTCTACATGATGACTGTGTACAGCATCACCGTCGTGATCATGTCCTGGAGGTTCTTCGTCTTCCCGCCCGCCCTCGCCGCGGTAGTACTTGTCTTGTGGCCCTTCCTCATTTCTTGCCCGGCGCCAGCCATGGACGACTTCATAGTCATCTTCATCACCTTGCCATCGATAGCCATCCATGAAACCACGCAAGAGCAGGTGGTCCCGCACCTACCCGGAATCCGGGTCTGCAACAAGGCTCTTCAGCTTGCATCTTCGATACGGACATCTTATCTCCGTCTCGTTCTTTTGAAGCATCTCGGCCTTCACGGAGCTCAAAAACCTATTCACGATGCCTTCAGTCATCGTGCGAACCATGGTCGCCTGCGGGGTAGAGCAAAACGATATTTTAGAACCAAGAAAAAAATTGGCATGACCTTCCCTAAAAATAGGACCAAAAAGGATGCATAGTGCCAAAATTCTCGCCGAAACGGAAATGAATCAAAACATTCCGGCAAAATATTGGCAACTATCGCATTTCAAATATCGATACCTTCAAACACAAACATATATGCAACACCACAAACACATGCAACACCACAAACATACATAGATCTAGCCAGGCCACAAAAAGTGCATGTGCACGTTGTTGGAGCGAGCTAGGGAGAAAAAAAGTAGATCTATATCATGAAGATAGCTTTCCCTTACTTACCTATCAAAAAAAGGTAATTTCACCACTTAATTTTGATGAATCTATGGTGGAAATGAGGTGAGGAGGAGAAGATGGCCGAAAGCTTGGAGAAGGAGGTGGAGGGAATGAAGTGGGGAAAGTGAGTGGGTAGGTGTGGGGCTGTCCAAAATATCTTGTTAGGGTCCCAGGTTACTAATAGCGCACCACCAGCAAATGCGCCATTAGTAACCCTGGTTACTAATGGCGCACCAGCAGGTGGTGCGCCATTAGTAGTTTTACAAAAAAGTAAATATATATATATATATATATATATATATATATATATATATATATATATATACTAATGGCGCATCTTCTCACAGTGCGCCATTACTAGAGAAGATGCACCATTAGTAGTTTTGCAAAAAAAGAATAAAAAAATTTGCAGTAATGGCGCACAGTCTGCTTGGTGCGCCATTAGTAGTTAGAACTAGTAATGGCGCATTGTAGACCAGATGCGCCATTAGTATGTATGGAAAAATGGAAAAAAAATTCATACTAGTGGCGCACCCTGTTTTTGGTGCGCCATTATTGTCTTCCACACTAATGGCGCATCACAAGCAGGTGCGCCATTAGTATATACTAGTAGAACGCCCGTGCGTTGCTACGGGCTATAGTGCATATAAATGAATCAAACAGATGATTAACGTCGTCTCCATAGTCGAAACTCATTTCTCCCTCATACGCAAGGAGGAATCCCCGCCAAACGCCCCGCTCTCTACCCTGATCCCCCCCATGCCCCATGTTCATGCCAATCCACCACCATCATCAAGAGGGACCAGGCACGTGCCGCCTGTGACCCCACCCCCACCCCCTGATCAAAGAAGGCAAATCCGAGGTCTCCGAGCCATTACCACGTTGTAACATACAATGGAATGTCATGCATTACAACGACAAAACAAGGATGTATGTTGTTAGGCATGTAACTGATATGCTACCGTGTCCAATATTAAGTCTTAAAGCAACTGAGCAATGCATTTACCTTTCTATCCTAACCAAAAAATTGTACGACTCGATGAAACAAATATATGAACCGCTCGCTCATGCGATTTGATGCAAAGACATCTCAAATGAAAATGTACTTTTCTAAATTTAAAAGTAGAAAAAATATTACGTTCAGACAACCATAATTGAACGGACCAACCACAACCCCCATCCCGCTCACTCTCAACCATCACTCTTATCACAAAATCAACTCGTGGCTGTAAAAAAAATCAACTCGTGTTCTAGGTGAGCCAATGATCGACAGGCCGTGTTAGGCCAGGAACGAGGTACAAGAGCAGCAAACGCCTACCTATCTTAGTGAGGATTAAAAAAATAGACAGAATGATCAAACAATTTTTCTGATTCAAAATTATGTGTACAGCAAGGATGCACGTGGTTTCCATTCATAGCGACAAATACTGATTCCCTCTACCGCTTCATTCCTCCTGTCTCTCACTATTCATCCTCTCCTCTTGCAAGAAAGATAGTGTGTGTCTCTCCTTAATCACCCTCTCCTCTTGCATGAAAGACAACACGTCATCATTCTCCCTGCTCCTCCACCCCCTCCATCACAATTCTCAAGGCTCTAGCATTATCGTTGTTTCAACGATAACCCGGAGAAGTATCTGCGCCTTTTAGAAATAACATAATCTAGTTTTCATGATAATTGTTCCATCCAAACATAGAATGTACTTTTACTTCTTTCTTGATGATACAAGAGTACTATAGTACAATAGCCTAATATATCTGATCACTTTTACAAACACATCTTTGTTAGAACCAGTAGCTTAGAACATACATGTTGGATTTTTGTTGTATCAGGTTCTTTTAGATATTACTCCCTCTGTTCCAATATAAAAGTCTTTTTAGAAATTTCAATGAGGACTATATACGGATGTATACAAAAAAAAATTAAAATGTAGATTCACTCATTTTGCTCCGTATGTAGTTCACATTGAAATCTCTAAAAAGACTTAAAATAGGAGCGGTGGTAATATACATAACATGGGACACATCCGCAATGGCCTCGTGTGACTTCGCCTGCACCATCCTATAATAAAGCAATCAATCAAAAAAATTGCACCATACTGTACCATCAACAAAATAATATCCCTTTTAGACTGGAATACCTAATTGAAAATGTAATTTCCAAGACCAAGCTGCAATGATTTTTCTTGTGAAGTTGTCTACAACCATTTTAATCACAGAAACCTAATAGACCACTCATCATTGATTTTATAAGAGAAAAATGTACTTCCGAAAGTTGCACACTATCGCACAGAGTAATCATTGATTAGCTCTGCTTGATCTCTGTAGGAAATATACCATAATATATTTGCTATAATTATATTATGACATCTATAAGTTGTTCACCAGTAATTAAAATCAAAATTAACATCGAGTCATTGAATAATCAATAATAGTCCTTGTATGATTGTAATCTCAATGTAAAAATAACAATGCAGCAGATTCAATTAAGCCACTCCTTACCTCGCCATGAAGTAGTCATGTTTTCTTTTCCTCTTTGAAGTGCCAGAGTTGCAGCCTCGATTCTACCGCATTGGCCGCCATTGAACTGAATGGACAGTGAGCAAGTAAAGAAACCCTAGATGCACTGCCTTAGTAAAAGAACCGCAAGTAATCATCTAGAAAGGAATGGTAGGTCAACAGCTAAATCATCTAAATAAAGGACTGACATAACATGAAAGCTCTAGTCAGGTTAAAAAATCACAACCTTTTCTGTAGAATTGGTAGCAATTATGAGCTAAGAACTTTCATGGTTTGAACCAGTACCTCTTCCTCCCGCCCGAGCACATTACCTCATAACCTCGTCCTCTTTATCATTTTTGCATGATATTTGACAAGCACACAAAGAACTCAGACATTTATATGTCTAATTTTTTTAAAATACTTGACATTTGGAAAGTAAGTATTCCACCCGGGTGCATCTATGAACCTTTCTAGTTTTCTTCACAAACCCCTGCCCGACCAAAATTACATTACCACTGAATCTGGTAAGAAGAAAACAAGTTCAGTAAATGCAATGCAGTGTGCATCAACATAATAACTCATTAATATATATAGCTCTATGATCTCCAACAAGGAATGTGGCATTCAATTGTCAAGGTTGCATTTCTTTCAGTTCTTTCGAGAGACCAATAGGACCATTGCCCTTCAATGGGGAACAAAATAGAGTACGTTCTACAGCTATTCACAAGCCCAGTTAGTTGTAGTAGCGACCCAATGGGGAACTTTTCTATTATTAGACACTTGCTCACGCAGTTAATAGTCAAAAAGAAATGATGAAACAAATGCATTGGTGAATTACCTGAAGCATAGAATTATTTCAACTACCTCGTCGGAGATGAGTCGGGCGATGGGGGAATCGACCCCACCAAGACGGGCGGGGTCGTTGAAGCAAGCGAGGGCGAGGGAATCAATTTCCTACTTTGTGTTGTTCTCCCTCCAGACTCCATTTGCTAACACCACCAATGGAGTAGTGCTTTCATCGTCTTTGACTCGTCGTGGTATGTAGTCACGGAAGATTCTTTTATTGTTTTCTCATAAGTAATGTCTGCTCTTTTGCTCATGGCAGCAGTCTTGATTTGTTTGCACCCGCAGCATTTCATCAGACATAAATATAAGGGTATGCCCGAACATTGCTTGTCAGATTATCCATTCCTTTCCTCTCATCCGAGATACATCAAGAAAGTGAGCCAAAACTGGGAACTAAAGGTGCATATAGTGAATTAGTAATGCACATAGATAGACATATAAAATGTGGCAAACTAACCAGGAGGAACTCTTTGCCTCTTAGAAATGAAATAACAACTTGGTTCAGGTAGAAAATGAAATACTCCCTCTGTCCCAAAAAAAGTGCCACGGATTTAGTACAATTTTAGTGCAAAGGTGTACTAAGTTAACGGCACTTATTTTTGAACAAAGGTAGTAGTAAGTTACCTGAGATAATGTACGTATGATTTAATGATTAAATGACCTGACAAAAGGGCTCCCTCTATATTAATCATTCTGCAGAAAAAACAAAATTATGAGTTCCTTGCTCTGAAGCACCTAACTGCAGTTTTGTAGTCAATGTCTGAAAAGTAAAATCATGCTAAAATACATGATATATGTCAGCAAATACAAACTTTTTTTTCATGCATATGTTTAGTAGAACTAAATCAACATATATAAATGGCAGGCATTACATCCATCAGAGTCCAAGGCTCTTTTTGGTGTCTTCAAATGCTGTACCCACTACTACCGGTTGGCTGGAACAATTGCTGATTTTTAATGACTCCCTCCATCTTAATCTTTCAGTATAACTACAATTGATTAAGAGCTCCTAGCTGTGAAGAACCTAACTGCAGTTTTTTTTAATAGATGCCTACAAATGGATGATATATGTTGCAAATATGAAGTATAAAAAGAAAGTTAATAATATACCATACAGTAATATGAGTAAACTCTGCAGATCTGAACATGCAGGCTTTAGCATCAGGGATTATAGCTTTGGTAGTGAGTTTCTCCTTCCAGCACACAGACATTGCCTTGTACTCCATCCGTTTCTTTTTAGTCCGCATATAAGGTTTGGTCAAAGTCAAGCTTTGTAGAGTTTGACTAACTTTATATTAAAAAATATAAACATTCACAATATAAAATCAATATTATCAGATGCACCATGAAACGTATTTTCATACTATATAGTTTTAGTATTGTAGATGTTCATATTTTTTTATATAAATTTGGTCAAACTTAGTGTAGTTTGACTTTGACCAAATCTTATATGCGGAGTAAAAAGAAACGGAGGGAGTATCTCTTTGTACAGACCTCAACATGAGAATCTTGTGAACTTATTTCCATTACCTTGGGATGGTGAAATCTTTATGATACAAAGCTGATGCATGTATTAGTTAACCTGCAGAGAATTCCATATTTTGATCTATATAAGTAAGAAAGCGTACAAATGAGGAATAGCTTTATTTAGGGCTTCTCATATAGGCCATTGAGTAAATTGCATGAAAAAGAGTCTTATGTATTAAGATAGAAATACACAATTCATAAAATATTCAGGAACAAACAAAATATAGGAAACAAATAGAAACATGTAGTTGGTAAAGGAATCACACAAATAAATTATGATATATGATAGAAATTGCCAATGGCCTTAGTTACTGCTATCCAATATTCTGATTTCTGCAGTTAACTACTAACCCATGACATGTAATCCAATATTATTACTCCGGATTAGTAGTAAACTCATGTTCAGTATCAACCTCCTGATCCATAGCAACCATCTATAGGTCGCATCCTCCTCATTCCCATCTTGTTCATCGTCCCTGTTACAAAGAAACATCATCTCAATGTAAAATCATAGTGCTTGAAACTAATTCGTATCTCTAGCAGTACATTACATCCGATGTACTAACTGAAAAAATATAATCAATTTTTGTAGCAGTACATTACATCAATGTTAGGAAAAATGTGTAGTTGGCTATGTCGCATGTCCGTTGCTGGAAAAGGGCCAGAAGAATACCTTGGTCCAGAGAAATGGGGTTCAGTGCACACAACCCTCGTAAAATAACCTGGCTGAAAGGACACACATCCTAATTAAAACGTTGGATAACCTGATAAAACTGTTTCTCCGTGTACCAGAAGCACGGGTGCATGAGATGGACTAACTATGAGATGCAAAACTCTGTGTATTTGTAGGCATCTTTTGATTTTCTCAAGCATCAAGAAGAAAATGGGGAATACCAGAAATACACTTCAAATTTTATGTGTGGAAAATACCTGAGAGCACAACCAAAGCACGCCTCTCAATTTTTTCGCTCAGATATTACTCTGCTCAACTCCTTCACCGGGTCCAGTGAAACATCAACCTAAAACAGCAATTACAACCAATAAACCAAATGCTTGATACTTTTATTATTCAGAAAACACACAAAAGTTAGGTGGAGGGTTAAGACTACATCTCATGTTTAAGTTGTACCGAAGGCCAAGGGTGGAAACAGTTTGACAGAGCACATAGTTAGAACCAAGAGGGTGGAAGAAATTAGTAGTTAGTACCTTGGGGAGATTAGGCATTGGTCCATTGACGAACTGCAAAACACAGTATCACATATTGGGCAAGTCTGAAACCACATTAGCATGGCAAATCAGAGCGGAAAACACGATTTTGGATGAGGATGATTTGTACCTGCACATGTGCAAAGGGACCCGTGAGATCAGGCTGCGCGCGGTCCAGCAGCGTGTCCTCCTCGTCCTCGGCCGCCTCCGTCTCCTCCTCCTTCTCCTTCTCCTCGTCCACAGTCTTGGCGGCGGCGACGGGGTCGGCCACCGCTGCTCGGGCTCCATCAGCGCGGCTCAAGCGGCGAGGCAGCGAGGCATGGCGGGATAGGGTTAGGGTTGCGTGCGGGAGCGGCGCTTGGGGGCGGAGTTGCGGCAAAGGGTCGTGAGGCAGGAGGTGGCGACGGCGCCCGTGGCAGGAGGTGCTGCTCCACCGACGTGGAGGCTCTACGGCGGCTCCCCCGCCCGAATCTGGCACTCTCTCCGTCAGATCGGATTGGGGAGGGAAGCTCCGCAGGGATCCGCGGCAGATCGATGGGAGGGCGGCGGAGAACGATCTGTTGTGGGAACGAGGGATCGATCGTAGGGTTTTTTTTTGACGCAGTTTTTTTCCGCGGGAGGGTTGCGAGTCAACGGAGGTGGGAGGATGACAAAAAAAACCGAAGGTGGAAGGATGACGAAAATAAACCAGCGAAAATAAACCGTGCGGACTATTCACCAACTGCTCCATTAGGAGTAGAGAATAGTGGCGCACTACTTTCCTGGTGTGCCATTAGTACCAATCCTATCTATAGCCCTTTTCCTAGTAGTGCGCATTGCGGTTGCTCGCAATAGGATGCGGATCCACATACTGCTTATGTACACAATAGTGCATGTGGATCTTCTCCCAATAGCTATTGCCATTTTGCTATGTGCCACTGGGGTCCAATGTAGTGGCCAACCAAGATATAACTAACAAGATATCCCCAAAAGTTGTGAATGTCGGACCTCTTTCCCTTTCAAGTGTGAGTCATTTGCTCTTCAGTTCTGCTCAACACTTAGATGACCAATGACATCCTCAACAGATAATTCACATCTCAAGTGCTTGAGAGAAGTAGCGGAGTTTCTCCATCCATGAGGGATTTTTACAATAATGCAACCCGCAACAAACTTGTCCATTAACTCACACTTCCACTACAAGAAATATGTCAACTTGTGACCACCACTATTGGTCACTGAAAGGTCACAAATTTCCATTTATGACCTTTTTGTGACCAAAAACAGAAGGTCAAAAGCTGGCCGTCGTAAACTGACTATAGCGACCTTTCTTCTGGAATGGTCGCAAACGTTTACGACCAAAAAAAGGTCGTAGATTTAACGACCAACTGTTTTGGTCACTAGCAATCCGACCACGCCACGTCAGATCCACCGTGGCACGCTGACGTGGCAGACTTACGACCAAATGAAAAGGTCGTAAAATAGAATCAGCCCGGTCCATTTCAGCCGTCTTGATGGACCAAGCCCAATAATTCAGCCCATTTAATTTTTTTTTCTCTTTATTTTGCTCATCTGCATGGGCCTGGCCCAATAATTTGGCCTTTTATTTTCTGGGAATGGAGCCTTTTTCTGATGATTTTTTTTTATATTCCACTATTGTTTTGGGCCACAGCCTTTTTAGTCTAGTTCTAATTTGGGCCTTGGCCTTTTTCTTTTCTTGGATGCAACCTTTTACCAACTTTTTTTATAGTCAATTCTTTTTTTAGGCCCAAGCCTTTTTGGTCTAATTCTTGTTTGGGCCTTTTTAGAGCCCAGGTTCTCATTTTGCATAGCTATAAACAGAAAGGCCCAGGTGCACAAGTGATCCACAAGCCCAGGTGCACAAGTGATCCACATAACTTCACAGAAAATCCACAAGTGATCACATAACTTCACAAGATCACAAGTGATCACATAACTTCACAGGATCCATGTGCTCTAGTTTAAACAGCAAAATGCAACAAAATGCAACAGCTCTCAGCTCAACTCCCAGGTTCACAGGTTCAAAATGCAACAACTACCTTAGCTCAAAGACAAAGAGGTTCACAGCACAGCCATCAAACTACCTTAGCTCCAAAGAGAGCCATCAAGTGGGCTAACTTCTCTCCCTGTTCTTGAGACTTCTTGCGCAGCAGCTCAAGTTCCTTGTCGCGTGCAGCTTCAGATTCTTCCGCCTTCATCTTGATTGCCGCCAATTCTTCTTGCACCAGTTCAGCTTGAAGCTCGGACCTCTCCAGCTTCTGCTCAAGGTCACGAACATGAGCAGCAACTTTGCCGTTCCTAGATGACTTCTGGTCAAGGCCAACATTCCTGAGGAATGTGCTTTGCTTGACTTCGGTCTTGAGGACTTGTTCGACAATTTCAACAGCAGACTTTGGCTCTTCACCTTCTGGTACCGGCGCTTCCTTCATTTTTTCCATCTCAAGCTAGCATATGGAGGAAAATGATAAGCATTAGTGGGAGATCTATTTCACATTTTGCAAACCAAACCAAGCAAGAGAAACCAAACCAGCACACAAATGGATTATTTTAAGTAACCAAACCAGCACACAAATGGATTATTTGAAGTAACCAAACCAGCACACAAAATCTATACAAGATGATGACTAGTGACCTGGAGACATGCAATTGGAACAATATGATCACTTCATTAAGCCTAGAATGGTGGTTCTATATAAGATGGCTTCCCGAGTGAGCCAATCATCAAACTAACATTCAGATCAAATTTCATCAATCCTAGAAAAGGCATCAAATAGCTACAGCAAGTTCTGATCAAATTTCCATCTCAAGCCTACAATTGGAATAATATGAACTACCAAACAACATCAAAGCATGGAACATAGCATGTGTTCTTGACTGGCTCCGAGTCAAACAACATCAAATCATCAAAGCATCAAAGTTTGCTGTGAATCAAACAGGGCAAAGCATGGAGTGACTTACTATAGCAGTCTTGACTGGCTCCGAAAACCCATGCTTCTTGCTGTTGTGGGTGGCCTTAAACAAGTCAATCGCAGACAGCTCCTCACCCTTACGCTCTTCTTTCTGAAATGTTTTTCAACAAAAATCAAAATGTTATTCAGCAAGAATCAGAAATGTTGTGCAATGAGGATCAAACAGTAAGGTCTCTAGAGAAGATTCTCACAGTGGCAAAAATGTGTGTTGTGTAGTGCCTGGAACCAGTTCTTTGATTGTACACGACTTTTTCTCGATTCATCTTGTTCGACAAACAGGTTTGCTACAAAAAAGCATACTGTCAGCATGATCTAGCACTAGCATATCATGTGCAGAACATAAAGCATCAAACAAAGCAGAGACAAACCTTGTGTCTTGGGGTAGACCACATCTCCACCAGAGCTTGCCATTCACCATCCGTTAGATCAGGCGCCGGAGACTTAATGCTGACTTCATTTGCGGCTACAGTATCAAAATACTTCTTCTTGATCTGATGGCGTCTGTTCTTTGAATATTTCTGCAGAATATCTTTGCACGAGGTCTTGATGGTCTCCAAGTCCGTGTTCATCTCAAAATTTGCCTACCAAGATAGCAAACAAGGTAGGAACAATATTAGTGATCATGCATAGGTGTAACAGAAAATAGATAGCACATTAACTATGAAACAAGTGGCTTACAGCAACTTTCCCAATGTAGTTCTCCATTAGACTAGCATTTGTTTTGTACAGCTTGAAGCGAGGAAGAACCGGAAGATGGCTTTTTGCAATGAGTCCACACTCAGAAGCAAGCTTTGCTGCCTGCAGAGGCTTCTCTGGACGAATCATCCCTTCGGCAATTTGGATAGGCACCTTGCTACCAAGCGACTTGGTGAACCTCTCTAGCCCTTTGCCCTTTCTAAGTCTAGTCTTGGGAGTCATTACATCTGAAAATGAAACTGAACTCATAAATTAGAATAGAAATCGACAAATGCAGGAATCGACAAAAGCATACATGATCATTCCATTTGGAAAATGCACTAGTAAAAGATAGCATTGCAAAGGTCAACTTGCCTGATTGAAGCACAAGCTGATGTTCTTCTTCATTGATGACAGCGTTCCTGTCAATAGAAGGTGCAACAGGGCTGAGGTCTGTGTGGACAGTGCCTGCTTCATCAATGCAGATGGTTCCTGCTTCATCTAGCACTACTAGAAAAAAAGGCTATAGATGAAATTGACACTAATGGCGCACCAGGCTGGTGGTGCGCCATTAGTATATACTAATGGCGCACCACAGTCTGGTACGCCATTAGTGTTGAAAGTACTAATGGCGCACCTTGCCTATGGTGCGCCATTAGTATCCTAATTTTTTTTTAACTAGCGCGTCTGTCCAAACACACTAATGGGCATCCTGGCACGGTGCGCCATTACTAGTTGTAACTACTAATGGCACACTAGTACCAGAGTGCGCCACTAATGCTGTTTTTTTAATTACATTTTTTATTCCTTTTGTTGGAAAACTACTAATGGCGCACTGTCCCACCGTGCGCCATTACTAGTTCAAACTACTAATGGCGCACCGTTGGACAGTGCGCCATTAGTATGATTTTTTTTTCTTTTTTTTCGCAAAACTACTAATGGCGCATCAGAAAGAGGTGCGCCATTAGTAACCTGGATTACTAATGGCGCATTCACTACTGGTGCGCCATTAGTAAGTGGTCAGCAACAAGATATTTTGGGCAGCCTCTCCTACCCACACTCACTTTCTCCCCACTCCATTCTCTCCACCTTCTCCTTGTCTCGGGTGCCTCCTCTTTTTCACCTCATTTCCACCATAGATTCATTGAAATTAAGTGGTTAAATTACCTTGTTTTGATAGGTAAGTAAGGGGGGAAACTATATTTATGTTGTTCTCCCTACAACAATTTGCACATGCACTTTTTATGGCCTAGCTAGATCTATGTATGTTCGTGGTGTTGCATATGTTTGTGGTGTTGCATATGTGTTTGTGTTTGGAGGTGTACCGGTATTTGAAATGCGATAGTTGCCAATATTTTGCCGGAATGTTGATTCATTTCCGTTTCGGCGATAATTTTGGCACTAAGCATTCTTTTTGGTCCTATTTTTAGGGAAGGTCATGCCAAATTTTTTCTTGGTTCTAAAATATCGTTTTGCTCTACCCCGCAGGCAACCATGGTCCGCACGATGACCGAAGGCATCGTGAATAGGTTTTTGAGGTCCGCGAAGGCCGAGATGCTTCAAAAGAATGAGACGGAGATAAGATGTCCGTGTCGAAGATGCAAGCTGGAGAGCCTTATTGCGGACCCGGATTCCGGGCAGGTGCGGGACCACCTGCTTTTGCGTGGTTTCATGGATGGCTATCGGTGGCAAGGTGATGAAGATGACTACGAAGTCGTCCATGGGGGCCAGGCAAGAAATGAGGAAGGGCAGCAAGGCAACCACCGCGGCTCGGGCAGGCGAGAAGGCGAAGAATCCCCAGGAGATGATCACGACGGTGATGCTGTACACAGTCATCATGTAGAAGATGCAGGACATGATGATGAGGAAGATGGCGCCGGAGCAGACGACGGGCATGATCATGAAGATGATGATGCCGGCGGAGCATACGACGGTGGACCATCGATGGGCTGGGTGCAGGACCCTTATATTCAAGAGCTGCTTCTCAAGCAGACGGATAACGCAAGAGCCGCCGCCCGAGAGAAAGCCAAGGTGGATCAACTTGAGTTAGACGCGGTCACTCCATTGTATGAAGGATGCAGGCCCGAGGATACCCGCCTGAAAGTAACGCTCATGGCTCTGGAGATGAAGGTAAAACACAAAATGACCGACACATGCTTCGACGAGAACATGTCATTCTCGCACGAACGTCTTCCAAAGGGGAACAAGGGCCCGACCAGTTTGGAGGAGGCGAAGAAAATCGTGTGTCCTCTGGATTTACCGCACGTGAAATACCATGTCTGCATGAACAATTGCATCATTTATCGGGATGAGCACGCGGAGTCTACCATATGTACGGTGTGCGGCATCACTCGATACAAGAAGAGGAAGAAAGCTCCTCGAAAAGTGGTGTGGTACTTTGCGATCACTCCTCGTCTGCAGCGGTATTTCGCGGATCCTAAGGTAGCAAAGCTCCTGTGTTGGCACGCGGATAGGGAGGAGAAGAAGCGAGAAGATGACGCAAATGATCCGGAGATAGATAAAAAAGACAAGATGCTGAGTCACCCTAAGGATGCGAGCCAGTGGCAAGCGTTGAATTTTGAATACCCAGAATTTGGGAAGGATCCAAGGAACATCGTGCTGGGCGCGAGCACCGATGGAGTCAATCCGTTTGGCAGCCAGAGAAGCACACATAGCACCTGGCCTGTGTTTGTGTGGATGTACAACCTTCCCCCCTGGTTGTGCATGAAGAGGAAGTACATTCACATGAGTATGCTAATTGAAGGGCCGAAACAACCAGGGAACGACATCAATCTGTATCTAGGGCTGCTGAAGGAGGAGCTAGACACGCTGTGGAAAACGCCAGCCAATACGTGGGACGCCGCAGAGAAAGAATATTTCCCTATGAGAGCCGCACTGCTCACGACGGTGCACGACTATCTCGGTTACGGATATCTCGCGGGGCAGGTAGTCCACGGATTTTCTGGATGCGTACGGTGCATGGATGACACAACGTATCGCCAGCTAGATAGAGATCCCGGGTCTTCGAAACCGTGTTCATGGGACATCGAAGGTGGCTTCGCGACGATGACCCGTGGAGGACACGCAAGGATCTTTTCGATGGTGAAACCGAACCCCGAAAACGCCCGTGTACGAGGAGCGGCGAGGAAATAGACAAGTTGTTGAAAAATTGGAAAGACTGCCTACTGCCGGGAAAGAAGCAAAAGGCGCCATAGCCGGGAAAAAAGCGAAAGGCGCCAGAGCCGCTGCTGAAGGTATGGAAAACGAGGTCTATTTTCTGGGACTTGCCGTACTGGAAGATCCACCGTGTGCCTCACAGCCTTGATGTCATGCATATCACGAAGAACGTGTGCGAGAGTCTGCTTGGTACCCTGCTCAACATGCCAGAGAGGACCAAAGATGGGCCGAAAGTAAGGGCAGACTTGAAATCAATGGGCATCAGGCAGGAGCTTCACGCTATATATGATTATGATGATGATGATGATGATGATGATGAGGCGAAGCAGGACACAGAAAGTCGTCTCAAAGGCAAAAAGGCCAAGAAGACCGGAAATGACTACCCTCCCGCGTGCTTCACTCTAAGTCAGGAGGAGATCGAGCAGTTTTTCACCTGCCTCCTAGGAGTAAAACTTCCTTACGGTTACGCGGGGAAGATAAGCAGATACCTAGACCTAGCGAAGCAGAAGTTCAGCGCGATGAAGTCTCACGACTGTCACGTGCTGATGACGCAGATACTTCCAGTTGCAATCCGTGGGATCATGGACGCGCACGTCCGTGAAACGCTATTTGGCCTATGCAACTTCTTCGACGTCATCTCTCGGAAGTCGATTGGCGTGAGGCAACTCAGAAGGCTACAGGAAGAGATCGTGGTGATACTATGCGAGCTTGAGATGTACTTCCCGCCCGCATTCTTCGACGTTATGGTGCATCTGCTGGTCCATATAGTGGAGGATATCATCCAACTCGGGCCGACGTTCCTACACAGCATGATGCCGTTCGAAAGGATGAATGGTGTCATCAAAGGATACGTTCGCAACATGTCACGTCCAGAGGGAAGCATAGCCAGGGGCTTTCTGACCGAAGAGTGCATCTCGTACTGCACGAATTATCTAGGCATCAAGAACCCCGTTGGTCTGCCCGTCAACAGGCACCTCGGCAGGCTCGCTGGATGGGGTCACCGTGAGGGTCGCCGCGAAATGCATGTCGACTTCGAGGGTCGACTCGCCGACTTTGAAAGAGCAAACCTAGTCGCGCTACAACACATAGACGTGGTCGATCCTTGGGTGGTAGAGCACAAAACCTTTATTAAGAAGACGTACAATGACCGAGGCCAACAGAGGACGGACGGAGATATACTTAAAGAGCACAACTCATGTTTCACGCGTTGGTTCAAGCAGAAGCTTCTGTCGTACCCTTTACAGGAGGATTCTTCCGCGGAAGAACAACTCATATTCGCCTTGTCACAGGGCGCCGAGCACAACCTGATGACCTATGAGGCGTACGATATCAACGGCTACACATTCTACACCGAGGCCAAGGACATGAAGAGCGATGGTTATCAGAACTCCGGGGTAACGATGGAATCCTACACCGGTAACGACAAGGACAGATACTACGGAAGGATCGAGGAGATCTGGGAGCTGAGCTACGCTGGAGAGAAGGTCCCGATGTTCCGTGTCAGATGGGCCAAGAGCGTCCTAAAAGAAGACCGGTATTTCACCACCATGGTTATACCCGAAGCCAAATCCAAGACCGCGGGCGCAAACGTCACCGCGAAAAATGAGCCATGGGTACTGGCTTCCCAAGTGGACCAATGCTTCTTCATTACCGACCCGTCAAAGACCAGTCGTGTTGTCGTGAGGAGAGGCAAAAGGAAGATCATCGGAATGGATGGAGTAGCCAATGAGCAAGACTTCGACAAGTACGGCGACCCGAGGATCGAACATGACGACGATGATGAAGTAGCAGCATACACCACAAGAAGAAGCAGGACCACCCTACCTAAAGGACGTCCGTTCCACAGAAGAACTCCATTTGCGAAAAAGAAGGGCAAGAAGATTGTTAACAGATAGCTAGCTAAGATCGATTGTATTTAAATCGTAGCCTTCATTTCTCGATTGTATTTCATGGGCACTTTTTAAACTATCATGAATATTTTTAAATTTCATGGACACTCGATCTCGATCCCCCTCCATCTCGATCGCTATCCTACCTCGCCAGATCCGGTCCCCCTCGCCGCCGAGCACCCCCCGGTCCACCGGCTGCCGCCGACCCCCCACACCCTTGACTCCCCTACTCAACCGCCGCCGCCGACCCCCCGCACCCCTCCCCTACTCAACCGCCGCCACCGACCCCCCTTTTAAAATTATTATTGTCTTATAAAAAAATTACTGTTATGATTTAAACAAGTTTGAACATATTTAAACACAAATAAGTATCAAACAGCATTTTAAATGCATAAAAAAAATTTGTGGAGCCTGGGAATCAAACCCAGGACCTCCTGGTGTGAGAATAGGCACCTGACCAGTCGAGCTAGTAGAGGGAAGTTGATGTGGATAAGGTCAGGTGGGAGATAACCTGTTGGCTCGAGCGGAAATAAAAAAACTACTAATGGCGCACCAGGTCGAGGTGCGCCATTAGCATGTATATACTTATGGCGCACCGAGGGGTGGTGCGCCATTAGTATTGTGCCCCCCTAATCTAACCCAGGATCCCCTCTCTCTCCCTCGCCCGAGCCCTCGCCCTCGATCCCCTCTCTCTCCCTCGCCCGAGCCCCTCGCCCTCGATCCCCTTCCCCTCTCCTCTCCCGACGCCGCCGCCCCTCCGCCCTCGATGCCGACGCCGCCGCCCCGCCGCCCTCGATGCCGAAGCCGCCGCCCCGCCGCCCTCGACGCCGCTGCCGCTCAACGGGACGCTCGCCTTCTGCGGCAACGCCCCTGGCGGCACCTGCTGCGACGCCGCCGACGACAAGGCCCTGCGGGACCGGCTCCAAGCCGCCAACGTCTCCGACCAAGCCTGCGCCGCCGTCCTCAAGTCCCTCCTCTGTGCGGTGAGTGCCCGCCATGTGCTCGACGCTTTGCTGTTGCTGTTAGTGCCCGCCATGTGCCCGCCGTGTGACCGGCTCCAAGTTTGCTCTGTAAAAAGAATATGGGAATGAACTTCTAGTGTTGGGGCTTGTGGCACCTAGAAAAGCTACAAAAGAGAAGCCTGTACTACTCAGGAAAAGGATAATCACAGCAATTAAACAGTTACTACTTGCATATGAGTCCATAGAAGCTTCACCAGGGAAAAATCCAGATTGCTAATTTTTACTTTGCTACTAGGATCACTGGTTGCCTTTGTTCATATCTGTAGGCCAAGATTTTCTTTAGATCCATTGGCGACTAGTGCAGCCAGTTTGGATACCCTCTGCTTGACTACACGACTCGGGCATAGAAATATTTTAGTCAGGACGGTGGTCAGACTCCTGTCTGGCAGTGCAGTTTCAGCTGGCAGCATGTGCATCTCATCTGGGTTCTGGAGTAGTTTATTTGCCAAGACATGCCCTGCACATTGGTAATTTAACAAAGATCTCTGCATGTTGTGCTTGCTGTGAAGCCAATGACAAAAATCTGAATTTGGTTCAAACGTAGGGTTATAATTAAACAGAGAAGCCAAATGATTCCAAGGGCCAATGCGATAACTCAGTTCCCTGTTCTGTCCATCTAGTGTGCGCTTCAGTTGTCCATCTTGAGCTAAAATTAGGTATTGAGAGGAGCATTTTGTTGCCCTCTGTGATTAAAATCAAAATAGCAGTACACATGTCTTCCATGTTTTGTCACCTGTTACATACACACATCCAGTTCACCACATGACAGCACACATGTATTCCATCTACTGTCAATGAAACAAATGCTATGGGGGTGGGCTATTCTCACATCTCTGTTAGTCCCGCCCTTCTTATTTTGATCATGCTAGTTATGCCAAATAGTTTTTCATCAGATCGATGTAGATGTATGGAAGCAATATTTTTAAGGCAGAGGCAGATAGATTTGGGGTCTTGCTCAAAACACAAGGGTTTGTGTGTGCCATATCGTTTTCCTGTGTTACTTTTTGTTAGTCACATGCTAAATAGGCAAAGCTTGATTAGGACTGGGAGGGGTTGTTCAACAGGAGCTATACTGCCTGCCTTAGCTCATTTTGGAGCATGGCCCACCAACACACACTACACCATTGTCTTCGCAGATCTCAGCATATATTCATTATTTAGTAATAAGCTGAATACTGATTAATTAGTTATCAACCAATACCATCTTTTAGATATTTTTTTATGTGATGAATCACTGTAACTCATACTTGGAAATATATCTTTGGGAGCCATCATATTTGCTTGTTGCACCATATATTGGTTGCTGAAACAGAGCATCTCCTCCTCTGCTTTTGCTAGACTGCAAGCTACATATATATGGTATGTTTCATCAAGTAACGTTCGCATATGCGCTTCAGTTGTTCTTGAGTGAAGCTTTGCTTTGGCTGGAGATGATATATAATGCTGTGATACCCCTTTCTCCCAAAATGATTGCCTTGTCCACCTGGGATAATGATTTTGCAGGTACCCCGAGAGGCCCTTGAGTTTGCCGGAATGTCCATTAACTTCCGTTCCGGCAAATTCGGGTACTCCATATGTCCTATTTTCAGCAAAGGTCATGCTGAAATTTTTTGTGAATTTTAGCATGACTTTGCTAAAAATAGGACATATGGGGTACTTGTGACTAATGCATGGGCCGGGCTATCTTAGTAGTTAATTAAGTAGGATCAAGTGCCCCGGGGTACTTGTGACTAATGCATGGCTTTTAGGGTACCTCGGCGTCGAAAAACCCTCAATGATAAAAGCTTAGATTTTAGGATGCCTCGGTGTCGACAAACCCTAAATGATGAGACCATGATCTTGTTCCTTGACAATAACCAACTTTTTGACCAAACTTTGTTTCTATTTAGAGAGAAACATGGCCCACAACAATGAGGCCGGGGGTTCGGGCGGCAAGGCATTCTGGGAGTTGTCCCAGGAGATGGAGGAACAACCTCACTTGTATGAGGACACCGCCTTCCCCACCAATCCTGAGACCACTAATGGTGCCGCCGAGGATGACCCCACTGATGCCACCACTGATGGTGCCGCCGAGGATGCCACCACTGATGATGGCGGCGCACGCACAGATGGCAGCCAGAAGAGGCAACGGAAGGACCGGCGCCCGACCGTGCTCCGCACCCTCAAGGAGGAAGTTACTGAAGTGGACTCCGATGGGAATCCAACGGCGCCCGCACAAATAGTCAAGGGGTACTCGCTTCAGCTCGGGTGCATTCTCTGGAGCACCGTCTCGATCAACACCGAGAACCTGAGGCATCCTGACCGAGGGAATTTGCGCAACCTCCTCTTCACGAAGCTGCACGAACGATACAAGTTCCCCGCTGAATTTGAAAACACAAGCCTCAAAGGGAATAAAGTGAACAATGATGCCCTCACGAAGATGAGCAAGGCCTTGTCTACTTGGAAAAGCAATGTGAAGAGAATGATCAAGAAAGGTGAGAGTTATGAGAAGATCAAGGAGAAAAATCCTTCGATCACCGAAGATGACTACAACGACTTCAAGATCAATTGCTCGAGCACCGCACACTCCCAATCAAGTCAGTGGGGGAAAGAAATGCGGGAGCTGAACTTAGGGGAACACACACTCGGTCCCGGCGGTTATAGAGTGGCGGAGCCTATATGGGACAAGGAGGAGGCGGACCGTGCCGAGCAAGGCCTATCGCCCCTCTTCGATAAATACGGTGACAAGCAGACCAGGAACTATGTCAGGGCCCGGTACAAGAAGGACCCGAAAACAAAGGAGCTTACCATGGATCCGAAGACCAGGGCGCTTGAGCTTGTTCTGGTAAGGAATACACCCCCACGTAATTAGCTCCATATGGTTGCATTCTAATTAATGAAGCCAAATTTCTAAATGGTTCACATTCCTTCCGCAGGCGACTGAAAGCAGTAGCGCGGGGTCGACTAAGAGCAACCCTTGGGACACCACTCTAAATAGGGCGTTGAATGTAATGAAGAACAAGGATAAGCTCAGTAAGCCGACGTCAGCTGGTCGTGTGGCCGGCAAAGGCTTGTCGACAAAATGGGGGTCATACTATAACACTGGTGGACGAAAGGAGAAAAAGACCAGCTCGGAAAGCCAGGCGCGCGAGGTTCAAGAACTCAAGGCACAGGTGGCACGGATTCCGGAGATTGTCCAAGAGCAAGTGCAACAACAACTCGGAGCGACGATCACCGCCATTGTGCCTACCTTGATCCAGGGGTTGAGTGCGTGGATTGCGGGCGGCCAACAGGGGCCGCCCCCGATTCCTAGCTTCACGGCCAGCAACTCGCAGAACGCGATGGCGGGGCCATTGGTGTCTCCGACGCCGGCACGGGAGCTTAATGCACCCGGGTGTACGCCGGCCGGCACCTCTGCAGCAAGCGGCCCCTCCGTCAACTGCACGCCCGCCTTTGGTGGTGCCTCGACATTAGCCGAGCTCGACGCCATCATCACGGTAACTAATTAAGCCTCTCTCGGCCGAGGACTTCATCTCCTTGCCTTTGACTGGGCATCCCTGACGCCCTACATGTTTTCGCAGGGCGCCGCCGATGTTCCGTGCACTCTCCTGCACTTCGTGAACAATGAGTTGGTCGATGTCGCCAAGGGCAAAATCGTTCAACCGGGCAACCCCTTGTTCCACGGTACCCAAATGCCACCCAACTTGTTTAGGGTTCAACTGGTTCGGGTGCTGCCAGGCTGCGACGAGTTTTTACCTCCGATTCGACCCGTCGGGGCCGACGATGATGACGTGATGACCCTCAGCGCCTGCCTGAGCTGGCCCCTGCTTTGGCCGAAGAGCCAGATTCGTTTGGGGGAGGGGGACACCACCCCAAAGACAACACCGCCAGTCGTGTCGGCGCCAAGTCGGCCCCATGGCAAGACCGCCGCAACGGTGCCGGACATCCCTATGCCACTGGATCCAAACATGCATATGGCACAGGATCAGAACGACGACGACGATACATTTGCCAACGTCGATCGGTACTTTGCCGATCATGGGTACAAGGGCGACTTCATGGGGCCTCCTTCTCAAGAACCCAACCCAACAAAAGACGTGCGCGATCTAGCTGGTACTGCAGAGAAGCCAAGTTGCAACAGGCGTCGTCTGCCGTTCAGCTCTCAGGAGACGCCTCCAGCTGCCGACTTCACCGAGCCTCAGATAGGCGAGGTGCGAAATATTATCAGCCC
The DNA here is from genome assembly GCA_032464435.1 of Aegilops umbellulata. Lineage (NCBI taxonomy): Eukaryota > Viridiplantae > Streptophyta > Magnoliopsida > Poales > Poaceae > Aegilops > Aegilops umbellulata. The sequence continues at coordinate 508,013,482 of CP136059.1, forward strand.
CAACACACTCAAGAAGGCGGTCTGTGAGTAGAACTCGGTCCCATTACAGGAGAAGAAGAAGGCACGCAAAAGAAAGACTAACAAGGGTGCGGGCCAGCCGGCACCGAGTACGATCCGTGCTCAGGACGGGCCACCTTCACCTGAGGATTTAATGAGGAGGGTGCATGTGGCGGGTAGGCCGATGCTACCGAGAAATATGCTCGATGTTGCAGCCTGTGCTATGCGGAGTCTGCATGACAGTGTTCTTTCTTTGGAGAAGCGGCGTCTCAGAGAGAAGGATGTGTCATACCCGGTTTTCGTGGCCAAGGTGCCAGAGGGCAAGGGCTTTGTGGATAACTACATCGGGGGTACGATCGTCCTGCGGTTTGATGACATCCACGCTATGTTGAACCTTCATCCGCTGCACTACACCTTCGTTCGGCTATTTTCGCTGAGTATGGAGATGCAGATCATTCGCGACAAGACCCCGGACATCGTGATAGTCGACCCCTTCTACATGCGTGCCAAGATCTTGGGCAGCGCTGGGGATCGGCAAGTCGCGAGTTCTTACCTCGAAAGCGTCATTCTGGCAAACCCAGATAAGGATAACTTCCTCGTGCCTTACTTTCCCGAGTAAGTCCTCCCCTCAACCGCCCCGTAACATACGAATTCTTAGATTTCGATCGTTTTTCTTTTAACATTCCGTGTTTTCTGCAGTGACACACATTGCACGCTCATCCTCCTAAGCCCCAAATATTCCATGGCCACGTATTTCGAACCGGACCGTCAGTCGAACGTAGACTACACAAATGTCAAGAAGGTTCTTGATGATGTTCTCCCCGGCTACGCCCAATCTGGAGGCACCTTCAACAAGCCTATTTGTAAGTACGGCAAGCACGTGTTCTCCCACAATACGACGTTCTGCTGCGTCAAGCAGCCGCCTGGCGGTCAGAAGGGTGCCTACTACGCCATCCATCACATGCGGGCGATCGTACGGGACCATCATCAACTTCTGCTACCGAGTAAACTCAAAGATTGGGCCGCGAGCGTGTCGGCAATCCAGGACGCGGACATCAGACAAGAATTCTTTCGCATCCAGTCGGAGTTTGCGGAAATCATCCATCAAGATGTCCTTCGTACCTCGGGGCAGTTCTACCTCAGAAATCAACCGTCCAACAGTGAGATAGACGGAATGCTACAAATGCAGGCTGACAACGCCCGTAATTTCATGACTCCCACGATAGACGGCGGCTTCATCCACGCTCCGGTCCCTTGAGTCGAGTCGAAAGCAGTGATTATGTGTCTAGTTCTGAAACATCGATTGGCTCATGTTGTAATTAAATTTTAATGAACTTGTAGTATGTCTCTTTGGTTTCGAGAGTCGTTCAACTTAGATATAATTGATGCTATTAATGTCTTGCTTTTCTCTTCCGATCGTTCTGTTGCATACTTATATATTGCTTATGTATTGTCTGTGAATTGGTACTAACGTTTCGTTTCGCTAGTGCATAGCGATGTCGTCGTATGTCGTGTACAAGGGTAAGGTTCCCGGAGTCTACGACGACTGGGAGGAGTGTCGGAGACAGGTTCACCGATTCAGTGGAAACAGTTACAAAGGGTACACCACTAGGGCCGAGGCCGAATCTAGATACGCCCGCTATCTAGCACGAGAGGGGAGGGAGCGTTGGAGGAACCGGATGAAGACGAGTTTCATCGTGATGATGCTCATCGTGATGACCGCAGCTCTCTTCTATGTGATGGTAGTTTAGATGATCGATATCGACTTGTAATGTGAAGACAAACTCGCTACTCGCGGTCTCGAGACTTGTAATATAATGTTCTATCTTTGTTCGGTCTTTTCAATTCGGAGACTAATGTGATGAATTGTATTTGGAGACTAATATGATGAAATGTATTCAGAGACTAATCTTCTATTGTATTCGATGAATCTGTTGTTGATGTGTGCTGTTTATATTTTATCCAATTATACATTTTGTAACCTATGCAAAAAAACAGAAAACTAAAAAATAAAAAAACCTAATATTCATACTAATGGCGCATCACATAACAGTGCGCCATTAGTATTCCAGAGGATACTAATGGCGCATCATTAAGCAGTGCGCCATTAGTATGCCGAGGTTACTAATGGCGCATCACCCTGTGGTGCGCCATTAGTATACCAAAGCACCTGGCTATACATGGCCCTGGGAGGCATACTAATGGCGCACCATGTCCTATACTAATGGCGCACCTGTGGTGCGCCATTAGTATACCAGATACTAATGGCGCACCAGTGGTGCGCCATTAGTAAGTATTACTAATGGCGTGCTACTAATGGCGCACCACTAATGCGCCATTAATGGCCAAATTAGGTGCGCCATTAGTAGCCCTTTTTCTAGTAGTGTAGGCAGACAGTGCCATTTCCATCCATGCTGAGAGTGGTTCCTTCATCCATGGGCGGCAACTCATCACCCGTTTGCACCAAGGTCTGAGAGTCCATGCGCAGCATACTTTCCTGATGGTCCGTCGCAGTCGCCATACTTGCTTTCTGCCTTGTGACTCTATCAAGGGCAGGTTCATCAGGTTCCAGGATCCTCTTTTTTTGTCCTGGAGCTGGGGCCATCACCCTTCCTGGAGGCATTGCAGGAGATGTTTCTGAGCTCTTGTGCTTCTTGCTGACTGTCTTCTTAACACCAGGCCTCTTCTTCCTAGATTCCTTCAGTGCCTCGTATAAACAGCGCGAAAAAAAGCATTAGATCACAAGAGAAATATGTGAGCACAAGGAATAACATAGAATAACAGAACCCCAACCCTCCAAGCAAGACAGAGTTTGCACCTTAACAATCTTGTTGACTACAACATCATCCACTTCCTCTCCATCAATAACTTCATCCTCCTTAGGATTGTACTCTGGGTCATCATTGATAACTCCACTACCCTCTTGAACCTCATCACTTCTACCTTCTTGTACACCATTTGTTTTCCTAATCATCGACGCTATTGCACCAATGCCAAGGGACTGGAACATCCGATTGTTCCTCATGATATTTCTAGCCCTAACCTTCTCATACTCGGTGAGAGGCTCTTCTTTGCATGATAAAGGAAACATAACTATTAGGTGAATGTTTGGAATGCATGGACAGGCAGCCAAACATATCTTATGAAATTTTATTATCATTTAATCCTAGTTATTCAGGTAAGGAAGACTAACAGCACACAGGCACAATTAAGCCAGCTTATTCAGATTGCAGCAATACATTTCACTTAGCATATTAAGACACGAATTTTATGAAACTGACCACAAGGAGCAAGTTGCATACCAACGGTTGGCCTCATGCTTGACCTTGTCCTCCTTGCCATGGATGATCTTGAGGTGGTGCTTGCAAAATAGAATAAACAACAATCAGATACAACAGGGATAAAGTAAAATGATGCACTTGTATCAATAAAGGAAAACATCTGGACCATCATGCACATACATGTAATACATGTGAAACAAACCTGATGGATCAACAATACAGTGATCTAGTGTTATTAATTAAGCAAACATGTAAGTGCACTAAACAAGCATGCATGTACACTAGTAGCAAGTAAGCAAAGTGCATAAGTGCTACTAATACAAGCAAGCAAGCAAGCAAAGTGCTACTGATAGAAACAAGCAAGCAATGAAGGAAATTGAAGAGAAGCAAGCAAGTACTATTGATACAAACCCTAATTAATAAGCAAGCAAGTAGCTTCTTCTCCAAGTTATACTAATACTAGCAAGTACTGCTGATGGAAACCCTAATTAAGCTCGCAGGAATGGCAATGTCTCGTGCTAGTATTAGTATAGCTCACAGTAATGGCAGATGGACTTAATCATTTAGTAATGAACACCATGAATTAACTAGACCAACCCAGAGAGCATATATCACACCTACATGAACTACTCTAGTAGTACAGTGAGCAGAAAGCTTTCTATATGTAAACCAAAGCATGGCAGGAGCTCACAAGATAGAAACCAAACATGAATGGGAACCTACAAACCCTAGATAGCATGGGAACAACAACTACAGAGCTTTAGATTTAGTGGCGACCATAATCAAGAACAAATAACAGAGTGCCACAGCAAGCAAAACAAATCGAACACCCAAAAAGAATAACATCCTTGTTCTAGCAAATACAAAACAGGGAGAAGGCTTCAAAGGAAGATTTCTCAAAGAACATGTAGCCATTTCTACGAAGATGCAAATGGATATCAATACTTCACACAATGGCACAACAATTACAGCACAATAGCTTACTCCAGGTTCTTATTTAACTCAAGAGGTGGCACTAAACTAGCCAAGTAAATTTAAAAGGAATATGCAATATAATCCAAAACTTTAGTACCTGCTAGTTCTAAAGAGAAAACTACTACATCATGTTAACTATTAGTATGGCTACAAACGACCTCTTACAGACATCAACTTCAATGTCATCAAGCAAGCAAATCGCTATGACTACAGATTAACAAAGCATAACAAGGATTAACAAAGCAAATGGCTCTGAAGTAATACACTCTGACAAGTAAAGATTAACAAACCATAACAAGGATTGGCAGCAGAGGGAGATGGAGATGGACAAAAACCTGCTTTTGTGGTAGCCGTGCTTGAGCTCCTCCTCCTGATGCTGCTCAATGACCTGCATGACAAACAAGGCCATGGATGAGCTGCCACAGGGCATCCACATGACAACACAAAACATCAAGCAACGACATTGACAGGGATGCAAAATCAAAATAGAGCATACAAAATCTAGATTAAAGAACCACCTCCCCACAAAACCCTAACCCCATGAATCCATCCCCATCTCAAAATCACATTACCAATGACATGAACTCTAACCCCATGAACAAGAAGGATATCATCCCATGAATCCCATCCCCATGAAGAAGAACCCTAACCACCAGGAGATCCTAACCCTAACCATCAGGATATCCTAACCCTAGAAGATGCACCATGAGATCCTAACCCTAGAATATGCACCATGAGATCCACCGAACCACCAGAAAATCCTAACCCTAACGAGGGGAGTACCTGTCGTCGTGTTGTAGATGATGCAGCGGTGGCTCCTGTCGCAGTCGTCGCTCGCGTCTACCCCGTTGTCGTCGTGTTGTCACCACCGTTGTCGTCGTCGTCGGGGAGCAGAGCGGGGCGGGGCAGAGCAGAGGAGGAGGGGCTAGGGTTGCGGGGTGGGGAGAGGGGAGGGGGGATTCGTCGGGGCTGGCAGGTGGGGAATGGAGGGGCGGAGCAGAGGACGGGCGGCGGGGCGGCACGGAGCATGGGAGGGAGTGGTCGTCGGCGGGGCGGCGGGGAGGGTTCGTCGGGGAGAGGGGAGGGGAATGGGGAAATTTGGGGATGGGAGGGGAGGGGAGGGGAGGGGATCCCGCGTGTTAGTGGGAGAGGGAGTGGTGGGACCCGCCTGGTAGTGGGAGAGGGAATGGAGGGAAATTTTGGTGGGGTGGGAGGGAAATTTTCACCAGTTTTTAGAGGTTTGGAGGCAGAAAAAAATAGGGTTTTTTTGTAAATTTTGTAGAAATCATGGTTAAAATCATACCGAGTAGCTCAAGAAAACATCCGTATTTCAAGTTTAGTATTTTTGCTAGTTGGTAGGCCACATTTGATGATGTGACGCGGAGGTCTCCCATATTTTTGATTTTTTTTTGAATTTATTACGGTGTTTTCAAAAACCGGCCGATTTCGTCGCGGCGACCGTCCGTGGCTAGGGTTTGAGCCATGCAAATCTGTTGTCGATTCTGTGATGGAATGCCTACCTGTGAAGCTAAAAAGCATTTTTAGTGAAAATAACGGGCAAGCTATGGAGGACCCGCAGTTCAAATTCCAGCCGGTTCCAGCTGAATCGGCCGAAGGTGGTCCGAATTGCCGGGAGTAGCTACGAGGGTCGGAAATGCATGCTTTTTGGCGACCGTCCGTAAAATAGGGTCTACTTTGAGATAGACATGGAATGGCGCCGTTTGGGGTGCCCCTCCTTGTAGCCGCTTCACGAAAAACGCATGTCTTTTGCATTCAAAAAATGAAAAACGGTTTTTTTGTTAAACAAGTTGGAACCTCGCTTTGGCAACATTGTTTGCCATCACAAGACGGAGGCATGCGCCCAATTTGGGCATATTATCAGAAACTATTCAACGGATGCGGCCATATCATTGCTAGTTTGGCTTGAAAGCCATGAATCTTCGTTCATGGTAGGTCGTTTTTTAGAACACTTTTTCAAGAAAACATCAGTATTGCAAGTTTAGTATTTTTGCTAGTTGGTAGGCCACATTTGATGATGTGACGCGGAGGTCTCCCATTTTTTTGATTTTTTTTGAATTTATTATGGTGTTTTCAAAAACCGGCCGATTTCGTCGCGGCGACCGTCCGTGGCTAGGGTTTGAGCCGTGCAAATCTGTTGTCGATTCTGTGATGGAATGCCTACCTGTGAAGCTAAAAAGCATTTTTAGTGAAAATAACGGGCAAGCTATGGAGGACCCGCAGTTCAAATTCCAGCCGGTTCCAGCTGAATCGGCCGAAGGTGGTCCGAATTGCCGGGAGTAGCTACGAGGGTCAGAAATGCATGCTTTTTGGCGACCGTCGGAAATGCATGTCTTTTGCATTCAAAAAATGAAAAACGGTTTTTGAATTTTTACGGTGTTTTCAAAAACCGGCGGATTTAGTCACGGCGGTCGTCCGTGGCTAGGGTTTGAGTCATGTTTTTAGCATTCAAAAAATGAAACTTATATTGTTTCATACATGAGCATGCACAAAAACCCATAATTTTATCTTTCATCCATTGTGCATCCATGAGCATGCACAATTACCAAACTGAATATTCATTGTTAAAAACATGACTTGTTTAGATGACACTGCCATACATCATCCATGAGCATGCACAAAATTAAACCTGACATACTTAACATTGACATGTTCATATTACACTAACATGCTTAAACCTAACATGTTGAACACCTTCTTAACATCTTCACTCCTCCTTCTTCTCCTTCATCAACCTGATGCGCTCAGAGTGGCGAATCCCAACGCGGATGTACTCCTCTACCACAATTGGCATGGTCCTATCGCCAAGCTGTGGGATTGCAGGCGCCGCCACCATCGCGAGGTCGTCGTCCGCCACCACCATCGCGAGGTCGTCATCCGCCACCACCATAGCAAGGTCGTCATCCGCCACCACCATCGCGAGGTCGTCATCCGCCACCACCATCGCGAGGTCGTCGTCAGCCACCACCATAGCATGTTTGTCGTCAGCCAGAATAGGATGTTCCTCATCATCCCCGCTCTGCTCCTCGTCGTCATCCCCGCTCTGCTCCTCGTCATCCCCGCTGCTGCTCCCATTGCCTGGCCAAATGCAACAAAGTGTGAACATGGTGTTGTCGTTGTGCAGGTAGAGGAAGCCAAAAGGACAGGAAGAAGAGAGGCAGAGAGCTTACTGGCATCGTCGTCATGTTGGTAGTACATGCGGCACATGGTGTTGTCGAACATCTTCACGGTGAACATGGCGTCGCCGTCGTAGCGGAAGACAAGGAAGTTTCCGAACTGTAGCTCATGGGCGTGGGCGAAATGCTCCCAGCCGGGCCCTAGGTACATGTGGCCTTCACCATCAAACACCACCAACACTTCCCACAGCCTGTGAAGCCCGTTGCCGGCCTCCCGCAGCTTCACTTTGTGGGGCTCACGGCCGGCGAGCATCTTCGCAAACTTGTCAGGCAGCCTCTGCAGCGAGGGTCAAGCAGTGGTTAATTGTGGCAATCAAGCACTAGACAGCAGAGTGATGATAAAGAAATGAGTGATGATAAATATACCTGCCTACTGCAAGATTTCTCAATTACGAACACGAAGAACTCGAAACCTTCCAAGCCAGCCATCTCACTTCTCTGAAAAGCAGCATTATAAATTAAACAACAGGACTGGACAGAAATAGGAAACAAGCACTTCAAAACAGTAGAAAGAATAATTACTAAATGTGTTTGCCAGGGCCTCAATTTGGAATACTACTATAAATGGCAATGGCCTCAATTTGCTCCTACTATAAACAAGCACATCAACATCAATAGCATAGTAAACTAACACAGCAACAACAACATCATCAGGTGACCACAACAGCATGTTCAACCACAGATCAACAGCAACAGAATTCAACAGCATGTTCTGGCAACAGTAACAGCATGTTCACCATAGAATTCAACAGCAACAGAGCATACTAAATCCACCAGCAACAACATAGTAATTGATGTCAGGTGACTACCAACAGCAACAACATAGTAATTAAACAGCAACTCAACCACACTAGATCCACCAACAGAGCATACTAAATCCACCAAGAACAATATGCCTAAATCCACCAATAGATACCTAGTATGCATAACAAATCCTAGATTCTCAAACCCCAGAGCAGAAGAGAAAGGAGAGAGGATATGAAGCGGATGGCTTACCGCGGCGGAGTCCGAGAAGAAGTGGTCGCCGGCGGCGTAGGGCAAGCCGCGCGGGAGGCGTCGGACCAGTAGAGGCGCCGGGGAGGCGTCGCCGTCACCCTAAAAAACATCCTAATCAAACCCTAATCCGGTGGCAAGAACCCTAATCTATCATAACAATAGATAGGAAGAGGAAGAGGAAGCGGATTCATACCCACGGCGACGGAGAGTCGTCGACGGAGGAGGAAGCTGGCGGCGACGGTGGGAGAGAAAGAAGCGGGTCGAGTGGATAGGAGGAGTGGAGAGGGGGAGTGGGGAAAAGAGTGGATAGGAGGAGGAGTGGGCCCAATTGTCAGCGAGTTGTTTGATATATTGAAAAGGGTGGGCATAGAGTACAAAACCAACAACCTCTCCCTAGCCCAGTGGTAGAAACCAAGTGAACTAAGCGCACGGTCGTGGGTTCGAGCCCCCGCGCGCGCATATTTTTTGGCCACGCGCAAATTTTTGGTAGCTTTGGTACAATAGCAAAATGGCCCACTTATCAGTGAGTGGGTCGAGTGGCCCACTTGTCAGTGAGGTGTGTGCTTGATACTTGACTAGTTTGATATAGTCAAAAGGGTTGGCATAGAGTACAAAACCAACAGCCTCTTCCTAGCCCAGTGGTAGAAACATAGAGAAACAAGCGTATGGTCGTGGGTTCGAGTCCCCGCTGGCGCATATCTTTTTGCTCACAATGAAATGGGTTTAGTTGAAGCAAAATTCAGTTAAAATAGCACAAAATTCAGTTGAAGCAAAACCAGACATCATCCACTTCAGTTCAAAAAAACTACTACATGATCACAAAAACTACATGATCACCAATATCTAAATGATCATTTTGCAATCTTTTGCATTACAAGACAACATTTTGACAACATTCTGAGCACAACTTCATTTTGCCATCAGCTCCATGCTATAAGACCACACCATCAGGATCACACCACTACAGCCATCAGGATCACACCACTACAGCCATCAGGATCTTCAAGCATTTTCTACCTGGAGATAATTGTAGTACATCAGGATCACCATGCATATGCACGAGAAGGAAAACTATAGATAGTTAAAAGGATCACCAAGGAGACCAAATTACCTTCATGTCCATTCGCTACTCATCGTCGTCGATACGAAAACAAGGAACTCTATGCCCACTCCTGTTTTCCTCATCATCACTACAATATTGCAGCATAGTATGATCATCCTCGCTTTCATGTCCATCCTCTACCACCTTTCTTATTTTCTTGATGCCTTCAACTGTTGCAGCACCAACGATCACACGTTCCCGGTCCCTTCGCACTCTGCTTTGCACCGGAACTTCCATAGAGTCATCATCAGCTTGCAACGGAACTTCCGTAGAGTCATCATCTTGGTATGTTAGTCCACCATCACCGGGGCCCTTTTCCATTTCAGTTTCAGTCACACTTCACAAGTGTCTGTGCTAAAAGTTTTGCACAACTCGCCATTTTCCGTGCAAAAGAGTGTCTGGCAGATAAAACACCATTGTTGCTTGTGTTGTTAGAATAAACTCTTGTACCAGCACCTTGCAGTGTTGATGCTTTTGAAGTGGCCATCATATTTGACAAAAGAGTCTCTCCTCTTCTTGCTACCAAGCTCAAACCAGTCACAGCGAAATAAGACAACCGAGCGATGGATGCCTCCACTAGAGTTGTACTACAACTCTACGATGCTTCTCAACTGACCATAGAAGTCAATGATCTCACCATCATGTGACCCCTCAGTGACGATTCCACTATTCTGTGTCTTCCTTTTTTCCTCGCGGTCAACGGTGTGGTACCGGACACCGTCAGCAATGCATGCTGAATACACTCTCACTCGCTTATTCGGTAAGCATGCCAAAGCAAATAGATCATCACTGACCTTCTTCTCCTCATGCAACTTTCCAATCTGCACAAATAAACAATGGTATTTAAAACATGGGTATTTAAAAATGGGTGAATAACACAGAAAACATAAAACATGTGGCTAAAGATCTCACATGATTCTTAAACCACTTAGCAAACACCTTGGCAACCCTTTTATCAACATTGATATTGCTTTCTTCCTGATTTAACTCTTCCTTGCATTTCCTGCAATGCCAACAAAACATGTGAATTAAAACATTAGGCTGGTGCCAACCCAAGCAAAAAATATATATATAATGAGTGCACAACATATAACGTACTCGATATATGGTAGAACCTCGGCGCAATTGCTGAGCACAAACAAAACCATCTTGTCATACTCATCACCAGCCTCCAAGTATTGTGAGGCTCCAAGAAAGTTCACACCATGGTTGAAAACAGAGACATCACCACTTTGCGAATCAGACCGCTCTCTATTTCTGCCCGGCCGGTTCCATCTTGTTTCCACATCACCAAAGTATCTAGAGCAAAAAGTCAAGCACTCATCAACGACATATGCTTCAGCAATAGAACCTTCAGGTCTTGCCGTGTTTCGCACATAAGCTTACAAGTAAGCAGCCTTCTTTCGATTGGGTACATCCAACCGTATTGCACAGGGCCTCTAAGCATTGCCTCTTTGGGTAAGTGCACCGCCAAATGGACCATCACGGTGAAGAAAGCTGGAGGGAAAATCTTCTCGAGCTTGCAAAGAATAATTGGGATTTCTTTTTCAAGTCTTTCCAGGACAGTTAACTTGAGGGTTTTGCAGCACAGTTCTCTAAAGAAATTTCCCAGCTCAGCAACCGCTTCATATATATCCTTGTGCATGATTCCTCGGAGGCCCGCCGGTAAAATCCTTTGGAGGAGGATGTGACAATCATGGGTTTTCAGTACTGAAAGCTTGAATCCATCAGAAGTAACACACTTTGCTAGGTTAGCAGCATAACCATCTGGAAATTTCACCGCTCTTAGGAATTCACAGAATGCAAGCTTTTGTTCTTTATTCATTGTATACCATGCTCGTGGAATTTCAAATGAATCTTCATCTTCATTGTGTTGTAGATGCAAATCTTCTCTTATGCCCATGTCCTCCAAATCAAGCCTAGAACTAACCGTGTCCTTTGTCTTCCCTTCAATGTTCAGAAACGTCCCTAGCAGATTCTCGCATATGTTTTTCTCAATGTGCATTACATCGAGATTATGCCTTAATTTCAGATCAACCCAGTATGGCAGGTCCCACAAACAAGACCTCCGGTCCCAACATTGACCTTCCTCACGCTTTCTTTTCTTCGCCAGCTTTCCTGGTCTCACATCTTTCACCTTTTCAAGTTGCTGCTCCAGCTCTTCTTTAGTGAATTCAGCTGGCTTGTCACGGGTTTCATTCTCACCATTAAAATCTTTGCTTCTTCGCCAGCGATGGTTTCGGTGAAGAAAGTGGCGGTGCCCAATATAGCAGATCTTGCTCCTTATTCTCTTTGAGCAAGGGTCTTTGTCACAATGGACACAAGCCTGATAACCCGCTGTGATCCTCCTAGACAGAGTGTGCAGAGCCGGGAAATCATGGATGGACCATATGATCGCAGCACGAAGATTGAACTTTTCTTCCGGACTCAAGGCATCGTATGTAGGTACACCAGTCCAGAGCTGGAGCAGTTCTTCTACGAGGAGCTCCATAAAGACATCAAAATCCTTTCCTGGAGAATCTGGACCCGGGATAAGCAATGACATCATGAAGTTGAACTGATCCATGCATGCCCATGGTGGCAGGTTGTACGGCACCACAAAAACTGGCCACATGCTATAAGACGTGCTCATGTTCCCAAACGGATTAAACCCATCTGTGGCAATGCCAAGTTTTATGTTCCTTGGATCTGCAGCAAAATCTAAATGTATACGGTCAAACTCTTTCCATGCCTCTCCATCCGCTGGATGGCTCAGCTCATTGTCCATAGGTTGCCGCTTCAGCTTGTGCCACTGTACCTCACGCGAGGATTTCTTCGAGATGAACATCCGCTGCAGCCTTGGTATCAAGGGAAAGTGCCTCAGTACCTTCTCCGGTATTGACTTCTTCCCATCAGCATCTTTCCACCTAGATGCATTGCATTTTGGACAGTTGTCATGCTTTGCTAAATCCTTCCGAAACAAGACACAGTTATTTGGGCACACATGTATTGACACATAACCTAACCCCAGCCTGCGGATTACGCTCAATGCTTCATCATAAGATCTGGGAACACAACTATCAGGGAATTGCAAGCTCAAAAGACGGAGTATTGCGTTGAATGCGGCATTGCTAATCCGGTAGAAAGACTTGATGTGGAGTAACTTCACGGTGAAGGTAAATCTTGAAAATTTACCCCCTTCATGAGCTGCGCGCTTCGCCTCCTCTAACACCTCAGCAAACAACGATTTCTGTCCATCAGCACGATCTTCAGCATCGTACAAATCCTTCAGTAGGTCAGGAATCCTATCATCTTCATGCGCATCCTCTTCCTCCAAAACAGCATTATCTCGCAAAACCTTTTCCATGAAATCAATGCCAGCATCACCACCACCCATCATATGTGGGGCCTCTGTATCAGCTTCAAAATGTTGAGGTTGTCTGTCTAAAGGTTCTCCATGATATATCCATCTATCATATGTGCTGGACATCCCATTAAGAAGCAGATGATCTTCCACTATTCCTTGAGCCATTCTTTGACGGTTGAGGCATTCACAACATGGGCAAAGAATGTGAGCATCGTTGGCAAAATTTGCCCGAACAAATGCCATGAAATCATCAACTCCTTTCATATGTTCTTTCGAAAACTTTCTAACTCCTTTTCTAATCCAGCTTCTGTCCATCTGCCAAAGACAACAAATCGTTGCAACTTAGCAAATCAATTTCAGTGCATCAAAATTAATTAATGAAAATGGATGGAAGTAATGGAAGCTAAAATTCCGAAAAATTTTATATGCTAATTGCCTAACCACAAGGCCTGAAGAATTCTTAACAAACAAGCTTAACAATTCCTAACAGTACATCAAGAAAATTCATCTATGCATTATCAACCAAACAAGCAAGCTATCTCCTAACTACTAACAGTGCATCAACAAAATTCATCTATGCTGAAGAACATCTGACTGAAATCCATCTCCCACTGCTCGGGTGACGAGAGAGGAGAGGGGGGAAGAGGTGAGGGGTGCATACCGGGAGGTGTGCTTGCGGCGGCGGCGAGTCCCCCATGCTCGGCGAGCCCCCACCACCATCGGCTGGCCCCCGCCTCCACGCCCTGCCTCGCCTCTGCCCCCTGCCGGCCCCGCCCCCGCCTCCGCCCCCTGCTGGTTGCTTCCGCCGCGAGGCCGTGGGCGAGGTCACCTGCGGCGAGGCCGTGGGCGAGGTCACCTGGTTGCTTCCGCCGCCGCCCGCCGCCACCTGGTCGGAAGACCTAGAAAAACGCTAAGTGTTGCTCTATTTGATGCCACCAGCCGCCATCTGGTCGGAAGGTCCCACTTGTCACTGATATGTGAGAGCCGTGGTTTCATATACTATATGGAAAACTACCCACACATTGGCAACAATCTCTCTCTAGCCCAGCGGTAACGAACGAGTGAACCCAGCGCCAGGTCGTGGGTTCGAGTCCCCGCTAGCGCATATTTTTTAGGGAGTTAAACGCTCGCTCACCCACCTGTCAAATGGGTCCCGCCTGTCAGTGTTGCAAATCGTTGCTCTGTTCGATGCCACCTGGATAGAAGGTCCCACTTGTCAACGATACGAGAGAGCCGTAGTTCTATATAATGTATAGATAAACTCCCAGATGTGAGCAACTGTCCCTCCCTAGCCCAGCGGTAGCATGCGAGCAAACCAAGCGCGAGGTCGTGGGTTCGAGTCCCGCCCGGTGCATCTTTTTTGGGCGAATCAAGCGCTCGGCCCCACCTGTCAAATGGGTCCACCCTGTCAGTGTGTGCCCCGTCTGTCTGTTGAATATTAAAACTCAAGCAAAAATGACACCTAGACAGTGACACATAATCGAGGTTGCTGAGGTGGCTGCCTAATCATCCTAATTCATTCAAACTCAAGTGTACTGACCATTTTATATTGGTCGTTATCAGCTAGGCATGAGGCAGTGGACAGTGCTACTAGCTTTACGACCATTTCCTCTAATGAAATTATGACCTTTCTGACCAAAATGGTCGTTGTGGTGTAGGGTTTAGAGCCCCCCAGACAACTTTTGACCAATTGGTCTAAAATGGTCATAAATTTATGACCAATTCTTCCAGGGTCACTGACAGAAGGTCATAAGTTGACATATTTCTTGTAGTGTTCAGGAGCTCCAACTCCTTAGCGATGCACTATATCTCATGAGCCTGGTCCAGAACAGTATGGTTATCAATCATCCTGTAATCATGGATTTGCTCCATCTCATACAGCTCGCCAGCATCAGTTGCGCCAAATTTAGCTTCGAACGCATCCCATAAGTTTTTGGTGACCCGCATATGAAGATATGCGTCAACCAACTTGTCTCCGGTTACACTATGAAGGACTCTCACAAAGACAGTGGTGGTTTCCCTAAATGCCTTTTCCTTTTCTGGATCAATCGTTCCACTAGGAATCACAACACTGACCCAGAACACGTTCATAGCTGTGAGCCGCAAGGTGGTCTTCGTCTGCCAATGCTTAAAATACGTTCCAGTAAATTTTTCTGGTTTTAGTGTAGCGGCAAAGCCTTAAATCGAAAAGTTCCTAAAATGAGGTTTCTGGATTGTTGGAAATATTAGCACATTTTTATTAGTCTAATCCACAAGAAAATAATAATCATTGCAATCACAGCATGCAACTCATACCGATACCTAAGCATGTGAATACGTACAACACATAGAACCGGAATATTTATGCACACATTATATACGAATAGCACATGAACGAGCAAGTAGGGGATGAACAAAGCATACCCTTCGGTTGGCCAGGCCAACGCGGCAGCAGCAACAACCTCGGCATCGTCCGTGGCCTTCTTCTTGGTGGCTTCATCGTCGTTCGCCATGGAGTTGATGCAGGTGAAGTAGTCGAAGCAGAGGAGGACGGAGATGCAGACAGATCAAGAGCAGTCGCGCCAAGACGCTCACCAAAAACCTTATCGCCCTTCTTCCGGGCAGGATCTGGAAGGGCGGGGTTCCAGAGGCACCTGCTCTCTCAACCAACCGTGCACGCGGTCATCGGGATGGGATCACTGGAGGCAGCACAATGAGAGGAATAGTAGTAGATGACTAGGGTTGCGCGAGGAGGGAGTGTGTGTGTGTCAGCTGCACTGTCCAACTCGTCCATTATATAGGCTGACGGGTAAATGGGCTTGGGCTTAGGCCCATGATCGAGTCCGCGAACAACCCATGGTTCAACGTCTTCGACAATGGCACTTCTGTTAGCAACTCGTTAATTAATTTAAATTAATTAACCATTCCTGACCGGCAAAAATAAGAGCATATGTGTGAGCTCGGCTTAGCTCACTCCCCAAACCCGCGACGTGCTCGCGTCGAGGCGAGGCATGGCGAGGCGGAGGAGGAGCGCGCGTGTACAACTCCTCTTCCCAAGCTCTCAATGGCATGTGGTAGAGCAACCCTTATAAAGGTTCTCACTCTTACTTTATTAGTAGTATGGTACTAAACTTCTCACCACTTGCCATGCATCTATATGAGTCTTAGAGATTAACCAGAAATTATAGTCTTATATGGGACAAAGCCCATCTATAATTCAAGACCGTCTACACCGTGAAGGTAGAGTCATGGACAACCAAGGGCCAAATTAAGACACCTGCTAGGCTATTAAACGCATGCATAAAGAAGGCTATAGGGTTTCCCTTCGTCCCTCCATTGGTGGAGTAGCCGACAGGAGGAAGGAAGCCCTGAAGACACCGAAATTCGTTGTGTTTGCTAGAGGGAGTTGTCTGTTGCATCAACCGTGGGCGATGGAGTGACTACATGCCCACAAGAAGCATGTCATGATAAAATGGCGCACTCAGAGAGTAAGTGAGGCATCTCAAATGTGTGTCATCATAACAACTTCAAATGTTCGGATCAGACACTTGTTGCCCTCCAACACGGATCACCAAATCTTGTCTGAAATCCATCAGCATGGCTCCAAATCATGTGTGTGGGGGGGGGGGGGGGGGCTCTGCGGGAGTTCGGTCATCCGCTTCGTTGAACTTTTAGACACCTCGGACATACCCCAAAAACCTTCTTTGGGCCCTCGATAGGTCCAAGACCATGAAGGAAGATGGAGCCCCCCCCCCCCCCCCCCGCCAACTGAACGAGCAACTCCTCCAGTCGGACTGAAGAGTCCCAACACGAGTTCCGCCTCCAAGCAAACAAGAGGCGGCGCAAGGCGGAGGCAGCGGCCAAGCATGACGCGTCGGTCAGGAAGGAATGTCGCCACGCCTGGTGCGGCTTCCTCCA
This sequence comes from Aegilops umbellulata, assembly GCA_032464435.1. Lineage (NCBI taxonomy): Eukaryota > Viridiplantae > Streptophyta > Magnoliopsida > Poales > Poaceae > Aegilops > Aegilops umbellulata. Next base: position 508,030,270 of record CP136059.1, read on the forward strand.
CTAGCGCAACGACAACGGCTTGGACGGTGGTGACTACGACGATGGCAGTGCCGGTGCCCTCAGAGGCCATGTGTACAAGGTCATGATCCGATACTTAGCGTAGGCTTTAGTTTAGTCTACGTAAATTTCAAGTGGTTTGGCTTGAACTTGTTAAATTTTATCATACATACATGCATATAATATATCATACTCACTAAATTTCGGTTGACATTCCTGTTTGATCCGTTTGAAATGAAAGGACATTTGAGGAACACGATTGGACGACATCCGCTGCAACCTTATGTTTGTGGACACGTCGGGACGTGTCGATGGGCATTTGACGAGGTCATGATCTGCGTTGGAGATGCACTGATGGTTAAGCTCGTCGGGCTCGGGCACACGAGATGGCGAAGTACAATTGTCAGTCATCAGCGTCTGCCACGAAGATAAAGACGCCATAAAAGAACGGAGTGGCGATCAAGGAGACAGAGTGCAAGGGGGCAGTTTGGTGTCCGAAGGCTGGAGCTCTCGTGCGGACCAGCCGAGCCAGACCCAATTAACGAACATTATTGTGACACCGTGGCACTTAATTATAACTGCAAAGCTAAGGTAAAAATGTACAGTACCTCTCAAAATCATTTTCCTTTTTGAGATTTTGGTGGTCAAATGGGCTGGGATAATGATTGGGAGGTCATGAGGTTTGGACTTATTACCCCGGAGGGGAACTTTTGGTCTATGGGAACATATACACCGTATATGGAAAAAAACTTAGTAATTTAATAAAAAGTCAAAAAATTCTGAAAATATTTTTAAAATAAACTTTACCTTATTGTACTTGTGAGAAAATTTTCACCGACAGATAATCCCCGTTTGACTTCTTTTTAAAAAGACAAAATTTTGGTCAAAATAGTGTGAATAGTGACCTATAATAGCAAATAAATTTTGTCTTTTTCGCTGTAAAGTCAACGTTGGTTTTTTTCGTGGAAATTTATATATACTAGTGCAAAAGTAAGTTAAGTTTATTCTAAAAAAACTTCTGAACTATTTTAACTTTTTGTTTAATTATTAAACAAAATGTCATGTAGGCTGTATATACAACCAGGAACCAAAGTGTATTTCCCTTATTACCCCCTCCTTCTTTGGAAGTCTTTCCTTTCCATTTAGGTTGGCCGGTGTCACGTGCTAGCTAGGAGCCGGACAAGAACAGGAGCATATGCTTGAACCTTGAATGCTCAAATGGCCCTGACCTGGGTTTGCTAACATGGGTTTGGAAAGATTGGCAAAGACCAAAGTCTGACGGGTGAGGATGAATTTGAAGTGAGCAGCAACAGGGCTAGATGATGTTTACTACTCTCTCCGTCTCATAATATAATTGTGTTTTTTACACTAAGGACCGAGGTAGTGGATGAAAAGAACTAGAATAAGAAGAGTGATGTTTTTTTACCAAAAGAAACTAGGGTGTGGCGGCGTTTTGCACTCTGGCAGATGAAGACGAGCTAGTGCTGGGTTTATGCGGGGAAAACAAGAGACCGCTGAACTGATGAACAGAGTATATGTACTGTGCTAGCAAAGCAGAGAGTTCGTATCAAAGCCGCAATTAATGCTTTACCAAAAAAATGCGGCAGTAAAAAAAGGATGTAAAGTACTCCTTCTGCGGGCTGCAACCAAGTCAAGAAAAGTGGTTGAAGATTCAAGATTGTGCAGCAGTCCCATTTCTCGCCGGCTGCAAGCCTGCAACCAAGATTGGAGCTTCTTCTTCAGAACTGGCTTCTACGTACAATGAACCAGCAGACAGAGGAGCACAAGGAGAGAAATTCTTGAGGCAACATACACGTGATTAGGGTTTGACTGACAGTCATGTACGATGAATTGCGAAAGCATCGACAAACTGAAACTGTCAACACTGAATCTATCTGCTGTCTGTCTTGTTCAACTGTGATGGCGCACGTCAATTTCAGCTCAGATGAACTCAGTTGCCTAAAAAACGTGCTCTATCAGACTCCATTTCTCTAACTAGTTTTTGTGGTCACAGAAAACACCGCAATTCACAGCGGGCGAGCTCTATAGAGATCTTTATTTTTTTCAGCGGAAGTACTATTTCCACAGCTTAAAAGTATATATAAACATAGACATATGCTTGTAGTATAGACGTACAAAACCATGTGACACATGTGGTGAGAGATCCAAACTAGTATTTGAGAAAAGAAAAGTATACACGTACAAAATTTGATAAACACATATGTTCATATGTGATGTACACAAAAAGACATACATGGGTTAAATTGTGCTTTTTCTTTGTTGTATTTGGGCCAGATATTTGGCTTTTTTGTGGCATACAAATAATCAAATTACTTGATGAAATTTTATGCATACATCATACTTGAAGAACATACATATGTATTTATAGAATTTTTTTTGACATTGTTTAAACGTTTAGCCCGTCTTTTGCAATGCCGCACTCGATGCACCCATCCTATATCGCGGGAGCCAACCACCTGAACTTTCACCTAGCCTTTTCCTCCTTTGAGGTCCGGCCGACCTGTCACGGGAACGCCAAGTCACCCGGCCGAGCAGGGCCGGCCCAAGCGAGGGTGTCGGCCCAACCGCAGAGTCCAGGGGAAGGAATGGGTCCAATGAGTGTGTATTTTAAGGGTTGCGTGTGTGGAGTGGAGGGCATCGTTGGATCACTACTCTGTATCGGCGCCGTTGGGCGATCTCCTCTCCCCACCTCCAGGCTCTCTCCCTGATCCCCTTTCTTGCTGCCACAAACCCTAGCTCCAATTTGTACCTCTGATGATTGAGTGAATCAAATACAAGAGAGAGACCTAGATCCGTGTCATCTGGTATTCAGAGCCCTCGATCCCCACCCAATTTTCCTCTTCGCATCTCGATCTGGCGCCGAAAACCCGCAGCATCAAGGAGATCATGGCGGGGACGGATGTTCAGAAACAGCTGGAGGAAGCGGCGGCGGAGCGGAGCGGCATCGCCAAGGCCCTCCTCTCGATCCAGCAAACGCTGGATCGGATGGCTCCTGCGGTCGCAAAGATGGAGCCAGCGGTCGCGAAGATGGAGCCGACGCTCGTCGCCCTCGAGCCGGTCGTCCAGGACCTCACAGCCGGGCGGCCTACCGTGGATGCGGCGATGGGACAGCTTCAGGCAGACCTCGGCGACATTCGAGCGCAGCTGGAGAAGATCGTTGCGGGTGCTCCGTCCACCAGCAAGCCGGCCCCAGATCCGGTCCAGGCGGACGCGCCACTTCTCCAAATTGGGCAGAGTGATGACAGTCACGGGCAAATTGGCCGCCGCGGGGCTCTCCTTCCACGGGTTTCGGCTAGTGAGGGGCCGCTCCTCACTACGCCGGCCCCGGCCAATGGTACGTACCGGACCCCATTTCCCTCTGCACCTCTACCGCCTCCGCCGTCCTTGGATTTGGTGGGCAGTAGCACTAGTTTGGGTGGAAGTAGATCCAACAACAAACATATGGAGTGTCCAGAGTTTGATGGCGACAACCCCACCGGCTGGCGTCTCCGTTGTGGAGCTTATTTCCGTGTCTGCGGCATTGACCCGCAGGTGTGGGTGGACATTGCTGTTGTTCACTTCACCGGGGCAGCGGCCTTGTGGCTGGAGTGGTCACAGACTCACCTGAAAATCATAGGGTGGGATCCGTTTTGTGCCGCTGTGTTGGACAAATTCGGTCGTTCAGAGTTTCAGTTACTGCTGCGAAAATTTTCTAAACTGAAGCAAGCGGGTTCGGTGTTAGAATATGCCGGACAATTTAACATAGCAATGCATAGTTTGTTGGCGCATCATAGCTCTTGGGATCCTCTGTTTTTCACCACTCATTTTGTGGAAGGGCTCAGTCATGATATCAAAGTAGCTGTCATGTTACATTGACCTCCCGACTTGGAAACTGTTGTTTCTCTTGCTGCTTTACAGGAAGAGGTGGTGGAGATGGTTCGCCAAGAAAATGAAGGAATGGGGGCATACCGTGTCGGGGCCTCCAACACGCGCTCGATGTGTTCCTCGTCGAGGCCTCCTTCAGCGCTTGTCGTACCAACCACTTCCATGGTGGGGCGCGCGGCGAACTCCACGCCATCACCCACCGCTCTTGACACTCGTCAAGGCCTCGACATCGCCAAGTCACCAGTGGATGAGAAACTCAAGGCCCTGCGTAATTTCCGCAAGGCGCCCAGCTTATGTTTCACTTGTGGCGAGAGATGGAACCCAGGTCACACTTGTGCGGCTACCGTGCAACTTCATGTTGTAGAATAGCTTGTGGGCATGCTCTCCCCACCAACATCCCCAGAACCAGTTTCCGTCCAGAATGAGAGCTCGGAGGAGGATCTCTGCTTATTGTCTGCGGCAGCAATTGCTGGCACTGAAGCGCCCAAGGCTTTTCGGCTCACCGGCAACATTGGGGGCAAAGTTCTGTTGATGCTCATCGATTCGGGGAGCTCCCACAGCTTCATCAATACAGAGATTGCTCAAGCATGGCCAGCCGTTCGTCCTATGCAAGTGCCACTGAAAGTGAAGGTAGCGGATGGCGCCATTACCAATTGCACACTTGAGTTGCCTTGTTGTGAGTACTTGGTTCAGGGGGTCACATTCCATTCTGCTTTCAAACTTTTCCCCTTAGGATGCTATGATATAGTTCTTGGAATGGATTGGCTGGAGTCCAGAGGCATTATGACAGTTAACTGGTCTGAGAAGCAAATGTCATTCCAACACAATGGGCAAGTGGTTCATTTATCAGGGCAATCTCAGCAGACAGTGACATGCAACATGATTTCTCTGGCACAGCTCAACCTTTTGCAGTCTCGCACAGACATTGCTCACGTTCTCTTGCTATCAGCGAGCAAACCAGAAGTGGATCGGGCTCCAGTTCCTGCAGTTATTGAGGAGCTACTTCAAGAATTTCCGGAGTTGTTCAAAGAACCCAGCGGACTGCCGCCTCATCGAGAATTCGACCACATTATCGAGCTCATTCTTGGAGCCCAACCTGTCAACAGACGCCCATATCGGTACAGCCCAGCGCAAAAGGACGAAATTGAGCGGCAAGTGTCCGAGATGGTGCGACAAGGTATTATCCAGCTCAGTCGTAGCCCCTTTTCGTCCCCGGTGCTTTTGGTTCAGAAGAAAGACGGGGAATGGCGATTCTGCATCGATTATCGCTTTCTCAACGCTATCACCCTCAAGACTCGCTACCCCATTCCAATCATTGACGAGCTTTTGGATGAATTACACAGGGCCACGGTCTTCACCAGCCTGGATCTACGCTCCGTATATCATCAGATTCGTATGCGCCCTGGTGATGAAGCAAAAACAGTGTTTCAGACACACCATGGGCATTTCGAGTTCAAAGTGACGCCACAGGGGGTCACTGGCGGGCCTTTTACGTTCCAGTCTGCTATGCATATAGTTCTCAAGCCATTTGTGCGCAAGGGGGTTCTGGTGTACATTGACGACATTCTCGTCTTCAGTGCAACTCTGAAGGAGCATGTGTTGCTGCTGCGAGCGGTGTTCCAACGACTGGAGCAATATTCCCTCAAGGTTAAGCTGACCAAATGTGCCTTTGCACAACCACAACTCCGATACTTGGGCCATGTCATCAGTGCGGACGGCGTGCACACAGATCCGCGCAACATCGAGAAGGTGCAACAGTGGTCTTCACCATCGTCTGTTAAAGAGCTCCGTCAGTTCCTTGGTTTGGCAGGATACTATCGCAAATTTGTTCGCCACTATGGAGTGATTAGTCGTTGCCTTACAGAGCTACTGAAGAAAGGAGTGCCCTTCGTGTGGACAGCAGATCATGAGCGAGCATTCAGGTCTCTCAAGACGGCGCTGACCACATCCCCTGTGCTAGCGTTGCCTAACTTTGCCAAGCCGTTTGTGGTGGAAACGGATGCGTCCGACATTGGGATCGGCGCTGTTCTGATGCAACAACAACACCCAGTGGCCTTCCTCAACCAAGCCTTGGGTCCGTGACATCGAGCACTGTCCACATACGAGAAAGAGTGTCTCGCCATTCTAATGGCAGTAGACAGATGGCGACCGTATCTTCTTTTGTCAGAATTCACCATCCGCACGGATCATTGGAGCCTCACTTGTCTGGACGAACAGAAACTCACAACCCCATGGCAACATAAGGCGCTAACCAAACTGCTTGGGCTGCAATACAAGATCGAGTATCGACAAGGGGCTAACAATTTGGCAGCAGACGCTCTGTCACGACAACCACCTGTTCATGCAGTGGTAGCTGTGGTCTCGGTCTGCGTGCCCACTTGGCTAGAAGATGTCAAGCAGGGCTACAGGAAGGATCCTGATTGCTGCCGCATGCTAGCCTCACATGCTCGCGGAGTGCCATTGGCAGGGCCTTTTTCTGTCACCGATGAACTGCTTCGTTACAAAGGACGGGTCTGGCTGGGCAATGATGTGGATAGCCAGCAAAAGGTACTGCGTGAATTGCATGCAGGGGCAATTGGAGGACACTCTGGAGTGCAAGCAACCTACAGCCGGGTGATCAAACTCTTTGCTTGGCCCAAGCTCAAGAGCACAGTCAAGAAGTTTATCGCGAACTGTTCCATCTGTAAGCAAGCTAAACCCAAGCACGTTCGGTACCCCGGGCTACTTCAGCCTCTCCCCGTCCCTGAACAAGCTTGGGAGATGGTTACTCTGGATTTTGTTGAAGGACTGCCCACCTCCATGGGATACAACTCCATTCTGGTTGTCGTTGATAAGCTGACTCGGTATGCACATTTTATTCCACTTCGGCATCCCTTCACAACTCTCCAAGTGGCCAAGGCATACATGAATAGTGTGTTCAAGCTGCATGGACCTCCAGACAGGATGGTATCCGATCGCGATCGAGTTTTCACCAGCAAGGTATGGCAGGAACTGTGCAAGTTGACCCGTACCACTCTTAACATATCTTCAGCACGCCACCCTCAGACTGATGGTACTACCGAGCAAGTGAATCAATGCATGGAGCTTTATCTTCACTGTTTCATCCACAACTGTCCGCACAAGTGGGCAGATTGGCTGGCCCTGGCCGAATTCTGGTACAACATGTCATATCATTCGACGTTGAAAACCTCTCCATTCGAAGTTTTGTACGGTCAGAAACCACGTTTCTTTGGGATCACCAATGTGGCTGATGACACTATCAAGGATCTGGCTGCTTGGACCCGTGACAGAGCAGCAGTGATGGGCCTCCTAAAGCAACATCTTCATCGAGCGAATCAAGTTATGAAGAACAAGGCTGATATGCACCGTTCGGATCGCGTGTTTGCGGTCGGCGACTGGGTCTATCTGAAGCTTCAGCCCTATGCACAATCTTCTGTGGCGGCTCGAGCTAACCATAAGTTGGCTTTCAGGTACTTTGGCCCCTTTCAGGTCCTTGCTCGCGTGGGTGAAGTGGCGTACCAGCTGGCCCTTCCTGATCAAGCCAAGATACATCCGGTCATCCACGTTTCCCAACTGCGAGCTGGGCTGCCTCCTTCGACGACGGCACTTCCCGAGCTGCCAGTGCTGGATCAGGACCTCCTTCAGCTGCAAGTTCCTAAAGCCATTCTGGGGCGTCGGACGATAGCTCACGGAACACGCACGGTCGATCAAGTGTTCGTCAAGTGGTCAGGCTTTCCATCATCGCTCGCCTCCTGGGAAGATGAAATTCCTCTCAAGTCAAGATTTCCCAGAGCATTGGCTTGGGGACAAGCCAAAACTCAAGGAGAGGGGAATGTCACGGGAACGCCAAGTCACCCGACCCAGCAGGGCCGGCCCAAGCGAGGGTTTCGGCCCAACCGCAAAGTCCAGGGGAAGGAATGGGTCCAGTGAGTGTGTATTTTAGGGGTTGCGTGTGTGGAGTGGAGGGCATCGTTGGATCACTACTCTGTATCGGCGCCGTTGGGCGATCTCCTCTCCCCACCTCCAGGCTCTCTCCCTGATCCCCTTTCTTGCTGCCACAAACCCTAGCTCCAATTTGTACCTCTGATCTTATGATTGAGTGAATCAAATACAAGAGAGAGACCTAGATCCGTGTCACGACCCCCGCCCTGCGGCCTGCAACCATCGCACCACCGCCACCGCTAGCCGATCGCACCGCACCACCGTCGGCTGCAGACGCCTTCGCCGCTCGACGTTTAAAATATGTCTATATACATCTGTATGTGGTGACCATTTGAAATCTCTAGGAAGACAAATATTTAGGAACGGAAGAAGTAGTTGATTCCAGCATATAAAAACAGGAGGGAGTAGTTGATTCCAGCATATAAAAACAGGAGGGAGTAGTTGATTCCAGCATATAAAAACAGGGTTCGTCGACTGCGCGAGGGATTTCTTTACCATTCAACCAGCACAGTTTTTCGGGACTTGATCCATCAAGTCATAAAATTTGGATACTGGTGAAAGTATTTTTGCTATTCAGCTTGTTGGTAAGCCGAGCATCTCGATAACTAAACTAATCAGAAAAGCTCTGCCAGAATGGCCTATTAGCTCAGCTGGTTAGAGCGTCGTGCTAATAACGCGAAGGTCGCAGGTTCGAGACCTGCATGGGCCATAGATTCTTTTTTTCCTTCTTTTTTTCTCTGTTAAATTTGCAAAAAATATATATTTTTTGGCTTCGCCCGGGTTCGAACCGGAGACCTTCAGTGTGTTAGACTGACGTGATAACCAACTACACCACGAAACCTTTGTGCAGCAATTATCCACCAGTTCTTATATATACAAGAGGTTATTGCTTACTGTGGCGCCCGCTGGGTTGGGTAGACAAACCAGTGTCATGTCAGATTGAGATCCTACAACAAGAAAAAGCAACAAGTGTGATATTATAAACTTAAGAATTTCATCTACATTAAGCAATGGCTACTGGAATGGATTTTCGATGCTTCAGACTTCCACTCTATGGTGCTAACAGTTGCAGCAGTATGGCATACTTGGGAGGACAGGAACAATGTAAGAAATGGAGAGAACATTCCTTATCTTGTTCAAATGGTGGGGAAAATTAAAGCATATATTGACTTCATATTGGCGAACAATTTCAGATCGGCTGTCCCAACAGGAGTGAGAACCTGGCATCAATCCCAAAATGGTCTCCGCCGCCGGAAGGGCAGTTCTGATCAGTGTAGATGTTGCAATCTTCTCTGAATCAAAACGCATGGGCATTGGTGTTTTAATTTAGAATCACATGGGTCTGGTGCTAGTTGCTTGCAGAAGATACTTGGACCTAGTTGAAAATCCAGAACTGGGGAAAGCTATTGCAATGCGTCATGCGCTGTTATTTGCAGAGGAAGCTGGGTTCCAAAAGATTGTGGTGCCATCTGATTGTTTGACCTTGGTTACCAAAGTAAAGAGCAACATGGTTGATAGATCTCATATATGTGTTGTTGTGTTTGATATAAAAAATAGGGTCTCAAATTAACTTCTCATCCTGTAAGTTTACTCATGTATGTTGAGTATATATATTGTGTACGTGTATATGTGTGCGTAGGGCCCACCTCCTGTGTCCTTGTATAGTTGAGGTTGTGGCCCACCTCTGTACTTATATATACGTGCCTGCTGCATCGATCAATACATCGCGATTGCACAGTCCATAACTTGTCCTTCTACATGGTATCTATCGCAGCAAGATCCTAACCCTATCCGCTGCCGCCGCGCCCCCGCGCCGCCGCCGCCGCCGCCTCCCGCCGCCGTTCCCAGCCGCCGCCGCCGCCGCCATCCTCCCCTCGGCCGCCGCCGCCGCCCCTGGTAACCGCCGCCATCTCCCACCGCCCTGCTCGCCGCCGCCGACGCCTCCTGTTCCGAAGCCGCCGCCGCCGCCAAGCACTGCTTCCGCCTCCCAACCCGCGCCGCACCTTCTCCCTCCCCCGCGCCGCGCGCCTCCTCCCCTCTCTGCACCCCGCGCCGCCACCATGAGCTCCTCCTCCTCCACCGTCTCCAACCCGTTCGCCGGTCCCGACGTCACCCTCGTCCGCGACCTCAACATCCATGAGCGCGTCCCGGTCAAACTAGACCACACCACCGCCTCCTACTCCGCGTGGAAGCGGTACTTTTCGCTCGTGTTCCGTGAGTATCTTCTTCACGGCCACGTGGACGGCACCATGGACTCCGCGCTCATGATCAACGACGAGGAGTGGATGATCCTCGACGCCACCATCATCCGCTGGTTCTACCTCACCATCTCCAGCGACATCTTCCACACCGTGGTGAACGACGAGGACGACGCCTACGCGGTCTGGACCAAGCTCAACGGCCTCTTCACCGACAATCGGCTGCAGCGCAAGGTCCTCCTCTATGGTGAGTTTTACGGGTGCCAGCAACTTGACTCGTCCATCGATGATTTTTGCATGCGCCTCAAGAAGCTCGCCGATGAGCTCCGTGATCTGGGGGAGAAGATCGGTGACGAGCTCCTCATCAGCACCCTCTCCGGTGGCCTCAACGAGGACTTCGGGAACGCCGCCTCCAACCTCACCCTCATCCCGGAGCCCACCTTTGGCAAGGTGGTCGCGTACCTCAAGTTGGAGGAACGCCGGATGCGGGCGGCCCGGACGCGCGCGGCCCACACCGCCCTTGTTGCCGGCACCCGCGGGGGTTCGGCCCCGCCACCGCCCCGCTCGACGCCGCCCCAGCCGGCGGCCCCCGCCTTCCCGCCCGGCTTCCCGCCCGCCCCACCCGCCCCCTTCCCGCCGCCCCAGCCGGCGGCCAATGGAGGAGGCCGTCGCGGCGGTCGCCGGGGTGGCCGCAAGCAGGGCGGCGGTGGCGGCGGCGGTACTCCGGGAGGAGCACCTCGCCAGCAGCAGTCGGCCCCTCCGCCGGCGGCCCCGTGGTACGCCGGCCAGAACCCGTGGACCGGCATCGTCCACGCCTACTCCATGCTGGTTCCACGGGCTCCCTCTCCGGGTCTTCTCGCCACCCGGCCCCCGTCACACCAGGCGTACTACGCCGCGCCGCAGTCCTATGCGGCGCCCTACGGGCAGCCGCCGCTGTTGCCCTCGCCGTCTGCGTCGTCCCTCCCGCCGGCGCCGTGGGACCCGGCTCTCCTGGCGGCTCTTCACATCGCCCCTTTCCCGTCCAGCTACACCGGCGGCGGCGATTGGTACATGGACAGTGGCTCCACCGCTCATATGACAGCTTACCCCGGTAACCTCCACTCTGCCCACCCTGTCCACACCTCCAACTGCATCACCGTCGGCGACGGTTCTTCTCTTCCTATCACTCATATTGGACATACATATTTTCCGTCTAACTCCACTCCTATATCCATGTCTAATATTCTTGTTTCTCCTGATCTTATTAAAAACCTTGTTTCCGTTCGTTCTCTTACACGTGGAAATCCGGTCACTGTTGAATTTGACGCATGTGGTTTTTCTGTTAAGGACGCTCGCACGCGGATGGTGCTCCACCGATGTGACAGCCCCGACGAGCTCTACCCGGTTCACTCCGCCGCCTCCACCACTTCTGCCGCCCCTGTCGCCCTCGCCACCGGAGTGGACCTCTGGCACGCTCGCTTGGGTCATCCTAATCCTGCCACACTTCGCCACATTCTTCAGAGTTTTTCTTTCACGTGTAATAAGAACGAGGATCACTCGTGTCATGCATGCCGCCTCGGCAAACATGCCCGTCTTCCATTTAGGGCTTCTTCTTTTGTTGCATCGTACCCGTTTGAGTTGATTCATAGTGATGTTTGGACATCTCCTGTTGCCAGTAATACGGGCTTTCTTCACTATCTTGTCATTCTTGACGATTTTTCGCATTATGTGTGGACCTTTCCGTTGCGCCGCAAGTCGGACGCCATCTCCACTCTTGCCGGCTTCTACTCTTACGTTCGCACGCAGTTTGGTCGACCCATTCTCGCATTGCAGACTGACAACGGGAAGGAGTTCGACAACGCCGCTGTTCGTAGTCTTCTCACCACACATGGCACGATCTTTCGTCTCATTTGCCCGTACACCTCGCAGCAGAACGGTCGTGCTGAGCGCATCCTTCGCACTCTTAATGACTGCGTTCGGACTCTTCTCTTTCACGCCAATGTGCCCCCGCGCTTTTGGCCTGACGCTCTAGCCACCGCTTCCCTCCTCATCAACATCCGCCCCTGTCGTACTCGCGGGAACTTTACACCTCACCACCTCCTCTTCGGTGCACCCCCCTCTTATGACGGGCTTCGCATCTTCGGCTGCCTGTGCTATCCTAGCATCGCTGCCACTGCGCCTCATAAGCTCGCCCCCCCGCTTCGTCGCATGCATCTTTCTTGGCTATCCACCTAACACTAAGGGCTACCGCTGCTACGATCCAGTCTCTCACCGTGTTTTTTACCTCCCGACACGTTTACTTTGATGAGATGGTCTTCCCGTTTCAGCAGCAGGCACCCCTTGTCGTCTCGTCGTCACCGGTCACCGGCGGCCCCTCGACGACCTCGTCTGGTGGACGAGCACGCCTGGTTCGTGGACCGCCTCCGGGCTTTGGCGGTCCCCGAGCCCCACTACCGGCACCATCCCCGGCCGGCACTGACGATGCGCCGCGGGGTCAGGCCCCGCCCTCACCCGCCGCCCCCGACTCGGGCGCCGCGGGGTTGGGCGCCTCCTCCGCCGCAGGGACGGCCTCGTCGCAGGCCGCCACGCCCGCCGCCTCGCCGGCCACGACGCCCGCCGGCTCGCCGGCCGCCACGCCCGCCGCCTCGCCGGCCGCGACGCCAGCCGGCTCGCCGGCCACGACGCCCGCCGGCTCTCCGGCTGCCTCGCCGGCCGTCTCGCCGGTCGCCTCGCCGGCCCCGGTGGCCCCGTCCGGCCCTGTCACCCGTGCCCGCGCCGGCGTTCACTGCCCAAGTCTCCGGTACTCGCGGGACGAGTACGTCCTCGCCGCCTCTGCCATGGAGCCGTCACCCATTCTTGCGTCCACCCGCGCCGCCCTCCGTGATCCTCACTGGCTTGCGGCGATGCAGGAAGAGTTCGACGCTCTTCAGCGGAACCGCACCTGGACCCTGGTTCCCCGGCCTCCCCGCGCCAACGTCATCACCGGCAAGTGGGTCTTTCGCCATAAGACCCGCTCAGACGGTTCACTTGAGCGCTACAAGGCTCGCTGGGTGGTCCGCGGTTTCCGCCAGCGTGCTGGAGTTGATTTCACGGAGACGTTCGTCCCGGTTGTCAAACCGGGCACGATCCGCACTGTCCTCCAGCTCGCCGTCTCTCGCGGCTGGCCTGTTCACCAGATGGATGTCTCCAACGCCTTTCTCCACGGCCATCTTGAGGAGCAGGTGCTTTGTGAGCAACCCACTGGCTTCGTCGACGCTTCTCTTCCCGGCCATGTGTGCCTGCTATCGCGCTCTCTTTATGGGCTCAAGCAGGCACCCCGCGCCTGGTACCAGCGGATCGCCGGGTTTCTTCAGACACTGGGCTTCAGCGTCACTCGCTCGGACGCCTCACTGTTTGTCTATCGCCACGGTGACACGACTGCATATTTGCTGCTTTACGTCGACGACATCATCCTGACAGCCTCCTCCGCAGCCGTTCTTCAGCAGATTACTCTTCGGTTGCGTGACGAGTTTGCTATCAAGGACCTGGGTGCTCTGCATTATTTCCTTGGCATTGAGGTCGTTCGGCGTCCGGACGGTTTCTTTCTTCATCAACAGAAGTATGCCCATGAGCTTCTTGAGCGCGCTGGCATGCTCAACTGCCATCCTGCTGCTACTCCTGTTGACACGAAGGCCAAGGTTTCTGCTCTTGCGGGTTCGCCTGCGTCGGATGCTCCATTCTACCGGTCCATTGTCGGCGCTCTGCAGTACTTGACACTCACCCGGCCGGATCTTCAGTATGCTGTCCAGCAGGTGTGTCTCCACATGCACTCCCCCCGTGACTCTCATTGGGCTCTCGTGAAGCGGATCCTTCGTTACATCCGCGGCACGATGTCCCTGGGATTGACACTCACGGCGTCCACTTCTCTGGAGATGGTGGCTTACTCCGATGCGGACTGGGCTGGCTGCCTGGATACTCGTCGGTCCACCTCTGGCTACTGCGTCTACCTCGGTCCTTCCCTCGTCTCGTGGTCGTCCAAGCGACAACCCACGGTTTCGCGCTCTAGAGCAGAGGCTGAGTACCGAGCTGTGGCCAACGCCGTCGCTGAGTGCACCTGGCTTCGACAGCTACTTCAGGAGCTACATCACGATGTCTCCCAGGCTACAGTTGTCTACTGCGACAACGTCTCTGCGGTGTACCTCTCCGCCAACCCCGTTCATCATCGCCGGACTAAACACATCGAGCTGGACATTCACTTTGTGCGCGAGCAGGTGGCTCTTGGACGCATGCGGGTTCTCCATGTGCCGACTGCTCAGCAGTTCGCTGATGTGATGACGAAGGGACTGCCGACTTCCACCTTTGAGGAGTTTCGTTCCAGTCTCTGCGTCACTGGCGCCGCTTCGACTGCGGGGGGTGTTGAGTATATATATTGTGTACGTGTATATGTGTGCGTAGGGCCCACCTCCTGTGTCCTTGTATAGTTGAGGTTGTGGCCCACCTCTGTACTTATATATACGTGCCTGCTGCACCGATCAATACATCGCGATTGCACAGTCCATAACTTGTCCTTCTACAATGTACATTGAATATGTAATGTGGCAGCACGTGTTCTGGCGAAATCAGCAGAACATGATGTTGGGTCCTGTTGGTATAGCGAGGCTCCTGAAATTATCAGGACCATTGTGAGTACTGAATAATTAGGAATATGAATGAATGATGCTGCCCATTTCCTCAAAAAATACAGGACAAGTGTGTAGTCTTCCGCAGTGGCTTACATTATATAAAGTTATTTTGTGTAGTTGTGTGTCCAATAAATGAAGTCCAACACTTAATATTGGGGGTATATGATGCCCTTGTGCCAAGTGCTTTCCCATATTTTTCTGTTGGTCTCAACCATGCCGCTTTCTCTTTTGTTCGAGATATGTCAACAATTGTTTCATCATTTTGCCTTCACACTTACTTTCTTAGATGAGCCTACATAAACTAGGACATATTTATGGTCAGTGAGAAACATTTTCTTAAATATACTCAATAGGAGGATCATGATATATTTGTGCAACTCATATAAACTAGGTGATCAAGACCTCGTATGCCTCAATGTGTTTGCTTTCAACGACAATGCTAATGAGTTAGGACAATTCAATATTTTTCTTAGCTCTTCTCTCTATTTGCTTAGACTACTAAGAGCATCTCTAGCAGACCTCGCATCTCACCGGTCCGCAAAACGCGTTTGCAGTTTGCGGAAAACGCGTTTTAAGGGTCGGTTTTAGCTACGGCAGAACAGACCCCTCAAACTTAAACTGTAAAACGAAATATTCGCCTATATTCTTTCCCCACGTCTTCTTCTTCCTCTTGTCCGTGTCCATGGTCAGCTAGCTTGCTGCCGCAAAACCGACGAATAACAGACGAAGCGGTCAAAAACGGAGCCGCGGGATCCATCCATTAGCTAACTAGCTCTGCTCGAATCGATCAAGAGCTAGCTAGCTAGCTCTGCTCGAATCCATCCAGGAGCGAGCTAGCTAGCTCCTCCGTCGCCACAGCGAGAGACGCGGCCGGGGCGGACGACGCGGACGGGCGGCCAGCGGCGAGGGGACCCGGCGGCGCAGACGGCGGACACGGACGGACTACCGGCGTCCAGGGACGGGCGGGGCGGCGTCCGCGTCCGCCGCGGCGGCCGACGCGGAATTTTTCGTGGCAGTTGGGCTCCCGCTAACTGCTTCTTCCGATACAGGGCACCGTAGAAGCGGACACAAAAACTGTGTTTTTGCGGATCACGGAAAGTTTTTTTACCACATCCCTTAAAAAAAATACAGGTCGGAGGTATATAAGGGGTCTGTTCGGGCTACTTTTTTCGCCTGAAATTGAAAACTGACGGTTATTTTACAGTTTCGTGGGATATACGGGGTATGTTAGAGATGCTCTAAGAGAGATGGAGTAGATTTTTTTTTTTTGAGGGTAGAGATGGAGTAGATATTTTTAACAACTTTTCAGAAATATTTCTCAAATAGGCTCCAAAGAGCATACCAACCTTCATGCTTAGGCTGTCAAGGCGTCGTATTCCTCTGCTTTATCAGGCAGCAGATGAGGACTGGCAATTGGAGCGATCAAGACTTTTGACACATTCCTCTATTTGGTCATAGCCTCATAGAGATGGTTCAAAATTGGTGAGCCAAATTTTAAAAATATTTCTCCAGTATGCTGGATAGTGTGAGTTGGTTTTCTGTTAGACCTAGCCGCCACCCTTCTGTAATTGTGATATTTAGCAAATGTCTGAAGATAACCCTATAAAAAAAGAAATGTTTGGAGGTAACTGGCATATTTATGTTGATGGAGTCATTTTCATGGAAAATGTCACTTTGTTAAATGTTAATGTTTCCTTACAAGTGAAGTTAAAAGGTATATGGTTGTTAATTAATCATGGTCCATACCAATCTCCTTCGTTCAACCACATCCCATTCTCACTCGTCCAACCAAACACAATATTGGTATCCATCAAGTTGAAGTTATAATCCATCAAGTTGTAATCTTGGATCTAACGGTACAAAGTAGGAAGATGCGGTCCATCATAGTTGGTAGCATTCCTTTGCCACAAGTTAGAAAATACAAATGTGTAATGTAGGCGCATATAGAAAAAATCTCCTACCCTCCAAGCTCCAATGGCCAGCCTATGAATTCGCCTCCCCTCTTTGCGCCGCTCCGATGGCTTGTGCCTCGACTTCGTCTAGTTGTTTAAGTTAGGATCTTCGATCCTTCTCGAATTCATCCATCGAGACGAAGTTGACAGTGCTCCGGTGTAGATTCCGGCCATCTCCTTGGGACGACGAGGTTATGGTTCCTCATCATGCATGCGCGACGGCGAAATATGTTGTCAGCTGATTCAGAGAGGTTCAAGGGTTTAACAGCGACGACTACAACTCTTGTGCGCTGCTGGTCCTTAGGGCACATGCACAAAAACTTCCCGGTTTGTCATCAACAAGGTCATGCCGGCTCAAGTATGGGATCGATGACAGTAGGGCATCGACGACTCATTCAGGCGATGGTAGTGGTCGCTCGGTGGTCCAGGTGATTGAAATGTGCCGTACTTCCAGTGAACTTTTGTAATAGAATATGAGTTTTTTTAAGAAACTTCAATGTGTAGTGTCACATTAAATTTTACCGAACCCGAAAATAGAAATTTATCATTCAGTTAGAATTTGTAAGCTCCGAGTTCAGTAAAAAAAAGTTGTAGTTGATCAAATTTCGTCTTGTCACACAAAAACGCAGGGAGTGATAAGTTACAAAGGCAATGAATTGGGGGAGGGCATTCAGAATTCGAATAATGTGGAGAGGAAGGATGTTAGTTGGCAACCTCCCAACGCGGAGGTTTTCAAAATTAACGTCGATACAAGTATTGTGGAGGCAATCAACGTCGCTAGTGTGGGGGTGGTTGTCAGAAATCATATTGGAGAAGTAATCATTTCCTCTTGGGATTATATTGGAGCCTGCTATAGCGTTGAAGAAGCGGAACTTAGAGCGACAATCTCCGGATTGTATATCGGTATCACCCTTCACAAACCCATCATTTTAGAAACTGACTGTTCTTTTGTGGCTGGTGTTTTAGAAAATGACAAGTTTGACAGATCTCCCCTTGTTGACCTAAAGAAGGAAGCATTCAGTATTTCTAAGATGTTGGCGAATGTGAAGATCTCCAAGATTAGCAGGAAAGCTAATAAGGTGGCGCACGAGATAGCTAAGTTTCGTTTTAATAATAGGTCTGACGATGTTCTTATTAATAGCGTTCCGGCCTGTGTGGCAGATGCTGTAATGAATGATTGTACTCCCTCTCTCTCAGTTTATAGGGCGTGCGCGTACCCCTAGGTTGTTAATTTGACCAACCAAATACAAGTCATATATTACAAAAAATATACCAATATAAACTTCAGATGTTCTATTTTCAAACGGTATAGTTTTTGTGTTATATAGTTTATATTAGGGTTATAAAATTGACAATCTAGGTATACGCGCAGGACTTATAAACTGAAATGGAGGGAGTATTAACATTCTAAGTTAATTAATGTATGGGTGGGGTTTTCAAAAAAATTGGATCTGTTAAGCTAGAAGGGAAATGGAAAAATAGAATGCCGTCACGGAATAGAGAACGTTGTTTCGGATTCTAGTCATATCGGGGTGGTGGCGCAGTTGGCTAGCGCGTAGGTCTCATAGCTAAAGCGAGTGATCCTGAGGTCGAGAGTTCGAGCCTCTCTCACCCCACTTTTTTTCCTTCTTTTTTTCCCGTCAGCATTCAGCCATTCCTGAATTATTATTCCACCGACTAGTGGTTTTTCTCCGTTCTGCTGATGCCTGAGACTCGTAAGGTTCGGCAATATACATGTATCTGCTGAGCTTCCCTTGTGCAGTAGCCCTGCTGTTCTGGAAGCGCTCTGTCGCTGGCCGCGCCGGGATGCTCCGGGCTCGTCACCCATGTTCCACCGGCAATCCTGGTGTACATCGGTTCTCCTCTTCTGCGTTGAGGTTGAGCCTTTCTTTCCTTGGCGTTTGTTTGCTGTGGCTGTTCCCCCTGTAGCTGAACTCTGTTCTACGTTCTGTCTGTAAGCACAGACGACTGACAGCGAGTCCAACAACGTCATGCCAATAAAACTAACAAACCGCTCGCTGTTAAGATACAATCATTACCCGTATCTGATAATGAAAGCAAAAACATACTCCCTTGAAGACAGTGGAAACCATGTCTACACTCTTGGACCGCGGTCTGTGACTGGTGTCGATCTGCTCGACGTATTATCTGCCTGACTGATGAATCATCTGTGGGCAGAGAGATTCTTGAGCCGTCGAAATGCATGAAAAAAGAAGCATCAGGCAGTGAGCAAGAGATAAAGCTCATTAACTTACAAACATAATGAACACAAAATTAGTTTCGGACACCAGCAGTATGCCAGGCTCGGTCAAAATTCAGAGCCTCTCATACTTTCGCAAACCATAATCATACTATCAGATCCCTTTGCCCCTCCTCCTGCATCGCAGCAGTGTGCGACCGAGAAGAAACCCTAGCGCCCCACCTCCACATCTCGCTCCTCCTTCGCAGCTGCAGAGGCACGTCCAACAATTGTTTACATATATTAGGAACATTTAGAAAATCATCAACAGTTTTAAAACGGGTGAACATTTTTGCTGAATGCTACCCATATTTTGTTAATGTCATTAGCATTTTATAAAATATAGAGGCTTTTTATGTGTCATGAGGATTTTACTAAAAAACGTGTGAACTTTTTTTTGAGCTGCTTGAACTTTTTTATTATTATCATGAATAACAATTTTTCCAATATATTAATAAAAATGAAATATTTCCGGAATATATATTTTCAGAGCATTTCTCAAAATATATGTAAATATAAAAACAAAAAAGATAATAAAATAAATTAAAAAACATTTTTCAAAGGGCGTCGCGCGCAAAGCCTGCGCGGCATCGGCGGCGTCCGAACATTCTCCATCTCACTAGAAGCACGAGCGGCACGAAGGCGGGTCACCTACCGGAGATGTGGGACTGGCATGGCGACGTCAGGCTCCTCGCGACTTGCGAGCGGTGTGGTCGCCGGCATGCACGATCACCGGTGTGCCGACGCCATTCCCTTTGTTGGAGGCATCGATGTTTCAGTGCTTCCTCCCCTTTCTCAACATGCTTAGCGGAAAAGCCTAGCTCCGGTATCATGGATCAGACGATGGCAGCACCATTGGCTTTGCTCGGCATCGGGTTTCCTCTTGGGTTACCGCTTTGGAATTGAACTCGATCAGAGGGACTCGGGGCTCGTGGAGGTAGTCGGCGGCAACAAGAATGACATCTTCGTCAGGGCAGCAGGAGCACCCTCTACATAGAAGAAGCGTCAAGCAAGTTATGTCAATCAACCATATGGGATTGGAGTGGCATAGGTTTACTCTACCTATGTCTATGTGCAGTGGTGGAGCTAGCGATTTTTGAAAGCCAGGGCACGTTGCAAGCTAAATTAGGAAAGTATTTCACTATGGTTCGGAAGTACCCTTCTACTTCCAAACTCATTTGAGCTTGGGATGAACATCAAATTCTAAAAAAAGTCTGAAATGTTTCTGGTGCAAAATTTGACAAATGTTCTTAAGTGCTTGCAAATTTTCATCCCGAAATAACATTCGTGGAAGTCATGAAAAAAAATAGCTCTCCAAAATGCTTTAGTAAATACCATTTTTGGAGTGTTGATTTTGTCGTGGTGGGGCTTGTCTCCCGAGTTCTGGGGAAGCGATGACGAGCATGCCACACTCGCGACGGCGCAATGTTTGTGGCAATGGTGCAGGTGTAGCACATGGTTGCTCAACTATGTGCATGATGGCGGTGGGCATGAGGTATGCGATTACGTTTACATGACGTGAGTGATGCACATGATGGCAGACAACGGGTGAGCGGATGATGTGAGGCTTCCCTACCTGTCCTGCCTGCGTGCATGCTCGACAACCTGTCATGAACCGTCGCCAGATTACTTGTGAAGATGGGGCAGGGTTGCCGGATGGCTCCATGTGGGTCATTGGCGGCACTAACGGTCTTTGTCCACATTCTGCGTCCGATCATTCTCAAAATACTGGGGATGCCTGAAGGCCCCTTGAGTTGGCTCTTGGCGACTGACCTTGTTAATGCTGGTGGGCAAGCCCTGACCTGTCCATCGGCATCGTATACATTGTATGTCCAATTGCGCCGTGATGTCCATGGTCATGGGGGTGAGCGTGCATGACCGCTGAAGCCTGGCAATTTGGCTTCTTTATTGAAAGTGGGGATAGCAGTACTTGGTGACTTAACTTTGGTCGTGCTACTGAGCATAAGGCCTCGAGCTTAGGAGTGAAAACTCTAGGTGGCCTTTACTGGTTGTATGGTAATGTGGTGTTCCACATCATAACTTGTTGGCCTCATTATCTCGAGTTTGCTTGGACTTCTTCTTTGGAGTAAAAACCCAAGATCGTGTTGTACCTGGAGATGTTGACCGTTGCACGACATTCCTTTATTGGAAGTGTCGTTATTGAAGCACATTTTTCATAGTCCAGGTGTTGTCACCGGTGGTGGTTGAGGAAGGCGATTTGTGGCACACGGGTGCGAGGGTCTTTTTGCTTTTTAATTTGAACCTTTTATATCTTTTGAACAAAAAGCCCAAGTTATGTTTTATTTCATGTTCCTTGTGACCATGGCTTTGAAATAATACCATTTTTAAATATGTTTTGACAAGTTTACAAAACTTCATCAAGTTTCGAATGCTGATATTTGACACGAACGAACAAAATCACTATCTTTCAGAAGCTAAAACTTAAAACTTGATGTGTCCTCTTACAAAATTCAACAAGACTTTACGGACCACGAAGCAATCGTGTGGCAGAGAATGATCGGGAAGGTGCGTGCTCCCCAAATTTTTGTGGTGGTTGATGTTAATAGTTATGGACTGTGCTAACCACCAGTCGACTGGTGGTTAGCAACAGATCCGCAAGACCTTTGATTGATCCTCCCGCTCGTCCCGCTGCCTCGTTCCTCCCGCTTCCACTGATTTTTTTTCCTTCTCTCAAAAACCATAGTAAATTGCTAGTGGTTCTTTTTGTTTTTTCGCTGCATAATATGAAAAGAAAATAAAAGTGCTTGAAAGAGGATTCGAACCCAGGTCTATGTAATACCTATCAAGCCTAATAACCAAGTAAGCCACCTTTTGTTGTTGTCTATTGTAGGATGACAATGTTATTTGAACCTTTCTTATTTCTGCCATATCAGAAGAAAAAATAAAGTTTGGCATCGTAACTTTGGCAATGACCAGCGTGATAACTATGGTATGAGTAACATGATAACTATACCATGATAAGGCTGGTAACTACAGTACGAGAAGGTTAAAAGCATGGGAAAGTATGGTAATTTAACATAGAAATTACCAGTGAAATGTTTCAAAAACTTTTTTCCCTTGGATGAAAGACACCATGGTGTTTAAACGTAAGATATTAGTTATCAAGTCTGCGATGATACATCATCATGTTATTTACATAGAAATTATCGGGTGTATGTTTTTCAACAAAAAAGTTTCAGATCAAAAGTTACAGTGGCGTTTGTATGGGAGTTATCAATTTTGTATGTTTCTATTACCATGTTATTTACACAGAAATTAGCGGGGCATCACCCCCCTCGCCACAGTCGCCATATTTACCAGGATCGGGTACATAAGTTATCAAGTCTATGATGTGTGAATTATCATGTTATTTGCATAAGAGTTATCGTGCTATGGTTCAACAACTCCTCCCACCCCTACCCCCACCGACAAAGTTACCATGACTGGGTACATAATTTATCATGTTTACAATGTGTGATTTATCATGTTATTTGCATAGAAGTTACCGTGGTATGTTTACGACTCCCCCCACCCCTACCCCCACCGACAAAGTTACCAGGATTGGGTACATAATTTATCATGTCTACGCTGTATGAGTTATCATGTTATTTGCATAAAAGTTATCAGGACAATGATGCGTAAACTATCATCATATTTACACAGAAGTTATCGAGGGTATATTTCATCAAAACCCCTCCCTCCGGCGGAGGGAAAAGTTATCATGTTTGCGGTGCGTAAATTATTGGGGGTATATTTCAGCACCCCTTCTCGCCAAAGTTACCAGGACCGGGGTGCATAAGTTATCGGGTCTCTGATGTCTGAGTTACCATGTTGTTCACATCAGAGTAACTGGGAATATTTCATCAACACCACTTTCCTCAAAGTTACCAGGATCGAGGTACATAAGTTTATCATGTATGTGATGTGTGAGTTATCATGATATTCACACAAAAATGACCCGGGATATTTCATCAACGCCTCCCTCCCGATCGCCAAAGTAATCAGTACTGAGTACATAAGTTATCAGGTATGTGATGTGTGAGTTACCATGCTATACACACACAAAAATTACCAACGGTATATTTCATCAACCTCCCCCGCCAAAATTACCATGGTATCATCAACTCGAGACGAGTTGGTAAAATAATCTACTTAAGTGCGGAAAAAATCGGATATTGCATTCACTTGTGTGCAAACATAGAAAAGGAGATAGGTTAAAAAGCCTATTTGCTTTCATTTTTACAAAAGAGGAACGTAGGTGAGGTGGTTGGCTAGTGGGTTATATTTCTGGAATGTGATGATGTGAGAAAAAAAGTAGTGGGAACGGGCCTGCATCCGGGAAAAAAGGGAGAGGGAACGGGCCAGCGTCGGGAGATACGTGGGTTGTGCGGGCAATCCGGACGGGGTGCTTGGGGTCGTGCGACCCACAACGAGCAACGATCAGGTCGTACGCATATATCGCTAACTTCCAGTCGAGCTTTAGGAATTGGCGCAAGTACTACACCATGCAGTAATTCTTCAAAAAAAAATTCATGTCCCTCGTCACAATTCTTGAGTCTGGAGTTTGACTCTACCTCCCAGCAAAAAAGTTCTGGAATTAGCACAACTTTTATTTTGATGCTACGAGGTATAAAATGTTAAGTTCTTATGTTTTCCATTTTGAACTACTAAGATGCTGTAGCTTGTTGGTCAAAGGAAGCATGCGGGAGCCTGTGCGTCCTGGGTTCGACTCCCATCGGGCGCTTTATTTTTCTTCCTCGACTCTACCAATTAGCCAACAGAAAAAGAAAACCAGTGCGGGAGGTCGAACGTGGATCGGTCGATGCGGATCGTGCAGCGAGCGAATCGTGCGTGCCTGTCGCTAATGACCAGTCGGCAGGTATTTAGCTTTGTCGAATAGTTATTTATACATGCTAGAGTTTACTTCAACGGGACATTCACACGTCGCATTTTTGTTTTTTTGTGTGCGCGCGTGCGTTAAGTGTTGGTTAGGTGCTTTCTAATTGTAAAGAGGTTGGATCGATGGTGCTTATATTATCTTGACGTGACATTATGAATCGATAAAACCTATCCTTTATCGGAAAAATGCTATAACGAGGAGCCTATCCTCTAGTGGCAGTTTAAAAGAAAAAAAGAACTCATCTAAAGAAAAAGAAAGATAAACACAAGAAAGTAGGGTGTTGTACTATATTTTTACGAATTTCCACGGTCAAATCAGCTGGAGTACAAAACAAGTCAAATATAATAATAAAAATTACATCGAGGTCTTTAATCCACCGAACAACCACTACCACCGTCAGAATGAGCAGCCGACGTAACTCACTATGCACACTTTTTCATTTTATATAAAGTGATAGAGATCAGTTTGAAAAAATATAGTGTAAAAATAAGCGAAAATGCCAAACGGAGACCGAGCTTCATGGAGGCCTTTATTTGAAAACTTCAAAATTCAAACTCTTCAGTTTCAAAAAATTCTGAAATTAAATGCACATATAGTTAGATACATATATACATGTGTGCAATTTTTTAGGTCGAAATACAATAAAATGTGAGCTACACAAAAAAGACAAATCTGAGGCTTTTTAGCATACATACTGTTCATCTTTAAAGTTCAAGATTTTGTTTTCTTTGTGCAGCTCGCAATTCAAGGTATTTCATGCTGAAAATTTTCACACACACACTTTACATCCTTGCATATATGTGTAACTTTTTTCAGAATTTTTTTAAACCAAAATTTATGAATTTGAATTTTTCAAAATAAAGGGCTCCATGGAGCTCGGTCTCCAAAAGGCCCTACTCTATTTTTAAAATGAAACGCGCTCTGAAGTTTTCTTATAAAAGACAAATAAGAACTCATAATCCCATTTATTTAGCTAAAAAGGAAAAGTTATTTTTTGAGGAAAAATTAGAGCTCCCGCGGTGCCGCCCTAGCGACAGCGTCACCGCCGGCGCCCCAATCCCAATCCCACTCCCACTTCCACCCCGACGCTCCCTCCCCCGCCTCCCACCTCTCACGTGCGGCGCCGCCGCCGCCGCCATTCCGGTTCTTCCTCGCCGGCGCGTCGCGTCCCCGCCATCTCCACCCCGTCCCGGTCTTCGGCCATCGGGCTTCGAGGCACCCGGCGCACCATCTAGATCCGCCCCTGCCCTCCCCCCGAATCGCCATGGCGGGGCAGTCCGACCCGCATCTCTCCCTCTTCTCGCCCTCCGAGGTAATCGACCCCCGCGTCCACCCGTATCTGTATGCATCCTTGTCGGCCTAGGAGGGCCTGTTCTCCCGCTGCTGACTCCGTTTGTGATGGCGGCTGGTTGGCGCAGGTGGAGTTCGTGGCGGAGGATGAGATCGTCGAGATCGTCCCCAACATCCGGATGGAGGCCCTGAACATGATCTGCGTGCGTGCTCTGAACTTACTGATTTTTTTGCTTGTCAGTATTCTCCTAGTTCACTCGTTATCTTCACTGCACCTCCATTTCTCCGGGATTTTCTCCGGCCATTCTCTGTCTAGTGATTAGTACACTTCGAAGCTGTGGTGACTGTTAGTTGCGTTCTAGTATTATGTGGGAATTCTTGAGAGAGCTGCGCCAATTTTAGAGTTTAGTCGTTTCTAGCGTACGTTTGGTTTCTGGCCCTCAAATATCAGTTGCCGATTTTATGGCGAGAGATTCCTCCACCCTGCATTGGCCAACAATTTGGCAAACAATTGTGAAGGGAACATCAAATAATCCTCGGGCAACCGAAATTTTGGCAACAAACCAAGCAATAGCCAAAGTGCCAAGTGGTCTTACTTATCTGCTTCAGGTTTGGCTAACATTGTACTCACCTCCATCATGTAGGGGGATTTCGGGCCCTTCTTCCCACAAATTCCAAGCAAGGTCCCTCTGTGGCTTGCTGTGGCACTCAAGAGGCGTGGCAAGTGCACCATACGCGCACCTGAATGGATGACTGTTGGTGAGTGCTCACTCGCTTGCTTGTTTTAGTAGCTTCATCTCTGTCATACCTCTATGGCTCTATCGTAGCTTATATGATTGTATGCTACATGCTGATGCATACATGATAAATCATCATACATGGGAGCTCTGTGCCTTTTAACTTAGTTAGCGATGTATGCTGTATGCAACCATTGTGCACCTTTTTTTCCTGAATTTTTGCATGTGCCCATTTGTCCTTCAGTTGCACCATCTTGTGAAACTGGCCCTCCTTATATCTGATATATACTGAACTGCTAATTTCACCCCTTTGTTGCTAGAACGCTTAACACAGGTGTTGGACGCAGAAAGAGAGTCACCTAGAGAATTTCAGCCATTACCATTCCACTATATTGAAATATCTAAGCTTCTGTTTGATCAGTAAGCATACCAAGAGACTTTCTGATTGTTTTTCTTCTGTAATATGAACCTACAGAATTCTGCTCATTAAGCAACATGTATAGCCTAACTTTCTTGTTTATTTGTACAGTGCTCGTGATGACATCACAGATGCATACTTGGTGAGTTATAAAGAATTTTGAAGGAAATCTTTACTATCTAGTTTGCTTTGATGTCTTAAAGATTCTTACTTGAAGTTCTGATACAGGTGAGATCTTTAATTGAGGATATCAGAGATGTCAGGTTCCATAAGGTTGAAACTGGATTAGAGACAATATCTGGCCGTACTCATGCTGTGAAGGTATCCTTTTGACCTCCACTTCCAGCCATTGGCTCCTAAAAGTCTGCTGTTATAGCCATTATGGAGATGTGTAATATGCTGTCTTTTTTCTCCATTACATTAACATTTCTGGTGTTTTCTCTTGAAGTGATCTTATAAATGTATCTATAGGTTAACCTTCTTATTTCTCATGGATTTAGTCAACAATACACTTGTTCAAAATTTGAATGCATCCAGGGGTTCTATGAATATACAAATGTTGATAATATGATTATCGGTTACAAAATTATGAGGGGTTCTGAATTTTGAATGAGCCTGGCATATTGCTTTGCTTGTAGCATACCTTTTTGTTACAGTATTACTACACATTGTTTATTACTTGTGATACAGCAATCTGAGACTAATTTTGGGCTCTAGTTAATGCGCTTGATCTCTTGCTCATGGCCTTGCGCTTTTTTTCTGCATTTCGACAGCTAAAAAATCTCTCAGCGATGGAGGTGAATATTGTGCGTCCTTTTATGGTGAGAACTCTGCAGGCGTTCTACAAGCATGATAGCCCACAGATGATTCAGCAGGCAGACAATACAGGGAGCAGATCAACACCAGTCACAGACCGCGGTCCAAGAGTAAGCCCTCTCTTTTGTAGACATGCTTTCTACTGTCCAGTAGGAAGAAGCTTTCTTTACCAGATTCACTCCATGGTGCTAGTTGCTCATGAGGACGATTGCCCATCACAAATCTAGTTAACATCATCATTCATCAAGTTGTGTAGGCCTATATGATGCATAACAAGTTTGGATGTTTCAAGTAGACACGAGAATGAGTACTCGTATCTGCTTTCATGCCTCTGATAACACATGAAACAAAATCCTTGCTTAAATCTGTCAACTCCCAATAGTATGATTTGTCAGGAAAAAGTTCCACATAACAAATGTCGCCTCCTTTTTCTTTTGCAGAGAGACCTAAGGCGCAGGTAACGAGCATATGCAGAGAGACCTAAGGCACAGGTGATGAGCATAAGCAAGATATGCATGTACCTGTCACTTGTACTCGCAAAGAATTTTCTGCATAGAAGCGGATTGTAGTGAACAACGGTACCTGCGCTGTTGTGATGTGCTGTATGTTCCTAGCTGAAAGCCATTTTAGTTCCCTCAGTGTGTGGCTTTTCTCCTACTGTATCAGATAATAATGGATGCATGCTTATCTATTAACCATAGGGTTTTATGATTGTTCTACTTGACATGGCCGCGTGTTAAGGAGTCCTTTGTAGTTTCCTGCAGTGTGTGGTTTGCCGTTTTACCAACCCTGAGGTATCAGGATTGTTCTAGTTAGGCGAGCATGAGGTACATTGATCAGTGATCGATGTAACGGGGGTCCGAAGTGTTTGATCCTCGACGTCGACTTCAGGAGGCGCTTTGAAATAGCGAGATGTTTGTTCGTCAGTATCGGCATGCTGTTGGACTCGCTCCCAGTTGTCTGTGTTGACATACTGAAGTAGTTCCTGAATGTGATGGCCCCGGAAATAGATGCTAGGTTTTTTGTAGGCGTGTACACAAAAAGATACAGATATAGGTGCTTCCTACAAAACGCTTGGAGCGCCCGTTGCTGCTCCGGTTTTCATGGCAGCTGGGCTTGATGAAGCAATCAAGCTCGTATTATGGCCAAACAACAAATCAATAGTCAGTGGAATATATAATTCGGGAGCGGCTGAGGAAAAAAAGAGGATAAAAAGTTGGGGTGAGAGAGGCTCGAACTCTCGACCTCAGGATCACTCGCTTCAGCTATGAGACCTACGCGCTAGCCAACTGCGCCACCACCCCCTTGTGCTTCGTTTACAGAATGCAGATTTATCTCCTTATCTCTTCCTTAATGGGCCCTGGACCAGAATGCTCGCGTGGAAAAAGGGAAGAGGGAACACCACCTGCTGGTGTTTTTATTTTAAATTTTAACTACTTCATTTGGCGGTTGCGAAGAAAGAAAAACCTACTACTCAAGGCCGTTGGTAGTATTTGGATACTTCTCAAGATGAAGCATCCAGTTTGATATATTTCATCTTTCTTCTACTAAACTTGGAGCCTCCAACTCAACGAATTACAAACTTTCTATTTTCAAATCGATAAAAATAAATTTGTACTACACATTGAGGATTTTAACTTGGTGGGCTGTGTGACTTTCTACTACCCAAATGGATGCTACCAACTCGATGAATTGCAACTTTCTCTTGTCAGGTCGAAGCTTACAACTTGATGAATTGCAATTTTCAATTACCATCCAACCTTGTATGCCTAGATGTGTTTGCATGAGTTGCTCAGAAAAGATACATGAAGACATCATCATCATCATCATCATACTATTGGGTGTATTTAAGAATCATAGTCTCTTGCCTAGTGTCGAGACTGAAGATGAGGAGGAAGTTGAGAACACAAATACGGTAGAGCCTCTCTTGACGGAGGAGGCAGTGTCTGTCACAGATAATAATATCGTTCCACAGGGTGTTGGGGAGAAGCCCAAACGATCCTGGAAGCGGAAAATTTATCCTACTTCGGCGGTACGCAAAAGTGCTAGAGTTAAACTTAAGAAAAAAAATTCCATGATGACTTATGAAAGGACTCTTTTGCAATAGCAGAGGTCTAGCAGACTTGGCTAAACAAAGATTCTTAGCAGATACAACATTAGAGCATCACTTAGATTTCGTTGCACTTTTGGAAACTGGACGAGATAATTTTACATCCCAATTCCTTCATGTTGGGGAACGTTGCAGAAAATTAAAATTTTTCCTACGGTTTCACCAAGATCCATCTATGAGTTCATCTAGCAACGAGTATTCAGATTAGATAGCATCTACATACCACTTTGTAGATCGCAACGGAAGCGTTCGAGTGAACGTGGATGAGGTAGTCGTACTCGCCGTGATCCAATTCACCGATGATCTAGTACCGAACGGATGGCACCTCCGCGTTCAACACACGTACGGGACGGGAGACGTCTCCTCCTTCTTGATCTAGCAAGGGGGGAGGAGAGGTTGAGGAAGATCCAGCACGACGGTGTGGTGGTGGATGCAGCAGAACTCCGGCAGGGCTTCGCTAAGCAACTACGGGAGGAGGAGGGAGGTGTTGCAGGGAGGATGGAGGAGCCAGGGCATAGGGTCCGGCCACCCCTCCCTCCCCTCCCTTTATATAGGCGCATGAGAGGGGGGGAGGGCGCAGCCTTGCCCCTTCCTCCAAGGAAGGGGTGCGGCCAAGAGGGGGGGAGGAGTCCATCCTCCCCAAGGCACCTCGGAGGTGCCTTCCCCTCTTTGGACTCTCCCCTCTCCAAGTCTCCTTGGCGCATGGGCCCTTGGGGCTGGTGCCCTTGGCCCATGTAGGCCAGGGCGCACCCCCTATAGCCCATGTGCCCCCCCGGGGCAGGTGGACCCCCCCGGTGGACCCCCGGGACCCCTCCGGTGGTCCCGGTACAATACCGATAACACCGAAACTTGTCCCGATGGCCAAAATAGCACTTCCTATATATAATTATTTACCTCCGGACCATTCCGGAACTCCTCGTGACGTCCGGGATCTCATCCGGGACTCCGAACAACATTCAGGTTACTGCACATACATATCTTCACAACCCTAGCGTCACCGAACCTTAAGTGTGTAGACCCTACGGGTTCGGGAGTCATGCAGACATGACCGAGACGGCTCTCGGGCAATAACCAACAGCGGGATCTGGATACCCATGTTGGCTCCCACATGATCCACGATGATCTCATCGGATGAACCACGATGTCGAGGATTCAATTAATCCCGTATACGATTCCCTTTGTCAATCCGTATTTTACTTGCCCGAGATTCGATCGTCGGTATACCAATACCTCGTTCAATCTCGTTACCGGCAAGTCACTTTTCTCGTTCCGTAATGCATGATCCTGTGATCAAACACTTTGATCACATTGAGCTCATTGTGATGATGCATTACCGAGAGGGCCCGGTGATACCTCTCCGTCAAGCGGAGTGACAAATCCCAGTCTCGATCCATGTCAACCCAACAGACACTTTCAGAGATACCCGTAGCATACCTTTATAGTCACCCAGTTACGTTGTGACGTTTGGCATACCCAAAGCACTCCTACGGTATCCGGGAGTTACACGATCTCATGGTCTAAGGAAAGGATACTTGACATTGGATAACTCTAGCAAACGAACTATGCGATCTTATGCTATGTTTAGGATTGGGTCTGGTCCATCACATCATTCTCCTAATGATGTGATCCCGTTATCGATGACATCCAATGTCCATAGTCAGGAAACCATGACTATCTGTCGATCAACGAGCTAGTCAACTAGAGGCTCACTAGGGACATATTGTTGTCTGTTATTCACACATGTATTACGATTTTCGGATAACACAATTATAGCACGAATAAAGACAATTATCATGAATAAGGAAATATAATAATAATGCTTTTATTATTGCCTCTAGGGCATATTTCCAACAGTCTCCCACTTGCACTAGAGTCAATAATCTAGTTACATTGTGATGAATCGAACGCCCATAGAGTTCTGGTGCTGATCATGTTTTGCCTTAGGGAGAGGTTTAGTCAACGGGTCTGCAACATTCAGATCCGTGTGTACTTTACAAATCTCTATGTCTCCATCTTGAACATTTTCACGAATGGAGTTGAAACGACGCTTGATGTGCCTAGTCTTCTTGTGAAACCTGGGCTCCTTTGCAAGTGCAATAGCTCCAGTGTTGTCACAGAAGAGCTTGATTGGCCCCGACGCATTGGGTATGACTCCGAGGTCGGTGATGAACTCCTTCACCCAAATTGCTTCATGTGCTGCCTCCGAGGCTGCCATGTACTCCGCTTCACATGTAGATCCGGCCACGACGCTTTGCTTGCAACTGCACCAGCTTACTGCCCCACCATTCAAAATATACACGTATCCGGTTTGTGACTTAGAGTCATCCAGATCTGTGTCGAAGCTAGCGTCGACGTAACCTTTTACGACGAGCTCTTCATCACCTCCATAAACGAGAAACATTTCCTTAGTCCTTTTCAGGTACTTCAGGATATTCTTGACCGCTGTCCAGTGTTCCTTGCCGGGATTACTTTGGTACCTACCTACCAAACTTACGGCAAGATTTACATCAGGTCTGGTACACAGCATGGCATACATAATAGAACCTATGGCTGAGGCATAGGGGATGACGCTGATCTCTTCTATTTCTTCTGCCGTGGTCGGACATTGAGCTGAGCTCAATTTCACACCTTGTAACACAGGTAAGAACCCTTTCTTAGATTGATCCATATTGAATTTCTTCAATATCTTATCAAGGTATGTGCTTTGTGAAAGACCTATGAGGCGTCTCGATCTATCTCTATAGATCTTGATGCCTAATATATAAGCAGCTTCTCCAAGGTCCTTCATTGAAAAACTCTTATTCAAGTAGGCCTTAATGCTGTCCAAGAGTTCTATATCATTTCCCATCAAAAGTATGTCGTCTACATATAATATGAGAAATGCTACAACGCTCCCACTCACTTTCTTGTAAACACAGGCTTCTCCATAAGTCTGTGTAAACCCAAACGCTTTGATCATCTCATCAAAGCGAATGTTCCAACTCCGAGATGCTTGCACCAGCCCATAAATCAAGCGTTGGA
Source organism: Aegilops umbellulata (assembly GCA_032464435.1). Lineage (NCBI taxonomy): Eukaryota > Viridiplantae > Streptophyta > Magnoliopsida > Poales > Poaceae > Aegilops > Aegilops umbellulata. Next base: position 508,062,415 of record CP136059.1, read on the forward strand.
GCTTGCACACCTTGTCAGCATTCTTAGGATCGACAAAACCTTCCGGCTGCATCATATACAATTCTTCCTTAAGGAAACCATTAAGGAATGCCGTTTTGACGTCCATTTGCCATATTTCATAATCATAGAATGCGGCAATTGCTAACATGATTCGGACGGACTTCAGCTTTGCTACCGGTGAGAAAGTCTCATCGTAGTCAACCCCTTGAACTTGTCGATAACCCTTAGCGACAAGCCGAGCTTTATAGATGGTCACATTACTATCCGCGTCTGTCTTCTTCTTAAAGATCCATTTATTTTCTATCGCTCGCCGTTCAACGGGAAAGTCAGTCAAAGTCCATACTTCGTTTTCATACATGGATCCTATCTCGGATTTCATGGCTTCCAGCCATTTGTCGGAATCCGGGCCCGCCATTGCTTCCTCATAGTTCGAAGGTTCGCCGTTGTCTAACAACATGATTTCCAAGACAGGGTTGCCGTACCACTCTGGTGCGGAACCTGTCCTTGTGGACCTTCGAATTTCAGTAGGAGCTTGATCAGAAGCATCTTGATCATCATCATTAATTTCCTCTCTAGTCGGTGCAGGCTCCTCAGAAACGTTTTCTTGAGTTTCGCCATTTTCCGGTTCAAGAGGTAACACTTCATCAAGTTCTACTTTCCTCCCACTTACTTCTTTCGAGAGAAACTCTTTCTCCAGAAAGGATCCATTCTTGGCAACAAAGATCTTGCCTTCGGATCTGAGGTAGAAGGTATACCCAACTGTTTCTTTAGGGTATCCTATGAAGACGCATTTTTCCGACTTGGGTTCGAGCTTCTCAGGTTGAAGTTTCTTGACATAAGCATCGCATCCCCAAACTTTTAGAAACGACAGCTTAGGTTTCTTCCCAAACCATAATTCATACGGTGTCGTCTCAACGGATTTCGACGGAGCCCTATTTAAAGTGAATGCGGCAGTCTCTAAAGCATAGCCCCAAAAAGATAGCGGTAAGTCGGTAAGAGACATCATAGATCGCACCATATCTAATAGAGTGCGATTACGACGTTCGGACACACCATTACGCTGAGGTGTTCCAGGCGGCGTGAGTTGTGAAACTATTCCACATTTTCTTAAGTGTGTGCCAAATTCGTGACTCAAGTATTCTCCTCCACGATCTGATCGTAGAAACCTGATCTTTCTATCACGTTGATTTTCAACCTCACTCTGAAATTCCTTGAACTTTTCAAAGGTCTCAGACTTGTGTTTCATTAAGTAGATATACCCATATCTACTCAAGTCATCAGTGAGGGTGAGAACATAACGATAGCCTCCGCGAGCCTCAACACTCATTGGACCGCACACATCGGTATGTATGATTTCCAATAAGTTGGTTGCTCGCTCCATTGTTCCTGAGAACGGAGTCTTGGTCATTTTACCCATGAGGCATGGTTCGCACGTGTCAAATGATTCATAATCAAGAGACTCTAAAAGTCCATCTGTATGGAGCTTCTTCATGCGTTTGACACCTATGTGACCAAGGCGGCAGTGCCACAAATATGTGGGACTATTGTTATCAACTTTAACTCTTTTGGTACTCACACTATGAATATGTGTATCATTACGTACGAGATTCATCAAGAATAAACCATTAACCATCGGAGCATGACCATAAAACATATCTCTCATATAAATAGAACAACCATTATTCTCGGATTTAAATGAGTAGCCATCTCGAATTAAGCGAGATCCAGATACAATGTTCATGCTCAAACTTGGCACTAAATAACAATTATTGAGGTTTAAAACTAATCCCGTAGGTAAATGTAGAGGCAGCGTGCCGACGGCGATCACATCGACCTTGGAACCATTCCCGACGCGCATCGTCACCTTGTCCTTCGCCAGTCTCCGTTTATTCCGCAGCTCCTGCTTTGAGTTACAAATGTGAGCAACTGCACCGGTATCAAATACCCAAGAGCTACTACGAGTACTGGTAAGGTACACATCAATTACATGTATATCACATATACCTTTGGTTTTGCCGGCCTTCTTGTCTGCTAAGTATTTGGGGCAGTTCCGCTTCCAGTGACCACTTCCCTTGCAATAAAAGCACTCAGTCTCGGGCTTGGGTCCATGCTTTGGCTTCTTCCCGGCAACTTGCTTACCGGGTGCGGCAACTTCTTTGCCGTCCTTCTTGAAGTTCTTTTTACCCTTGCCCTTCTTGAACTTAGTGGTTTTATTCACCATCAACACTTGATGCTCCTTCTTGATTTCTACCTCTGCTGATTTCAGCATAGCATACACCTCAGGAATGGTCTTTACCATCCCCTGCATATTGTAGTTCATCACAAAGCTCTTGTAGCTAGGTGGAAGCGACTGGAGGATTCTGTCAATGACCACTTCATCCGGGAGATTAACTTCCAGTTGAGTCAAGCGGTTGTGCAACCCAGACATTCTGAGTATGTGTTCACTGACAGAGCTATTTTCCTCCATCTTACAGCTAAAGAATTTGTTGGAGATTTCATATCTCTCAACCCGGGCATGAGCTTGGAAAACCATTTTCAGCTCTTCGAACATCTCATATGCTCCATGTCTCTCAAAACGCTTTTGGAGCCCCGGCTCTAAGCAGTAAAGCATGCCGCACTGAACGAGGGAGTAATCATCGCAGCGTGACTGCCAAGCGTTCATAACGTCTTGTTGTGCAGGGAGAATAGGTGCGTCACCCAGCGGTGCTCGTAGGACATAATCTTTCTTGGCAGCTATGAGGATGATCCTCAGGTTCCGGACCCAGTCCGTATAGTTGCTACCATCGTCTTTCAGCTTGGTTTTCTCTAGGAACGTGTGGAAGTTGAGGACTACGTTGGCCATTTGATCTACAAGACATATTGTAAAATTTTAGACTAAGTTCATGATAATAAAGTTCATTTAATCAAATTATTTAATGAACTCCCACTTAGATAGACATCTCTCTACTAGTCATCTAAGTATTACATGATCCGAGTCAACTAGGCCGTGTCCGATCATCACGTGAGACGGACTAGCCAACATCGGTGAACATCTTCATGTTGATCGTATCTTCTATACGACTCATGCTCGACCTTTCGGTCTTCTGTGTTCCGAGGTCATGTCTGTACATGCTAGGCTCGTCAAGTCAACCTAAGTGTTTTGCGTGTGTAAATCTGTCTTACACCCGTTATATGTGAACGTTAGAATCTATCACACCCGATCATCACGTGGTGCTTCGAAACAATGAACTGTCGCAACGGTGCACAGTTAGGGTGAACACTTTCTTGAAATTATTATGAGGGATCATCTTATTTACTACCGTCGTTCTAAGTAAACAAGATGCAAAACATGATAAACATCACATGCAACCAAATAATAAACGTGACATGATATGGCCAATATCACATAGCTCCTTTGATCTTCATCTTGGGGCTCCATGATCATCTTGTCACCGACTTGACACCATGATCTTCATCATCATGATCTTCATCATCGTGTCTCCATGAAGTTGCTCGCCAACTATTACTTCTACTACTATGGCTAACGCGTTTAGCAATAAAGTAAAGTAATTTACATGGCGTTTCTCAATGACACGCAGGTCATACAAAAAAATAAAGACAACTCCTATGGCTCCTGCCGGTTGTCATATTCATCGACATGCAAGTCGTGATTCCTATTAAAATAGCATGAACATCTCATACATCACATATAGATCATTCATCATACATCACAACTTTGGCCATATCATATCACAAAGCACTTGCTGCAAAAACAAGTTAGACGTCCTCTAATTGTTGTTGCAAGTTTTACGTGGCTGAATTAGGGTTCTAGCAAGAACGTTTTCTTACCTACGTTAAAAACCACAACGTGATTTGTCAACTTCTATTTACCCTTTATAAGGACCCTTTTCATCGAATCCGCTCCAACTAAAGTAGGAGAGACAGACACCCGCCAGCCACCTTATGCAACTAGTGCATGTTAGTCGGTGGAACCGGTCTCACGTAAGCGTACGTGTAAGGTTGGTCCGGGCCGCTTCATCCCACAATACCGCTGAAGCAAGATAAGACTAGTAGCGGCAAGAAGAGTTGACAACATCTACGCCCACAACAAATTGTGTTCTACTCGCGCAAGAAGAACTACGCATAGACCTAGCTCATGATGCCACTGTTGGGGAACGTTGCAGAAAATTAAATTTTTTCCTACGGTTTCACCAAGATCCATCTATGAGTTCATCTAGCAACGAGTATTCAGATTAGATAGCATCTACATACCACTTTGTAGATCGCAACGGAAGCGTTCGAGTGAACGTGGATGAGGTAGTCGTACTCGTCGTGATCCAATTCACCGATGATCTAGTACCGAACGGACGGCACCTCCGCGTTCAACACACGTACGGGACGGGAGACGTCTCCTCCTTCTTGATCTAGAAAGGGGGGAGGAGAGGTTGAGGAAGATCCAGCACGACGGTGTGGTGGTGGATGCAGCAGAACTCCGGCAGGGCTTCGCTAAGCAACTACGGGAGGAGGAGGGAGGTGTTGCAGGGAGGAGGGAGGAGCCAGGGCATAGGGTCCGGCCACCCCTCCCTCCCCTCCCTTTATATAGGCGCATGAGAGGGGGGGAGGGCGCAGCCTTGCCCCTTCCTCCAAGGAAGGGGTGCGGCCAAGAGGGGGGGAGGAGTCCATCCTCCCCAAGGCACCTCGGAGGTGCCTTCCCCTCTTTGGACTCTCCCCTCTCCAAGTCTCCTTGGCGCATGGGCCCTTGGGGCTGGTGCCCTTGGCCCATGTAGGCCAGGGCGCACCCCCTATAGCCCATGTGCCCCCCCGGGGCAGGTGGACCCCCCCGGTGGACCCCCGGGACCCCTCCGGTGGTCCCGGTACAATACCGATAACACCGAAACTTGTCCCGATGGCCAAAATAGCACTTCCTATATATAATTATTTACCTCCGGACCATTCCGGAACTCCTCGTGACGTCCGGGATCTCATCCGGGACTCCGAACAACATTCGGGTTACTGCACATACATATCTTCACAACCCTAGCGTCACCGAACCTTAAGTGTGTAGACCCTACGGGTTCGGGAGTCATGCAGACATGACCGAGACGGCTCTCGGGCAATAACCAACAGCGGGATCTGGATACCCATGTTGGCTCCCACATGATCCACGATGATCTCATCGGATGAACCACGATGTCGAGGATTCAATTAATCCCGTATACGATTCCCTTTGTCAATCCGTATTTTACTTGCCCGAGATTCGATCGTCGGTATACCAATACCTCGTTCAATCTCGTTACCGGCAAGTCACTTTTCTCGTTCCGTAATGCATGATCCCGTGATCAAACACTTTGATCACATTGAGCTCATTGTGATGATGCATTACCGAGAGGGCCCGGTGATACCTCTCCGTCAAGCGGAGTGACAAATCCCAGTCTCGATCCATGTCAACCCAACAGACACTTTCAGAGATACCCGTAGCATACCTTTATAGTCACCCAGTTACGTTGTGACGTTTGGCATACCCAAAGCACTCCTACGGTATCCGGGAGTTACACGATCTCATGGTCTAAGGAAAGGATACTTGACATTGGATAACTCTAGCAAACGAACTATGCGATCTTATGCTATGTTTAGGATTGGGTCTTGTCCATCACATCATTCTCCTAATGATGTGATCCCGTTATCGATGACATCCAATGTCCATAGTCAGGAAACCATGACTATCTGTCGATCAACGAGCTAGTCAACTAGAGGCTCACTAGGGACATATTGTTGTCTGTTATTCACACATGTATTACGATTTTCGGATAACACAATTATAGCACGAATAAAGACAATTATCATGAATAAGGAAATATAATAATAATGCTTTTATTATTGCCTCTAGGGCATATTTCCAACACTTCAAACCCTCTCCAGTGGTATTGATTTTGATTGGCACATTTTACCACCTAGAGGAAGATCCGGCGGGATTTTACTAGGAGTACGATGTGAGACGTTAGAGGTGCTTAATGTGGTGCAGGGAGACTTTTCAGTTAAATTCAGGGTGAGATCAAAAGTGGATGGGTTCCGATGGTCGCTAGTTGCGGTATATGGGGCAGCGCAACCTGAATTTAAACCTGATTTTCTTGCCGATTTAGTGTGGATTTGTGGAGATGAAAATCTGCCACTACTAGTGGGGGGGGGGATTTTAACATCATCCGGTGAAGAGAAGAAAAGAATAATGACAATTTCGATGGACGGTGGTCTATGATGTTTAACATGATTATCGAGAGCCTTAATTTGAGAGAAATTGAGCTCACCAGTAGACAGTCCACATGGGCCAACTCGTTACCTGTTCCGACTTATGAAAAGTTAGACAGAGTACTTGCTAGTGTGGAGTGGGAACAAAAATATCCGTTGGTGTCGGTTCATGCGATGCAAAGAGCGATCTCGGATCATACACCACTCTTTTTAGATTCGGGAAAGGCTACCCATGTTGCAAACAAAAATACCTTCTCCTTCGAGCAAAGCTGGTTTGAGCGAGAAGGATTTATGGAGATGATTGCACGTGAATGGGCTAAGCCGGTTACGGGAAGGACACATGTCGAGAGATGGCAAAATAAAATTAGACACCTCCGACAATTTCTGAGAGGATGGGCCAGGAATGAGAGTGGGACTTATAAGCAGAAAAAAGAACGTCTAACGCAACTCATTGAGGCACTCGATGTAATGGCTGAAACCACTCTTCTTTCTGTTAATGAACATCGAACCAAGTTCGATGCTGAGCAAGACCTACGTGCTCTCCTGAGAGAGGAGGAACTCAAGTGGGCGTTGCGTGCGAAAACGCTTAAGGTTGTCCAAGGGGACGACAACACACAGTTTTTCCATATGGTTGCAAATGGTAAACATAGGAAGAAGAGAATCATACAGCTTGAACAGGACGAGGGAACAATAGTGGGGCATGAAAATTTGAAAACATATATCTCCAACTATTACAAAAGTCTTTTTGGACCTCCCAATACTTCTACGGTGTCTCTGGATGAGTCTGTGATTGATGATATACCTCAATTACAGGCAGCGGAGAACGATGTTCTCCCTGCACCGTTTACTGAAAAAGAAGTTCATTTGGCCATCACTCAAATGAAGCCGAATAAAGCACCGGGACCAGATGGGTTTCCAGCTGGATTCTATAAGAAATGTTGGCTTATTATTAAAGATGATCTTATGCCTATGTTTCATGATTTTTTCGATGGTCATTTGGAGTTGTTTCACCTAAATTTTGGTACGATAACGTTATTACCAAAGAAGAGTGAGGCGGTCCGGATAGAACAATTTCGGCCCATTTGCCTGCTGAATGTGAGTTTCAAAATCTTCACAAAGGTTGGTACCAATAGATTGACACAAATTGCTCACTCAGTGGTTCAATCTAGTCAGACAGCATTCATGCCAGGACGACACATACTCGAAGGAGTAGTTGTCCTACATGAAATGCTTCATGAGATTCACTCGAAGAAACTAGATGGGGTTATCTTAAAAGTGGATCTCGAGAAGGCTTATGATAAAGTAAAATGGCCTTTTCTTCAGCAGGCAATGCGCACGAAGGGCTTTAGTGAAACCTGGAGGCACCAGGTGGATACTCAAGTCCAGAAGGGTAGTGTCGGAATTAAGGTGAACGATGACAGGTCACTATTTCCAGACGCATAAGGGGTTGAGACAAGGGGATTCCATGTCACCCCTTCTGTTCAATATTGTGGCAGATATGTTGGCTGTCCTTATTGGCAGGGCCAAGCAACATGGTCATGTAGAGGGTCTAGTTCCTCATCTGGTTGATGGAGGGGTGTCCATTCTACAATACGCTGATGACACTATTCTTTTCATGGAACATGACATGGCTAAGGCATGTAATATGAAACTTATCTTATGTCTATTCGAACAATTGTCTGGCTTAAAGATCAATTTCCATAAGAGCGAGGTGTTCTGTTTTGGGCAGGCCAAAGACGAGGAACACACTTACAGACAATTGTTTGGATGCGAATTAGGTGCTTTACCATTCAGCTACTTGGGTATTCCGATTCATCATCATAAATTATCCAATAAAGAATGGAAATGTATTGAAGAACGAATTGAAAAAAAACTCAGCTGTTGGAAGGGCAAGCTGATGTCATATGGAGGTCGATTAGTTCTGATCAACTCAGTACTAACTAGCATGCCAATGTTTTTACTTTCGTTCTTCGAAATTCCCAAAGGGGTCCGAAAGCGACTTGATTTCTTTAGATCTCTATTCTTTTGGCAGTCTGACGAGGCCAAGAGGAAATACCGTCTCGCGCGATGGGATATCCTTTGTCGACCTAAAGACCAAGGGGGTCTCGGTATTGAGAACTTGGAAATTAAGAATAAGTGCCTTATGAGCAAATGGTTGTACAGGTTAGAGACAGAGCCGGAGGGCATGTGGTCTCAAATCCTGCGCAATAAGTATTTGCACTCGAAAACGCTAGCCCAGACTACCATCAAATCAACTGACTCACCGTTCTGGAAGGGACTTATGAGGACGAAGGATCTGTTCTTTCGTAGGGTCAAATTCTTGGTTCGCAACGGGATGTCAACAAGATTTTGGGAGGATACATGGTTAGGAGAGACACCTTTGGCCTTACAATATCCTACCCTTTACAATATTGTGCAACGTAAGGAAGACTACGTTGGTATCGTCCTTCAAACTATTCCCTTGAATATCCAGTTCAGACGTACGTTAGTGGGTGCGAGATGGACAACCTGTATGCACTTGGTTCGGAGATTGATTGAAGTTCGACTCTCCGACGTGCCGGACTCTACACAATGGAATTTAACTATAAATGGGATATTTACGGTGAAGTCCTTTTATACGGATTTGATTAATTCTGGCCCCCTCTCAAGGTCACTTCATATATGGAAGGTTAAGGTTCCTTTGCGGATTAAAATTTTCATGTGGTTTGTCCACAAGCAAGTAATACTCACAAAGGACAACTTACTTAAGAGGCGATGGGTAGGCAACTCGCGGTGTTGTTTTTGTGCTCAGGATGAGACAATACAACATTTATTCATTGAATTCCCACTTGCCAAGTTACTTTGGAGAACGATTCATATAGCTTTTAATATTAATCCCCCAGTTGATATTGCGTCTTTGTTTGGGACGTGGTTAGCTGGGGTTGAACAGATCACGGCAGCTCGTATTCGGATTGGAATATGTGCGTTACTATGGGCTATATGGAACTGCAGAAATGATATGATTTTTAACAGACAACACAACTTAACTTTTTTGCAGGTTATCTTCAGAGCTGCAGTTTGGATCCGTACGTGGTCCTTACTCACTCCTATGGACTCCAGGGAGGCTTTGGTTACTGGGTGCAACCAATGGAAAATGGTGGCTTGGGCTATATTCAACCGGTTCAGATGGCGTTCACATAACAGGATAGAGGGCTAGAGAGCTTGTCCTTATTACCACCGTATCGGTTGTTTTTAGGCCCTTCCTACTCTTCAGATTTATATGCTTTGACTTTGCTCCGTTTGCGAGCTGTAAGACCTTTTTGATGATACTTTCTGGATTTTTAATAAAAAGGGCCGCATGCATCATCATGATGCAGAGGCCGGGGGTATACCTCCATTTCCAAAAAAATAGGTTTGTCTTATGTCATCCACTCTGAGTCTCTCACCCCTCAATTCGAACACACTCGACACATGGGAGATCTTGTGATCAAAGTTGTAGTGGGGGTATCCTAGGAAAGATAAGTATGAAGGGAAAATGATGAACTAATTGTTGAGGCCGCTTCCAAGACAATGAGCACTAATTGTTGATACCTCAGACAAAAAGAGAGAAGAGCATCATTGAGACCAGCAGAAATATATGAGAAAGCACTTGGCACAACATGAGTGTTAGTTTTCATTGACCGGAAACATAAGTTAGTCTTCATTGACCGGAAACACAACTACACAAATTGACTTTATATGACGTGAACAATTATCAAAGATTACACACTTGTTGCTGTTTTTTGTTGGAAATCTGAATCTGACATGACATTTATCTGTCTACCACGTCAGTGAGCGCAACAGCAAAGCATTTAAGCTTTTGCTTTAGCTCCACTTTGTTATCGTCACTGTGTAAACACATAACACAATGGTTTCGTGGTGTAGTTGGTTATCACGTCAGTCTAACACACTGAAGGTCTCCGGTTCGAACCCGGGCGAAGCCAATTTATATTTCTCCTTTTATTTTGCAATTTAACAGTGAAAAAAAGAGAAGAAAAAAATGGCCCATGCAGGTCTCGAACCTGCGACCTTCGCGTTATTAGCACGACGCTCTAACCAGCTGAGCTAATAGGCCATTCTGGCAGAGCTTTTCCGATTGCTTTATTTATGCTCGGCTTACGAACAAGCTGAATAGCAAAAATACTTTCACCGGTATCCAAATTTTATGACTTGATGGATCAAGTTCCGAAAAACTGTGCTGGTTGAATGGTAAAGAAATCCCTCGCGCAGTCGACAAACCATGTTTTTATATGCTAGAATCAACTAGTTTGGGAGGGAGAGTTGGAATTTAAACGGCGCCGCCCGTTGGGCGTCGTTTCCTTTGTAGAGGCCATGTCAAGGAGCTCGACACCTCTCCACTCTTACAATATTGTCTCTAGGTGAAAACCTAGTGTCCTGGCTCTAGCCACTTCAGCATAGGAGAACTTCTGGCGAAAGTGTTGTTCTGCTCCCGGGCGCATATGCACACGGGATGAACAGTAAATTTTGAAGAAAATGGAAAAAAATATGATTATTTTGTGTGATAAACACTGTTTAATGTTTTACTAACATGCAAAGTTTCATGATGGAAAAACATCCACGGGTGGACAAAAAAAAAGAATGTTCCAAAGTGCTCTAAAATGGGCCCTTTTCGCAACATCTTTTTTTCTGGACACATTGTTGAGTACTTGTGAATTTGTGATACAGCAGTCTTGAGACTAATCTTGTGCTCACTATGTTTGTAAGATAATAAGGTTTATCACTTGCTCAATACCTTATGCTTCTTTGTTTTTAAAGGCGTCGCCGCTACCCTTCTCGGACAGTTCTTCGCCACAGCTCATTCGGCGCGGACGGCGGGCGGGGAGCAGATGGATGCCCGCATGTCGTTCGGTGTTATGCCTAAAGCGGGGGAGAAGGCGCACGACAACGTGGAGAGGAGATGTTCGACATCAACCACGATGGAGGCGATGGAGGAGGTGGCTATGAGGATGGGCAGGTGGAAGACTCGGATCCTGCCTAGTTCGGGAACTACACTCACATGCATCAGGGATACACCCAGGTGGGCACACAACAGTCGTACACCCAGACCAGCATGGGCACACAACAACATGATTGAGCCAACGGACAACAGGAGGAGGAGAAGGTGGAGGACGAGGAGGACGGTGAGGACGATGATCCAGATGATTTTTCCACGATCTGAAGAAGAAGGGTAGAGGAGAAAACTTCAACATGCGGGAGGACGAGCTGTTTGTGTGATGCATGGTTGACCATTAGCCTCGATCCGATCCATGACATAGAGCAAAAGGACACAACATTTTGGTCCAACATTCACACATGGTTCCATGAACACAAGCATTTCACACTCTACTCCGACGCGGTCTTCTGCAACTGTGAATCAAAGTTCCTCAACCATTGATGGTACACCATCCAAGGGGGTCGTGTCCAAGTATTGCGGCCACTTGGCGCATCTCATCGCACAATGTCCTAGTGGTGCGGAAATCACCGAGCAAGTAAGTTCATTGGCCCAAATATGCATAGTTTTGTTGATCAGCAGCCGGATATACATATTTTTGTAGCCAGATATGCATAGTTTTTTGTTGATTGGTAGCCGGATATGCATAATTTTGTTGATCGGTAGCCAGATATGTATATTTTTGTAGACAGATATGCATAGTTTTGTCTAGCCAGATATGCATAGTTTTGTAGCCGGATATGCATAGTTTTGTTGATCACTTGCCGGATATGCATAGTTTTGCAGCCGGATATGCATAGTTTTGTTGATCACTTGCCGGATATGCATTGTTGACAATGTTTTAATTTGTAGCCTGCTCGTGCGTGTACGGTGTTCAAGAAGTTGGAGAAGAAAAACTTCACCGTCATGCATTGTTGGTTGAAGTTGAATGGACAACCGAAGTGAAGCACATTCATAGCCATGACCGGTGCCCAAGCCACCGAGGAAAACCAGTGACCCAACCGACCCAACGATAGAACCGCCCAAGAAGGTTAGAAAAGTGTTCCAGGCAAAGAAATGGGAGTATGAGAGGACGAAGCGAGAAGGTGCGGCGACCAAGATGACGAACAGGTTCAAGGACATCTTAACCAAGAAGGAGGAGTCAAATGTCAAGCGCTCGGACAACGAGGAGATAAAAAGGGCGGAGAGATTCAAAGTGTTGATGGAGGCGAACGAGAAGAAGTTCAAGCTCAAAGAGAAGAGGGCCATGATCGAAGAGAAGAAGGCCATACTCGAGGAGAAGAAGGCGATGCTCGAAGAATAAAGAGTGAAGATTGCAACCGATGTGGAGGAGCCACGATGTTGTCCTTGAATTTGGACTCTTTGGATGCGGACGCAAGAATGGTCGTGCAAGTCGTCTGCTATAAAATGTTGCAGCGGCAGAAAGTTAAGTTGGAGGCGGCGGACAAGGATGAGGAGGAGGCGACAGAGAAGGAGGCCGAGGGAGAGGCTGCCTATGCGGCGGCGATGACACCTTGAGCGTGGATGCTTGGATTGCCGGTCTGGTAGGGCAAAAAATATTAATTTTCGACATGGACTGTTGGACTCGTATTTTTTTGTGATCGGGCATGTGGAAATTTAAGCATACTTGTCTCTCTTTGGTTGTTATCGGACATGTGATCCGGCACTGGTGTGATCTGGTGCGCACTATGCATCGAACTTTATTAGAATTTTAAATTACCATTTACTGACGGACATATACAGAATAGCATCAGATGACCGATTTACGTATTCGTGTTCGCAGACGGATGCGGGAGTAAATTTATAAGTCGGTGTTGAAGATGCGCTATGGCCTCTCTTTTGTATACATGGTTTCCACTGTCCTCAAGGAAGTACTTTTCGCTTCCCTTGCCAGATTCACTCCATGGTGCTAGTTGCTCTAGAGATGATCGCATACCCCAAATCTAGTCAACATGACCATTCATCACCTTGAGTGGGCCAATACGATGCATAACAAGTTTGAATCAGGTACTCGTATCTGCTTTCATGCTCCTGAAAAAATCCTTGATTAATTCAGTTAATTCCGAATTGTATGATTTGTCGGGAAAAGTTCGACATAACAAATTTGCCCTTCACTTTTGCTTGTGCAGAGAGACCTAAGGCAGGCGACGAGCAAGATATGCATGTACCTGCCACTTGTACTCGCAGACAATTGTCTGCGTAAAGTGTGGATAGTTTTTTTTTCGAAACAGATAAAGTGTGGATTGCAGTGCTCATTCTCCTAGTTGAAAGCCATTTTAGTTCCCTCAGCGCGTGCCTTTTTCTCCTATTGTATCGGGTATTAATTGATGTGTGCTTCTCTATTAAGCATAAGGTTTTAGGATTGTTCTACTCGACATGATTGTGTTTTAACAGCGAGCGGTTTGTTAGTTTTATTGGTATGACGTTGGGCTCGCTCCCAGTGGTCTGTGTTTACAGACAGAACGTAAAACAGAGTTGTGTTACAGAGGGAACATCCACAGCAAACAAACGCCAAGGAAAGAAAGGCTGAACCTCAACGTAATCTCTAGCAGATCAGAAGAACAGATTACAGATGTACACCAGAGCAGGATTACCGGTGTGGCCATGGGTGATGAGCCTGGAGCATGGCGGCGCGGCGAGCGAGAGAGCGCTTCGAAGATGCGCAAGTTGCTGCGCCTCCAGGCGATCCACGGGATCAGTGCTACGTAGAACGGCAGGGCTATTCGCAAAAAAAAAAAAAAAAAAAGAACGGCAGGGCTACTGCACAAGGAAGGGGCAGATCCAGGATCAGGAGACTGTGCAGGAAGATCAGCATTCTGGTGCTGATGGATACATGTATATTGCCACACCTTAGCAGTCTCAGGCTCAGCAGAACGGAGAAAAACCACTAGTCGGTGGAATAATAAATTCAGGAACGGCTGAGATAAAAAAAATGGGGTGAGAGAGGCTCGAACTCTCGACCTCAGGATCACTCACGTTAGCTATGAGACCTACGCGCTAGCCAACTGCGCCACCACCCCCTTGTGATGCTGTTTGAAACGGTCGCTATATGTAATATCGGCTATCTTCATCTACACCGTGAGCAACGATGCTTGCTCGTGAAAAGGTAAAGGAAAAGGAAACACCACCCGATGGATTTTTTTTGCGTTCAAATACTTTATTTGGCAGTAGTAGTTTTTAGTGATCAAGTACGAAGTTTCAGTTTTTAGTGTAAATTTTTCAGTTAATCACTTTCTTAAGTATGAGCTTCCAACTTGATCGGTTGCAACTTTCTTCTGCTGGGCTTGAAGCTTCCAACTCAACGAATTACAAGCTTCCTATTTGTATTTCGATGAATCCTTATATCACACATTGATGTTTCTAACTTGGTGGACTTCCTACTGCCACTAGCCACTAAACCGAAGCTTCCGACTTGACGAATTGCAACTTGCTACTTCCAAGTCGACGAGTTGCAACTTGCTATCATGTTGTACTACCAAACATACAAAACGAAGCTTTAAACTAACCGACTTGAAATATCTCTACTACCAAATATAAGGCTTCACTACCCATGAAATATAAGGCTCCCAATTAGCTTTCATCGTCTACAACATAGATTCTGATTTAGTTAACTTCTAACAGAACACTTTCTAGAGAAAAAAAATATGTACCAATTGTATTTCTTCTATAGCAGTAACATAAACAAGGAAAATGATACACTTTACTGTCCAGCGGCCCAGCCCCTGACGCCAAATAAGAAGGGAATACATCAGAATTTGCAAAGAAAATAATGGCATGGAATTGCCCCTATGTGATTGGTCCCATGTGCATGACGATAGAAGTATATAAGAAGGTACATATTTTTCATAGTGGGACCAAAGCCATGGAAGCCTCTTAGGGCATGGCCAATGCATAGCCTCAAGCTGATGCTGCACAGGTCATGTAGGCTCGGATGTCAGAAAAATTTGGTTCCGATGGTAGTATGGGATCTTCAGCAGGAGGTAGGTGCTTGAGAGGAAAAGAGAGTGGTCCTAACGTAAAATGTGAAAAAGTAGAGTAGATGCATGTGTACCCTAATTCTTTTTCATTTGCTTGATGAGGCCCACAAGCTTATGCTTCCATTGTAGAGGGAAAACAAATGAAGCTGCCCGAATCTACTTTTTCTCATGGGCAATTACATGGTGATGCTTCCATTATACATACCCTTATGCACAACGCTAGTGCGAACTAGTACTGGACCACTAGAAGAAACAGTAGCACACACGTGGCCAAAAATGGAGCACTGCCGCACGCGTGTGTCAAATGTGATCCTCCCGTTAGTGTTGAGATACTTAGGTTAGTTAATTAGCAGTTGATGATTATGGAAAATAGCTACAAAACCAGAAAAATTTGAATAGCCAAAAGGTAAAATAGACAAAAGCTTGTTTGAAACAGGGATTGTCATGATCAATCTGCAACTTGAAACAAAACTTTATCCACTTAGTATGCATTTGGAATGAGAGAGGGTGGATACATTGAGATTAGCTATTTGTTGGGCTTAGTGTGATGCACCAGTTTATGTTTGGTTGGACGATTGAGAATGGGATATGCTTGAATGAATGAGAAGGGATGGACCATGGTTAATTTATTTTGTGGGGAGATCATGATTAATTAAATAAACTATATCTCTCGACTCCACTAGTAATTAAATTTTAACATTTAACAAAGGTCATTTCCAGAAAAATGACTCCTTAACAATAAATATGTTAATTATCACAAGACAATTGCTAATGATCACAAATAGTGACAGAGCTTCAACATAATTCTAGATGGGGAAATGACTTAAATGAAAGTAGATTAGTAAGGAAATATGGGCGAATCTCTAGTTTGAACACAATTTAGGTCTAAAGCACAACATGTTCTTGAACGTACTGCAAATATTGGGTGGGTGTAGGGGGGGGTATCCCTTATTGGTCTACACATTAATCACAATTACGTAAGAGCAGTGGGTCGTCTAAAAAAATATGGAACATAATTTGTGTAGTATTTTTTAAATTGTGCTGATGTAATCCAAACTTCTTATGAGGCTGACCAAAATAGAGAATGCATCAAAAGAGGTGATCGCTCCAGCTCACGAACCCTTTCTTGTACCGATCATAGGCATCGGGACTTGAGAGCTTAGGTACTAAGGCTGGCATACTATTTCGAGTATATTTGTGGGAAAAATTCAATATTGATTGCAAACGCTCTAACCAGATAGAGAGACGAGCTAACAAAAAGATTGAATTGTCCTAATGCATCTAGCCTTGTCAGTGAAACCAAAGACACCGAGGCTGATCAAAATAGAGAATGCACGAAAAGAGGTGATCGCTTGAACTCACGAGGTCTCGAGTGCCTAGGTATGAAGGCTGGCATACTATTTTGAGTATATCAAGGGAAAAAAATTCAATATTGATTGCAAACGCTCTAATTAGATAGTGAGACGAGCTAAGAAAAGGATTGAATTGTCCTAACTCATCTAGCCTTGTCATTGAAACCAAAGACACCAAGGCATACGAGGTCTTGGCAACATAGTTTGCATGAGTTGCACACACAAATACATGAAGGCGTGATCATTCTGTTGAGTATATATTTAAGAAATATTTATAACTCGCTATTAATATGTCCTACCCCTTCCACCCTCATCTCTCCATCCGAACACGCTTGAGGCATTGGAGATATTTCAAGAGATACTTTTCAGCGATTATAAACACAAATGAAGTTTATTTAATGTGAGTCCTTGTTGAATATTGTACACTTTGTTCCGTGTTTTACTATAGAATCTCAATCTGCTACACGCTTGCCTCCTCAGTGAACGCAAAAACAGATATGATATAAGTCGTTTCGTGGTGTAGTTAGATCGCTTTATTAAATTTTGATTCGAGCAAATGTCACAAAGGTTTCATGGTGTAGTTGGTTATCACGTCAGTCTAACACACTGAAGGTCTCCGGTTTGAACCCGGGCGAAGCCAATTTATTATTTTTCCTTCATTTTTTGCAATTTTAACAGTGAAAAGAAGAGAAGAAGAAGAAAAAAGAGTAATGGCCCATGCAGGTCTCGAACCTGCGCTTCGCGTTATTAGCACGACGCTCTAACCAGCTGAGCTAATAGGCCAGTTACGTCCTTATGTATTTCGGGATTTTTATTATAATTTATTTGATTTGGTTTGCAGTTCAATTTTTAGGGGAAGGTTTGCAATTTTTTGTTTGGACAGCGAAGAGCAGGTTGGTTTTGGTCTTTTGGATTGACAGGACCGTACACCCATCAATTCAACGCATCAAATTTGGCTCCCCACATATGTCCAGCACCTTCTCGTCTCCCATCCGCCTGAGAGCAGAACACCACCCTTCCCTAGTTCAGTTTGGGCATGCCCTTATTTACCAAGCAGTAAAAGCGTAAGGGCATCTCCAACGCTGACTGGCAAATTTGCTTCGGTATCTGTTCGCGGATATTGATGCCGGAACCCGCCATCCAACGCTACCCGCATATATTTCAATAACTTTCTGAACTAATCTGGCGAAATTCGTGCAAACACGGTGGATTTCATATAAACCGGACCACAGTCAAGCAAACACATCGGATTTTTATTACATTTAGAAAAAAAAATGTTCCGACTCTAAATGCCGGCTGTCGGCGTCCAAGCCCTTGTTGTGCCCTTCCTGGGAGGCTGGACCGTGTTCTTCATCCGTCGTCTCCATGAGCACAGGCGATAAGTCCGATGAAATGAAGCTGCGTTCTCCGGCGAGGAAGAATAGAACACAGGAGACGGACCGACCCACATGGAAACAAGGCTCTGCCGCCCCAATGCCCTACTCATCCTCGAAGGAATCCTCGCCTTGTATGTCGCCGGTGGACGTGAGGTCCATGATGGAAATGATTGCGCCGACACTCTAGTCGTCCCACCGCGCATCCGGAAGTTCGTTGGCGGCGCGTAGGAGGCGCAACTCGCGTTGTTCTCGTCCGTGAACGCCTGCAGTCGCGCCTTCGCGCCAGCCGCTTCCTGGCGAGCAGCGGCTTGAGCGCGGGCGGCCTCGTAAATCGCTCGCTGCTCTGCGACGAAGTTGAGATTCGCCACGGCATGGCCGCAACGCCTCTCGCCGTCGATTTGGCTCTTCGCTAGCTAGTTCTACTCTAGGAGGAACATCCTGTACCGTTGTTCTTCCCTTAGTTAACTCATGCATCCTGTACCGTTGTTCTTCCCTTAGTTAACATCAGTATGAATAGCAGCAGGAGCTCAATGTTTTCCTTAGTTAACTCATGCATTTTTAAAATCAATTCAGAACGTTCTTTAGCATCAAAATTAACCTTCTCCGAAGATGGAAGAGGCAACAAATCAATAGGTGCACGAGGTAGGAAACCATACACAATTTCAAAAGGGCACATCTTAGTAGTAGAATGCAACGAACGGTTATAAGCAAATTCAATATGAGGCAAGCATTCTTCCCACATTTTCTTATTATTCTTCAAAACAGCCCTAAGCATAGTAGACAAAGTTCTATTGACTACTTCAGTTTGTCCATCAGTTTGGGGGTGACAAGTAGTACTAAAAAGCAGTTTAGTCCTCAACTTAGCCCATAAACATCTCCAAAAGTGGCTAAGAAATTTAGTATCACGATCGGAAACAATAGTATTTGGCACACCATGCAAGCGAATAATTTCACGAAAGAACAAATCAGCAACATTAACAACATCATCGCTTTTATGACATGGTATAAAGTGTGCCATTTTCGAGAATCTATCCACGACAACAAATATGCTATCCCTCCCCTTCTTTGTTCGAGGTAAACCTAAAATAAAGTCCATAGATATATCCTCCCAAGGAACACTAGGTACAGACAAAGGCATATATAAACCATGAGGATTGAGTCGTGACTTAGCTTTTTGACATGTAGTGCAGCGAGCAACAAAACGCTCAACATCCCATCTCATCTTTGGCCAATAGAAATGTGTAGCAAGTATATCCTCCGTCTTCTTCACGCCAAAGTGTCCCATTAGTCCTCCCCCATGCGCCTCCTGCAACAACAAAAGACGAACGGAGCTAGCTGGAATGCATAGCTTGTTAGCACGAAACACAAATCCATCGCTAACGACGAACTTGTTCCATGATCTACCTTCTTTACAATTCTGCAATACATCGTTAAATTCAGCATCATGCACATATTGATCTTTGATGGTCTCCAAACCAAATATTTTAAAATCAAGTTGTGAAAGCATAGTATAACGACGAGACAATGCATCAGCAATAACATTTTCTTTACCCTTCTTGTGTTTAATAACATAAGGGAAAGTCTCAATGAATTCAACCCATTTAGCATGTCTACGGTTCAGTTTAGCTTGACTTTTAATGTGTTTCAAAGATTCATGATCAGAATGTATAACAAATTCTTTGGGCCATAAATAATGTTGCCATGTTTCTAAAGTCCGAACAAGAGCATATAACTCTTTATCATAAGTAGAATAGTTCAGACTAGGCCCACTCAATTTTTCAGAAAAGTATGCAACAGGTTTGCCATCTTGTAATAACACACCTCCTAATCCAATTCCACTAGCATCACATTCAATCTCAAAAGTCTTATTAAAATCAGGAAGTTGGAGTAAAGGAGCATGTGTCAACTTATCTTTCAATACTGTGAAGGCTTCTTCCTGTGCGGTACCCCAAACAAAAGGCACATCCTTCTTTGTAAGCTCGTTGAGAGATGCAACAATGGTGCTGAAATCTCTCACAAAACGCCTATAGAAACCAGCGAGGCCAAGAAAACTCCTCACTTGTGTGACCGTTTTGGGCTGCGGCCAACTCTCAATAGCTTCAATCTTAGCTTTATCAACTTCAATTCCCTGTGGAGTAACAACATAGCCAAGAAAAGATACTCGGTCGGTGCAAAAGGTGCACTTCCCAAGGTTACCAAACAAACGTGCATCACGTAGAGCATTAAAAACAACACGTAAATGTTCCAAATGTTCTTCCAAAGATTTGCTATAAATCAGTATATCATCAAAATAGACTACCACAAATCGTCCAATGAAAGCACGTAAAACTTCGTTCATTAGTCTCATGAAAGTACTAGGTGCATTAGTTAACCCAAAATGCATGACTAACCACTCATATAAACCAAACTTAGTTTTAAAAGCTATTTTCCATTCATCTCCCAATTTCATACGAATTTGATGGTATCCACTACGCAAATCAACTTTGGAGAATATTGTAGAGCCACTCAATTCATCAAGCATATCATCTAGCCTAGGAATAGGATGACGATAACGAATAGTAATATTATTAATGCCTCTACAATCAACACACATACGCGAGGTACCATCCTTTTTCGGCACTAGAATAATAGGAACAACACAAGGACTAAGGGATTCGCGTATATAACCTTTGTCGAGTAGCTCTTGTACTTGACGCATAATCTCCTTCGTCTCCTCTGGATTGGTACGGTAAGGTGCGCGGTTGGGTAATGATGCACCGGGAATTAAGTCAATTTGATGCTCAATCCCTCGAATAGGTGGTAATCCCGGTGGCACGTCTTGTGGAAAGACGTCAGCGAACTCCTGCAAAATGTTAGTAACAGCAGGAGGCAAAGAGGAAGGCACGTCCTCGAATGAAAATAATACCTCTTTGCACACAAAAGCATAGCAAACAGATTTGCTAACATCTAGATCATCAGTATCAGATTTGGTGGCAAATAAACATGCACTTTTCAATTTAATTTCAGAAGCAACACTAGATGGTTTATTATTAGGCTTCATTTGTTGCTCAAATTCTTTTGCCACAATCTGATTTTCACTCTTAATTTGCTCCTGTTTTGCTTCATTAGCTCGATTAATATCATCTTTTAAAATGGAATCAGGAGTCATAGGAAGCAAAGTAATATTTTTGTCCTTATGAACGAGAGTATACTGATTGTTTCTACCATGGTGTACAGAATTTTTATCAAATTGCCATGGTCTACCAAGTAATAAGGAACATGCTTGCATAGGTACCACATCACAATCAACATAATCAGTATATGTAGAGATACTAAAATGCACACGAACAGTACGTGTTACCTTAATCTTGCCGCTGTTGTTGAACCATTGAATGTAGTAAGGATGTGGATGTGGTCTTGTGGTGAGGGATAGCTTCTCCACCATCTCCATGCTAGCCAAGTTGTTGCAGCTCCCTCCATCTATGATGACGCGAACAGAACGTTCCTTCAAAACTCCCTTTGTATGGAACAAATTATGCCTCTGATTTTGCTCAGCTTGCGTGACCTGCACACTCAAAACACGTTGAGCAACTAAACATTCATACCTGTCAGCATCTTCAGCAGCCATGTATTGTGTCTCATGATCAGAATCATCTCCACCGTGTTCTTCATGTATAAGAAGAGCCAAAGTCTCCTCATCATAGTCACTAGCGGACTCATACCCACCATCCTCAGTAGCAATCATCACACGCTGAGATGTGCATTCGCGCGCAAAATGTCCTCTTCCCTTACAACGACGACAAATAATATCACTTGTGTGCCCTGTAGACGCCATGGAAGAAGTAGAGCTCTGTGCAGGCCCGGCAGGTGTGCTCTTGGCAGATAGTGGTGGTTGTGCCTGTTTTCTTGTATCACGGTTGGAGGTGGCAGCTGACGGAGGTGCCGGTGTAGCAGAACGTGTGGAAGTAGATGATGCACGTGGTGTCCATGATGAAGGTCGACCTGCAGAAAAGTTAGTCCGCGCCAATGCCTGTCGGTCCTGCACTTCACGTTCAGCTTTACAAGCAAGATGGAATAAATGAGTGATATTATTATAATCCTTATAGTCTAGAATGGTCTGAATCTCTCTATTTAATCCACCCAGAAAACGTGCAAGCATAGCTTCATTCTCCTCAACAATACCACATCTAATCAAGTCAGTTTGTAATTCCTGATAATATTCTTCTACAGAATTTTTGCCTTGTCTTAAGCGCTGCAATTTTTGAAGTAATTCACGTTGATAATATGGTGGAACCCAACGAGTACGCATAGCAGTTTTCAAAGCAGCCCAAGTAGCTGGAACAGGATATAATCTACAATATTCAGACCACCAAACACATGAAAAGCTAGTGAAAGCACAAACAGCAGCAGGAACACGTCTCTCCTCAGGATATTGTAAACATGTAAATCGTTGTTCAGTTTCTAACTCCCAAGTAAGATATATATCAGGAACATATCTACCCTCAAATGGTGGAATATTCAATTTCAGTTTAGGGAGATGGTCATGATCTCGTACCTGAGGGGGAGCCCTAACATTATCATTATTTGCATGTGGACGACCTGGTGGTTGTGGTGCTGGTGGTTGCACGTAGTTCTGATGTTGATCAAGCTCATCCTCGTAATCTCCCGCATAATCATCCTCCTCCACATCAGCAGCAGGAGCCATAGAAGTATCAACAGCAGCACCAGCAGTTTGGCCAGGCTGAAGAGGGACACGGATCGCTCGGCGGAGGGCTGATTCCCGACCTGGAGGTATTCGTTGTTGTTGCTGTTGTTGCAGAGGTGCGGCAGGTGCAGCCGGTGGTGGAAGACGCGCAAGCAGTTCATTAAATCTGTTATCGAGCTTTGTTTCGAACGTCTTCTCAAGGCCAGTGATCTTCTCCATGGCCTCTTCAAAATTGTTCAGCACATCTTGCACCTGTTTAGTCATCATTTTTTGAAACTTATCATGAAGCTCCTTGTTTATTAAATTCTCCCAGTCAATCTCGTCGGGTTGTGATCCTGGCATGGTTAGCAGCAATAGAAACACACAAGAATATGATCCTATAGACTACTAACAAGTGGTGGTGGTGGCGGGTGTCACAAATCCTTTAAGCAAATCTCAATTTCTTACCAGTTCTTACCCAGCAGCAGGCGGTGATCGGCAACCGATGTAGTCAAAACTCTCAAAGCTTGGATAGAGCGAGTACCAGGGAGAGTCAAACGCACGATGTAGATGTATGTGGAGCTGGGAAGGCTTATAATATGGTAGCAAAAAGGGTCAGCAATAATAAATTCCGAGATGCAAAGTTGAATAAACGCTCAACGACGCTACTGTGCTGGTCCTAGGCAAGACCGTGCTAGAGACGCGAGCCTAGAACACTAACAAAATCACGCGCTGCACGTAAACAAGGGAAAAGCACACTCTGGAAAGTTTTTTTTTCGCCCTGTTTTCTTTTTGCGCTTCTTTTTTTTTTTGCGAAAAATCACTATAATGGCGAGTGTCTCAAAGCTCTTCCCAAGTCAAACTGACAGGATAGACACGAAATTTTTGCGACAATTTTTTTTTCGACTGCCCGGACCCAAAAACTGGAAACGGCTCAAAAAAACTTTCAATAACGGCGACTGTCTCAAAAGGTTAAGAAACACCTAAAAATAGGATAGCCAGAATTTTTTTTGTCAAGTGCGTTTTTGGAAAATTTTGGGCCTAAGCGGAGGGTGGTTTCCAGACTCTTTTTTTTTGGAAACCAACCTCTTCTACGGACGGCAAAAGATTGATGAAATCCCAAACCTACTCAAACAAGGAAACACGAATCTGACAACAGATGGATCTCGAAAGCAAACCTAATATGAGATGGACTCGAAGTGATGGTGGTATATGGATACGGATCGGTGGTCGTATATGGACTCGGAGCGGTGGTGGTATATGGATACGGATCGGCGGTGGTATATGGACTCGGAGCGGTGGCGGATAAGCGGTGGTGGAAGATGGCAGGGACAATGATGATGGTGCGGCGGCGGCGTGACTAATATGACCAGAACTCGAAACTGTAAAAGACTAGACGCTAAGACCAGCAACTTGACACGACGATGCAACCGCAAATTGAACAAAGCAAATACAGAAAAGAGTATGCAAAGGCTCAGATTGGTTCGGATGGGATGAACTAACCCTAATTTTTTTTTTGGCTTTTTCGTGGACTATAGGTATGAAGAACAAACTCGATCTAAACTACGAAAAACCGAAAAATCTCACCGAGCAACCTGGAAATCTGATACCACTTGATAGAGGCAAAGGTGTCCCGTCTTTCGATGAGATGGTGGCTATCGTTTGGAGGAAGTCGACTTTGACGATCCGACTATGAACGTGCGAAGACGTTGCGCCTTAGCAATCGCTAAACCAACTCCGAGAGGTTATTGACCACGCCGGAGCACGATCAACCTGACCACGAAGGTCTGTTTCTTGCAGGCAAACGAAGAACAAGCAAGAAACTAAGATTGCAATCTGGATATTGCGAATATAAGAGGAAAGCTTTATTGATCAAGGTGGGGTTCTGAGACGCCTTGGTCTGGTCGTTGAACACAAACGAAGTACGCGAAATTGCAGCTATGGCGAACTTTTAATCTAAACAAAACCCAAAGTCTAAACGATGCCCTAAGGGCTGTATATATGGAGGAAGATGAGGGAATTTCATGGCCCCTGATGGTGGGGTCCGAGACCAACCCTAACTCTTGTTTCCCCACACATACAGACTCTAAAAATAGCCTATACTTAAGTATTTCGAAATTACATGGGCCTGGCCCAAAAATAAGGTGACGCAGCACCTAGAATAGCCTATGGACGAATATTATGAAGTGGCATCTTGTATATTTCGTCCAAGGCTTGATGCACTCCTTATGGTGGCTTCAAAGTCCTGAAATCATCACTTGTAACTCCGTTCTTGATCCCCTTGCGCATGCCATCAACTCCATGCGTGTTCTTGCTCCAATGTTCTTCCTTCTCCAAGCTAGGCCCTTCATTTGTAAGCAAAACAAATGTATCCAATTTAGGCAGTATCATATTCTCATGAACATTAGAATCATTACCAAGAAACGAAAGTACCTGGTAATTTAATTGGCGTGCGCGAGCTCTAGTAATTGGTCCAGTATGTATAGCAGCATGGGATGTGGATGTAACAATGGTATTGATGTCCTCACCCTGCTGCTGCACCTGGGCTCAGACACCCTTTTTTTCATATTCTTTTTTTTCCTCTCCTCCTTGCATCGAAACCGTCCTCGGTTTTGAGTTGACCGCTTCCTCGCTTGATTGAATGACAACCGCAAAAATTTCAGCAACTTCGACCTTCTTCTCTTCTTCTTCTTGCTCTTTTATCTTCTCAAGATGTTCTTTCCTCCAAGAAATAAAACGCTCCTCACCCATTGGCACGAGGCTACACTTCTTACCCTTCTTGACAGTATATCTATGTGTTTTGCAATCATACGTAACATCATGCTCTTTATACCATGGCTCGCCCAATAACAAGTGACATGAAATCATAGTTGTCGGAATCACGTCGCATAAAACCTCGCAAAAATAATTTCCCAACAAAAACGGTACCTTGGTTTGGTGCGTCACAGTGAGCTCTTCATGACCCCAACAAAACAAGTACGGTCGTGCTCGTGGTGCAATCGATAGATCCAACTTCTCCACCATCTCGATGCTTGCGGCGTTGATCAAATTCATGTGATAGATGGTCATGGCACATGATCTCTCTCTCACCACCACACGGGTGTGAAAAAGGCCAGTCCAACGGCCTTCCTCCTCCAACTGAAATCCATAGCTTAACTTACTGAATAACGATGCGCTCGCCATCTTCTCCATAGTGCCGTGAACAACCTGATGCTCTGATACCACCTGATAATGACCAAACCTCGTGGTGAGATCCGATCTGTTGTTGCGGCCCGATCTTTCACGACACTCCACCACCAGCAGTAGCAACCTCTCGCCCGCGCACGCGGTGTACACGAAGTAGAGGGTTTGAACCTTGCGGCCCAACACGAGAAAACCAATCTCGACGAAGGTACTCACGTGCAAAACAATTTCCACGAAGAGAAATCGCAATACAGAGGTTTTCTAAAGATCCCTCCAAAACTTGATACGGGTGTCTACCCTGAAAAACACATCGTGTCTATTTCATATAAAAATATAACCTGCTTTTACAAAGAACTAAATTGGCTTTATATAATAGCCGCATACCCTGACTATCTTGGAAAACAAGCACTTGGTACGTAAAAAAAAACACCTAGACATATACGTAGGCTAAACCGACTTGATCTAGTATTTAGGAAAACACAAACTACTAGTTTTGGTGCATGCGTTGACAACTTGCGTGCTTTTCCTGGCGGGCCCCACCCAACATCCTTCAAACTGAATAGTTCCCTAATAAATAGAATCCTCGCATTGATCTTTTCCTTGATGGGCAGGAAAAGAAATGTAAATAATCTTCTTGTTTTAGTAATCCTGAAGTAACAAATAATCCCGGCAAGCAAGTACTCGAAATCCAACACGGACTCCTTGAGGCCTCCTCCACGACGTGGCTTACTAAAGTAATTATAATATTCTTTTTCTTGATTTCCTTATGATTCATGTTGAAACGTGGTGCAATTTGACTCCACCACGTTTGTCTCCGTACAACATGCAGCATGCGCACAAGTCACAACCACTGACCCTTCTAACCCGTCTTCATACTTCCCATCAAAACTTATGTGCCGTTGAACATGCACATCAGTAAGTTCATCATGATCGTTGTTGGGCACATTATCAGCAGCGGCCGGAATAGTAGAAACTACGGTAGCTAAATTACCCGCGGTCATATCAGTTGTTCTTCCCACGCCTGCTGGAACGCCGGCATAGGCGCCGACGCAGGCCACTCCTCCGCCACGGCGACGTTGTAGTGCGCCTGTGCCAGCTCCATGGTGAAGCCGGCATGCACATGTGCGGGCTCCAGTGCGGTGTCGTCAGAGCCCATCTCCATCGTGGGGTCGTCCTCGTCGTCGAAGACGTCGGGCGAGCTAACCGGCATGCACATGCGCGGGCTCCAGTGCGGTGTCGTCAGAGCCCATCTCCATCGTGGGGTCGTCCTCCTCGTCGAAGACGTCGGGCGAGCTGGCCGGCATGCCGACCTCGATCTGCCTGACACGGCGGCTCTGCCAGGCGGCCGCAAGGGCGGCCACCTCGTGCTTCATCTCCGTCGAAATAAGGCTCTCCCACAGAGTGTTGCCGCCTGCAGTCATGGCGGATGTGGTGCAAGGGACGAGGATGTGGAGTGGCTTGTGTTGTGGCGTGGAGTTAGCCGGGTGTGGCCGCCTTTAGTTACCGGATTCCGGCGAGGCGAAACGTCTGGGTGCGTCAATGCGCGGTGCCGGAGTGGGTTTCTCGCTGGCGAGCCTGCTTAATGGCAGCATACGGACGAATGGGCACTGAACGGGCGTGGTAGATATCTGTTCCATCCCGTCTAGTAATGCGTCTCCGACATTGAACAGGCACGGAGACCGGGGACGCGCGCAGTCGGCGCACTCGGCCGACATGCCGCTTCAATGTCGGAGCCAGTGAGAGGTCACGTCCGCTCTGGACCGGCTTCAATATGGACCGAACGCTTTACAACGACATGAACGCGGCCAGTTGGCGCGCGGATGGGAACACGTGCGGGCGAGGTAAGAGGTTTTTGGGTAAGCTAGGGTGGTCAGAAGCGGTTGTGGCTACTGTCCGGATGCCCGCCAAGCTCCCCCTTCCTAGTTTGTCTTCTGTTTGCGGGATAAAGTGTGTCCGGATTGTCCTGCAAACCGATGCAGGACCGCGTGGGATGACACAACACGTCCGGACCGCGCGGTCCGAATGATTGCAGGCGGTTTAAGGGTTAGCGTTGGAGATGCCCTAAGTCTACAAATGAGGTATATGTGCTCAAAAAGACATGTCATCAAATGTTTTCATGTTGGTCTTAACATTTTTCTGTAACGGTTCAAATACTACAGTTATTGCAGTTTTCCTTTGAAATCTTGTTGTGGTCCATTCAAAGAAAAAACGAAAATTTGTTGGCTCTGTTCTGCATCTTGCAGACTCACGTTTTACATACAATTTAATTTTATCATGCTCTATTATTTGGGGTAGGATTGTCTTACTCAAGTTGGAAGTGATAGGTGACTGTGTGTGTGTGTGTGTGTGGTTTAGTGCTGTTTCGCCCTGCGTGTGATGCAAGTGGTCGAGTACGACAGTAACCATTTAATTTCTTCATAATTAATTTATTATGATGTCATGACCATGATTTGTATTGTTTTTTATACTAGGCCCCTCTTTAAAAGATTAACTATGATGATAGGATGTAAAGCTCTTGCAATATATTGGATTCACATACCAACCGAGAGATGACCTAAACCTTAGCCCTTTTTTTTGCGGAAATTAAACCTTTTTTGCAAATAGCGAAATTAAACCTTAATTACTCTGTTTATGCAATTTCGGCAAACGGATAATAGTGCTTTTCAATAGTCACATTTGATAGGTGAACTTCTTAATTTCTTAATATTTGTAGCATGTACATATTCTTATTTATGCAATACTCTCTCTGGAATAGATATAAGAGCGTTTAGATCACTACTTTAGTGATCTAAATACTCATATATTTTTTACTCTTATATTTCTTTACGGAGGGAGTACATGCTATTAATAGTTTGATCATTGCGTGTTCCAAATGACTAGCCCGCGCAGATGAAGGGATTGATGACTGGTTCTTCCTGGTCTTCTTCTGTAACGGCAGAAAAACGAGAGGGTGAAAGTTTGACGTCGGAAGGGAAAAAGTCATTAGTCCACAACATGTGATTCCCGCTATCAAACTTCCAAACACACAGTCCCGATCGACACTGACCAGTGCCTCACATGTTTTGCGTTCAACCATGCATGCACGTTTGTTTCCATAAACATGGGGAAAAGAATCCTCTTGCTCCAGTCCAATACCGTCGCTCCCGCGGAAACTGGCTTGTTTAGAAAAATATGTGGCGGAGCTGTGCTCGAGATTACATCATGTTGTCTCTATTTAATCAGCAGCTCCTACCCTGTATGTGTCACCTCATCTTCTCCTCCCTCCCATCGCCTCTGCCGGCTGACCTTTCACCTGTACCCGAACCAGTTCATTGCAAGCTGCAGCGAGTAGCTGCGCCGTGTGCGTGCACGTCCACGGTGGTGTCTCTCCTCTCCAATGGCGCTCCAAGCATCGTTTCCTTCCGCGTTCCACACGGCCCCGGCCATTACTCACGCTTCTTGTCGGCGGCAGGTGCGTACGGCGGATTGATCGCCGGGCAAATGGCTTCGATCTTGCCTGTTCATAACTTTCGCATGCAGACGTCCCGTGCCCGGCTCGCCGGAGTGTGTTTGATGGATGCGTTGCTGACGGGATGATTATATATGATGTTGTACGTTTGCAGTTCCAATTGCGTGCGAGCGCTGCGGCCGCGGCTAGCAGCGCCGGCGCCGGCGACGGGAAGCTGGCGATGAGGAAGGAGCCGACGACGGGCGCCTGGAAGATCGACTACTCCGGCGAGAAGCCGGCGACGCCGCTGCTCGACACCATTAACTACCCCGTCCACATGAAAAACCTCTCCACCACGGTACCTATATATTCTCCTCCAGCTATATCTGGCTGCCTATGTCTTTGTGATCCTCTAATTGATAACAGCATGCAGTTACTAAACGAATTAGGGTGTGGCTAGGTCTCAGTCGACTGAGATTTAACCAAGACCCACTCAAATGACATAACATGTAAGAAAGAGAAAAAAAACTGAAAAGAAAATTGTATGGATCTCAATGTAAGATCTAACGGATATAGCATCGCCTGAGACTCACAGTAGTTTTAGTCAACTGAGACTTATAGCAAGACTAAACAAATTAATCTGGATTGACGCGGCATGCAGGACTTGGAGCAGCTGTCTGCGGAACTCCGGGCGGAGATCGTGAACACGGTGTCCAAGACCGGCGGCCACCTGAGCTCTAGCCTGGGGGTGGTGGAACTGTCGGTGGCGCTGCACCACGTGTTCGACACGCCGGAGGACAAGATCATCTGGGACGTCGGCCACCAGTCGTACCCGCACAAGATCCTCACGGGGCGCCGGTCACGGATGCACACCATCCGGAAGACCTCCGGCCTTGCCGGGTTCCCCAAGCGCGACGAGAGCGCGCACGACGCGTTCGGCGCCGGGCACAGCTCCACCAGCATCTCCGCGGCGCTTGGGATGGCCGTCGCGCGTGACCTCCAGGGCAAGAAAAACCACGTCATCTCTGTCATCGGAGACGGCGCCATGACCGCCGGGCAGGCTTACGAGGCCATGAACAACTCCGGCTACCTCGACTCCAACATGATAGTGGTCCTGAATGATAACAAGCAGGTCTCCCTCCCGACGGCCACCCTCGATGGTCCCTCCAAGCCGGTGGGCGCACTCAGCAAGGCTCTCACCAAGCTCCAGTCCAGCACCAAGCTCCGGCGGCTCCGGGAGGCCGCCAAGACCGTCACCAAGCAGATCGGGGCCTCAACCCATGAGGTGGCCGCCAAAGTGGATGAGTACGCGCGCGGCATGATCAGCGGCTCGGGCTCATCGCTCTTCGAGGAGCTGGGGCTCTACTACATCGGCCCCGTTGACGGTCACAACCTGGAGGACCTCGTAACCATCTTCGAGAAGGTCAAGTCCATGCCGGTTTCTGGGCCCGTGCTCATCCACATCGTCACGGAGAAGGGGAAGGGGTACCCGCCGGCGGAGGCCGCCGCGGACAAGATGCATGGCGTGGTCAAGTTTGACCCGACGACGGGGAAGCAGTTCAAGACCAAGAGCCCGACGTTGTCGTACACGCAGTACTTTGCCGAGTCGCTGATCCGGGAGGCAGAGGTGGACGACAAGGTGGTGGCGATCCACGCGGCCATGGGCGGCGGCACGGGGCTCAACTACTTCCAGAAGCGGTTCCCGGAGCGGTGCTTCGACGTGGGCATCGCAGAGCAGCACGCCGTGACCTTCGCGGCGGGGCTCGCCGCCGAGGGGATGAAGCCGTTCTGTGCCATCTACTCCTCGTTCCTGCAGCGCGGGTACGACCAGGTGGTGCACGACGTGGACCTGCAGCGGCTGCCGGTGCGCTTTGCCCTGGACAGGGCAGGCCTCGTCGGCGCGGACGGCCCCACGCACTGCGGCGCGTTCGACGTCACGTACATGGCCTGCCTGCCGAACATGGTGGTCATGGCGCCCGCCGACGAGGCTGAGCTCATGCACATGGTCGCCACCGCCAGCGCCATCGACGACCGCCCAAGCTGTTTCCGCTTCCCCCGCGGCAACGGCGTGGGCGCCGTGCTGCCTCTCGACAACAGAGGCACCCCCATGCAGGTAGGCAAGGGGAGGGTGCTCGTCGGAGGCAATAGGGTGGCGCTGCTTGGATATGGCACGATGGTGCAGGCCTGCTTGAAGGCGGCAGAGCTTCTGAAAGAGCACGACGTGTTCATCACCGTCGCCGACGCCCGCTTCTGCAAGCCGCTGGACACGGAGCTCATCCGTGACCTCGCCGCCGAGCACGAGATCCTCATCACCGCCGAGGAGGGCTCCATCGGAGGCTTCGGCTCCCACGTGGCACACTACCTCAGCCTCAGCGGCCTGCTCGACGGCCCCCTCAAGGTAAGAATAGTAGTACTTTTTTGGCGAATAGAATAGTGTTTTTTTTCAGAAGAAGACGGAAACATTCCTGCCTGGAACTTTTCGGGTCTCTTTGATTCAAAGGATTTTCATAGGATCTTTGAAGGATTAGAATCCTTAGGAATTTTTTCTATGTTGGTCGTTTGATTGGTAGGACTGAATCCTGTAGGAATTTTTCCTAAGGATTCATTTGTACTGCATTTCACATGAATTCTAACATCCATTCCAACCTTTTGAAAAAAATCCTTTGCTTTTTCCATGGCACAATCAAACAAACTCAAATCCTATAGAAATTCAATGGACGTCATTTCAATCTTACGTTTTTCCTATTCTTGTGTTTTTGCAATCCTATGAATCAAAGAGGCCCTTCAGGGTCGGTCACTGATGGTTAAATCTGTTTGTTGCAGCTGAGATCGATGTTCCTGCCGGACCGGTACATTGACCACGGCGCCGCGGAGGACCAGATGGAGGAGGCCGGCCTGACGCCGAGGCACATCGCCGCCACGGTGCTGTCGCTGCTGGGTCGGCCACTGGAGGCGCTCCACATCAAGTGATTCAATCAACCAACCGGCATGTGACACACCCACACCCACAACATGAAATCAGCAGAGAAACGGCATTGCTGCTGCTGCTCTCTACTCCCTAACAGTTACATGGATCTTGCAAGGGTGTTCGACAATGCTACAATACTAGGTAGCTGGAGTTGCCGTGACAATGTCTGTCAGTGTGTAATTCTTGGCATGTTCTGATGCTTCCAAGCGCGAAGCAGATGAGTTGGAGCCTTTCTTTGATATGCATGCATCCATATGTTCTTCCCTTTTGGGTTTTGTATAGATGGTTATTGCAATTTGTAAGTATATTAATTAATCATACCATGTAATGTAGTAACACTCTGTCTTTAGTTTATGGGTGTGACAAATTAATTATGCATTTCTTATGCCCGTTATAGGGGAGCGCCTATGCGCCGCTCGTTGCGGCAAACAGTCGGCCGCCCGCACAGGAGTGCTCCGACTGGGCCGGCCCATGTATAGCGCAAAAAAATCCCCAAAAAGAGTAAAAGTGCAGCAGCTAGGGATCGAACTCACGCCAGACAGTTGATTGCGTGAGATGCTAGCCACCACACCAACTGAGAGTTCATTGTAAGTACCTGCGCACATCGCTTTTAATATACTGTGAAAGTATAACGTACAGATTTGCAGGATCATATTTGCTGTAGCGTACAGATTTTTCAATTGTTGCACACATTTTAGAAAACACGAACAATTTTTTCGAAAATTTCAGATTTCGAAATAGTTTTTGAATTACACAGAGTTCTTGAAAATTTCAGAAGATTTTCGAGAAACAAGAACGAATTTGTAAACATGTTTTTTTAATGACAAATATTTTTTGAAATGTTTCAAACATTTTCTGAAACGGAGAACAAATTTTAAAGAATGAACATTTTCTGAATCTTGAGAACAAATTTTGAAACGGAGAACAAATTTGGATGCACGAACATTTTTTGAATCTTGAGAACAAATTTTAAAACGGAGAACAAATTTGGGAGTGCGAACAATTTTTCAAAGCACGAACATTTTTTAATCTTGAGAACTAATTTTAAAACGGATAACAATTTTGAAAAATCACGAACAAATTTGAAGCGCGAACAATTTTTTAAAGCACGAACATTTTTTTAATCTTGAGAACAAATTTTGAAATGGAGAACAATTTTGAAAAATCCTGAACAAATTTGGAAGCGCGAACATTTTATGAAAACGAGAACAAAAAATTGAAATCCAGTACATTTCTGCATTTCGAAACTTTTCAACTATTTGTGTAACGAGAACAATGTTTGAATCTTGAGAACTTCTTTTGAAACCTCAACATTTTATGGAAACACGAACAAAATTTAAATATTTTGAAATCCTTTTTATAAAAAAAAGAAGAAAAGGAAAGGAAAAAATAAATAAAAAACCAAAGAAAGAAAACAAACAGAAAAATCACAAAAAGAAAAAAGAAACAGAAATAACTAAAAACCAAAAGAAGAAGAAAAAATAAAAAATAAAACTAGAAAACAAAGGAAAAAGAAAAGGAGAAACAGAAAAAGAAGAAGAAGAAAGGACAAGGGAAACGGGAAAAACAGAATACACAGGAAAAAACTGGGTTCAGATTTGGGCATACTGTGTAAAGCTCGAACTGGGCCGGCCCATCTCCTGTCCCAAGCATGCATGCCCTGTGCGAAGCCCCGACACTTCGCCGTAGCGAGCGGCGAATAGGGTTTTCCCCGTTATAGGCTTAATGTTACATGGCGCACCCCCCCCCCCCCCCCCCGCTAGGTTTGTAACAGGCCGACCCATTTGTCTTTTCTATTCCTTTTTTTTGCGTTTCCACCTGGGTTTCCTATGTTTCCTTTTTTCTTCTCTTTTTTTCTTTTCTTAAATCCGTGAACTTTTTCGAACAAATGAACTTTTCCCAAATTTGATGATTTTTTTTCCAAATTCGATGCACCCTTTTCTTCATTTTCTTGATTTTTCTCAAATTCATGAATTGTTTTGAAGTTTTGTGAACTTTTTCTGAATTCCTTGAGCATTTTTTCTCCAAAGTCAAACTTTTGATCGCGACTGGTCAACGTGATCGAGCGACTAGGGAAACGAGTCGACCGCTCACCTTCTTCTTGGGCCTGCCCATGAGTGGGGTGCCAAGATGCTGAACCGGTGCCTATGGCGCCCTATAGGAGCTCCCAACGCAACAAGTTCTTTTGTCTCCTAGTAAAAGAGCCGTCACATCACAGCTTAAAGATCGCATGTGTAATGCTTGTTTTGATGGAATCATGAGAATGGATGGGTTAGCATGTGGAGTGTCAAAGCGGCGCATACTAATTAGTCCTTTCTATGACTCTGGTGATTCGTGTGTTGATTGATGCCTAGAGCTGTGTCGAGCTTATTGTTGTAGAGTCCCCTGTGTGTTTGTGTTTTCTTTCTGAATTTGAGGTTATTGTAGATTTGTTCCATCTCATTCATATATATATACAACTCTGTCTTTTTGCAGTTCACCAATTTTAGATTTGAAGAATAATACACCATCATCATTTTTTTGTTGAGCCATCAAAGCACAAAATAACATTTGGACATGCCTCATTAGTTTGTCGTGCACAAATAAGATTGAAACACAACATTTAGTTCAACATTCTATCTCATCAAATACAATTATCAACTTGTAAATTGTAAATACTACATCAAATCATTCATCATTAGATAGTCATCATTCATCATTCAATATAGCCTAGTTGGAAAAATGCTACCGCAAACATTAATCCTCCAGTACTTCAATATTCATCATTCAAAATTTAATATAGTCTACATATCATTCAACATTCACATAGTCATCATAGTTTCTAGAGGTCTAAACTGCCTTTGCCGACAAAACAACATCTATGGTGAGTAGAACTGCGGCTCCGGGAACATGTTTACCCTCCTCAGTAGACAGAGCGCCTCACATGAACAGTCTTGACCATCAATAGTCCTTGCATATCGAAATATTGTGCTTTCCCGAGAATAATGTCTCCACGACCAAAAGCATCTCAACTCTAGCGAAGAAATGACTGACACGACCAGGGCCGGCCCATAGGTTGGGCAAAGAGGGCTACCGCCCGGAGCCCTAAGAGGAGGAGAGCCCCAAATACTATTAAATATAATACTAACCACTATACTTTTATCTATTAAGTCCAAAAGATTATTGTACATGTGTAAAATAAAATTCTAATTTTGTAGGAGCAAATTAAATCCGCACCATATCAAAGTAAAACCTTATATAATAGGTGATTCATGAGATAGACAATGAGCTTAGTTAGCCTGCTTTTCTCTATCACCGATAGACATCCTGCTGGTCGTATTGAAATCTATGCAAACTAGAGTTCTATTTGTAATCCGTAAATAACCTTTTATCTAGAAACATGCATGAGCTCTTATATACACTAGAGGAAAGCAAACGTTTGGATGAGTATATCAAATAAACAAACTGAATGTAATCATAACTGAATCAGCGATAAGTTTATGTACGTCAACTGTAGGTGCTATTTCAATATCATGCATACAATGGATTTATTATTGAATCTAACTTGCAACACATTTGCAAAATGTACAATTTATACTCTACAAGGTTCTATAATTATGCACACCGAATAATACACTCGAAATAATTAATAACATATTAGTTGGACCTTATTCTCTAGAAACTTCTAATATGATATTTAGTGAAACTAAACTATACATCACCATGTGCACATACATGCAACTATGTACATGTGCACTATATAATTTTTGAAATTGTCATAAATTAATTGACAGATAATTTTTATTACATCACTTAATTTAAATTTAGTATAAACAAATTTATTAGTGCTATACATTACAACTGACAACAAATAATATTGATTAACTATACCAAATAAATTATGTGGTTAACAATACCAACTAAAATGATAAAATATATTACTAATATTGTACTATGATAAAAAAATAAGTATAGAAATTTGGTACAAAAATTTATTTATTCGGTCCCATATTTATTTGGACGAACCAGAACACGATTACCCACATGGGATGCACCGACGGACACAAGCTGATGACCATGTAGATATTGAAATGGCTGAAATATTTGCACATGCGAAACGGAGACGAGGCACCAGAAGCTGGAATATTTGAACGACGAGAGCGCGCACGACGCGTTCGGCGCCGGACACAGCTCCACCATAATCTCTGTGGCGCTCGGCATGGCCGTCGCGTGTGACCTCCAGCGCAAGAAGAACCACGTCGTCTTCGTGATCGGAGATGACGCCATGACCGCCGGACAGGCTTACGAGGTCATGAGCAACTCCGGCTACCTCGACTCCAACTTGATAGTGGTCCTGAACTATAACAAGCAGGTCTCCCTCCTGACGGCCACCCTCGACGGTCCTTCCAAGCCGGTGGGCGCACTCAGTAAGGCACTCACGAGGCTCTAGTCTAGCATTAACCTCCGGCGGCTCCGGGAAGCTGCCAAGACTGTCACCAAGCAGATCGGCATATCGACGCACGAGGTGGCCGCCAAAGTGGACGAGTCGCGACATGATCAGCGTCTCGGGCTCATCCCACTTCGAGGAGCTCGGGCTCTACTACATCGGCCCTGTCGACGGTCATAGCCTTGAGGACCTGGTCACCATATTTGAGAAGGTCAAGTCCATGCCTACGTCTGGGCTCGTGCTCATCCACATTTTCACGGAGAAGGGGAACGGGTACCCGCCGGTGGAGGCCAGTGTAGGCAAGATCCACGGGGTGGTCAAGTTTGACCCGACGACGGGGAAGCAGTTCAAGACCAAGAGCCTGACGCTGTCGTACACGCAGTACTTCGCTGAGTCGCTCATCCGGGAGGAAGAGGTGGACGACAAGGTGGTGGCGATCCACGCGGCCATGGGCGGCGGCACAGGGCTTAACTACTTGTAGAAATGGGTCCTGGACCGGTGTTTCGACGTGAGCATCGCGGAGCAGCACACCGTGACTTTCGCAGCGGGGCTCAGTGGACTAGAAACTGGAAAGCAATGTGTCGTCGTCCTATGTTCTTCGGCCAACTACCCACGCGTGCACGGGAGGCTTGCCGGCTGGTGCTGTGCTGGATCCGCAACTTGTCAGGGCAGCAAGCCATGCCCACGCGAAGCGCGTCCCTCCATTTGGAACTGGAAATATACTCTTGTAAGAAGAATATAGGATTTTGGCTCTTTTTATTAGGCTCCCGGTTGATGGATTCAAAATATCGTCAAAACTGCACCCATGCTCCACCCACAGTTTTCCGGAATCCATCTCTTGCTCCGAGTTGCAACTTCTTGGAAATCGGACCCCCCCTCCCCCCACTCTTTTCGGCACCGAATCAGCAAAGAGAGGTCAACAACTAGTTCCCATAAACCAGGCGAGGCCGACGAACGCTATGGCTTAGGAGCGAGCAGTTGCATGTGGCAAACGCGGTGGTGTGGTGCAAGCCTGCGCCATCCGTGCCTCGTAGTTGAGGGCAACGCGGGCATCGCTATGCTCGACGTCGACGAGGTCGTGCACATTCGGGAGACCGGGGTGGTACAGGAGGGCGCAGGGCGCCAACGGGGTACCGCGGCACCACTCGATGGACACGTACACGTTCGCCGCATACGGGAAAGCGGCCTGGAGTGGAGCCTGGCCACAGAGGCGTCCGAGGCGCGGCGAGGTGCTGGATGGAGGGGAGTGGGTGCGTGGCGTGGAGCTGCCTCTGATCGAGGCGCCCAAGGAACTTCGCCGGCAGCATGTAGACCGCGGCCAGGTTGAGAAAGCCACATGCCGACGGCCACATCGTCTGGGCGACCGAGTATGCTGTTGCCGCAGACACGCCTGGACCGCGGCGGCGTCGTAGTGTTTGACAACCTATCATCAGTGCCAAAAACGCTCTTATATTATGAGATGGAGAAAGTACAAACGAGTAATTGACAAAAGAATACTATCACATTTAGGGTATCGGTCCAAGAGAGCAGGCGCACGGTGGGACCTGGCGACACCAGGTCAAAGCGGCAGGGTCGGTCTCTTCTTCCCCTACATCTCCCACTCTCCTGAGATAACCTACTCACTTCCAGCTTCCTCCTCTCATCTCATCTCCTTCTCCTCGCACGCTGCCGACGCCGCAAGCCATGCTGCGATGCCTTTATGGAGAGCACGGATGATAATTGATAAACATAATACTCCTACAAGCCCAACAACAACTTCACAACAAGGACAGGAGACATCAAACATATTTGATATATCGTTCACAGCAGAGGCTGCACCGGGTTTTGCTTTGCACGGCGCACTATTCCGAGAGATTGCACCACCATCATCTCAAAGTATAGTGTTGGCGTGACTTCAAGTCCTTAGGTGATAGAAGATCTCCACAACAGTGACATTTGGTCTTTTAGCTTAAGTTTTCACTCTCAATCAATCTGAGCCACTGCTTGCACACAAATATGGGTCGTATGGTTGATTTAGATTGGATTAGTAGTTCCTTTATCTGCACTGCCACCCCTCAAAAAAAAATCTGCACTGCCATAGTAGATGACAGGGCAAGCTATCCAACGGTTTTATGCACTAGATCAAGGCTCTCTTATTTTAGGCTGGATCTTGAACCAGGGATCCAGCGTTTAACAGAGGCGTGTGCCTCGGTGACCGAAAGCATCTCTTCTAGAACTTGACACCTAGGGTCATAGGAGTAAAGCTTTTTCTGAAACTTGTCGCGAACCAAGTGCTTGCTAGTAGCAATGACAACCTTCTTCCCTGGCTCGCAATTGCCAACGGTGCCAATAACCCTCACAACCTGTGGCTCACCTAATTCTCTTTTGATGTGACCGAACAAATCGATTCAATAATTAAGCGACCCAATCACCAGAGCCATAATCCAGCAGTCCCCAAATCTCCACGGCGCTACCATGGGGGATTCTTTCTCGAAGGTTCCGGACAATACACACTTGGTCATTCATCACAACCAGGTGCTCTCCTTTTGACTGGACTAGGGGCGCAGTTGCACTATTGGTCCCCAGAACGGTGGTGAACGGATGCATCCAAAGGTCTCCTCTGCGACAGAGAAGGATATGACAGCAACTCTTGATCTTCTGCCGATAAGAGAGGGATTGATCAATCGGTGCAGGAATCCGTTGGCAAACACATTCTGTGTTCTATTCATCGTTGCATGATCAACTGCAGAAACTGCAACCATGCATGGTCCATCTGAAGGGTACCCATCCAGTCGCCGGTCTCCAGCAATCAGCTCCCGGTGTGTACACATCACACCTGAGTGCCTCCTACTCATGGGATACCCATTTATCAACCTCACTCCCTTGTACTCCCTTGTCCGGGCATCAAATCCCAGTCCAGCAGTGGAAGGGATCACGGTAAGGTGGCAGACGCGTGACTGCTCGTGTGAACGACGCATTGCAAACATAGTAAGCTAGCACGGTAACAGCATAGAGAAGGGTGAGGCCACAGCATGGTGAGGGCATCAGTACTTCCACAGAGTTGGGACGTGCAGAGTCAATGCTGAAGAGTAAATCATCTCTTAGGCCTGACGGTGAGTATGAGCATACTGTGGCAGAGTCCAATTTTTCTGTGGGTGAGACCACCAGTAGCTTTGGTGTCGGTGGCAGCACCTTAGAGGTTGCCCTGTGGAGGCTGCAGAAATCGGAGGAGAATAGTGCAGCCCAAGCGTACGCAGACGGAAACGGATCCTCTAACATAGCGTAGGAAAGTCACTGCGCTACAGTGCTAGCCTAGTGTTAAATGAAGAAGGAAAGTTAGAGACTGGTAGTAGGTATAAGAAGTTGTTTACTGTTGATATTTACTGTGGATATAAATAATTTAAATTAATTTTATTTCATCATCAATTTGTTTGTATGTAATTACTATAAATGTACAGAGCAGATCATCAATTTGCGAATTAATTTAAGTTATTTAAACCTTAATTGTGTGAATAGAAATGTTAGGGTATTGTAGCTTCTCCAACTTTTCTTCTCAATGTTAGAGGACCCAGTTCCGTAGCAGACGGCGTGGAAGCGGAGAATGGATTTGACACGGAGCCGAAGTAGCACCTTCAACATCATGTCATCAGGAAGCACTTCCTCCATTCATAAGTGTAAGGTGTTTTGAAGATTTTAATATGAACTACAAACGGACTGAAATGAGTGAACAAACACATTAAAATATGTCTATATATGTATATCTGATTTAGAAAAAAGAATTAGAAAATCTTATAGTAGTTGTGAACGGATGGAGTACTATATTAGCTGAGCACGCTGCAGGACTCGCATGCATTTTGGACAGTAAGAGTAACTCCAACGTAGGGACCCAAACGGACACGGATTTTGTCCGTTCGGGTCACTCGTCCATCTAGCGGACACACACCCAACACAAATACATGCGGCGGACCCATTTGCTGCCTCTGCGGTTGGTTCCGCTGGCGAAGCAAGCGCCCGTGCAGCTTGAGTAGGAAGCAACGGGGCTAGAGTGGTCGGGCGCGGCCCGGAGCGTGCCAGAAGCTCGAGAGCGGGCACGGCCAGGAGCACCCAGGAGCACGGCAAGGGGGTCCTATTATCGCCTATCAATATTTTAAAAAAGGAGAGAAAACATTTCTCTGAGTTGTCTACCATTGTTATAAAGTTGCCTATTACCAAAATCAGGGGTCTTGTCCAGATGCATGTCATTTTTGTTTAAATCAGTGAGGTAATTTTTTGTAGTCAATAGATTGGCAGTTATGTGTATTATGGGGGACAAAGCACTCGCTTGGATTTGCAAGAAGAGTTGTGTCGAGTCGTAATGCAGTTGCTTGGTTTGGTATGGGGACAAAGCAGTCGCTTGGATTTGACAGAAGAGTTGCAACGTGTCATAGTGTAGTCGCTTAGTTTGGTAGGACAGTTGCTTGGTTTTGCTTGGACAGTTTTGCATGTGTTTTTGGTAATGTAGTCGATTGGATTTACTAGGACAGTTGCTTGCTTTTGTTAGGCTTTTGCTAGAATAGGCAAGTAATTTGCAAAGTTAGGTAACTGAGTAGTAACGGTAGGAAACTATTTTACCAATAGCAGGCAACTGGGCATCAATGGTAGGCAATTTCATAGTACTTATAGACAACTAAGCATCAACTATAGGCAACTGATCATTAACGATTGGACACTAAGCAACCATGATACGCAAGTTGGGATAATTTTAGAAAAAAATGTAGGTACACATAATGCAGCGAACTTGCTTGTATGTAGCACTAAAGGTGACTCAGTTTTGTCAGATTTCTCGTTTTTACACACCTAGGACAAAAAGAATAAGTTGCTTCACTGTAGTGTTAAAGTTGCCTCCATTACATCCAAAGTTACTCACCCAAAAAGATCGACGAAACTTATCCAAATGTGATATAGATTTGAAGAATTCGTCATGAGAAATGTAATGGTGAAAACGGTCCTGAATTTTGACACTCGAATAAAAAATTAAGGCTTTAAAAAAATTAAAACCCCAAATTAATACATATGTGACATGGTTTTGGCTAGTTTATTTGCCAACATTCCAGAAGATGGTGTGGGAGGACAAGGGTGCTTTCTTTTTTGGAAAGCACATCAGGTACCGGCTGTAATTTTTAGCCATTTATGATATAGGTGCTCAATCGCACCAATGAGCGCCCAAGTGCTGGCTAGCCACGTCCTATGTTTTGTAGTCAGAGTGATTGAAGCCACGCCCAAGCGCTCGACTGATTTTTTGAAAAGTCAAACTTTGAAAATTTTGACCAAGTTATTGGAGATAACTATTTATATGTACAATATCAAATATATAAAGTATAAAAGTTCCTCTTATAATGTATCTAATGATATAAATTTGGCATTCTAGATGTAAATATTTTTTCTCGACAAATTTGGTCAAAGTATATGATGCTTGACTTTTACAAAAAATCTATATGCACTACATTACTGAACAAAGAGAGTATTTGTTAGCACACAGTGTAGCATTGTACCTGGACCCGATAGGGCCGTTTCTCCACAACAGCAACAACAAAAAAGGCATTGATATGGCAAAAATTCGACAGAAACCAAAATGAAAATCAGTCGACTGAAGATTAACAATCCGTAGATTTATGCTGTAGATAAGGCACAAGTTTTCTCCAAAAGTTGTAGAACAAAATATTCACACCCACGTGTCTGATGGCTCATGGCTCAGGACCCTATGCTGCGCAACATATGTTGCCATTCAAACGCGTGCGCTGTTATTTAGGGGTCTACTGTAGCTGTTAATCTCGCCCATTATAAATCAGAAAATATTTAGTTGCTTCTCCTCTCAAGGTATACTTCCCAGCGAGCACTGTACAGGTTCAGAACTCAGAAGCACCTCCACCACGAGGAGACAGAACCTCGTGATGTCATCATAGCTAGCGCAGGTTGTACAATCAATAGAGCGGGAAGTTTTCTCTGAGTCCGGGAACGCAGGAATAGAACTCCTCGCTGAGTGGATCCGTCTTCGCGGACCTGAATCTGTCCCAGAAATGCTGCCCTCGGTCCTTCCTAACTTCGGGGTCGTTTCTTTTCAAGGTGTTGTCCAAGAAATAAGCTAGAGCACCTCCCACAAATGCTTTGGACGAGAATATCACCTTGATCACATCATTTTGCTGGTCATGACCAAATGAAAACCATCATTTGGTATGATACAGAAACAAATCATATATGACTCTCATAGGACAAACTACTGCATCAGATGGTTTTGTGACTAAAGCGTGTCAGCTGGTATCCATCACAATAATAGAAATTAAATAATTAATGACATACTGAAGGGTCTAAAGGACTGGTTGCTAGTTGCTTTTGCTACTAGTTAGTGCCTTTAGTATATATTGCTAAATCACTCCTGAAAATGTCTACGTTTGCCTACATACCACCTAACAAAGAGTACATTTTATTTCTCTATACCAACATAAACTCGACCTTCTTTCTACTTACATGTCGTCATATTACAGTTTCCCTTCCTTAATTTTCTCTACCATTGACTCCTACCTTAATTAGTTTAACATTGTTCATGCTCTGATGGATCTTACCCATGTGTTTAATGATGCATAGCCTGCGACAGAAGCGTCATCTTTGAAATATTTGGAAACTGACAAACCCATAAACATGGAGAATCCCACGATGAATTTAGTTCGGAAGCTGTTAAGGTTGCAAAACTGAAGGAACACAATCCCTGCCGCACCTACTTGCACAGGGGTAAGGCATTGCTGCATTATGATTCAGCCATCATAAACGAAACGTAAGATTTATTGTTTAAAATTAGCTTCATACCAGCATATCCTAAGAGAAAGCAATGTATAGCTCCAATTATTGGACCTGGAATTGATGCAAAAAATGCTCCAAATTTCCCTGGGAAAACAACACAAAAATACTAGCATCAGATACAAATTATCATCAGAAATTCGCAGGAAGAGGATGTGTTCCATTGTGTCATGTCTTCCGCATTTCGAAGAACAAGTTGCCGCTAAAAATTAAGAGTTTTATGTGGTACTAGGATCGTGGGGAGGTACTGACGAAAGACAACCTAGCAAAGTGGAAAGCACAGATGGTGTTGTCAGGATGAAACTATGCATCTTTGCGGAAGTTCTCTTGTTAGCACGAGCTCAGATGCACCATTGTAACAGTAAATTCAAAAAAAAGAAGTAACAAATTATTAAAAATTCTGATTTTTTTGGCAACAAACATGATCTGGTAGTAGAAAGGATGTGAACTTGGCTTTGATCTAGTAGTAGAAAAAATAGTAACATTGATCTGAGTTTTTTGGCAACAAACATTGTACCATGGCGATGTTTCGGGGGCTTTTCCGAAGGTCGAGCTGGTTATGTACGGTTTCAACATGCGTGAACTTGGTTTCAACCTTCTTTAGGGGGGTCTGAAGGCGGAGGTGGTGGTGGTGCCTAACTCGGCTTTTTTTGGGAAACGCTAACGTCCACACGTGTGGGCGTTCCTCAACTCGCCCACACGCCTGGATCGTCGTTCACTGTTTTTTTGCATGAATCTTGACACGAAAAGGTGGATTTGCTGTGTCACGTAGGACGGGGCTGGTGTGTGGGCGTTGGAGAGTTTGCCCACACGCCTGCACCACGCTGTTTGCCATCTGCACTATGTGGGCGAACTAGTTTCTGCCCACACATCCAACATCTAGTTCATGCGCGTGTGGGCGAAATACTTTTCGTCCACACGACACTCCTACGTTATGGATGGCAACTGCAGTTACACGGACGTGGCAACTAGGTAAACACACATGGCAACTGTGATTCTTTGCTAGACGGCAACTGCAGTTATGCGTACGTGGCAACCAGATAAACACACATGGCAACTGTGATTAACGATACATGGCAACTATGGTTGGACCACACGTGGCAACTAGGTGAACACATATGACAACTACTGTTTGACCATATGTGGCAAGTAGTTAATCACACACGACAACTAAGGTTTGATTACACGCGGCAACTACTACAAATTAGACATGGCGACTATAGTTAAC
Source organism: Aegilops umbellulata (assembly GCA_032464435.1). Taxonomy (NCBI): domain Eukaryota; kingdom Viridiplantae; phylum Streptophyta; class Magnoliopsida; order Poales; family Poaceae; genus Aegilops; species Aegilops umbellulata. Next base: position 508,107,016 of record CP136059.1, read on the forward strand.
CAAAACAGATAGAATTGCCATGTTTTTACAACTACACTTACCATCCCGGATAACTACATCTGCCAACCAGGATGGCAACTAAATCATCATCCCGCGGGGTACCTAACGTAGCTGCGCCAGGACGTGTGGGCATTTTTGCTTCGTGCCACAAGCGCGGGATGAAGATGAGTAGTACTTGTTGGGTGTGTGGCACGAAGTAGCCGCGCCCACATGTGTGGGCAATTCTAATGTCCGCCCACACGCAGCCCGTGTGGGCTGCCTCCTGCTCACACCACACATGGTGTGTGGACGCATATCGAATATACCACACGTGTGGTGGATATCGGCGTCCTTTTTTTTTGATACGTAACTTGGCTTCCTTGGTGGTCACGGAGGGGGATGCTACGGTGGAGTCTTTGTTGGTGGACCTGAAAGCTATGGCCGATAAGGCATGGGATTGGCATATCCTGGCAGTATAGAATAATTGCTTCTCGGTAGTGTTTCCTTCCAAGAAGAGTCTCGTGATCGGTAAGAAGTGGTACTATTAGCAAGGTCAAAGATGAGGTATTGGGCCTCTCATCGAACCGCAAGCCATTTACTGGCTCCAAGAGACCTAGATCAAGGTCTTCAGGATACCTAACAAGCTGTGCTGTGAGCTCTTGATCATGGATTTCCTCAAGGTTGTGGACAAGGAGATTGTGGTTGATGAGGTGTCAGTTCCCTCCAATGTTAAGGGTTCCTTTGAGATTTTCAGGGGCATGGGAGGATATCTAATGCGTGTCGAACCGGAAGTAAGCGGCCCACTAGCGCCCGCCATGGACAATGGTGAACCACCTAACCCACCGCGAACATTGTCAGATGATGAGGGGGAAGAAAATTCTCGAAGAAGCATTAGCACGATGGAGAGAGAGGTTGCGGGTCATAACGATAAGGCCAAGTCCGGCGAGAAAGATGGGCAGTGTGGGGTGGCACAATAACGGGACACGGGGTGAACTAAGTCTATAATTCCCCGTCATTCGTGCATGGGGGAGAAAGGTTTGCTCCCGCCTCGTCTCTGCCCAAGGTGTTCTTGTCACTTGTGGATCAGGCTCTAAGTGGGACGCTAAGCGGGATGCCCGCGTCTGCCCCACAATTGCCGCATATTTAAGTGGAATACCCGTCAAAGCCCACATATAGTAATAATCGGTCGAGCCATCCACGACAACCCGAAAGAGTAAACATGCTGCTTCATCTTCAACATGCGACTTGATGGAGCGGGCGGTGAACCTTGAGGTGGGGCGCAACCTACAAGGTACATTTTCCAAAAACAACACCTGATCGATGTCTTCATTCAAGGTCCTAGGTCTTACGTCCAATGCGCATATCCTCAAAGTCGTGACCGATAGCCACGTTAAGTGCTCAAATTCCAATGCAACAAATAATCTGATCAAATAAATTGTGAAAGTGAAAAATGCAACAAATAATCCGACCAGTAAATTTAAACAATCTGAGCATTCCTTCACCGAGCTTTAATGAGATCCTCTTTAAGCTAATGATGGGAGGTCTGGTCTTCAATCTTCTAGTATGCCTCAAGAAATGCTTGAATTTAGTTTGGGTTCCTGCGAGGCCTGGCTAATCTACCATTAGCTTCATAATCAATGGGGCCTCACATATCTCTCTATCCTTAATGATCATGGTGTGTAAGATAACACAACATGTCATGATATTTGCCAAAATAACCTTGTTCCAAAAACGAGTAGGCCTCCGGACAATTGCAAACCTTGATTGTAGCACTGTAATGCCCTCTCAATGTGTTTCTGTTGGAAATATGCCCTAGAGGCAATAATAAATTGATTATTATTATATTTCCTTGTTCATGATAATCGTTTATTATCCATGCTATAATTGTATTGATAGGAAACTCAGATACATGTGTGGATACATAGACAACTCCATGTCCCTAGTAAGCCTCTAGTTGACTAGCTCGTTGATCAATAGATGGTTACGGTTTCCTGACCATGGACATTGGATGTCGTTGATAACGGGATCACATCATTAGGAGAATCATGTGATGGACAAGATCCAATCCTAAGCCTAGCACAAACATCGTGTAGTTCGTATGCTAAAGCTTTTCTAATGTCAAGTATCATTTCCTTAGACCATGAGATTGTGCAACTCCCGGATACCGTAGGAATACTTTGGGTGTGCCAAACGTCACAACGTAACTGGGTGGCTATAAAGGTACACTACAGGTATCTCCGAAAGTGTCTGTTGGGTTGGCACGAATCGAGACTGGGATTTGTCACTCCGTGTGACGGAGAGGTATCTCTGGGCCCACTCGGTAGGACATCATTATAATGTGCACAATGTGAACAAGGAGTAGATCACGGGATGATGTGTTATGGAACGAGTAAAGAGACTTGCCGGTAACGAGATTGAACAAGGTATCGGGATACCAACGATCGAATCTCGGGCAAGTACAATACCGCTAGACAAAGAGAATTGTATACGGGATTGACTGAATCCTTGACATCGTGGTTCATCCGATGAGATCATCGTGGAACATGTGGGAGCCAACATGGGTATCCAGATCCCGCTGTTGGTTATTGGCCGGAGAGGTGTCTCGGTCATGTCTGCATGATTCCCGAACCCGTAGGGTCTACACACTTAAGGTTCGATGATGCTAGGGTTATAGGGAAAGTATGTACGCGGTTACCGAATGTTGTTCGGAGTCCCGGATGAGATCCCGGATGTTACAAGGAGTCCTGGAATGGTCCGGAGGTAAAGATTGATATATTGGATGAAGGGTTTTGGAGTTCGGGAGTGTTCTGGAGGTACCGGGTGATGACCAGCATGACCGAAAGGTGTTTCGGGAGCCCCGGCAAGTGTTGGGGGGCTTCATGGGCCAAGGGAAGGGGGGCAAACCAGCCCACTAAGGGGCTGTGCGCCCCCTCACCTATTCCCACGTGACCAGGGGGTTTGGGGCGCCCCATCTAGGGTTCCCACCTCCTGGCTTGGGGGCCAAGTCACCCAAGGGGGAGATCCAATCTGCCCTGGCCGCCGCCCCCCTAGGGGAAACCCTAGGGCGCCTCCCCCTTCCCCTTACCCCTATATATAGTGGAGGTTTTGGGGCTGCCCAAGACACGAGATGAACTCTCCCAAGGCGCAGCCCTACCTCTCTCCCTCCTCGTCTCTCGTAGTGCTTGGCGAAGCCCTGCTAGAATTCCGCGCACCTCCACCACCACCACGCCGTTGTGCTGCTGCTGGACGGAGTCTTCCTCAACCTCTCTCTCTCTCTCCTTGCTGGATCAAGGCATGGGAGACGTCACCGGGCTGTACATGTGTTGAACGCGGAGGTGCCGTCCGTTCGGCACTTGGTCATCGGTGATTTGGATCACGGCGAGTACGACTCCATCAACCCCGTTCACTTGAACGCTTCCGCTTAGCGATCTACAAGGGTATGCAGATGCACTCTCCTTCCCCTCGTTGCTGGTTTCTCCATAGATAGATCTTGGTGATACGTAGGAAAATTTTGAATTTCTGCTACGTTCCCCAACAGTGGCATCATGAGCTAGGTCTATTGCGTAGATTCTTTGCACGAGTAGAACACAAAGTAGTTGTGGGCGTTGATTTTGTTCAATATGCTTACCGTTACTAGTCCAATCTTGATTCGGTGGCATTGTGGGATGAAGCGGCCCGGACCGACCTTACACATACACTTACGTGAGACAGGTTCCACCGACTGACATGCACTAGTTGCATAAGGTGGCTAGCGGGTGCCAGTCTCTCCCACTTTAGTCGGATCGGATTCGAAGAAAAGGGTCCTTATGAAGGGTAAATAGCAATTGACATATCACGTTGTGGTTTTGCGTAGGTAAGAAACGTTCTTGCTAGAAACCCATAGCAGCCACGTAAAACATGCAAACAACAATTAGAGGACGTCTAACTTGTTTTGCAGGGTATGCCATGTGATGTGATATGGCCAAAAGGATGTGATGAATGATATATGTGATGTATTAGATGATCATGTTCTTGTAATAGGAATCACGACTTGCATGTCGATGAGTATGACAACCGGCAGGAGCCATAGGAGTTGTCTTAATTTATTTATGACCTGCGTGTCACCATAAACGTCATGTAATTACTTTACTTTATTGCTAACCGTTAGCCGTAGTAGTAGAAGTAATAGTTGGCGAGACAACTTCATGAAGACACGATGATGAAGATCATGGTGTCATGCCGGTGACGATGATGATCATGGAGTCCCGAAGATGGAGATCAAAAGGAGCAAAGTGATGATGGCCATATCATGTCACTATTTGATTGCATGTGATGTTTATCATGTTTTTGCATCTTATTTGCTTAGAACGACGGTAGTAAATAAGATGATCCCTCATTAAAATTTCAAGAAAGTGTTCCCCCTAACTGTGCACCGTTGCGAAAGTTCATCGTTTCGAAGCACCACGTGATGATCGGGTGTGATAGATTCTTACGTTCACATACAACAGGTGTAAGCCAGATTTACACACGCGAAACACTTAGGTTGACTTGACGAGCCTAGCATGTACAGACATGGCCTCGGAACACAAGAGACCGAAAGGTCGAGCATGTGTCGTATGGTAGATACGATCAACATGAAGATGTTCACCGATGATGACTAGTCCGTCTCACGTGATGATCGGACACGGCCTAGTTGACTCGGATCATGTAATCACTTAGATGACTAGAGGGATGTCTATCTGAGTGGGAGTTCATAAGATGAACTTAATTATCCTGAACATAGTCAAAAGATCTTTGCAAATTATGTCGTAAGCTCGCGCTTTAGTTCTACTGTGTTAGATACGTTCCTAGAGAAAATATAGTTGAAAGTTGATAGTAGCAATTATGCGGATAGTAGAAGGCTTATGTCGTTAATGCACCGCTCGGTGTGCTGGACCTCGAACGTGGTCTGTGGATGTTGCGAACATCCGACATACATGTTTTGATGACTACATGATAGTTCGGTAATGTTAAATGGTTTAGAATTGAGGCACCGAAGGCATTTTGAAATGTCACAGAACATATGGGATGTTTCGAGGGCTGAAATTGGGATTTCAGGCTCGTGCCCATGTCAAGAGGTATAAGACCTCCGACGATTTTCTTAGACTGCAAACTAAGGGAGAAAAGCTCAATCGTTGAGCTTGTGCTCAGATTGTCTGAGTACAACAATCACTTGAATCGAGTGGGAGTTGAGCTTCCAGATAAGATAGTGATGTTTTTCCAAAGTCATTGCCACCAAGCTGCTAGAGCTTCGTGATGAACTATAACATATCAGGGATAGATATGATGATCCTTGAAATATTCGTGATGTATGACACCGCGAAAGTAGAAATCAAGAAGGAGCATCAATTGTTGATAGTTAGTGAAACCACTAGTTTTAAGAAGGGCAAGGGCAAGAAGGGATACTTCATGAAACGGCAAATCAGCTGCTGCTCTAGTGGAGAAACCCAAGGTTGAACCCAAACCCGAGACTGAGTGCTTCTGTAATAAAGGGAACAGCCACTGGAGCAGAATTACCCTAGATACTTGGTAGATGAGAAGGCTGTCGATAGAAGTATATTGGATATACGTTATGTTAATGTGTACTTTACTAGTATTCCTAGTAGCACCAGGGTATTAGATACCGGTTCGGTTGCTAAGTGTTAGTAACTCAAAATAAAAGCTACGGAATAAACGGAGACTAGCTAAAGGTGAGCTGACGAGATGTGTTAGAAGTGTTTCCAAGGTTGATATGATCAAGCATCGCTCGCTCCCTCTACCATCGAGATTGGTGTTAAACCTAAATAATTGTTATTTGGTGTTTGCGTTGAGCATAGACATAATTGGATTATGTCTATCGCAATACGGTTATTCATTTAAGGAGAATAATGGTTACTCTATTTATTTGAATAATACCTTCAATGATCTTGCACCTAAAATGAATGGTTTATCGAATCTCGATCATAGTGATACGCATGTTCATGCCAAAAGATATAAGATAGTAATGATAGTACCACCTACTTGTGGCACTGCCGTGTAAGTCATAATGGTATAAAACGCATGAAGAAGCTCCATGTTGATGGATCTTTGGACTCACTCATTTTTGAAAAGGATTGAGTAATGTGAACCATGTCTATTGGTATATACGCATGAAGAAACTCCATGCAGATGGACCGTTTGGACTCACTTGATTTTGAATCGCTTGAGACATGCAAATCATACCACATGGGCAAGATGACTGAAAGATTCGGTTTCAGTAAAATGGAACAAGAAAGCAACTTGTTGGAAGTAACACATTTTGATGTGTGCAGTCCAATGAGTGTTGAGGCACGCAGTGGATATCGTTATGCTCTTACTTCACAGATGATTTGAGTAGATACTGAGCATATTTACTTGATGAAACACAAGTCTGAATTATTGAATGGTTCAAGTAATTTCAGAATGAAGTTGAATATCGTTGTGACAAGAGGATAAAATATCTATGATATGATCATAGAGATGAATATCTGAGTTGTGAGTTTGGTACACAATTGAGACATTATGGAAATTGTTTCACGACTAGTACCGCCTGGAACACCATAGTGTGATGGTGTGTCCGAACATCATAACTGCACCCTATTGGATATGATGCATACCATGATGTCTCTTATCGAATTACCACTATCGTTCATGGGTTAGGCATTAGAGACAACCGCACTCACTTTAAATAGGGCACCACGTAATTCCGATAAGATGACACCGTATGAACTATGGTTTAGAGAAACCTAAGCTGTCATTTCTTATAAGTTTGGGGCTGCGACGCTTATGTGAAAAAGTTTCAGGCTGATAAGCTCGAACCCAAAGCGGATAAATGCATCTTCATAGGACACCCAAAACAGTTGGGTATACCTCCTGTCTCAGATCCGAAAGCAATAGGGATTGTTTCTCAAATCGTGTCCTTTCTCGAGGAAAAGTTTCTCTCGAAAGAATTGAGTGGGAGGATGGTGGAGACTTGATGAGGTTATTGAACCGTCACTTCAACTAGTGTGTAGCAGGGCACAGGAGTTGTTCCTATGGCACCTACACCAATTGAAGTGGAAGCTTATGATAGTGATCATGAAACTTCGGATCAAGTCACTACCAAACCTCGTAGGATGACAAGGATGCGTACTACTTCAGAGTGGTACGTAATCCTATCTTGGAAGTCATGTTGCTAGACAACAATGAACCTACGAGCTATGGAGAAGCGATGGTGGGCCCGGATTCTGATGAATGGCTCGAGGCCATAAAATCCGAGAGAGGATCCATGTATGAAAACAAAGTGTAGACTTTGGCAGAACGACTCGATGGTCGTAAGGCTGTTGAGTACAGATGGATTTTAGAAGGAAGATGGACAATCATGGTAAGTGTCACCATTAAGAAAGCTCGACTTGTCGTTAAGATGTTTTCCGACAAGTTCAAGGAGTTGACTGCGATGAGACTTTCTCACTCGTAGCGATGCTTAATAGTCTGTTGGAATTATATTAGCAGTTACTGCATTGTTTATGAAATCTTGCAGATAGGGTGTCAAAACATTGTTTCCTTTTCTTGAGGAAAGGTTGTATGTGATACAACCAAAAGGTTTTGTCAATCCTAAAAATGCTAACAAGTATGCAAGGCTCCGGCACTCCTTCTAAGGACTGGAGTAAGCATCTCGGAGTTGGAATATACGCTTTGATGATCAAAGGTTTTGGGTTTATACAAAGTTTATGAGAAACTTGTATTTCCAAAGAAGTGAGTGGGAGCACTATAGAATTTCTGATGAGTATATGTTGTTGACATATTGATGATCAGAAATAATGTAGAATTTCTGGAAAGCATATAGGGTTATTTGAAAAGTGTATTTCGATGGAAAACCTGGATTAGGCTGCTTAAACATTGACCATCAAGATCTATAGGGATAGATCAAAACGCTTAATGGTACTTTCAAATGAGCACATACCTTGACATGATCTTGAAGGTGTTCAAGATGGATCAGTCAAAGAAGGAAGTTCTTGCCTGAGTTGTAAGGTACGAAGTTAAGACTTAAAGCTCGACCACGGCAGAACAGAGAGAAAGGACGAAGGTCGTCCCCTATGCTTAGACATAGGCTCCATAGTATGCTATGCTATGTACCGCACCTGACATGTGCCTTGCCACATGTCTGGCTAGAGGGTACAAAGGTGATCTAGGAGTAGATCACCAGATAGCGGTCAAAATTATCCTTAGAGGAATAAGGATATGTTTCTCGGTTATGGAGGTGATAAAGAGTTCGACATAAAGAGTTATGTTGATGCAAGCTTAACACCTATCCGGATAGCTCTGAGTAGAGATACCGGATACGTATAATGGAGCAACAATTTAGAATAGCTCCAAGTAGAACAGTTATTTGAAATGGCTCCAAACATAGCGTAGAGATTTGTGAAGTACATACGGATCTGAATGTTGCAGACCCGTTGACTAAAACCTCTCTCACAAGCAACATGATCAAACCCATAACTCATTGAGTGTTAATCACATAGTGATGTGAACTAGATTATTGACTCTAGTAAACTCTTTGGATGTTGGTCACATGGCGATGTGACCTGTGAATGTTAATCACATGGCGATGTGAACTAGATTATTGACTCTAGTGCAAGTGGGAGACTGTTGGAAATATGCCCTAGAGGCAATAATAAATTGATTATTATTATATTTCCTTGTTCATGATAATCGTTTATTATCCATGCTACAATTGTATTGATAGGAAACTCAGATACATGTGTGGATACATAGACAACTCCATGTCCCTAGTAAGCCTCTAGTTGACTAGCTCGTTGATCAATAGATGGTTACGGTTTCCTGACCATGGACATTGGATGTCGTTGATAACGGGATCACATCATTAGGAGAATCATGTGATGGACAAGACCCAATCCTAAGCCTAGCACAAAGATCGTGTAGTTCGTATGCTAAAGCTTTTCTAATGTCAAGTATCATTTCCTTAGACCATGAGATTGTGCAAATCCCGGATACCGTAGGAATACTTTGGGTGTGCCAAACGTCACAACGTAACTGGGTGGCTATAAAGGTACACTACAGGTATCTCCAAAAGTGTCCGTTGGGTTGGCACGAATCGAGACTGGGATTTGTCACTCCATGTGACGGAGAGGTATCTCTGGGCCCACTCGGTAGGACATCATTATAATGTGCACAATGTGAACAAGGAGTTGATCACGGGATGATGTGTTACGGAACGAGTAAAGAGACTTGCCGGTAACGAGATTGAACAAGGTATCGGGATACCGACGATCGAATCTCGGGCAAGTACAATACCGCTAGACAAAGGGAATTGTATACGGGATTGACTGAATCCTTGACATCGTGGTTCATCCGATGAGATCATCGTGGAACATGTGGGAGACAACATGGGTATCCAGATCCCGCTGTTGGTTATTGGCCGGAGAGGTGTCTCGGTCATGTCTGCATGATTCCCGAACCCGTAGGGTCTACACACTTAAGGTTCGATGATGCTAGGGTTATGGGGAAAGTTTGTATGCGGTTACCAAATGTTGTTCGGAGTCCCGGATGAGATCCCGGACGTTACGAGGAGTTCCAGAATGGTCCGGAGGTAAAGATTGATATATTGGATGAAGGGTTTTGGAGTCCGGGAGTGTTCAGGAGGTACCGGGTGATGACCAGCATGACCGAAAGGTGTTTCGGGAGCCCCGGCAAGTGTTGGGGGGCTTCATGGGCCAAGGGAAGGGGGCAAACCAGCCCACTAAGGGGTTGTGCGCCCCCTCACCTATTCCCACGTGACCAGGGGGTTTGGGGCGCCCCATCTAGGGTTCCCACCTCCTGGCTTGGGGGCCAAGTCACCCAAGGGGGAGATCCAATCTGCCCTGGCCGCCGCCCCCCTAGGGGAAACCCTAGGGCGCCTCCCCCTTCCCCTTACCCCTATATATAGTGGAGGTTTTGGGGCTGCCCAAGACATGAGATGAACTCTCCCAAGGCGCAACCCTACCTCTCTCCCTCCTCGTCTCTCGTAGTGCTTGGCGAAGCCCTGCTAGAATTCCGCGCTCCTCCACCATCACCACGCCGTTGTGCTGCTGCTGGACGGAGTCTTCCTCAACCTCTCCCTCTCTCCTTGCTGGATCAAGGCATGGGAGACGTCACCGGGCTGTACGTGTGTTGAACGCGGAGGTGCCGTCCGTTCGGCACTTGGTCATCGGTGATTTGGATCACGGCGAGTACGACTCCATCAACCCCGTTCACTTGAACGCTTCCGCTTAGCGATCTACAAGGGTATGTAGATGCACTCTCCTTCCCCTCGTTGCTGGTTTCTCCATAGATAGATCTTGGTGATACGTAGGAAATTTTTGAATTTCTGCTACGTTCCCCAACAGTTTCCTCTAAGCTTCTTGTGACTTGGCGAAATGTTTATGCTTCCTACTCTCAGGCTTAGAAAGTGTCTTCACAAATGTAGACCAAGATGGTAGATGCCATTAGCTAGATAGTATCCTTGGTCTTTCACTGCAAAGTTGTAGGGTGGATAAGTACCTACTGCAAGCTTTGCAAACCGATGAGATCTCTGCAAGACAATGCAGCAACAATGCTAGATCCACAGATTTTTTTAAGGCAACAACTTCCAAAATTATTGTTGGATCCTTGCAATGCCTGGTGAATTTGTCGGGCCAAGCTGGAGGGAAATTCTTTGACTTACAGTGCATACAATCAACAATCCCTAGCATCACATGCTAACCTTTTGCTTCATGCATCGCTAGAAGCCTGGTGGTGTCCTCAGCATTAGGTGCTTGCAGATACTGCTCTCCATAAACCCTCACCATTGTTTCAGCGAACACTTTCAAGCACTTGATGATTGTCTCTTCGGTCATTCAAAAGAATATCATCCATTGGATCTGTAGGGGAGCCATATGCAAGCATCCGAAGTACCGCGGTCACCTTATGAAAATTGGAAAAACCAAGAAGACCAGCGCCATTTCTACGTTGTTGGAAGAAAGGTTCAACAACTTGCATGTCGTCAGCAATTTGGAAAAACAGTGGTTTGGTCATGCGGAAGCATCACCGAAACACGTACAATGGGAAGGTACAACCTGACACAAAGTAGTCTTGCATCAGCCAGTCCTGGCCTCAGATTGTCCCACAAAATGTCGCACGTCTAACTGGCGAGCCTGCACGCTTCCTCTTCTTTCTTGTGGATGCTATCCAATCAACGACCATCAATATGGTTGTGTCTTCTTCCATGTCCAACATTTCACTCTCGGAATCGGAGCTTGAATCCTAGGACGAATCATCAAATCACAGCGAACTCGAATCTGCTGTGGAGAAGTTCCAGGCCACTCTCTGCTACCTTCGGGGGAAACCCTAGATCGGATGACGGCGGTGCTCTGGTGTCGTTCCTCCCTTGGAGGCGTCATTTTTGGAGGTACACACGTGATCGAGGGACCAGAGGACGGATTCTTTGGTGGAGCGATGATTCATCCTACACACTGATGGCGACGGATCTTGACGGCGTGGCGCAGTGCAGATTCGGAGTTCGCTGTGGGAGGATGGACTCGCGTAGGAGAACGACGCTGTCGGGCGTTGTGGTGGCGTTGATGGCAGAGAGACCTGGCACGGTACATGCAACAGTACAACTCTAAAGATGGATTGGTGGCAGGTGGCTGCGGCGGCCTCATACCCGGCAGGCGTCCTGGTTGAGGAGTGCGCCGGACTGGTAGGTGCCCCATACCCGGCAGGCGTCCTGGTTGGGACCTCAGGTCTTAAATGTTTAGTTTTGGCTGCGATGTCTGTTTGGTATTAGGCCCAGACTATCTGCGCCCCTTCACCATTTGGATAGGTGTAGCGACAGTTGTTGCTTAGACGGTGGCTTTAGCCCTGTTGTTGTATAGCTTTGTAAGGTCTTGTGAGAATAACTAATAAAGTAGCCGTATGCATCACCTAGATGCAAAGGCCGGGGGTCATCCTCCTTTTCTTAAAAAAAAAACTCTGCTAGAGTACCATTTTCTCTCAAAATATTCGTATCGACGACTATTACAACGATTCTGCTATAGTTGCAATAAGAGAGGTCAGCTTGCTGTGCCGATTGACTTGGTCGGCAAAAGTCCAGTGGCCGACACAAGAGCGAGCACACGTGCCTGCGAAGGCACACATCTTGGTTCCTCTTCCTGCTCCTGGTTCACATGGTGTCGTGTCGACAGGAACCTAGGGGAAGTGGGGAACTCTTCGAGCAACTCCCTACGGGCTGGTTTGTTTAATCTCTTGCCCAAGGGGATTGAAGATGTTTGAAAAGGATTGGAGAGGAGTTTGACTTACTGATGATTTAATCCCTCATAATCCCTTTAGTCTCCTCAAATCCAATGCAACCGAGAAAGGCCTACAGATGTGCGCCTGCAGAAGCGTAGCTGCCAGTCAGTGACAACGAGGACACTGCTGCTGAGGCACAAGTACTCGTGCACCGACCTAGATACTATAAAGTTCGTGGAATCTAAAAGTGTGTGATGCGCTCGTTGAAGAAATCAAGGCGTCCGCTCTGTTACTCGCATGCATGCGCATATGTTTTGTCTGCTAGTGCATGTGATTGCTAGCATTAAATGCGGTCAGACTTGTCACATGTAAAGAAAAAACAGATCCACTTGTATTTATTTCTGGTTTCAAATTCTTAAAAAGTCATATCTTTCAAACCATGCGCCGGAATTCAGATCCGTCTTCATCATTGGATTCCGAATGACAACATCTTTCAAACTAGATCCCGCATGAGCATGTTTCGACGAATTTTTTTCGATGCTAACTTTAATGCTATATGGTGCAACTTTAGTACAACATCGTGCAACTTTTTTGAAAACCAATTTTTGGATCTGCATGATTCAACTTCCTATGAGGTTGCAATCTAGCAACCATGTCAATATTGATGTGCAACTAGTCTACCGTCTCGACCAATTACCTAGTAGTCGATGTGCAATCTTCCTCCCTACATGTGGATGTGTAGTTTTTTTACTGTTGGCACACTCTACCCCTACAAGCGATATGTGCAACTTAGTCTATTGTTCAAGCCAACTGTCTATTAGTCAATGTGCAACTCCTTCCCCTCCCTGTTTGTGAACATGTACTTTTAGTTGTAGGGTGCAACAAACAGAGTTGCACATAGTCTGCTAGGTGGTTGGCCAGGCCAACATATGAAGTTGCACATCTCATAGGCAGATACAATTGAATGGTGAAAAATTGACATGCATGAGGGTAGTAAAAAGTTGCATATAAACAGAGTGCTAAAGTTGCAAATCTCACTAGCAGGGATGGTTTGGGCCGGGTGATAGCAGGGAAACTACACATCCATGGAGGTATGAGAGAAAGTTGCACATCACTGTTAGACAGTTGGCCGTTGCAGTATCCGAAGTTGCACATCCAGTGTTAGGATGTTGACCGATGCAGTAAACAGTGAAGCACATTCACGGGCGGGGGAAAGTTGCATATCAACTACTATGCAGTTGGCATGGGTAACAAACGAAGTTGCACATCTCACTGAAATGGGGTAGTTTGGGAGTGGAGGGACCATAAAGGAAAATTGCATGTCTACAGCGTAGGAGAAAAGTTGCACATACCTGTCAGGTAGTTGCACATCGACAGCTAGGCAGTTGCACAAAACAGGGACAAAATTGCACACAAAAAATTCGTCGAAACATACTCATGCGGGATCTAGAGTTAAAGAGCACACCGTGAGGGTTCCAATAGTAAAAACAGATCTTAATTTCGATGCACGGTTTGAAAGTTATGGTTTAAAAAAAATTAAAACATGAATTAAGTGCGTTCACATCTATTCATGTGGATACTTTGCAATTATTTATCCCGTTCACACATGTTCATACTTGTTTACTTTGCATAATATGGATTAGGGAGACAAAATATATATTTCTCGGCCGGCCACCACGGAGCACTGCGGGCCAACGGCCACCCGCTAGACCCATCCTATAAAGTTTCACACCTCATGCATTTTTTAAACTTTAACGATGGAATAAGGTATGTCTTGTTGATGTTGTCCCGCCGAAGGCCGAACGGACAACATTGAGGAGCGTGTGTGAGATTTGTCTTCATCAACCATGTCTTGCCGGACTTGGCACCCTACAGGCCATCTATGACGTTTTTTTTTCTCTGGAGTGACGATTTGCTATGCGGATCACAACCGCCGATGTCTTCTGATTTACATCGACAACTGCCCGGACGCGGTTTCTACAAGTTTCAGAGTGTAAACAAGTTTTGCTCCACTAAGACGGAGACCCTGAGACAACAACGAGCTTTGCTCGTGACACTCCGCCGATGAACGCATGATGAAGGAGACTTCAGCACCTCCAAGGACTTGGATTTTTTTTTTTTGCAATTTCTATAAAGGTCTATGTCACTTAATATATGTCTTTTGGCCTTTTAAAAAAAGTTTCTTTTTAACAGAGTATGATAACCACCTATTGATGTGTGATTACATCAAAACATATGCCTTACCAAGAATGGAGAAGATTATCATAAATCCTGCAGAAATCTGCACCACCCGGCGGCTACCAATTCGTGTACAATATAGATATCCAGCATTTTCCCTGTTCCAGCAGAGTAAAACTATTTGAGAATAACTAAAGAACTATATGGCATCAGAAGGTGCCATAAAATCTGATACGGCAACATTACTTACAATATATGTTGCACATTTCAAACAAATTTGAAAATCTGTATGAAACATAACCATTAATGTTTGGGCGAAAAAATCTGTTATTAGTGTGGTCTAAACCCCGAAAATGCTATTGCAGACGCCTTCCATCGAACTTTTTTTTGTACAAGACATAAATAGATATATTGTTCAACTAAATATGCAGTTTTAGCAATTCAATCATAATAGACATCTATAAATTGGCTATTCCATGTGTAAGCTGTGGGGTCAGCTGACCCCACAGCTTTTTGGATTGCAAGCCTATTCCTATTAATATTTGTGCAAAAAATTAAGACGTTTTAGAGAGTTAAGTGCATTTGAACCCACAGCTTTTTGGTGCTGGCACCGCCGTTGTATAAATGTATCATATCTTTTAGAAATGCACATCATAAATTTGAAGCAGATTTCACTTTCACATATATGAGAGCCTCCGGATAGGAGCTGTGCTACGCTAACATACATTTCAGGTCAAAAGTGTTCTCACGCTAATATCGGCGCCAAAGGGCATTTAGCGCTACGCTATTTCTCCCGCCGTGTCAGCCCAAAATTTTCTGGTCCAAAACCGAAATCCATCGTGGTTTTTTGCATTATGACTTGCTGCTATATAGTGTAATAAACTGCACTATGTTAGTATGTACTGTCATGAACTAGACAATGTCACTTTTCCATTTATTTGGCTGGATGCTTGTTTTTTTGCAGGCAATAATGAGAGCTTTATTCAAATAAATGCATTCACTGGATCGTCAGCTAACAGGCTGCTCACCAGGAAGCTAGGGGTCTCTTCCAGCCAACTTTCAGTCACACTCTTGTTGCTATGTGTCAATTGCAAAGTATATGTTAAATTGATGCCAAATTGTATTTTTATTTTTTCATTTTTTATTGATCTATGTTGAAACGCTGAATGGCGCTTAGGACGCCATAGCTTGCGGCTGAGTCGCCGCTAAAAGGCTTAGCGCGCTATTTAGAAGACAATCTACTTACATAGATACAGAGGATCCATTGGCTGTTCCAAATAAGCCGCCCAGCAAAATACCAACCCCCTGCAAATTAAATGAATGTAAGCTGCTCACATGACATTTGAGTTTTCAGATACACCAACTGCAGATGGAGTTTACATGATACCTGCCACCCAACGCCACAACTCATAACAGAAGGAGGGCATGGTGTTGCACAGGCACATCGGGAGACTGCAATGAATGCACCAGTAGACTGCACTACAAAGTAGGACATATTAGGTGGTCAATACTCAACTGCTCCATATATCTCAGAATATATCATGCATTTGTCCACAAAACCTCCACAAGAGCAACAAAAGAAGCCGCTGTCATGGCAAAAGCTTCACCAGCATGAAAGGTTGGCACTCCCCATTGGAATGGATATGGCACACTTATCCTGCACACAGAGCAGTCATCTATTAGTCATTTTAAATTGCAAATGTATATATTTCACAGTGAGAAAGATGGCGTTACCACGGAGCAGCCCCTACAATCCCAGATCGATCGGTGCGGCAGTAGAATTGGGTTTTTGGAGCAGCATTGCTATACGCTCCACCAGCAGTCAGCAAGAACGCATAAAGCCACACAATGGCAACAGATATTATGATGGTTGACCGCTCTATCATACTCCCTAATTCATAGAAACCACAACACCTCCATAAAATCGGGATTAAATACTGCAGACAGAATTGCACAGTAATGTGTGAATTCACACAACAGGTCACAATGAAGCCTTAATTAGGTATGCTAGAATTCAATAATGCATACAACACTCATTCGAATGCATGTACCTGAGAGAGCATGACCAGTAGTATAATATGTGGAACACCAATTTCTACGCATTTGACAACCTGCATATATAGCAAATTCATGCAGTTATCATGCTGTAAAATACGGCCAGAAGAATGTGTTCTATAATCTGTATAAAGACTTACGCTGGGAAATCCAAGTTCAGAGAGCCCCAGTGCAACAAGCACGACAAGGGGTGCTGCAGACAGTGGGCTTAGCAGCCTACAGATTATATAAAGAAGAGATTAGAAAAAGTTGGCGCCAGTGATGGTACAGTGATTAACACTTGAGACCAACCTAACGACGATTCGCCAGAGCCCAGTGAACCCCAGGATGATCTGGAGTGTGGAGGCGACTATAAGTGCGCCCTGCGTTGCCCGCATGATGTGAACGAATTTCTGCAGCCCAAACCAGTAACGCTAACATTATCAATGAAATCCCATTATCAGTATTACATTACGAGCTCGTAGAGATTTGAGAATTGAGCCAAATAATATAGACGAACACCAGAAAAGAAACAAACATAATAAGGCGACCTCATGCGGATCGGCAATTCTGCTGAATCTGCTGGCGAGGATGATGGATACGGTTGGCGCGACGAAGGTGTTGGAGCCCCCAATAACGGCGGGCAAGCGCGTGCCCACCAAGGTCTGCAGCAGCGTGTTGATCCCGGCCACGAACAGCAGCGTCTGGATGACTCTCGCCTTCTCCTCCTTGACAAAGATAACAGGAGGAGCAAACACAAATTTATGCGGTGGCATCCGGCAACACGAACATATATACAGAGCAGGAAAAAAAGAAATAGGTGTGCACTCTGCACTGTAATAAGTCTTCCACGAACATTGCCGCCGCCCATCTGGGGTACAAGGGCGGTGGGGATGAAGACGGTGGTGCCGAGCATCACAAGGTAATGCTGGAACCCGACAATGATGGCCATGGCTGCATGACACGGCACAACAGAAGGGAAAGAAATAAAGATTCAGTTGCGGGCTTGCAGCAGATCCAAAGTTCCAAACACATGTGAACGCTGGAGAGGCGGGCGACTCACGCCACGGTGGAGGGGAAGTGATGCAGTAAGACATTGCGTGTTCCAGGACTTTGACGGGGTGCGGCGGCAGCTCTTCATGTAGCGGCGCCGGCGCGGCCATTACCTCCTCCTGTAGCGGCGCGGGCGCGGCCATTGCCTCCTCCTGTATCAGGGCAGGCGCGGCAGTTGCCTCCTCCTGTATCAGCGCAGGCGCGACCATTGCCTGCCCCTGCACCGACGAAGGAACGGGCATGGACTCCTCCTGTATCGGCGCCAGCGCGGCCATTGCCTCCACCTGCATCGGCGCTGGCGCGGCCATTGTTGCAGCAGCCGGTGTCCCTTTACTCACTATTTTGGCCTCTCGGAGCTGGGGAAATTTACTAGACTAGCGGTGTTGAGTGACCGAACCGCAAATCTGCATTGCAACTTTGCACGCGAGTTGATGTTAATGGACTTGAGGTGAAGTAACAAAACTCACTCTGATGATTATAGTACTCCCTCCATTCCTAAATATAAGACTTATTAGAATTTTCACTATGATTTAGACGGATGCATATAAACATACATTAGAGTGTACATTTACTCATTTGCCTTCATATGTAGTATATAATAAAACTAAAAGGTCTAAAGAACGGAGGGGTACAGTACTCACTTTAGGTCATCCACCTTTGCGTTGAGATGCATGCCATAGAAAAAATAATCAATTTTCTCCTAAATAAAACAACATGCCAACGTGCATGGAACTTTGCAGTTCTGCAAAATATTACAAAAACAATGTGTAGAAAACATTTCAAATTTTTTGCTGTATAATAACAAAATGATACTCCCTTGAGTTTCAAAAACGTCTTACAATAGTGTACAGAGGTAAAGGTAATATTTTTAAGTAAACTATGTTATCATAAATACTTATATGTTGGAGAGAACATCCGAATAAAATCTACACTTGCATCTTTCACAAATGTACTCCGTCAAAGTCCTGGAACTGAGTACACTTAGAGCATGATTACTACTGCCTCCGTTCTAACATAAGTGTCTCAACGAAGGGAGTATTATAGTCAACTGATGGTTATATGAACATGTCATCTTAATCACTTTCTCTTTCTCTCTTTGTGGGCTATAAGGTTGGTTATTACCACAGTACTTTTATCTACCTTCTCTCTTTCTCTTTTTTTTCACATTTATTGTATTTGCTTATAAATATCTATATAGCTAGGCTCTTGCATGAGAGCCCACTCTATTTATTTTTTCATCTCTCTCCTTCACATAGGCAAAAGTGTCATGTAAAGGCATCTCCAACGGCAACCTGTAAATTTCCTCCCGCATCTGTTCGTGGACAGGGGGACCAGTCAGCGGAAACGAATGCGGGAGGCAGTCATCCAACCATAGCCGCGTACATTTGGACAACAATTCAAACTAACGGACGAAATTCGTTCAAACAAATCCGGATTTTATATAAACATGGCCGGATTTATTATAAAAATATTGGATTTCATTAGATTTACATCAAAACGGCACTAGTCGGGCTCTAGAGGTATAACTAATACATAATCTAAAAAATCGCCGGCGCTCGGTACCCATGTCCGGCCATCAGCCTCGAGAATTGAAGCTTCACCGTCTTCAGTTCCGCCTCGGCGCTCTCCAGCTCCGCCTCCATAACCTCCACCTCCGGAGCCCTGGGAACTGAATATGTCCGCCTCCACGTCGCCGCCAAGCGGCTAATCGGCCGCCTATGCTGAGCCCACCGATCTTGGCGTCGACAGGAAGGGAGGAGCGGTGGCGACCTACCGTGCACTACTCTTCCTCGCTGCCAGCGGCGACCATGGGCGTGCCGGCTTCGTGGTCGTCGCGGCGGGGCGCGAACTCGGCGATGTTCTCATCCTTGTCGGTCTCGTTGAACACTGCCTAGCCCGCGTCGTCGCTCTCCTTGTAGGCCACCGCGACCTCTGCCACCCGCTAGCGATACCGTTAGCGGGCGAGGCGGATTTCGCGGGCGGAGCGGTAGGACTCGCAAGGAGGAGGGTGGCACCGGTTCATCGTTGACAGCGTCCTCCATTGGGACGTCGTCGTCCCCTGGCTGCATGTCGGCCAGCCGGCGGCAATGGCGTCCATCTCCTTCTTCTGGTCTGATGTGGGAGGAATCCATGGTCTGAGTGGTGCCGAGAGGGATCGGAGGCGGATGATTGTGACTATGGCCAGGGCAACAGTTTTTATAGCAATGGTGGGCGGCAAAGGGACGGGCGGGTGGCACAGGAGGAGACGCCTCGACAATTGTGTGCCATCAATGTGGGCGGCAGACGGACAGACGAGCGGCCGTCGTGTCGTTTGAATGCGCAGCAGTCGCCTACACCGGAAGTGGCGCGTACGGCGCTCTCTCGATCAGCGCGCCGCTTCAATGCCGGCGCCAGTGAGCGGTCGCGTCTGCTCTGACCTGGCATGAATGTGGGCACTGACGCTCTGGAGCGGTGCTGAATGAAAACATGCGGGAGGGGGAAGGGGTTTGCGGTAGGCCAGAGCGGTCAGATGGGAACTTGGAAGCGATCCGGACTCCCATAAAGCCCCCCACATTTGTCTCTGATTTGCGAGAGAAAACACGTCCGAACCGCGTCACGGGCCGATACATGACCGCATTGGATGGCTTCCGCGGTCCGGATAGCGCGGTCCAGACACATGCGGGAGGTTTGCGGGTGGGTGTTGAAGATGCCCTATGCGGGCTATAAACCCACTATTGTACTTGCTCTTATGTAGAGACGTGTTCTTCTGTCATACGCCCTGGGTCAGACTAGCCACAGTGGGGGGTAAGTTAGACTAGTAACATGCATACGTTACTAGTTTATGTTACTACCTCTACAATAGGGAGTAAGACCCTTCCCAATGCTCCACCTTGTACGGGTGCTAAGCATGCCATAGAGACGAAAAATCTAATGTGGCAAAGCAATTAAGAGGAGAGCTGTGGATTTGGTGACCCCAGGAAGAACCAATGCCAAGCGCGTGAACTAGATAAAACATTTAAATGAAGCAAACTCACCAATGCATGAGAGAGTTTAGTAGCTAAATCATTAAATGAAGGGAGCTTAGCAACAAGAAGCTAAACACCTATGCATTGAGGAGTTTGGTTGCTAAGCTATTTAATATGCTTAGCACCACATCTAAGCACCGGTCTATTGGGAGCAGCCTAACATATGTGTGGTATCATGCAACCTATGTCGTTGTACCCCTATGTCGTGCGCGTAATCCTATGTCGTCAATTTGACCAACCTAATACAAGTCATATATTACAAAAAATATACCAACATAAACTTTGTAGTTTCTACTTTCAAAAGATATAATTTTTGTGTTATATAGTTTATATTAGGGTCATAAAATTGGCAACCTAGGTATACTCGCAGGACTTGTAAACTAAAACGGAGGTAGTAGTACTAATAACTACTCCCTCCGTTCCAAAATAGATGACTCAACTTTGTACTACTTCCTCCGTTCCAAAATAGATGACTCAATCCCTCCGTTTCAAAATAGATGACTTAACTTTGTACTACTCATTTATTTTGGAACGGAGGGAGTAGCTATGTTATACATGCCTCTTTTCTTCATTAATTGTTTGCCATATCATTTATTTTATTTAGATATATGTTATATTACCACCTACGTTATTTTCATTGTGGGTAATCTCAAGTGTAAAATTAATCAAGTGAATCCCCGAAAAAAAAATTAATCAAGTGGGCATACACGGTTCTTGAAGGACGTACTACTCGTCGATAGCGCTGAATACACGTGCTCCACACAAGCCCCGACATCCCATAACGTGCATACGCATACTGTTCGAGGAGTGCATCCCATAACGTGCATATGCACAAGCCCCGACACCCCATAACGTGCATATGCATAGTGTTCGAGGAGTGCCAGCGTTGAACGCGCGTGCTCTGCACAAACCACGACGCACAAGCCACGATGTCCCGCAAGTGCATATACTCCGTCCGGATTTATTAGTTTCTCTCATATTTTTAGTATTTTTTACCATCTTGATTAACAAAATATAATGTATATGCTATAAGAAATATATTGTTGAATTTGCATTCGAAAGAGATTTTTAATGATACAAATTTTTATAGTTCACATTTTCCCTATGAATGAAGCTACATGCGTCAACCGCCTCTATGACCGTCAGGTCTAATTTTTATCAGACGACTCACATCTATCTCTAACCTTTGCACCTTGGCCCCTGCTCCAAAGCAACGAACACAACAGGGTGCTGTTGCAAAGGCTGGTCGCTACGTCCATCTTAGAGGGTGCTTGGATCCAAGGGACTATTTTTAGTCTGACTAAAAATAGTCTCTTTTAGAGGCTAAAGTTCCAAGCACCTCTGACTAAAGAGAGACTAGGACTAGTCTTGAGGCTAAAACTTTTTAGTCATAGCAAACCTACTAAGAGGGTGCTTGGATACGTTTTAGTCCCATGACTAAAAGTAGTGTGACTAAAATTTGCTAGTCTCACCCATGCTTGGATCCAAATACTAAAAAGACTAAAATCAAGTTATTGAGCATTTATTATCCTCCAAACCCTCCAATCCTGAACTTGCATGTGTTAAAGTAGAGGAATTAAATGAGGGGAGAGAGAGCTAATCCATATTTTAGTAGGGTTCCCTTGACTAAAACTTTTTAGCCTCAAGACTAGTTCTAGTCTCCTTTTAGTTAAGGGTGCTTGGAACTTTAGCCTCTAAAAGAGACTATTTTTAGTCAGACTAAAAATAGTCCCTTGGATCCAAGCACCCTCTAAAATATGTATTAACCCTCTCTCTCCTCATTTAATTCCTCTACTTTAACACATGCGAGTTCTGGATTGGATGGTTTGGAGGATAATAAATGCTCAATAAGTTGATTTTAGTCTCTTTAGTATTTGGATCCAAGCATGGGTGAGGCTAGCAAGTTTTAGTCCCATTACTTTTAGTTATGGGACTAAAACGTATCCAAGCATCCTCTTAGAATAAATGCATGTATATGTTACTAGTACTACTATTACTATCTTCGTCCTGGTTTATTAGTCCCCTTCAAATTTTATACTATCAAGTTTTGACTAAAAAATATTAATGCATATCACCAAAAATTATATCAAAATTTTTTATGATATGCATTAACATCTTGTAGTTAAATTTAAAAGGTCAAAATTTGTCACAGAATACGGAGGGGACCGATAAACCAGGACAGAGATAGTACTTCCATAGTGAATAGTATCATACTACTCCCTCCTTTCCGGTTTATAGGGCTTATCTCAAGATCTTAGTTTTTCCATTTTATAAGGCTCAGTTTGGTTGTTCCCCATCACAGTTTCAAATTCGAAGGTGCATTAAATAATTGCATGCAAGTATTAAGAGAAAATTGACCAATGCATGCACTTTATGCATGCATGCAGTGCAATTAATACATTGGTAAAGATGAATTTTTGAGGAAAACAAGAGCATTAATTGGGTGCTTTTGCAAATTACGAAAAGTATTCCACCACTTACCATCTACCTTGGTTGGTTAGATTTTTGAATTGAGCCCTATAAACCGGAAAGGAGGGAGTACGTGTGATAATATAGAGACTTACATTTATTACTTTGCAGGGTCATTTTCATTGAAAACGGTATGTGATCGTAACCTATTAGGCTAGCATATACTAGTATCATGCATACGATACTAGTGTCTGATACTACTTCCGTAAGGCTGGTCATAGTGGGGGTAACATAACCAGTATCATTCACCTGGGACTAGCAAACATGCTTATGTGGCAGGCAATTAAAGAAGAGAGAGATGGTTAGAGTAACATAGGTAGATACCGTTGAGGGAGTCCTGGACTAGGGGGTCCTCGGGCTGCCGACCTATCTCTTATGGGCCGGACAGATGGGCCGTTATGCGACTATTATAAGGCCCAGCTATAAGGCGACTCCGTGTCCCGCCAGGAGACCTTCAGAGCCTTGGTGTGTCTTCCAAGTTAAAGATTAGAAAATCGACATGTTTATCCCTCCTTTGTAATCGATCATATGTAACCCTAGTACCCCTGGTGCCTATATAAACCAGAGGGTTTAGTCCGTAGAGGCTAGAACAACAACCATCATCCTGCTCATCTAGGGTTTAGTTCATCAGATCTCGTGGTAGATCGACTCTATAATCATCCTATACACTTCAATAAAATCAAGCAGGAAGTAAGGTTTTACCTCTTCGAGAGGGCCCAAACCTGGGTAAACATCGATTCCTTCGTCCCTTGTTCCCCATCGATCCTAGATCCACAGCTCGGGACCCCCTACCCAAGATTCGCCGGTTTTGACACCGACATTGGTGCTTTCATTGAGAGTTCCATTGTCGAATCGCCAAAAGGATCAATGACTCGCCTAGTCATCAATGACATCATCCACACCAGTGACATTTTCGTCCCAGGGCAGATTTTCGCATTTGGCAGTGTCGTACTGTGCACCGATTCGACCGGCCGTCTCGGCCAAGTCAGAATTTTGCCCCTGGTTAGGAGATCATGTTCGGAAACCTAGAATTCGCCACCGATTCTCGGGGAGATCTTACCCTAACACTCCCCTTGAAAAACCTACTGGTCCCGGTGCTTTAACTTTGGGAGCGATAAACCGGGCGGGGACTGATGTCACCTGGAGCCCGGCCTTAAAGCCCGACCCCGTCAATTCGACCGAACTAGTTCCGGCCGAATACCGCCTGGGCGCAACCTCAAATGTCCCCGGAGCGGCTATACTGCGGGTCAATCCCAAATATTCAGAGAGTCTGGACCCAACAGACCTTTCATCGTTGAATGATCTACCAGACTGGATCCAAGCCATGAGAATCTCCGACGGCCAATCCTCGGTCAACGATCATATTGGGCTCAAACCCAATAACCGGGAAATTTGCGTCCCACCTGTCACACACCTCATCGCCACCGTCGAGGACTTGGCCGAAGGCTCGCGGTCACCGAAGTTAAAAAAATTTGTCCGGGTTTGCGATCATCTCGCCCAGGCTTCTAGCCCGGAATTTGATGTTCGCCCGAAAGAGAGCCTGGAACCAACCCAGACTTGAACATTGACCTCGAGTCCACACAACAGTATTCAGTTGACTGTCCGGATTCCGGACTTGGCGAGCCGGATACCGCGATGGCGCTGAACACCGCCGCCAAAGCTCTGGATACGCAACTCGCTGTGTAAGGGCATATTTCTCCCTAAGTGGTTTTGGTGATTGATGACAATGCATTTGCGGACTAATCGTGTGCATTGAGCATTTCAGATATCTCATGTCTAGGCACAAGACGATTCGGTGCTCCTCGGAGCCTATCGAAGATGGCTGTTCTCTGCGTTTCTTTTCGGTGGATTTGAGTCGTAGGAAAGCTGTACTATTAAGAGAGGGTCCGCTTCGGAAAGGTTAGGGTGGAATCAACACGTACACATGTGTTCCTTTTGCACCACCTTTCCTTCACTTCGATGGAGCACCGTTCACTTATCCATGTCTCTGCGTTATGAAGGCTGCCAAATGTGGCGTGTGGTAGTACTGCTCAACGGAGCGGTAGTACCGCTGCCTCCAGCCCTGAAGCCGATGCATGAGGAAGTAGGCGCGAATGTAATTTTTTACATCTGCCCTTACGCGGTAGTACCGCGACGGCTGTCCAGTACTACCGTGCCGGACTTTTGCACTGTTCGAACCTCAGCGGAAGTTCTTATGGAAGTAATTTATTACTTCTGTGCATTTCTAGTGCCAATTGAAGCCTGCCTTATGGTAGTACCGTAGGGGCGCGCGGTAGTACCGCTCCGGAGGTTCTACCGCTCGTTGCCCTATGCAAAAGGCCCTCATCTGGTCACTACCGCGCAAGCGGTGGTACCGCACCCTGCAGCGGTAGTACCACAACCTACTGCGGTAGTACCACGGCCGTGTGCGGTAGTGCTACCTCTTGAGCACTGCGTTGGTTTTTCCTTGAAGAGGAAAGGGTGATGCAGTAAAGTAGCATAAGTATTTCTCTCAGCTTTTGAGAACCAAGGTATCAATCCAGTAGGAGACCACGCTCAATTCCCGCGCACCTACACAAACAAATAAGAACCTCGCAACCAACGTGATAAAGGGGTTGTCAATCCCTTCACGGTCACTTACGAGAGTGAGATCTGATAGATATGATAAGATAATATTTTTGGTATTTTTATGATAAAGATGCAAAGTAAAATAAAAGGCAATAAAAATAACTAAGTGTTGGAAGATTAATATGATGGAGAATAGACCCGGGGGCCATAGGTTTCACTAGTGGCTTCTCTCAAGAGCATAAGTATTACGGTGGGTGAACAAATTACTGTCGAGCAATTAATAGAATTGAGCATAGTTATGAGAATATCTAGGTATGATCATGTATATAGGCACCACGTCCGTGACAAGTAGACCGACTCCTGCCTGCATCTACTACTATTACTCCACACATTGACCGCTATCCAGCATGCATCTAGAGTATTAAGTTCATAAGAACGGAGTAACGCTTTAAGCAAGATGACATGATGTAGAGGGATAAACTCATGCAATATGATATAAACGCCATCTTGTTATCCTCGATGGCAACAATACAATTCATGCCTTGCTACCCCTGCTGTCACTGGGAAAGGACACCGCAAGATTGAACCCAAAGCTAAGCACTTCTCCCATTGCAAGAAAGATCAATCTAGTAGGCCAAACCAAACTGATAATTCGAAGAGACTTGCAAAGATAACCAATCATACATAAAAGAATTCAGAGAAGATTCAAATATTTTTCATAGATAAACTTGATCATAAACCCACAATTCATCGGTCCCGACAAACACACCACAAAAAAGATTACATCGAATAGATCTCCAAGAGAATCGACAAGAACTTTGTATTGAGATCGAAAGAGAGAGGAGAAGCCATCTAGCTAATAACTATGGACCCGAAGGTCTGAGGTAAACTACTCACGCATTATCAGAGAGGCTATGGTGTTGATGTAGAAGCCCTCCGTGATCAATGCCCCTCCGGCAGGATGCCAGAAAAGGCCCCAAGATGGGATCTCACGGGTACAGAAGGTTGTGGCGGTGGAATTAGGTTTTCATGGATGCCCTTGATAGTTTGGAGGTACGTAGGTATATATAGGAGGAAGAAGTACGTCGGTGGAGCAACATGGGCCCCACGAGGGTGGAGGGCGTGCCTGGGGGGGGGGGGGTAGGCGCGCCCCCTGCCTTGTGCTCTCCATGTTTAATTGTTTCTTGACGTGGACTCTAAGTCCTCTGGATCACGTTTGTTCCGAAAATCACGTTCCCGAAGGTTTCATTCCGTTTGGACTCCGTTTGATATTCATTTTCTGCGAAACTCTGAAATAGGCAAAAAACTGCAATTTGGGCCGGGCCTCCGGTTAATAGGTTAGTCCCAAAAATAATATAAAAGTGTATAATAAAGCCCATTAAATATCCAAAACAGAATATAATATAGCATGGAACAATAAAAAATTATAGATACGTTGGAGACGTATCAAGCATCCCCAAGCTTAATTCCTGCTCGTCCTTGAGTAGGTAAATGATAAAAACAAATTTTTTGATGTGGAATGCTACTTGGCATAATTTTCAATGTAATTCTCTTAATTGTGGTATGAATGTTTAGATCCGAAAGATTCAAGACAAAGGTTTAATATTGACATAAAAATAATAGTACTTCAAGCATACTAACTAAGCAATTATGTCTTCTCAAAGTAACATGGCCAAAGAAAGTTATCCCTACAAAATCATATAGTCTGGCTATGCTCTATCTTCATCACACAAAGTATTTAATCATGCACAACCTCGATGACAAGCCAAGCAATTGTTTCATAATTTTGGTGTTCTCAAACTTTTTTAATCTTCACGCAATACATGAGCGTGAGCGATGGACATAGCACTATATGTGGAATAGAATGGTGGTTGTGGAGAACACAAAAAAGGAGAAGATAGTCTCACATCAAGTAGGCGTATCAACGGGCTATGTAGATGCTCATTAATAGATATCAATGTGAGTGAGTAGGGATTGCCATGCAACGGATGCACTAGAGCTATAAGTATATGAAAGCTCAGCAAAAGAAACTAAGTGGGTGTGCATCCAACTCGCTTGCTCACGAAGACCTAGGGCATTTTGAGGAAGCCCATCATTGGAATATACAAGCCAAGTTCTATAATGAAAATTCACCACTAGTATATGAAAGTGACAACATAAGAGACTCTCTATCATGAATATCATGGTGCTACTTTGAAGCACAAGTGTGGTAAAAGGATAGTAGCATTGTCCCTTCTCTCTTTTTCTCTCATTTTTTTCATTGGCCTTTTCTCTTCTTTTTTATGACCTCTCTTTTTTTTATCTAGTCCGGAGTCTCATCCCAAATATGGGGGAATCATAGTCTCCATCATCCTTTCCTCACTTGGGACAATACTCTAATATAATGATAATCATCACACTTTTATTTACTTACAACTCAATACTTAAAACAAAATATGACTCTATGTGGATGGCTCCGGCGGGGTACCGGGATATGTAATGAAAGAATTATGTGACACGTTTGAAAGAATTATGAACGGTGGCTTTGCCACAAATACGATGTCAACTACATGATCATGCAAAGCAATATGACACTGTTGAAGCGTGTCATAGTAAACAGAACGGTGGTAAGTTGCATGGCAATATATCTTGGAATGGCTATGAAAATGCCATAATAGGTAGGTATGGTGGCTGTTTTGAGGAAGTTATATGGTGGGTTTATGATACCGGCAAAAAGTGCGCGGTATTAGAGAGGCTAGCAATGGTGGAAGGATGAGAGTGTGTATAATCCATGGACTCAACATTAGTCATGAAGAACTCATATACTTGTTGCAAAAATCTATTAGTTATCAAAACAAATTATTACGCACATGCTCCTAGCTAGGGCGATAGATTGGTAGAAAAAGACCATCGCTCGCCCCAGACCGCCACTCATAAGGAAGACAATCAATAAATAAATCATGCTCCGACTTCATCACATAACGGTTCACCATACGTGCATGCTACGGGAATGACAAACTTTAACACAAGTATTTCTCAAATTCACAACTACTCAACTAGCATGACTCTAATATTACCATCCTGATATCTCAAAACAATTATCAAGCATCAAACTTCTCATAGTATTCAACACACTCATAAGAAAAAAATTTGTTTACTAATCTTGGATGCCTATCATAATTAAAGCAAATTACCATGATGTTTTGTAGGACTCTTAAAATAATATAAGTGAAGCATGAGAGAACAATAGTTTCTATAAAACAAATCCACCACCGTGCTCTAAAAGATATAAGTGAAGCACTAGATCAAAACTATATAGCTCAAAAGATATAAGTGAAGCACATAGAGTATTCTAACAAATTCCGAATCAAGTGTGTCTCTCTCAAAAGGTGTGTACAGCGAGGATGATTGTGGCAAACTAACAAATAAAGACTCAAATCATACAAGACGCTCCAAGCAAAACACATATCATGTGGTGAATAAAAATATAGCTCCAAGTAAATTTACCGATGGATGAGGACGAAAGAGAGGATGCCTTCCGGGGCATCCCCAAGATTTGGATTTTAGGTGTCCTTAGATTATCTTGGGGTGCCATGGGTATCCCCAAGCTTAGGCTCTTGCCACTCCTTGTTCCATACTCCATCAAATCTTTACCCAAAACTTGAAAACTTCACAACACAAAACTTAACAGAAAATCTCGTGAGCTCCGTTAGCGAAAGAAAACAAAACACCACTTCAAGGTACTGTATTGAACTCATTCTTTATTTATATTTGTGTTAAACCTACTGTATTCCAACTTCTCTATGGTTTATAAACTATTTTACTAGCCATAGATTCATCAAAATAAGCAAACAACACACGAAAAATAGAATCTGTCAAAAACAGAACAGTCTGTAGTAATCTGTAACTAACGCAAACTTCTGGAACTCTAAAAATTCCGCCAAAATAGGACGACCTAAATAATTTGTTTAATGATCTTCTGCAATTGGAATCAATATTATATCACGTTCTGGTAAATTTTAACAATTATTTTCGTGAACAGAAAGTTTCTGGAATTTTCAGCAAGATCAAATAACTGTCATCCAAGAAGATCCTATAGGTTTAACTTGGCACAAACACTAATTAAAACATAAAAAAATATAACCAGAGTCTAGATAAAATATTTATTCCTAAACATAAGAAAAAAGTAAAAAACTAAAAATAAAATTGGGTTGCCTCCCAACAAGCGCTTTCATTTAACGCCCCTAGCTAGGCATAAAGACACAAATAGATCTAGGTATTGCCATCTTTGGTAGGCAATCCATAAGTGGCTCTCACAATAGATTCATAAGGTAATTTTATTTTCTTTCTAGGGAAGTGTTCCATGCGTTTCCTTAACGGAAATTGGAATCTAATATTCTCTTCCTTCATATCAATGCTTGCACTAATCGTTCTAAGGAAAGGTCTACCAAGAATAATAGGACATGAAGGATTGCAATATATATCAAGAACAATAAAATCTACTGGCACATAATTCCTATTTGCAACAATAAGAACATCATTAATTCTTCCCATAGGTTTCTTGATAGTGGAATCCGCAAGGTGTAAGTTTAAAGAGCAATCATCAAATTCGCGGAAACCTAACAAATCACACAAAGTTTTTGGAATCGTGAAAACACTAGCACCCAAATCACACAAAGCATAGAATTCATGATTTTAAATTTTAATTTTAATAGTAGGTTCCCATTCATCATAAAGTTTTCTAGGGATATGTCGTGGAATTGTCACGGCAGATGTCCTAGTGTGAGGATTTAGTCGCGAGGCCAACACATCTATGTGGTAGCTTGAGAGGGGTTGAGAGGAATCGAGAGACGCAACACAAGACAGGGATTTAGACAGCTTCGGGCCCCGGGAAACATCATCCGGTAACAACCCCTACATGCTGTTTGACGCTAGGTCTCATTATCATCACGAGGGAATCGCCGGTAAACCGGCTCTTTGTGTCTAGCCCTAGAGATTGTTTCTTCTTTCATGTCCCTCTTTGGGGAGCCCTGCCCCTCCTTATATATGTTGAAGGGGCGGTTTACATGACTAGTCCTAGTTGGATTAGGACTACTCTATTACAAGTGGAGTCCTAGTCTTGCTTCCTTTGTAGGAGAATATTCCTCATGTCTTCCTCTTAAACCGGTCCACCATAACATGAGCCGGCCTTTCATGAACTGCCCGTTGGGCCATCGGGTCTTGTCACTCCTATGACTCGCCTGCCGGATTACCAATGAATCATAAACCGCCAGGTCCAAGCTGGTCGCCAGTGAATCGCCAAGCTCTAGCTGGGTCATACATCCGGCGGTTTATACCGCGGGGTATATCCTCGACATTAGCCCCCAGTTTAATTGGGATTTATCCATGTTAAACTGATCCTGCAACATAAACAAAAGAATGAATTTGACAGGTTGTGCTCCGGGTTAAATATTCTTGTAAGCCGGCACCTGATCATCCTTAAGTCCTTGTTATTTCTTCCTTCTGAAAAATCTGAGTCAATAGACCAGCTTCATAATCAATTTGCTTGCAGAAGATATTTTGTAAATGAAGGATCCATTTGAATCGGCCTTCAATGCTCTGATTTGACAAAAATATTGGTCTTCAAATATTCAACTGATATCCGCCGGTTTGAAAATGTAGAACTTGTCGGTTTATCATTGCCAAAATTGCCGGGTTATAAAAACTGATGATCCCGGGTCATGACCGTTTATAGACGCCGAGTTATGATTGTTGCCGACGCCAGGTCACACAATTAATCTTCCTGATTTTCCCAAAACTGAGAATTTGAATATGTTCCTCCTTTATATGCATATTACCTGTAGCCCCCAAGTCTTAAGAGGAGAACATAGTGATAGCTTAAGACTTGTTTCAATATAAATGTTACAACCTTGAAGAAATCCGGATTGTTCATCTCAGTCACTAGTCACAACTGAATATTCCATATTATGTAGCCCCCAAGTGTCGGGTTGTCATGCTTGCAGCAACCTGGGACTTGTAATTTCCTTATACTCATAAAAACTTCAACCAATGTAACCCCCAAGGGTCGGGTCATTATGCAGTAATGTGCAGGGACTTTGTAGAAGATATGATCATATAAATTTGAACAACAACGTGTAGCCCCCAAGGGCCGGCTCATTAAGATAATATTGAGCTGGGACTTTATATATACTTCATTGAAAATAACACCATATGATGTAACTCCACCATGGGGCTTGAACCCACGTCCACAAGGTGAAGAGCTTTGTGCTTTACCAACTGAGTAGCGGATCCTTGAATATAATGGATTAGGACTTGCATACCTTGAATCATTGATAGGAACAATTGGTAGCCCCCAAGGGCCGGCTCATTATGATGTGATGAGTCGGGTCTTCAATAAGGTGATGAAAAGAAAAGAAAAAATGACTTTGCATTAGCTCCCAAGTGCCATGGTGCATGCTGGCAGTGACATGGGACTTGCATATTTGATGTAATCTCAATTTGAATAATGTAGCCCCCATGTGACGGGTCGTAAGCCTGCAGCGACTCGGGACTATTCCTTCAATTATAGAATAAATCATATCCATCGATAATATAATAGCCATTGCGCTAAGGCGACTTTGAAAACCTTAATCATAATACTGGTTATTGATAACCATAATAAAATCCAGCCGTGTTGGATATTAAAGATTTGAATAATATAACCTGGTTTGAAAACCGGTTCATGTAATATAAACCAGTATATCCATGCAGATATGATGTATGCTATGATGATGTAATGATGATGCAATGTATGATGCAATATATGATGATGTATGTGTATGATAAAAGAATACATCAATGAAACTAGCATGATAGCAACTGGAGTATCCTCGCTTTCTGTAAGCTGGCTCTCACATGACCCAATCGATGTTTTAACCTGGATAAGTTCAGGGTATTGTTTAGCGATTGACTTATTGAGAGTACACGAGGTCGGAGTAGCATCATGCAAACAGGCAGGTTTAACCAAGTTTCAATGAAGGCGGCTGTCGGTGTCAAAACCGACGGATCTCGGGTAGGGGGTCCCGAACTGTGCGTCTAGGCGGATGGTAACAGGAGACAAGGGACACGAAGTTTTACCCAGGTTCGGGCCCTCTCGATGGAGGTAAAACCCTACGTCCTGCTTGATTAATATTGATGATATGGGTAGTACAAGAGTAGATCTACCATGAGATCAAGGAGGCTAAACCCTAGAAGCTAGCCTATGGTATGATTGTTGTACGTTGTCCTACGGACTAAATCCCTCCGGTTTATATAGACACCGGAGAGGGTTAGGGTTACACAAAGTTGGTTACAATGGTAGGAGATCTAAATATCCGCATCGCCAAGCTTGCCTTCCACGCCAAGGAAAGTCCCTTCCGGACACGGGACAAAGTCTTCAATCTTGTATCTTCATAGTCCTGGAGTCCGGCTGAAGGTATAGTCAGGATATCCAGACACCCCATATTCCAGGACTCCCTCAGTAGCCCCTGAACCAGGCTTCAATGACGACGAGTCCGGCGCGCAGATTGTCTTCGATATTGCAAGGCGGGTTCCTCCTCCAAGTACTTCATAGAATATTTTGAACACAAAAGACAGTGTTTGACCCTGCAAAAATAAGTTTCCACATATTGCCATAGAGAGAATAATATTTACACAAATCTAATCTGCTGACGTATTCTGTAGCGTGACATCACACCACGGCCAAGTCTTTATTCGAATCGTTTTTACTCCCCTACCTCAGCGCGTTTCACGAGGCAGTTTCCTTGGCACGTCTTGTCAAAGCACAGATCGTGTCCCCTTATTTACGGGATTCTCATCAATACGGACGTGGGTAACCCAATCGTGCCCGTTGGCATATTTTCTCGATTAAAAGCGAGTCCCAAACGGTTACGGGGAGGGCCCTTGGTATTCCACCTCTTATAAAGAGACCAAGGCCTTGCTCCTTCTTTTCAATCTCAAACGAGTTCGCCCTTCGCCTCGAGTTCCAACACCCAAGGTTCCAGATTTCAGGCGCTTCGGATCCTCAACAATGTCCGGTTCCGTCCTTCGAGGCCGATGGGCGCCCTCTTCTGTTACAGAGGAGGACGTGCTAAAGCTGAGAGAGGCCAGGTTCTTGACGGCGAAATGTCGCATAGGTTACCTGCTCCAGGGCAGGTCATTCCCGCTCCCAGGCCTAGTGAGAGCGTGGTGTTGATGTCTCACTTCCTTCGGGGGCTAGGCTTCCCAATGGACCCCTTCGTGAGGGGGCTCATGTTCTATTACGGGTTGGAATTTCACGACTTAGCTCCGGAGTCCATCCTCCACATTTCCTCTTTCATCATCGTGTGCGAAGCCTTCCTCCGTATTAATCCCCACTTCGGACTATGGCTCAAGACCTTTAAAGTAGTGCCGAAGATGATCGAGGGGTGGCACGCAGAGTGCGGAGGCGCTGTTATAAGCAAGAATGCTGATGCTCCATGGCCCGAGGGCTCTTTCCAAGAGGAGTTCAGCTTATGGCAACGAGAGTGGTTCTATATCACCGCTCCCAGGGGCACCAAGTGGGTGGCGCCATCTGCCTTTCGTTCGGGTCCCCCACCACAGCTAGCGTCATGGGTCAATAAAGGACTTGACTTGGGGTCATCCAAGGACGTGCCCTTGTTGCAGGGCCGCATCAGGGATCTCTTAGAAAGTGACTTCAGCCTGGTCAAAGTGACGCAAGTCATGCTGATCCGTCGAACCCTGCCCGGGAAACGTCACCCCCTCCACCTGTGGGAGTTTAATCCGGAGGGACCGCGATCTCTCCAGCATTTCATGGGCGCAACGCCCGTGGAGATGTATAAATTGTTCTTCGGATCACAAGTGATGTGTTCGGACTTGACCAAGGACGCAGGATTGAGCTGCAATCGCCCGGATACTAAAGTAAGTAGCCTTGCGCCCGGACTTGCTATCCGTATATTTGTTATGAAACTTGCTTCTAAAGAACTGTTCTTTAAACAGGAGTGGATAGCAAAAGCAAAGCTTATCAGGTGTCCAGCTCCCCTCCCCGAGACCACGCCGGATCCCGTGCTGGTCAGGATGTTGAAGATTGTGCCTTTGAAGGAAAGCAAGGGAGGGGACAAGGAAACTACGGCCTCCCCAAAGGAGGCTGTTCGGAGGGAAGGAATCGAAAATTCCACTCCGCGAGGAAAGAAGAGGACCGCCTCTGGAGACCCGGAGGCCGTGGCCTCAAAACGGGGGAAGATATCTTCGTTAGAGGGTCCTGCGCCGGGGGATACCTCGGCCGAACTATGCCCTCAAGGGGGCCAGCCCTCCACCGAGCCGTAAGTAGAGAGAGGTTTTTCCTTTGAGAAGAATCCTTGTTTTATATCTGAGAAGAGTAACCGAAAATTTACCTTGTAGTTCGGACCTCAGCCCTTCTCCGCAGAACTCGTCTTCGGGGGATCTTCTTCCGGAGATGATGGAGAGCGGAACGCCTCCCCCTGCCGAACCGCCTAGAGAGGCGAGCGACCCTGAGGTATCGTCGCAGAGGGTTTCCCTGGTTCGGCGGGGCCGGAAGGCAGCCATATGGCCCCCCAAGGCTCTCCGCGTCCGTCCTTCGAGAAAGGTAACAGGACGAATCCAGCACCTTCCGATGCTCGGTCGGAGGAGTTGAAGAATCTGCTAGGGCGAGCTTCTATCTCAGAGGAGCATCGTGCATTGATGGGCACGTTGATTGAAAGGGTTTCGTCCGCAGAAAGCGGATTGCACGAGGCCGTCAGAAGTTTACTGACGGGTTTTGAGGTATGCAGAATAACGCGCCCTTTTTTAACAGTGGCGCATAAACAAGATGCGCCCTGTGCACATAGTAGCCCCTGAGACTCTGTGCGTTGTCAAAATTGATGGCGCGCAGAGGATCATAACCCCAGGTCTAAAACACGGTCTTCGTGTGCAGGTGCCGAATTGTCCGGTGTACAGCCGGACTAATGGGTTTGCCGAGCTAAAGCGGCAACTTGACGTGGCAGAAGCATACATCGTGCTTGTTAACAAGCGGCTTGACGAGGCGCAAGGTATGTAACCCCTCCAGTGGCACCTGGTAAGAGGAGCCTATGCCGGTATCTTACCCTGAGTGTGCTTGATGCAGATGGTGCGGCTGCCATGGAGAGTCTTCAGGCGGAACTTGCCCGAGCCAAGGAACAAGCCAGAAAAAGTGACGCAGCTGCCAAGAAGGCCCTTGAAGAGCTGAGAGCCGAACAGGCTGCTCACTGCCGAAGCAGGAAAGAGATGGCTGAAATAGCCGTGAAGCTGAAGAGCGCTGCTGACCGTTGCAAGCTTCTGGAAAAAGAATATCGGGCGGAATAGACGGACTTGAAGAAGGCCATTGCCGATGCCAAGGATGCTCGCTCTGCGATGAGAGCTGCAAAGGAGGAGCTTCGTGAAGCCGGAGACATCGCGGCTAGAAAGCCCTTTATGCTGCGAAGGAAGTTTTGTGATCCTAAGCATGCTCCATTCGACCGACTGTGGAGTGCGACGGACACCTATCTGGATTTGGCGGCAAGTGCTGCTGATGCGACCGAACACTTTCGAGATCAAGAATATCACGAAGTGGAGAAACTCTTCTGGTCGCAGTTCCACAATCCAGAGCGTCCACTGTCAGTGGCCGATCGTCTGTGAATGTTGGTCTATGTAATATAAACCATAATACTGGTTATTGATAACCATAATAAAATCCAGCCATGTTGGATATTAAAGATTTGAATAATATAACCTGGTTTGAAAACCGGTTCATGTAATATAAACCAGTATATCCATGCAGATATGATGTATGCTATGATGATGTAATGATGATGCAATGTATGATGCAATATATGATGATGTATGTGTATGATAAAAGAATACATCAATGAAACTAGCATGATAGCAACTGGAGTATCCTCGCTTTCTGTAAGCTGGCTCTCACATGACCCAATCGATGTTTTAACCTGGATAAGTTCAGGGTATTGTTTAATGATTGACTTATCGAGAGTACACGAGGGCGGAGTAGCATCATGGAAACAGGCAGGTTTAACCAAGTTTCAATGAAGGCGGCTGTCGGTGTCAAAACCGATGGATCTCGGGTAGGGGGTCCCGAACTGTGCGTCTAGGCGGATGGTAACAGGAGACAAGGGACACGAAGTTTTACCCAGGTTCGGGCCCTCTCGATGGAGGTAAAACCCTACGTCCTGCTTGATTAATATTGATGATATGGGTAGTACAAGAGTAGATCTACCATGAGATCAAGGAGGCTAAACCCTAGAAGCTAGCCTATGGTATGATTGTTGTACGTTGTCCTACGGACTAAAGCCCTCCGGTTTATATAGACACCGGAGAGGGTTAGGGTTACACAAAGTCGGTTACAATGGTAGGAGATCTAAATATCCGCATCGCCAAGCTTGCCTTCCACGCCAAGGAAAGTCCCTTCCGGACACGGGACGAAGTCTTCAATCTTGTATCTTCATAGTCCTGGAGTCCGGCTGAAGGTATAGTCAGGATATCCGGACACCCCATATTCCAGGACTCCCTCAGTAGCCCCTGAACCAGGCTTCAATGACGACGAGTCCAGCGCGCAGATTGTCTTCGACATTGCAAGGCGGGTTCCTCCTCCAAGTACTTCATAGAATATTTTGAACACAAAAGATAGTGTTCGACCCTGCAAAAATAAGTTTCCACATATTGCCATAGAGAGAATAATATTTACACAAATCTAATCTGATGACGTATTCCGTAGCGTGACATCACACCACGGCCAAGTCTTTATTCGAATCGTTTTTACTCCCCTACCTCAACGCGTTTCGCGAGGCGGTTTGCTTGGCACGTCTTGTCAAAGCACAGATCGTGTCCCCTTATTTACGGGATTCTCATCAATACAGACGTGGGTAACCCAATCGTGCCCGTTGGCATGTTTTCTCGATTAAAAGCGAGTCCCAAACGGTTACGGGGAGGGCCCTTGGTATTCCACCTCTTATAAAGAGACCAAGGCCTTGCTCCTTCTTTTCAATCTCAAACGAGTTCGCCCTTCGCCTCGAGTTCCAACACCCAAGGTTCCAGATTACAGGCGCTTCGGATCCTCAACAATGCCCGGTTCCGTCCTTCGAGGCCGATGGGCGCCCTTTTCTGTTACAGAGGAGGACATGCTATAGCTGAGAGAGGCCAGGTTCTTGACGGCGAAATGTCGCATAGGTTACCTGCTCCAGGGCAGGTCATTCCCGCTCCCAGGCCTAGTGAGAGCGTGGTGTTGATGTCTCACTTCCTTCGGGGGCTAGGCTTCCCAATGGACCCCTTCGTGAGGGGGCTCATGTTCTATTACGGGTTGGAATTTCACGACTTAGCTCCGGAGTCCATCCTCCACATTTCCTCTTTCATCATCGTGTGCGAAGCCTTCCTCCATATTAATCCCCACTTCGGCTATGGCTCAAGACCTTTAAAGTAGTGCCGAAGATGATCGAGGGGTGGCACGCAGAGTGCGGAGGCACTGTTATAAGCAAGAATGCTGATGCTCCATGGCCCGAGGGCTCTTTCCAAGAGGAGTTCAGCTTATGGCAACGAGAGTGGTTCTATATCACCGCTCCCAGGGGCACCAAGTGGGTGGCGCCATCTGCCTTTCGTTCAGGTCCCCCACCACAGCTAGCGTCATGGGTCAATAAAGGACTTGACTTGGGGTCATCCAAGGACGTGCCCTTGTTGCAGGGCCGCATCAGGGATCTCTAAGAAAGTGACTTCAGCCTGGTCAAAGTGACGCAGGTCATGCTGATCCGTCGAACCCTGCCCGGGAAACGTCGCCCCCTCCGCCTGTGGGAGTTTAATCCGGAGGGACCGCGATCTCTCCAGCATTTCATGGGCGCAACGCCCGTGGAGATGTATAAATTGTTCTTCGGATCACAAGTGATGTGTTCGGACTTGACCAAGGACGCAGGATTGAGCTGCAATCGCCCGGATACTAAAGTAAGTAGCCTTGCGCCCGGACTTGCTATCCGTATATTTGTTATGAAACTTGCTTCTAAAGAACTGTTCTTTAAACAGGAGTGGATAGCAAAAGCAAAGCTTATCAGGTGTCCGGCTCCCCTCCCCGAGACCACGCCGGATCCCGTGCTGGTCAGGATGTTGAAGATTGTGCCTTTGAAGGAAAGCAAGGGAGGGGACAAGGAAACTACGGCCTCCCCGAAGGAGGCTGTTCGGAGGGAAGGAATCGAAAATTCCACTCCGCAAGGAAAGAAGAGGACCGCCTCTGGAGACCCGGAGGCCGTGGCCTCAAAACGGGGGAAGATATCTTCGTTAGAGGGTCCTGCGCCGGGGGATACCTCGGCCGAACTATGCCCTCAAGGGGGCCAGCCCTCCACCGAGCCGTAAGTAGAGAGAGGTTTTTCCTTTGAGAAGAATCCTTGTTTTATATCTGAGAAGAGTAACCGAAAATTTACCTTGTAGTTCGGACCTCAGCCCTTCTCCGCAGAGCTCGTCTTCGGGGGATCTTCTTCCGTAGATGATGGAGAGCGGAACGCCTCCCCCTGCCGAACCGCCTAGAGAGGCGAGCGACCCTGAGGTATCGTTGCAGAGGGTTTCCCCGGTTCGGCGGGGCCGAAAGGCAGCCATATGGCCCCCCAAGGCTCTCCGCGTCCGTCCTTCGAGAAAGGTAACAGGACGAATCCGGCACCGTCCGGTGCTCGGTCGGAGGAGTTGAAGAATCTGCTAGGGCGAGCTTCTATCTCAGAGGAGCATCGTGCATTGATGGGCACGTTGATTGAAAGGGTTTCGTCCGCAGAAAGCGGATTGCACGAGGCCGTCAGAAGTTTACTGACGGGTTTTGAGGTATGCAGAATAACGCGCCCTTTTTTAACAGTGGCGCATAAACAAGATGCGCCCTGTGCACATAGTAGCCCCTGAGACTCTGTGCGTTGTCAAAATTGATGGCGCGCAGAGGATCATAACCCCAGGTCTAAAACGCGGTCTTCGTATGCAGGTGACGAATTGTCCGGTGTCCAGCCGGACTAATGGGTTTGCCGAGCTAAAGCGGCAACTTGACGTGGCAGAAGCATACATCGTGCTTGTTAACAAGCGGCTTGACGAGGCGCAAGGTATGTAACCCCTCCAGTGGCACCTGGTAAGAGGAGCCTATGCCGGTATCTTACCCTGAGTGTGCTTGATGCAGATGGTGCGGCTGCCATGGAGAGTCTTCAGGCGGAACTTGCTCGGGCCAAGGAACAAGCCAGAAAAAGTGATGCGGCTGCCAAGAAGGCCCTTGAAGAGCTGAGAGCCGAACAGGCTGCTCACTACCGAAGCAGGAAAGAGATGGCTGAAATAGCCGTGAAGCTGAAGAGCGCTGCTGACCGTTGCAAGCTTCTGGAAAAAGAATATCGGGCGGAATAGACGGACTTGAAGAAGGCCGTTGCCGATGCCAAGGATGCTCGCTCTGCGATGAGAGCTGCGAAGGAGGAGCTTCGTGAAGCCGGAGACATCGCGGCTGGAAAGCCCTTTATGCTGCAGAGGAAGTTTTGTGATCCTAAGCATGCTCCATTCGACCGGCTGTGGAGTGCGACGGACACCTATCTGGATTTGGCGGCAAGTGCTGCTGATGCGACCGAACACTTTCAAGATCAAGAATATCGCGAAGTGGAGAAACTCTTCTGGTCGCAGTTCCACAATCCAGAGCGTCCACTGTCAGTGGCCGATCGTCTGGCCGAGTGGGCCGAGCTGAATAGGTTTTCTGGACTCGCCATGAAGTGCGTCATGAGTCATCTGTGGCTGGAGAGATCGGAGCCGAAGAGTTATTTCAGCTTGGTGCAGCAATTCCTTGGTGCGGTGCCATGTATCAATGCAATGAAGAGGTCAGCATGCATAGAGGGTGCACGGATGGCTCTTGCCCGTGTCAAGACATACTGGGCGGAGATGGAGACCACCGTTGTTGCATCCCGAGATTCGGACAAAAGCCGAGTACCCTCCGAGCACTATTTTCAGGAAGTCCTTCAAGGCGCCCGTGTAATAGAGACGCAGTGCTCGAAGGATGCTATGTTCTAATAGCATATTTAATTGTAAAGCAATATTTTGATAAATTGTAGAAGCCTTTTATACTTGTGCGTTCAAGTATTTGAAACACCTCCTGTGCGGCCGTTTTAAGATATATATATATATATAATCAGAAAGATGGCAGTCGTTGGCTTCAGCCCCCACGCACATAGTGCGGGGGTGCTCGCAGAAGGCGCATTTTCACACTTAATCTAACGTCTTGGTCCTACAAAGGAGGTGATAGCGCAGCGAGCTCGGCAACCGGACTATAATGCTTTATCACTTTCACTTAGCCATAGGAGCTTGACAGTGAGGCTACTTAGATAGCCCCTGGTGGCGCCTGCGCTCGCCCGAAGTCGGGGCGCATATGTGCCTGGCAGGGAAACGACCCTTCGTTAATGCGGAGGAATCCTATAGATTCCGGTGAGTCATCGAGTGGTTCACCAGTCTCACGCTATATCATGACAGTCAGTTTTCGGCTTTCTCTACTGAGGTGCTCGCCTGGCCGAACCGGGGCACAATCGCAGTAGTTCTCCTGGTGTCGCCTTAGCCGATAGTGCGGAACATAAGGCAGCAAAACACAGGAGCCGGGCAACCCAACATTTGACCAAAGATATGATTCGGAGCTGATGCATATAAGGCCAAACTCGCGACGCCGAACACTCCCTAAGGTATTCGGTCTTTATGAGTGCGGGCGGGACAACGCCCTTTGTTATAAGTGTTGGAAATATGCCCTAGAGGCAATAATAAAAGCATTATTATTATATTTCCTTATTCATGATAATTGTCTTTATTCGTGCTATAATTGAGTTAACCGGAAATCGTAATACATGTGTGAATAACAGACAACAACATGTCCCTAGTGAGCCTCTAGTTGACTAGCTCGTTGATCGACAGATAGTCATGGTTTCCTGACTATGGACATTGGATGTCATCGATAACGGGATCACATCATTAGGAGAATGATGTGATGGACAAGACCCAATCCTAAACATAGCATAAGATCGCATAGTTCGTTTGCTAAGAGTTATCCAATGTCAAGTATCCTTTCCTTAGACCATGAGATCGTGTAACTCCCGGATACCGTAGGAGTGCTTTGGGTGTGCCAAACGTCACAACGTAACTGGGTGACTATAAAGGTACACTACGGGTATCTCTGAAAGTGTCTGTTGGGTTGACATGGATCGAGACTGGGATTTGTCACTCCGCTTGACGGAGAGGTATCACCGGGCCCTCTCGGTAATGCATCATCACAATGAGCTCAATGTGATCAAAGTGTTTGATCACGGGATCATGCATTACGGTAACGAGAAAAGTGACTTGCCGATAACGAGATTGAACGAGGTATTGGTATACCGACGATCGAATCTCGGGCAAGTAAAATACCGATTGACAAAGGGAATCGTATACGGGATTAATTGAATCCTTGACATCGTGGTTCATCCGATGAGATCATCGTAGAGCATGTGGGAGCCAACATGGGTATCCAGATCCCGCTGTTGTTTATTGCCCGAGAGCCGTCTCGGTCATGTCTGCATGTCTCCCGAACCCGTAGGGTCTACACACTTAAGGTTCGGTGACGCTAGGGTTGTAGGGATATGTATGTGCAGTAACCCGAATGTTGTTCGGAGTCCCGGATGAGATCCCGGACGTCACGAGGAGTTTCGGAATGGTCCGGAGGTAAAGATTTATATATGGAAAGTCATCATACGGACATCGGGACAAGTTTTGGGGTTATCGGTATTGTACCGGGACCACCGGAGGGTCCCGGGGGGTCCACCGGGTGGGGCCACCTATCCCGGAGGGCCCCATGGGCTGTATGAGGGAGGG
Source organism: Aegilops umbellulata (assembly GCA_032464435.1). Lineage (NCBI taxonomy): Eukaryota > Viridiplantae > Streptophyta > Magnoliopsida > Poales > Poaceae > Aegilops > Aegilops umbellulata. The sequence continues at coordinate 508,149,339 of CP136059.1, forward strand.
AACCAGCCCATAGTGGGCTGGTGCGCCTTCCCCCCATGGGCCCATGCGCCTAGGGTTTGGGGGGGGGGGGAACCCTAAAGGGGGCGCCCCCCTTGCTTGGGGGCAAGCCCCCCTTCCCTGGCCGCCGCCCCCCCTAGGAGATCTCATCTCCTAGGGCCGGCGCCCCCCCTTGGGGGTTATATAAAAGGGGGAGGGGAGAGGGGGCTGACCACCCATTGCCCTGGCGCCTCCCTCTCCCTCTCCAACACCTCCTCCTCCTCCATTGAGCACGGCGAAGCCCTGCCGGAGTACTGCAGTTCCACCATCACCACGCCGTCGTGCTGCTGCTGGAGCCTTCTTCCCCAACCTCTCCTTTGCCTTGATGGATCAAGAAGGAGGAGACGTCACGCTCTCCGTACGTGTGTTGAACGCGGAGGTGCCGTCCGTTCGGCACTAGATCATCGGTGAATTGGATCACGGCGAGTACGACTACCTCATCCACATTCACTTGAACGCTTCCGTTGCGATCTACAAAGTGGTATGTAGATGCTATCTAATCTGAATACTCGTTGCTAGATGAACTCATAGATGGATCTTGGTGAAACCGTAGGAAAAATTTTAATTTTCTGCAACGTTCCCCAACAGTGGTATCAGAGCTAGGTCTATGCGTAGTTCTTCTTGCGCGAGTAGAACACAATTTGTTGTGGGCGTATATGTTGTCAATTCTTCTTGCCGTTACTAGTCAATCTTGATTCAGCGGTATTGTGGGATGAAGCGGCTCGGACCAACCTTACACGTACGCTTACGTGAGACCGGTTCCACCGACTAACATGCACTAGTTGCATAAGGTGGCTGGCGGGTGTCTGTCTCTCCTACTTTAGTTGGATCGGATTTGATGAACAGGGTCCTTATGAAGGGTAAATAGAGATTGACAATTCACGTTGTGGTTATTACGTAGGTAAGAAAACGTTCTTGCTAGAACCCTAATTCGGCCACGTAAAACTTGCAACAACAATTAGAGGACGTCTAACTTGTTTTTGCAGCAAGTGCTTTGTGATATGATATGGCCAAAGTTGTGATGAATGATGAATGATCTATATGTGATGTATGAGATGTTCATGCTATTGTAATAGGAATCACGACTTGCATGTCGATGAGTATGACAACCGGTAGGAGCCATAGGAGTTGTCTATATTTTTGTATGACCTGCGTGTCATTGAGAATCTTCATGTAAATTAGTTTACTTTATTGCTAAACGCGTTAGCCATAGTAGTAGAAGTAATAGTTGGCGAGCAACTTCATGGAGACACGATGATGAAGATCATGATGATGAGGATCATGGTGTCAAGCCGGTGACAAGATGATCATGGAGCCCCAAGATGGAGATCAAAGGAGCTATGTGATATTGGCCATATCATGTCACGTTTATTATTTGATTGCATGTGATGTTTATCATGTTTTGCATCTTGTTTACTTAGAACGACGGTAGTAAATAAGATGATCCCTCATAATAATTTCAAGAAAGTGTTCACCCTAACTGTGCACCGTTGCTAAGGTTCGTCGTTTCGAAGCACCACGTGATGATCGGGTGTGATAGGTCCTTACGTTCGCATACAACGGGTGTAAGACAGATTTACACACGCAAAACACTTAGGTTGACTTGACGAGCCTAGCATGTGCAGACATGGCCTCGGAACACAGAAGACCGAAAGGTCGAGCATGAGTCGTATAGAAGATACGATCAACATGAAGATGTTCACCGATGTTGACTAGTCCGTCTCACGTGATGATCGGACACGGCCTAGTTGACTCGGATCATGTAATACTTAGATGACTAATAGAGGGATGTCTATCTAAGTGGGAGTTCATTAAATAATTTGATTAAATGAACTTTATTATCATGAACTTAGTCTAAAAAATTTACAATATGTCTTGTAGATCAAATGGCCAACGTAGTCCTCAACTTCAACGCGTTCCTAGAGAAAACCAAGCTGAAAGACGATGGTAGCAACTATACGGACTGGGTCCGGAACCTGAGGATTATCCTCATAGCTGCCAAGAAAGATTATGTCCTAAGAGCACCGCTGGGTGACGCACCTATTCTCCCTGCAGAACAAGACGTTATGAACACTTGGCAGTCACGCTGCGATGATTACTCCCTCGTTGAGTGCGGCATGCTTTACAGCTTAGAGCCGGGGCTCCAAAAGCGTTTTGAGAGACATGGAGCATATGAGATGTTCGAAGAGCTGAAAATGGTTTTCCAAGCTCATGCCCGGGTCGAGAGATATGAAGTCTCCGACAAATTCTTTAGCTGTAAGATGGAGGAAAATGGCTCTGTCAGTGAACACATACTCAAAATGTCTGGGTTGCACAACCGCTTGAAGTTAATCTCCCGGATGAAGCGGTCATTGACAGAATCCTCCAGTCGCTTCCACCTAGCTACAAGAGCTTTGTGATGAACTACAATATGCAGGGGATGGTAAAGACCATTCCTGAAGTATATGCTATGCTGAAATCAGCAGAGGTAGAAATCAAGAAGGAGCATCAAGTGTTGATGGTGAATAAAACCACTAAGTTCAAGAAGGGCAAGGGTAAAAAGAACTTCAAGAAGGACGGTAAGGAAGTTGCCGCGCCCGGTAAGCAAGTTGCCGGGAAGAAGCCAAAGAATGGACCCAAGCCCGAAACTGAGTGCTTTTATTGCAAGGGAAGTGGTCACTGGAAGCGGAACTGCCCCAAATACTTAGCGGACAAGAAGGCCGGCAAAACCAAAGGTATATGTGATATACATGTAATTGATGTGTACCTTACCAGTACTCGTAGTAGCTCTTGGGTATTTGATACCGGTGCAGTTGCTCACATTTGTAACTCAAAACAGGAGCTACGGAATAAACGGAGACTGGCGAAGGACGAGGTGACGATGCGCGTCGGGAATGGTTCCAAGGTCGATGTGATCGCCGTCGGCACGCTGCCTCTACATTTACCTACGGGATTAGTTTTAAACCTCAATAATTGTTATTTAGTACCAAGTTTGAGCATGAACATTGTATCCGGATCTCGCTTAATTCGAGATGGCTACTCATTTAAATCCGAGAATAATGGTTGTTCTATTTATATGAGAGATATGTTTTATGGTCATGCTCAGATGGTTAATGGTTTATTCTTGATGAATCTCGTACGTGATGATACACATATTCATAGTGTGAGTACCAAAAGAGTTAAAGTTGATAACAATAGTCCCACATATTTGTGGCACTGCCGCCTTGGTCACATAGGTGTCAAACGCATGAAGAAGCTCCATGCAGATGGACTTTTAGAGTCTCTTGATTATGAATCATTTGACACGTGCGAACCATGCCTCATGGGTAAAATGACCAAGACTCCGTTCTCAGGAACAATGGAGCGAGCAACCAACTTATTGGAAATCATACATACCGATGTGTGTGGTCCAATGAGTGTTGAGGCTCGCGGTGGCTATCGTTATGTTCTCACCCTCACTGATGACTTGAGTAGATATGGGTATATCTACTTAATGAAACACAAGTCTGAGACCTTTGAAAAGTTCAAGGAATTTCAGAGTGAGGTTGAGAATCAACGTGATAGAAAGATCAAGTTTCTACGATCAGATCGTGGAGGAGAATACTTGAGTCACGAATTTGGCACACACTTAAGAAAATGTGGAATAGTTTCACAACTCACGCCGGCTGGAACACCTCAGTGTAATGGTGTGTCCGAACGTCGTAATCGCACTCTATTAGATATGGTGCGATCTATGATGTCTCTTACCGATTTACCGCTATCTTTTTGGGGCTATGCTTTAGAGACTGCCGCATTCACTTTAAATAGGGCTCCGTCGAAATCCGTTGAGACGACACCGTATGAATTATGGTTTGGGAAGAAACCTAAGCTGTCGTTTCTAAAAGTTTGGGGATGCGATGCTTATGTCAAGAAACTTCAACCTGAAAAGCTCGAACCCAAGTCGGAAAAATGCGTCTTCATAGGATACCCTAAAGAAACTGTTGGGTATACCTTCTACCTTAGATCCGAAGGCAAGATCTTTGTTGCCAAAAATGGATCCTTTCTAGAGAAAGAGTTTCTCTCGAAAGAAGTAAGTGGGAGGAAAGTAGAACTTGATGAAGTGTTGCCTCTTGAACCGGAAAATGGCGAAACTCAAGAAATCGTTCCTGAGGTGCCTGCACCCACTAGAGAGGAAATTAATGATTATGATCAAGATACTTCTGATCAAGCTCCTACTGAAATTCGAAGGTCCACAAGGACACGTTCCGCACCAGAGTGGTACGGCAACCCTGTCTTGGAAATCATGTTGTTAGACAACGGTGAACCTTCGAACTATGAGGAAGCAATGGCGGGCCCGGATTCCGACAAATGGCTAGAAGCCATGAAATCCGAGATAGGATCCATGTATGAAAACGAAGTATGGACTTTGACTGACTTGCCCGTTGAACGGCGAGCCATAGAAAATAAATGGATCTTTAAGAAGAAGACAGACGCAGATGGTAATGTGACCATCTATAAAGCTCGGCTTGTCGCTAAGGGTTATCGACAAGTTCAGGGAATTGACTACGATGAGACTTTCTCACCGGTAGCGAAGCTGAAGTCCGTCCGAATCATGTTAGCAATTGCCGCATACTATGATTATGAGATATGGCAAATGGACGTCAAAACGGCATTCCTTAATGGTTTCCTTAAGGAAGAATTGTATATGATGCAGCCGGAAGGTTTTGTCGATCCTAAGAACGCTGACAAGGTGTGCAAGCTCCAACGCTCGATATATGGGCTGGTGCAAGCATCTCGGAGTTGGAACATTCGCTTTGATGAGATGATCAAAGCGTTTGGGTTTACACAGACTTATGGAGAAGCCTGTGTTTACAAGAAAGTGAGTGGGAGCTCTGTAGCATTTCTCATATTATATGTAGACGACATACTTTTGATGGGAAATGATATAGAACTCCTGGACAGCATTAAGGCCTATTTGAATAAAAGTTTTTCAATGAAGGACCTTGGAGAAGCTGCTTATATATTAGGCATCAAGATCTATAGAGATAGATCGAGACGCCTCATAGGTCTTTCACAAAGCACATACCTTGATAAAATATTGAAGAAGTTCAATATGGATCAATCTAAGAAAGGGTTCTTACCTGTGTTACAAGGTGTGAAATTGAGCTCAGCTCAATGTCCGACCACGGCAGAAGATATAGAAGAGATGAGCGTCATCCCCTATGCCTCAGCCATAGGTTCTATTATGTATGCCATGCTGTGTACCAGACCTGATGTAAACCTTGCCGTAAGTTTGTTAGGTAGGTACCAAAGTAATCCCGGCAAGGAACACTGGACAGCGGTCAAGAATATCCTGAAGTACCTGAAAAGGACTAAGGAAATGTTTCTCGTTTATGGAGGTGACGAAGAGCTCGTCGTAAAAGGTTACGTCGACGCTAGCTTCGACAAAGATCTGGATGACTCTAAGTCACAAACCGGATACGTGTATATTTTGAATGGTGGGGCAGTAAGCTGGTGCAGTTGCAAGCAAAGTGTCGTGGCGGGATCTACATGTGAAGCGGAGTACATGGCAGCCTCGGAGGCAGCACATGAAGCAATTTGGGTGAAGGAGTTCATCACCGACCTCGGAGTCATACCCAATGCGTCGGGGCCAATCAAGCTCTTCTGTGACAACACTGGAGCTATTGCACTTGCAAAGGAGCCCAGGTTTCACAAGAAGACCAGGCACATCAAGCGTCGCTTCAACTCCATTCGTGAAAATGTTCAAGATGGAGACATAGAAATTTGTAAAGTGCACACGGATCTGAATGTCGCAGATCCGTTGACTAAACCTCTCCCTAAGGCAAAACATGATCAGCACCAGAACTCTATGGTTGTTCGATTCATCACAATGTAACTAGATTATTGACTCTAGTGCAAGTGGGAGACTGTTGGAAATATGCCCTAGAGGCAATAATAAAAGCATTATTATTATATTTCCTTATTCATGATAATTGTCTTTATTCGTGCTATAATTGTGTTAACCGGAAATCGTAATACATGTGTGAATAACAGACAACAACATGTCCCTAGTGAGCCTCTAGTTGACTAGCTCGTTGATCGATAGATAGTCATGGTTTCCTGACTATGGACATTGGATGTCATCGATAATGGGATCACATCATTAGGAGAATGATGTGATGGACAAGACCCAATCCTAAACATAGCATAAGATCGCATAGTTCGTTTGCTAAGAGTTATCCAATGTCAAGTATCCTTTCCTTAGACCATGAGATCGTGTAACTCCCGGATACCGTAGGAGTGCTTTGGGTGTGCCAAATGTCACAACGTAACTGGGTGACTATAAAGGTACACTACGGGTATCTCTGAAAGTGTCTGTTGGGTTGACATGGATCGAGACTGGGATTTGTCACTCCGCTTGACGGAGAGGTATCACCGGGCCCTCTCGGTAATGCATCATCACAATGAGCTCAATGTGATCAAAGTGTTTGATCACGGGATCATGCATTACGGTAACGAGAAAAGTGACTTGCCGATAACGAGATTGAACGAGGTATTGGTATACCGACGATCGAATCTCGGGCAAGTAAAATACCGATTGACAAAGGGAATCGTATACGGGATTAATTGAATCCTTGACATCGTGGTTCATCCGATGAGATCATCGTGGAGCATGTGGGAGCCAACATGGGTATCCATATCCCGCTGTTGGTTATTGCCCGAGAGCCGTCTCGGTCATGTCTGCATGTCTCCCGAACCCGTAGGGTCTACACACTTAAGGTTCGGTGACGCTAGGGTTGTAGGGATATGTATGTGCAGTAACCCGAATGTTGTTCGGAGTCCCGGATGAGATCCCGGACGTCACGAGGAGTTTCGGAATGGTCCGGAGGTAAAGATTTATATATGGAAAGTCATCATACGGACATCGGGACAAGTTTCGGGGTTATCGGTATTGTACCGGGACCACCGGAGGGTCCCGGGGGGTCCACCGGGTGGGGCCACCTATCCCGGAGGGCCCCATGGGCTGTATGAGGGAGGGAACCAGCCCATAGTGGGCTGGTGCGCCTTCCCCCCATGGGCCCATGCGCCTAGGGTTTGGGGGGGGCGGGAAACCCTAAAGGGGGCTGACCACCCATTGCCCTGGCGCCTCCCTCTCCCTCTCCAACACCTCCTCCTCCTCCATTGAGCACGGCGAAGCCCTGCCGGAGTACTGCAGTTCCACCATCACCACGCCGTCGTGCTGCTGCTTGAGCCTTCTTCCCCAACCTCTCCTTTGCCTTGCTGGATCAAGAAGGAGGAGACGTCACGCTCTCTGTACGTGTGTTGAACGCGGAGGTGCCGTCCGTTCGGCACTAGATCATCGGTGAATTGGATCACGGCGAGTACGACTACCTCATCCACGTTCACTTGAACGCTTCCGTTGCGATCTACAAAGTGGTATGTAGATGCTATCTAATCTGAATACTCGTTGCTAGATGAACTCATAGATGGATCTTGGTGAAACCGTAGGAAAAATTTTAATTTTCTGCAACGTTCCCCAACAATAAGCCCCTAGTGTCCAGGTACGCGCAAAATTCCTTATGTGGCCACATGCCAAGACACTAGTCCCCTCCTTGATTATAACGAAAACCCGGAGGATGTGTATCAACAAGAGACAGTAAAAAAGGTTTACGCAGGGTCTTAATCTAAAAAGAATCCTTGGAACGGGTCCCTGCTGCATGTCTGCTCTTGTGTCTCCGTTGTGCCGTATCCTGGACAGGCGCAGCACGATGTTCATCTGTAAAAGAGAGGAACTTAGTTGAAGAAAAAAGGTCGTGCCGAACAGAAGTTATACTAAATAAGCAAAGTATAGATTGAAATGGTTAAAATTGAGCTTGATTGTCTCATATTGTATATGCGCGGAGCCCCTAGCGCAGGGGTATACGGCTATTAAGCCTTTATTAATGATATGTTTACGTCGGACTCGTCCAGCCGTGTCAATGGTCTTAACGACCTGTTTGGATGTTTTTGGCTGATGAAGCCGTATTATTGTGGGGCTGTTAAGGCAGCCGCACAATCCTCCGCATGGGGGGCGCGTTTGATGTTTCCCTTTAGTGAGATGATGCCTCGTGGACAGGGCATCTTGAGCGTAAGAGATGCGTAATGCGGTATTGCGTTAAAGCGGGCGAAAGCTTCGCGTCCCAGCAGTGCTTGATAGCGACTTGAGAATGGGATGATGTGGAAAGTTAGCTTTTCGCGGCGGAAGTTATCGGGGAAGCCGAATATGACTTCAAGTCGGAGAAAACCCATACAATGGGTATCCGGACCTGGCGTTACCCCTTGAAAGGAGGTTTTGCTGTGGCGAATTCTTGTTGGGTCTATCCCCATGTGGCGGATTGTGTCCTGATATATCAGGTTTAGACCGCTGCCGCCGTCCATCAGGACATTTGTAAACTGGAGTCCGCCAATTATTGGATCGAGTACCAAGGCAGTCCAGCCTGCGCTCCTGATACTTCTAGAGTAATCCCGATGATCGAAGATGATTGGTTTTGACAACTAGTGGCGGGACTCCTTTGGGATAGGCCGTATGGCCCGTACCTTTATGGGCGCCGCACATTTTGTTATGTGAAGTAAGTTTACTGTTTTTACTTCTTGTGGAAAATTCTTTTGTTTCGTGGTGCTCTGCTTTTGGGGTTCGTCATTGTCTTCGCTTGGTCTGTCAAGCCCCTTGTGTTCGGCGTTGAGTCTGCCGGATTGCTTAAAGACCCAGCAATCTCTATGGGTATGGTTTGCAGGCTTCCCAGGAGTACTGTGTATCTGACATATCTTGTCTAAGATTGTGTTTAAGTTGGACAACTCGTCCCTATTATCTTTGAGGGGCTGCTTTTTCTGATTCTGCCGCGAGCTTTTGAATCCGGCATTGACTGCCATGCTCTTCGGACTGTTTGCCTTAGTCCGGCGCCAGTCCTTTTTGCGTCGCGGTTTTCCGTTTCCATCCTTAGTTTCGGATGTACTTGGGTCGCTGGTGCTACATTTTGCCAACCAGATGTCCTCTCCTACGCAAAAGCGGGTCATGAGGCTTGTTAATGCGGCCATTGTTCTTGGCTTTTCTTGGCCGAGGTGTCTGGCGAGCCATTCGTCTCGGACATTATGCTTAAAAGCTGCTAAGGCTTCGGCGTCCGGACAGTCGACTACCTGATTCTTTTTAGTAAGAAATCTATTCCAGAATTGCCGAGCTGACTCTCCGGGCTGTTGAGTTATGTGACTGAGATCGTCTGCATTCGGAGGGTGGACATAGGTCCCTTGAAAATTTGCTCGGAACGCGTCCTTGAGCTCTTCCCAACTTCCAATTGTATTTTCAAGAAGGCTTTTGAGCCAATGCCGGGCTGGCCCTTTAAGCTTGAGGGGTAAGTATTTTATGGCGTGGAGGTCATCTCCTCTGGCCATATGTATGTGGAGGATATAATCCTCAATCCAGACTCTGGGGTCTGTTGTTCCGTCGTACGCCTCTATGTTTACGGGCTTAAATCCCGCTGGAAATTCATAATCCAGGATCTTATCGGTAAAACATAGGGGGTGTGCGGCACCCCTGTATTTGGATGTGCCGTGATGTTCGGATACTGGTTTTGTTCCATTGCTTACGAGAGCTTGCTTTCTTGGCCCATAAATAGATCTGGCTGGGACATCTTTTTGATGCGAATCCTTGAGTGGATCGCGTGCTGGCTTGTGTGTGGTGCCGCTTGCCGCTCCATGCTGGCCGTGGGGTCGTTTATCCGACCGGGTGGCTTTCTTACTTTTTGACTGTGGGGGTTCTAGGGCCTCCTCGTCGAATTCCGGTAGTAGCTTTCGCTTCGGATAACTTTTTGTGCGGCGACTGCCGCCGTATTTGTCTGCGGTGTTGAGTATTTTGCTCCATTTGATTCTGAGTGCGTCTTCCGCGCTTTTGAGCTTCCGCTTCTGTTTTTTCAGGCTGCGTGCAGTAGCAACGAGCCTTTTGTGGAGGTTCTTCTGCTTCATGAGCTTATCCGGTGTAAGATCGTCCGGAATGCCGTTTATGCCAGGGGTGGGTTGTTCGGTTTCTTTATCCGAGTTGCCCTCTTCGGACGGATGCTCTAAGGCATGCTCGTCGTCTGCCGGCTTATCCTGCTCTATGGCTGGGTCTTCATGGCTGTCGTCTTTATCGAGGCGGGGCTTGGAGCAGCGTTTACGCCGCCGCTTTGATTGTTTTTCGAGAGATCGATCCCTTGGTGCATCCCCGTGTTCCTCGTGGTCGCCTTCTTTAGGTGTATCCACCATGTACACATCATGAGATGAGGTTGCTATCCAATGCCCTATAGGCGTTGGTTCATGTGCGTCTCCTGCATCGTCGTCCATACCGTCGATGTCTTCGGAGTCGAAATTGAGCACGTCGTTTAAATTATCGACAGTGGCTACCGGGTGGGTGGTGGGTGGGTTTTGAATTTCTTCATCATCCGTATCCCAACCTTGCTGACCACAGTCCGGCCAGGGCTCTCCTGATAAGGAGAGAGACTTTAATAACTTCAGAATATCGCCAAAGGGCGAGTGCTGAAAGATGTCCGCGGCGGTAAACTCCATGATCGGCGCCCAATCGGATTCGATTGGTAGACGCGTGGAGGGCTCGGAGTCCGGATAGGAGTCCGGCCACTCGGAGTCACGGGCCTTGCGGAGTGCGGGGCTGGTTTCTGTCTCGATCGCCATTGGGATCGCAGCCCCCGAGGCGGCGTCCAACCACGCATCCTCGATTGGCGCAGTTGGTTCCGAATCGAGGGTCGGAACCGATGCATGTGCGGCCTCCAGGGCACTGTTCGGCGGCAGAGCTAGATCATGCCCATCGCGACAGTGCGGCGTGCTCGGCTGTGGCTCAAATCCGTCGAAGATCAAGACCACACGGACATCAACCATGTAGTTTAAACTTCCGAATCTGACCTGATGGCCAGGGGCGTAGCTTTCGATCTGCTCTAGATGGCCAAGCGAATTGGCCCGCAGTGCGAAGCCGCCGAAGACGAACATCTGTTCGGGGAGAAAAGTCTCACCCTGGACTGCATCATTATTGATGATCGGAGGAGCCATCGGGCCTAAAAGCGACGACACAGAGGAACTCTCAATGAAAGCACCAATGTCGGTGTCAAAACCGGCGGATCTCAGGTAGGGGGTCCCGAACTGTGCGTCTAGGCGGATGGTAATAGGAGACAAGGGACACGAAGTTTTACCCAGGTTCGGGCCCTCTCGATGGAGGTAAAACCCTACGTCCTGCTTGATTAATATTGATGATATGGGTAGTACAAGAGTAGATCTACCATGAGATCAAGGAGGCTAAACCCTAGAAGCTAGCCTTTGGTATGATTGTTGTATGTTGTCCTACGGATTAAAGCCCTCCAATTTATATAGACACCGGAAATGGTTAAGGTTACACAAAGTCGGTTACAATGGTAGGAGATCTAAATATCCGCATCGCCAAGCTTGCCTTCCACGCGAAGGAAAGTCCCTTCCGGACACGGGACGAAGTCTTCAATCTTGTATCTTCATAGTCCTGGAGTCCGGCTGAAGGTATAGTCCGGCTATCCGGACACCCCATAATCCAGGACTCCCTCAGCGGCTTAGTAGCCTGGGTTCATCCTCGCTATCTGTAAGCCATGCCCTCACATGACAAACCGGCGTTTTAACCTTAACGAGTTCAGGGTCTTGTTTTAAAGATTGACTGTTAAGAGTTCGTCGGGCCAATCAGGATTACCTGATGAAGAAGCAGCTGGCATATAGGTAGGATGAACCGGAAGGGTTATGTCCTCTTTGGTGAATACACCTATGTTTGAACAAGATAACCCAGTAAAAAGGGTAGTAACGCTATGTTCTCTTTGGTGAATACACCTATGTTTGAGTAGGAAGCCCCCAAGTGACATATTTGGTCAAGAGGGTAGTAACGCTATGTTCTCTTTGGTGAATACACCTATGTTTGAACAGGAAGCCCCCAAGTGACATATTTGTGACCTGTGCTCGCCGAGTACCTATGTTTGAGTTTTGCTTTTGCAACACTCTCTTTGGCCCCTAAGTATTTTTCTGGTGTAGCTATGGTTCGGACACGACCAAGCTCCCAAGTGATTTTTCTGGTGGCCTTGCGCCGATGAAGAGGTGTAGCTATGGTTCGAATATGACCAAGCCCCCAAGTGATTTTTTTTGAGAGCTCGAACTTTGTGAGAGATATTTCTTCTTGAACCGGATGTTTAAACCGGATATTGAGAGCTTAAAAGCTTTATGGGAGACATCTTTCCCTTGAACCGGATTTTAAACCGGAATCTTCATTTTCAGCTAGAAATTTTCTGACGACCTTTAAACTCGAACTTGCGAGAGATTAATTCTTTTTGAACCGGAAATTCTTAATCCGGATTTGAGAGCTTCAGGGCTTTGTGGGAGAACAGATTTCCCTTGAACCGGATTGTAAACCGGCATTCTTCATTTTGAACCAGAAATTTTCTGACGGCTTCTAAATTTTCATCAATATGGTAGTAGCCTCCGGGACCGGGTTATCTTTCCCTCCATCATCCTGGGGTTCTTAAATTTGCTGAAACTGGCAAGATTTGCTGAGTCATGTCATTGTAGCCCCTGAGTCTGAAAGGTGACTCGGGGAGTTGGCTTGAGACTCTCCATATTTGACCGTGATATAAACCGGCATAACTTGTATATCATTGGTGTTGATAGCACGTTGTGAATCCACAGAAGGTTGAGGTGACCGCGGCGGTTATAAATGATCCCGTATGAGCCGTGTCAGCAACTCGGCCAATGGTTCCTTCCAACTGGTGGTTTGAAGTTAACAAAACTGTAGTGGCGGCGACTTGTGCGCCTGCCCATTGAGCCATCCAGTGCAGACGGCGATTGATAATATATGATAATTTGCCTCCAGTTTGTTGAAAGAAAACCAGGCTACCCAAGCTGTGACTTGCTCATACTCAATAAATAGCTGATGCAGATAGGTGCGGCCCAGTATGTTGATGTAGACCAGGCCGCGAGAGACGGACAGCAAAGACGACCGCAGCATCAGAGGCAGCTCGGACAGATGAGTCGGTCGCATGTCACGGCATTGCAAGCCGGTGCGGACGGGGAAAATCGGCACCGGTGTTGTAAACCGGCACGGACGGGCGAGTTAATGTAGACCGGGTCCACAGAGGCGACGGCTTTGTGCACGTGCATTGAACAGCGATCAAACGCGATCCCGGCAAGTCGATGTAGACCGGGCCGCAAGGGTGGCGACTTGTGTGCGTCCATTCATCATGTAATATGTCTCGGACTATCGCCAGACGGAATATTATCAACCCGTGCTCCATACCCGTGGTATAAACCACATTTGTAATGAATAATGATCCTGTATATAAGAATATACAACTCAAAGTAATTTGTTCTTTGATAGAAACAATATATGCTAATACAATAAGTTTAGAGAGCTATCACCTGACATGTTCGGATAAATGATGATCCGTATATACCGTCCTTGGATAGTCTGCATCTTTCTTGATAACTGAATGGGCATCACTTTAGTCAATCATCGACTCCTAAATGAATGAATGATTACTCAACCCTCGTAGTACTTGCATGCAGTAGTGACCAGCGATCATGCACACATACATAATAACCATGCATGCATGCGAGGTGGTTTCAATAATGGAGCGATGATGCGGAGGTGGAGCGAATCATGGCGATAGCGGCGACTTGGCAGCGTGGATCAAGGGCGATGGAAGAACGGCATGATGGTACTGGGCCACAGAAACACGACCGATGCAGGTCGGTTTGGTTGCGGTGGCCCGCACAGGCTTGAGGTCGCAAGGCCGGGCCATGGTGATTTGAACAGGCGATTTGACGACGGTGTTATTGGGTTGGCCTGACCCGGCACCGAAGACAACTTTGAGAACAAGGTTAGAGCCGGTGAAGATCCGATGACTCGATGCGCGGCCATTGACCCGGCAGTGGACTCGGGCAATTTAGCGGGCAACAACGATTTGCCAGCGGATTTAAGAAAACGGAGACGACCCAAGTTGCGGCGAGCCTCGGCGGAGGTGGCGGATCGTCAAAGCAGTCGACCTTGGCCCGAGCGGTGGCTTGCCGCAGAAACGAGGCCCAACAGCAGCTCGCGGTGGCGGTTTAGAGCGGGGCGACGACAGTTCAAGGAGGAAGTGGGTTGACCCGGGGCGGCTTAAAAATCCGTGGTGGTGCAGCGGTTTTAGCGCGTGGTGGCGTAGAGCGACGGGTTGAGGAGAGCGCGGCGGTACGAGGCCGGGTGGCTCAGGCGCGGAGAGCTGGCGGTTTGAGGCGAGCGCAGAGGTTTAGCGCGTCATGCGGTTCACGCCGCTGCTGGAAGCGAAGACCAAGCAGTGCGCGGAGGAACGACGGGCCAGGCAGCAAGGCAGCAACAACCCGTGGGCGCAGCGACTCAAAGATGGCGTGAAGCGATGGAGGAGGCGTGACTGCAGCAACTCGAGGACAACACAAGACAACATGGCGGCTTAGCAACAAGGGCTATAGCAGCTTGGCGTCCGAGAGCGGCTCGCGGGCGTGTTGAGGTAGTCCTCCGTCGATTCAGGGGGGTGAGGGAGTCCTGGATTAGGGGGTCCTCGGACGGTCGGACTATATACTTTAGCCGGACTGTTGGACTATGAAGATACAAGATTGAAGACTTCGTCCCGTGTCCGGATGGGACTCTCCTTGGCGTGGAAGGCAAGCTTGGCAATACGGATATGTAGATCTCCTCCCTTGTAACCGACTCTATGTAACCCTAGCCCCCTCCGGTGTCTATATAAACCGAAGGGTTTAGTCCATAGGACAAGAACAATCATACCATAGGCTAGCTTCTAGGGTTTAGCCTCTATGATCTCGTGGTAGATCAACTCTTGTAATACTCATATCATCAAGATCAATTAAGCAGGAAGTAGGGTATTACCTCCATCGAGAGGGCCCGAACCTGGGTAAACATCGTGTCCCCCGCCTCCTGTTACCATCCGCCTTAGACGCATAGTTCGGGACCCCCTACCCGAGATCCGCCGGTTTTGACACCGACATTGGTGCTTTCATTGAGAGTTCCACTGTGTCGTCATCATAAGGCTGGATGGCTCGTCTCGTTGTCAAGGACAACATCACCTCTGGGGGAGCCCTGGCTGTAGGCCAAACTCTCCGACTAGGCGGCTTCGTCATGACTGCCCGTTCGGCCGCTGCGCCGACGATGACTTCTCGAGTCATCAAAAACAGTCTCCACGCTGGCTTGGAATTTGCCGAGCAGATGGATTCAATGGAGCTCTCTTCTTTGAACGAGCTCTTGGATCGCATTACTGCCTTGGGAGTCGCGATGGACTATGATCGGATCAGGCTTAAACCCGACCAAAGGGAGATTAACTCTCCGCCGGTCACCCATCAGATAGCGGTGGTAGAGGAGCAACGCAACGATTCTTCCTCTATCTTGAGGAAAAATTATGTCCGGATTCCCGAGCTCTCCGAGCCGGATACCCGTCCACGGGAGGACGTGGCCCAAACCCTGAACCTAGAATCAGGCAGCGGGCCAGACCTATTGGGCAACAAACCGGAGCCCGAACTTTCAAGATCAGAAACTCCGCCGCTCCTGGGTCTCAGATCGGGTCAGGGTTCGGACCTAAATCTACCCACCCACCCAGATATAAGTGATATTTCCCACATTAGACAAGAGCCCGAAGAGATAGTACATCACTATTGGGCCAGATTCCTCCTTGTAATGAGCAAGGTCAAGGACTGTGGTGAGGAAGATGCAATTTCATTCTTTTGCAAAAATTGCACGGACAAGGGAATCCTCAACGCCATAAGTCGCCGTGACATAGCACACTTCGCTGACTTGGCGGCCATAGTACAGAAGTACTGTGCGATGGAATGCGCCTGGAAAACCCAAACAAAATTCTGGGATCCTTCGGCTCTCACTAAACCCCCCGTCCGAATTAAAAGGGTGTAGCCTCATAAGTCACCTGATCCAATTACAAAGAAACAAAAGCCCACTACAGGGCGTGGAACCGTATTGGAGGGATGGCTCAACAGGCCATGCAAAATTCACAGTACAACTGATACCATAACAACACACAGCCTTAGAGCATGTTGGGTACTCCGGCAGGTGGCCAAGAGTGGTGAGGATATCCTCATCAACAATACCGCAGAGCACCATCCCGTGGAGAACAACAATACAGTATTGACAGTCTTCGAGACCTTCGCCTCAAATAATTGGCGTAAGCGAGCACTCCGCAGCCTTGCCGAAGTCTGCCACGTAGAAGCAATAAATCCATGGAGCGATACGACTATCACCTTCAATGCCAGTGACGAACCTAAATACCGAATAGCTCGAGCACCAGCCGCCTTGGTCCTTAGTCCGATTGTGGACGGCTTCCGGCTTACTAAAGTGCTCATGGACGGCGGCAGCGGATTAAACCTCATCTATGAGGAGACTCTTCGAAAAATGGAAATAGACAGAAGCCGCATTGAGCAAAGCAGCACGACCTTCAGAGGAATCATCCCTAGTCGGGAGGCATGCTGTGCTGGCAAAATCACACTAGATGTGGTATTCGGCACGCCGGAGAATTATAGGTCTGAAGAAATCACATTCCAAGTGGCCCCGTTCAATAGCGGATACCACGCCCTTCTAGGGCGGGCGACATTCACGATCTTCCAAGCAATACTATCGTGGAATTGTCACGGCAGATGTCCTCTTGCAAGGACTTAGTCGTGGAGCCATCGCAACTAGGAAGCTTAAAGGGGTTAATCGGGACAGAGGACATGAGTGGTTTATACTAGTTCGGCCCCTTACGGTGAAGGTAAGGCCTACGTCTAGTTGGGTTGGTATTGCTTGATGTTTCGATGACCAGGGAGCGAGATACGCTATGCCCAGTTCTCGATTGGTTGTTTTCTGCCCTAAGCCGCCGGCGGGTCGTCCCCTTATATACACGGGTTGACACCCTGCGGCCTACAGAGTCCCGGCCGGGTCACAAACAGTGTCCGGCTCGGTGATTATTTACTTCTACCTTACGTTACAAGTCATGCCATCATGGCGGTTTGTCACTACGGGCCTTAAGCCGCTTGTGGGCCTTAGACCCTTTGAACCGCCATCTTCACGGTTGACCTTGGGCTTCCTTCTGATGAGTCCTGTTGGTGAAACCCGGCCCCTCCTGGGCGGCTTACACAAATAGTTATATCCCCAACATTAGGCCCCTGATTGATTTGAACCGGTTCACGTCAATCGTAAAATACCTTGACAGCCAGTCTTTCTGTCATCTGACTGTAAAAAAGGTCATAACCCGTCGTGACGTCATCTTCTGGATCTGTTTTAACCCGCCGTGACGTCGCCCTTAATTAAATTCATATTTTACTCCGTCATGTCCTTTAACGGATCTTTGCCTTTACTGTCCCTTCCAAAAACCAAGGTGTCGGGGACGCTGGATAATGATGTTTGGCCTCCTCCTTTCTCGCGCCATCTCAGCCGGCCCTTCCTTATAAATAGGTGCGACCCATGTCTTTCCCATTCTCCTTCGGTCGTATTCCTCCTCGCACTCCCTTCTCTGTTGCTCGAGCTCCGCCGCCGCCGCCATCGAACCCCTCGTCTTCAACAACTCAGGCCGCTGCATCAGCCTGACTCTGACCAGAAATCGACGGCGAATCTCCGCAGCTCGGCCACATCCTTGAGTTCCTCTCCTTCCCTTTCTTAGATCTATATTGGAATTTTGTTGAGTTCGTCGGCGTTCATCATCGCCCGACGCAAACCCTCGCTAGCTTTCACTTCCAATGCCCTGTTTAGATTGCAAAAACAACGTAGAACTGCTGCAGCGATTGTCTGTGCTTATCTTGCATAAAAATAGATCTCGTTTCCCTTGTTTGGAAGCCCTCTTCGAGTATATGAACTTCTCTGTACTGTTTTTAGGTCTAGAAATTTTTCTTTCCAGAGCGACCGTTTGATCCAAAATAATAATTGCAACTTGTGAAACCTGTCTGTCCCACATTTAGCCAAAAATTGCATCTATTGAATCTGTTTTAGCCATAGTAGTCCATGTGACCGGTTTAAGACAACACCGACTGTCGGCACCGCCTGCGCCCGGTGACTTAAGAAAATTTAAATTACCTTTGATACCTGTAGCGACTTAAATGCCATTACATAGTTACCCATATGTCATTAGGCCCCTTCTTAAGACGCCACCTTGAATAAATCAACAACGCTCTCTTCTGGGTTATGAATTGAGCCGGAAAATTCTTTTATCTTGTTGTAGGCTTCGATTTACGCAATGGCACCCAAAGCTCCCAATCCTGCGGTGACCTGCAATTGGGTCCCGTCCATTGTCACAGAAAGCAAATTGTCCGATTTTGTGAAGTCAGGCTATCTGCCCAAGAAGGATGTTATGTCCTATCGTGCCCCTGAGCCTTCTGAAGAAAAACCTCAACCCAAGGAAGGGGAGGTGATCATTTTTACTGATCATATGAGCCGGGGATTTGCTCCACCCGGTTCAAAATTATTTAGGGATGTTCTGAAATTCTTTGATCTAAAGCCTCAAGACATCGGACCCAATTCCATGTCAAACATATGCAACTTCCAAGTCTTCTGTGAGGTGTACCTTGGAGAAGAACCCAACTTACTTTTATTCAGAGAGCTGTTTTACTTAAACCGACAGAACGAGCGTGCCAACGGGCCTAGTCTAGAGCTCGGTGGTATCTCAATTTAGCGGCGAAGAGATTGTCTTTTTCCGTACGCTGAGCTGCCGAGTCATCCCAAAGACTGGAACTATACGTGATTCTACTGTCAGCACACTTCTCCGGCTGGCGAAAATCCACTGCTCGGCTTTCGTGCCTTACGCCTTGAATCCAACCACCCTCTGTCGGATAAATTGACTGCTGTTGAACGTCTGCCACTCACCCCCACTATCAAGAAAATCAAAGCTCTTTTGGGGAACGGCTTAGATGGCATCGATCTGGCCCGAGTTTGGGTTGCTTGGAGAGTGATACCGTTAAGCCGCCGTCCCGGCTTAATGTGTACTTACTCAGGCGAGAAGGATGATCCTCAGCGTCACAGTCCCGACGACTTACCAGATGATGTGGTGGAGGCTACCACCCAGTCCTTGTTGAAAGAGGGCACAGTAACCAGTAATGCCTTCGGCTTACTGCCCTTCTGCAAGAAGAACCCGACCCCTGCAGTAAGTCATCAGCCTCAATGATTACTCTTTATTATGCTACACCTTATTTTTACTCATGACCCTTTATAATTTTTCCACAGGCAAATGCCGACTTCTGGAAGGTCAAGTATGACCATGAGGCGGCCAAACAAGCCAGGGTGGCTAAGAGAGCCGAAAGAAAAGCCGCCAATCCTACAACTTCAAAGAAGAGGAAACCCAGCGCCTCTGAGATGTTCAAACTTGATGGTTCCGATGATGATGAAGAAGAGGTAACTATTAACTTTCCTAACTCTTTTATCATCACTTCACTGACATTACTTCCCTTTCAGGAAGACACGGGAAACAGCCAACCCGTCGAGGAAGAGGTAACTTTAATCTCCTCCGACTCCGAGCCTCTGCCGCGTCAGAAAATTCGAAGAGTAACCCGAAAAGTAAGATTTTCACATCCTTTGGCTTACCAAGATCCTGACTTTCTTTTGAAGCAACAGCAAATTGAAAGCCGAAGGCAGACCCAGACCAGCAAGGATGCAGAGCTCTCCTCTGGCTTACCTGACATAACCAGGAAGCGTCGGAATGAGGTTACCTTCAACTTACATTCTGCTTCACCTTTGGCGGCTTTAATTCGTCAACCTCTCATTTCATCTGACTCCAATTATCAGGATACCTCTCCTTCCTCTGGCGAGTCTATGCAATCCAACATGCCGGCTTTCAAGACCGCCCCCGGGTAATGTAACTTTGGTTTACCTTATGCTTTATCTTATTCATGCTTTGTACTCATCCTTCTGCTTTTGTCCACAGCGTGCAAGTGAAGCCCAGGAAGAAAGCAAAGAAAGATAAGCCGGCCCAGGACCCTGTTGCAACAGAGCCGGTGCTTGGAACGGCTGCACCTGATGCTTCTGTTCATGATCCGCCACCTCAATCGTCTCATGATGTTCCTCTAACTTCTTCTGACCCGCCTGCTGAGCAAGTCATGAATGATTCTGATAACCCGGAGGTTCCTAGCCCTGCCAAGGCAGACGACCCGGAAGTTGAGATTCTGAAGACTCAATTTGTTGAGACGGCACAGCCCACTGTACTCGCCAAATGTTCTGCTAAGGAGGAATTATTAGAACGCTGCAAGGCCAAGCTGGACATCTCTGACTATACTCATTTGAGTGTTGGAGAGATCGTTTCCGGCTATATCAATCAAGTACATAGCAGCCGTGACCTGGAAATTGACATGGTGAAGCAGATACGGCAAAAATCTGAGGTATTACTTATGCTATTTTTTCTTAATCACACTTACTGTACCAGCCCCCAAGTCTATTGCTTATGAATAAATATGCTGTAGAGTTTAGAAAGCTATTTCGCACTGCTTGTCCAGCTTTTAGAAAGAAGATATTTGACCCGGCGGTAACATAATGTCTTGAACTTGCGATACACATTAGCCCCCAAGTGTCAAGTATCTTTGCTTGCAAAGTGCTTGGGACTTAATTTTCATGAACCGGCGTAGCAATTTTAGAGTTCTTCGACACACATTAGCCCCCAAGTGTCAAGTATCTTTGCTTGCAAAGTGCTTGGGACTTAGTGTCATTTTATCACGATCCTGACTATAACCCGGCATCAATGCAGGCCACCATAAGTCAATTTGACTCGGACATTGCTGACCTGAAGAGCCGCCTGGCAGCCCAGGAACTTGAAATTCAAAAATCCAACTCCAAGTTTGAATTCAGCGTCTCTGAACAAGAGAAGGTGAAGAAGAATTTTGAGGCGGAGAGGAAAAACTGGGCTGATGAAAAGGCCTCGTTGGTGACCCGGGCCGAGACAGTAGAAGCATCACTTGCAGAAGCAAACACCGAGCTGTCCGGCTTAAAGCACCAGATATATCAAATGGTCTCAGCCATCTTTGGTAAGTGATAATATATAAACCTTACGTACTGCAAGCCTTCCTTTCATGACCGCTTTAATTGTTACCTCCGTCTCACCTTATGTTCAATAATGTAGGCCCCAGGAGCAAAAACTTGAAGCAGAACACGTTGATCAAGCTGAAGGCAGTGTATACTCTGGTGGAACAGCTTTATATCGGGTCACAACGTGCTCTAGCCGTTGTGGCTTTATCAAATGACGTTCCTTATCTCCTGCAAGATGTGCTGAAGCGGCTTGCCGTGCTCCCTCAGTGGGTTCAAGAGCTAAGGCGGGCATCTGCAAGAGCCGGAGCTATAGCTGCCTTGAGCCGAGCTAAAGCATGGATTCCAGAGCTAGACCCGACCGACCTCACTCTTGGATACCCGAGTCTAAAGGAGGATGGAACTTTATTTGATGAAGCAGACTTCACCACCTGTGTGAAAGACATACGCGCTGTAGCTAGTCTGATTGGGAATGATACTGATCTTACCAAGTATCAGCCGGGTTATGACAGCGAGAACCGGAGGATTCCAACACCTCATTATGATGAAGTCAGACTGATCCCTCCAACTCGTAAGCATACCTTTGCCCCTGAAGTCAACCCAACCGGTTTAGTAGATGATGAAGCTGAGTTTGAAGCTTTGAGTGGCATTGACTGGTCCTCATCAACCTTCCAGGACAGGGCAGCCGACGGAGAGGCGGAGAAGGATAACCCGGAATATTCAAGCCAACCAAAGGAGTAAAGGCGACAGCCGTCATATGTTTATGTCTTTGTGAAAACAATGTCTCACTATTCAGACTCGGGGAGTCTTGTAATAGAGTAGAAAAACTCTCGATTTTTATGATGCCTTCGCGCATGTTTATGGCGTGCAATACTTCCTTAAGCCGCCATTGTTATATACTTCCAGCTTTTATTGATCTTCTAGTTCCTTTATGCTAAATAAAAGTTGCCTACCTTATCCTGCATAGGAAGAAAACAAAAATCTTCTGGCGACTTACCGCTTCAGGGGTTACATAAGGTATTGATAACCCGGAGTATACACCAAACAATTTTAGGAGAACCAACTTATGATTAGACTTAGTAGACATAATCATAATGATATACCTGTGATGCTTGTGGTTATCTCTCCGGTTTATATAACCCAACCCCGGAGGGTAAGTTTAACTCCTGAAAATTGGTATATAAAAGTTCACCTGGCACTTAACAACCCGAGGTAACCAATATTAACCCGGAGGAATGAAATCCACTCCATAGTATTTTCAAGAGATTCTCAAGATAGTAAAATATTGACACTTATAAAACATGATGAATAATAAATAAAGTCTAAAGGCATCTGATTCGAATACGATCAGTGAACCGTTCCAAAGGGGTTAAGCTAAGATTCGGATACGATCATATAGCCCAAGTGGCTGTGGCGATGCCGATCAAGTGGGTATTGACAACTATGTTCTCTTTGGTTCGAATACGACCTATGTTTGAACAGGAAGCCCCCAAGTGACCATAAGAGTTGTTTAATGATGTTGATTCGAACACGATCCATGTCAGACCCAAAGGGGTTAAGCTATGATTCAAATATGATCAGGAAGCCCCCAAGTGGGTTTGGTAATATGCCGATCAAGTGGGTATCGACAACTATGTTCTCTTTGGTTCGAATACGACCTATGTTTGAACAGGAAGCCCCCAGGTGACCATGGCTAGATTCAGATATGATCTTAAGACGGACCAAAGGGAAAGCCGGATTCAGATATGACCCGCTCCCTGTTGGTCGTTTCCACCACATGAAAAAAAGAAGACATGTAAATCTTTGAGGGTAAAAAGGACAGAGGTCCTGCTTTATTGCTTTATATAATATATACATTATTGAAATATATACATCCTGAAACCCGGTGGCTCAGGTATAGTACGGCCGAAGATGAGCGATATTCCACAGCCTGCGGGTCTCTTCCTCCGACTTACGTGAGTCTTTATGCTCTCGAACATCAATAAGGTAGTATGACCCGTTGTTCAGATTCTTGCTGACCACAAAGGGTCCTTCCCAAGGAGGGGATAGCTTGTGCATATCAGACTGATCCTGAATGAGCCGGAGCACTAGGTCGCCTTCCTGAAAGGTTCTGCTTCTAACCCGACGGCTATGATAGCGGCGCATGTCTTGCTGGTAAATCGCCGAGCGGGACTATTGCCAAGTCTCGCTCCTCATCCAACAAGTCAAGTGCATCCTGCCGAGACCTCTCGTTGTCAGCCTCAACGTAAGCCGCTATGCGGGGCGAGTCATGATGGATGTCACTTGGTAGGACCGCCTCTGCTCCGTATACCATGAAGAAAGGTGTGTAACCCGTAGATCTGTTAGGCGTAGTGTTTATACTCCAAAGTACAGAGGGTAACTCCTCCACCCAACAACCCGGCGTCCGCTGTAAGGGGACCAAGATCCGGGGTTTGATGCCCTTCAAAATCTCCTGATTTGCTCTTTCTGCTTGACCATTGGATTGAGGATGAGCAACAGCCGAAACACCAAGCCGGATATGTTCCCTTTGACAGAACTCTTCCATGGCACCCTTGGAGAGATTAGTGCCATTATCAATTATGATGCTGTGTGGAAAACCAAAACGAAAGATCACCTTTTTCATGAACTGAACCGCTGTGGCTGCATCACACTTACTGACCGGCTCTGCCTCGACCCACTTTGTGAACTTATCCACTGCCACCAGGAGGTGTGTCTTTTTGTCTTTAGACCTTTTGAAAGGTCCAACCATGTCCAGCCCCCAGATTGCAAACGGCCAAGTAATTGGAATCATTCTCAATTCTTGAGCCAGCACATGAGCTTGTCGTGAGAATTTCTGACATCCGTCACATTTACTGACCAGATCTTCTGCATCGGCATGAGCCGTCAGCCAATAAAACCCATGACGGAAAGCCTTGGCCACAAGGGATTTTTAGCCGGCATGATGACCGAAATCTCCTTCATGGATCTCACGAAGTATCTCCTGACCCTCCGCAGGTGACACGCAATGTTGAAACGCTCCAGTGATGCTGCAGTGATGTAACTCGCCATTAACGATTGTCATGGACTTTGACCGCCGGATGATTTGTCTCGCCAAGGTCTCATCCTTAGGCAGATCTCCCTGGGTCATTGTCGGTGTCAAAACCGGTGGATCTCGGGTAGGGGGTCCCGATCTGTGCGTCAAGGTCGGATGGTAACAGGAGACATGGGACACTTTATTTTACCCAGGTTCGGGCCCTCTCGATGGAGGTAAAACCCTACTCCTGCTAGATTACTCCTGCTAGATTAATATCTACCACGAGATCAAGGAGGCTAAACCCTAGAAGCTAGCCTATGGGTATGATGATGGTTATGATGTGTTCGTCCTACGGACTACAACCCTCCGGTTTATATAGGCACCGGATAGGGTTAGGGTTACACAGAGTCGGTTACATTGGTAGGAGATCTTGAATACCCGCACGCCTAGCTTGCCTTCCACGCCAAGGAAAGAACCTTTCGGACACGGGACGAAGTCTTCAATCTTGTATCTTCATAGTCCTGGAGTCCGGCTGAAGATATAGTTCGGCTATCCGAACACCCCCTAATCCAGGACTCCCTCAGTAGCCCCTGAACCAGGCTTCAATGACGACGAGTCCAGCGCGCAAATTGTCTTCGGCATTGCAAGGCGGGTTCCTCCTCCAAATTCTTCAAGAAGATAATAAACACCAAAAAATAGTGTCCGGCTCTGCAAAACAAGTTTCCACGTATTGCCATATAGAGAATAATACAAACACAAATCAAATCTGCTGACGTATTCCGCAGTGCGTCATAACACTGCGGCCAAACTCTTTATATAAATTGTTTTCATTGTTCCACCTCAGCGTGTTTAGCAAGGTGATTTCCTTGGCACGTCTTGTCAAAGCAGAGACCGTGTGCCCCTTTTAACGGGATTCTCATCAATACGGACGTGGGTAACCCAACCGCGCCATTTACCACGGCGCTTGGGAGGCAAGTGAGTTTTATTAGGTAGGTGGGGACGCATAACCGCGCCCGCTTATATAAAGGGATAAGGATCCACCTTTTTACCTACGCCTTCTTCCTCCTTTGCCTACCCATCTTCTTCGCACCCGAGCTCCAGCACCCGACCGCTTCCCAGCTCTAACGCCGGAATGTATCCGAGCTCCGACGCCGGACTATGTATCTGAGCTCCAACGCCGGTCTGTATATTCGAGCTCCAATGCCGGACTATATTCGAGGTGTCATAAATCACCTTCGTTCAAAGAAGTTTGAAGGAGTTTAGCCGAGCTTAATGCCGGAAATGCCCTCTATGGAGCCAGCCACTAGCGCCCGAGCTTTATGCCGGACTGCTTCCGAGGTGGTGCACCACCTCGAATGTGGGCCGATTTTTGTCAATATTTTTTATTGGTGCAATTTATTCTCTGCCGAGATATATAGCCAGTAGCCCTCAAGGTGGGTATCGGTCTAAAACCCGAGATGCACATGAAGGATGACTTAAGACCGCTGATCCCAGTAGCCGCTGAGACTCAGGTCGATTTGCAAAATCGGCCTGAGGATCAAGTCCTAGCTCGGCAGAATACTTCGGGACACTAAAAGCGGCGTGCTCAGTCCTCGAGACTCAGCTTGGGTGCGGCCGACCAACCTGAGGATCAAAATCTCCTCAGAAACTATATTGCACATAAAATTTTCTGCATTGGACAAGCAATGCAGTAGCCCCCGAGACACTGGTCGGGTGGCAACACCAGATCAGGGGATCGATATGCCCCTTTAATATGTTTAAATAATAAGCCCGAAGCCCAGTAGCCCCCGAGCCTTAATGCGGGCACGGGTGGCCGAATTAAGGATCGATATCCATAGTAAAATCACAAATTGTGTGTAATGACCCTATGTATCCAAGTACTTTACGTCATTTAATGCTCGGATCCGCATTGTACAAAACTTTGTTGACCGACCATCGGCTTCCACCTCCTCGGCCAGTAGCCGAGGAGTATTTGTCTTACTTTATAAAGCCTTTATGAGGGTAAAGATTTACGACAAACAAGGCAATCTGGCCATACGGTTTTATAAACAAAGGTACGCGGAGAGATATGTTATATTACTGTTTAACAGAAGAAATGTCTTCCAAAGAAAATAGTCCCGCTATCGGTTCCTTTCTTTAGGTTGTCATGCTAAGCATGATCATGAAACCTCAGCTCCAACGTAAGAGCAAAATATCGAGGATTTAGTTTGGGAGGCCAGTTGATAGCCCCCGGTAGTGTTCGGCGACAGTCGAGGTCAAGCCGTAAACACTTCGGCCAATGTTATGAACGGCCTGTTATTTAACATAGTCATCGGATCGCTGACCAGTTTACGCTTATTGTGAAAGTCAGTTTTTGGCTTTCTCCACTGAGGTGCTTAACCATGTGAGCTGGAAGCACAATCGCAGTGGTTCTCCCTTTGCATGCCTAGCCGAACAAAACGGAACGTAAGAAGCAAGTGCAGGAGTCGGGCAACTCAACTATTGACCGAAGACACAATTCAAAACCGATGCATATGTAGCAATATCTGAGAATGTTTTTGCCGAATCCCTAAAAGGTGTCCGGCGTTGCACTGCGAGACTAATGCTGGAAAAGCACAAATAGTTTAAAAGTGCCAAAAAGCTTGGAAAACCAAGAAACTTCAGTAAAAACATGACGTCCGAACAATATCAAGTGTTCGGTGCCAACCCGAAAATTGGTCTTAGAAAAAAGAAGTGCTTCTGTCGTGCTTTAACATGATACATCCTATCTCAAGACTTCGAGCGGGTCAGCCTACGGCTTCAACCTCCTATCCCAAGGGCGGAGTACTTCTCATCAGGCCAGTTTAGCAAACTAAACTCTAGCGGCTTTTGAGAGAGAAATTAGGCTCCCCGGCTAGTGACCGCACACTCGTGTCGAAAAAAGGAGTTATAAATAATAATAACTTTGCAACGACTAAGAAGAAAAACACTTAGTATGAAACGACTCAAATAAACATAAGAGCCCCCAAGTGACTTGGGTAAAAGTTGACTATATAATGTAAGGTGACATGTAGAATGCCTTCTAGCCGGATTGTAGATCGTTTGTCGTAGCGGACCTTTTCGCTTCAACCTTTGGACACAATAGTCCGGAGTGTGTCCGAATACCATAGCGGTTATATAAGAACCATGATATGCATGGAGACCAGGCGTAGGGGTCATTAGTGCTTTATCAGACAAGTGCCCAACTAGTTATGTTATATTACATGGTTAGTAAGAAACATCTTCCAGAGAGAATAGTTCCGTTAAGGGTTCCTTTCGCTGGGGTGGCATGCCCTAAAGTGCATGTCCGGACTGCAAATGCAGGAAAAATCATCTGGGGGCATGTATATTAGTGAGTAAAAAGGTTCATCTTTAGTTCACCGACCGAATATTCCCTTAAGAACGCTAGCTTTCGGCTTCACCCAGTCAGAGGTACACATCCAGCTTATCCGGCAGTAGCAATCGCAGAGGTGCTCCCTTTACCACCTAGCCGAACAATCGGGAACGTAGGGGTAAGCACAGGAGCTAGGCAACCCAGCTTGGCCAAAACTTAAGTCATATCGATGCATATAATGGTGAATAAAAGGTACATGCGGAAGTGTGACACATGTGTTGGGCATAAAGCCCGTATTAATAAGCTTCTGTTAAAGAAGCCCCCAGGTATAATGAGCGCGGGTAGCGCGTCAAGTATGTGTGAATAAAGTTTGGACAAAATTTTTTTTTACAAGCAACTTCTTTTTTCAAAGAAGTATAACTCTTGATCGAACCGAACAAAAGTTAGAAATTAAAGCTTTGAGCATGAAAGCGACTTAGCTGGTTAATGTGTTCGCAGTCCGAGCTTGATGCGGGACAAGGTTCTATCCCCCAAGCTGGTCCCGAGGTGGCGGGGCGGAGAGCTCGACACGCCGAAGTGGTGACATAGCACGGTCGATGCAGACCGGCAGAGTGATGCCGAAGTCCCCGGATCATTTTCCTGTGCACAAAAAATAGTGCAAACTGGAGATAATAGTAATAATGATAAAAAAAATCGTTGCATAATGAATAATTTATGCAAAGTGAGTAATAAAAGAAATATGGCCTGGCGCCGAAGTCGATGTCGATGCAGGGCGTCGTCGTGATGCGGTAAAGGCGTGGCGAAGCCTGAATTCACAGGTCGGTCCGCGCTCCGGATGCGGCGTTCGCCGGACTATGTACGGAGACTGACCGAACCAGCACGCGACCGTCGTTAATGCGGCCACCATTTGATAGACCTGTGAACATATGATGGACAAACCAGAGTAATAATTTCTTGGAAAAAATGAACCCAAACATGCAAAAAACATTAGGATTAATAGCACCTGGTTTATTTGTTGTAGTAATCCAAAGGAAGATGATGCTGGGAAAGGTTGGCTCGCCGAGGTGAAGCCCTCGGTCCGGCCAATCGTGACGAAGTTGGTCGGCTAGTGACGCCGAAGTGTCCGGAGTAGGTTGATGAAGAGATGATGAATCCTCCGGTCCAGCCGAGATGTCGAAGACTCGAGGCCAGTCGATGAGTCGAAGTAGTCCGGCGTGATGGACACCAGCTTGAAGGGGCAACAGTGCGGCCCTGCCGATGCGGGTCGTGACGTGGTAGATGCCGGCTTGATGAAGCGACCGTGCGGTGATGCCGGTATGCCCGCTCCGTGTAATCCATGGGGCGGCGATGTTGGTGATGATTCGTCCTTCGCGATGCCGGACTCTTGTTCGGCTTGCCGAGATGATGATCCGAAGAAGTTGAGCTCGGCTCAACAAAGTGACGACGTGTCTAGCACAGGTCGGCAGCCGTGGAGCAATATTGTCGGACTGGTTTGACACCAGCAATGATGTTGAAGATCATGTTCAAAAGATCTTAAAGTTAGTGGGATGTGTTCGGGAACAATACACAATATCCCATACAAAACTTCCTTCAAAGAGGATGTCCGAAATCCCGTTCAGAAAAAAGATGAATTCGGGTCGGATTCGTTCTCGCGCAGAAAATAGATCCGAAAAGTGATGCACTAATCGGAAGGTTTCCGGAGTTCGGACGGTCGGATCGAGCTGAAATTTGGAGGGGTGGTAGATATGGGAATTTCGCAGCCGATCAACGGTTGGATCTTCCAAAGGACGTACAAGTTAGAAGCTGGACACCACGCCCTAAACTCGTCTAGATTCCCGTCCAGATTTGACAGGGCTCCAGTATATTATGGATTGCCGGAGATTCCTCCATCGGAACTCGACGAAATTTTCCAGGGTTGTTGTAGACTCAATTCCGCACAATTACACCAAAGTGATCGTCAAAGTGATACTCGAGGAGGTGGCGGCAGAAGATACGAGTTTGCTGTCCAGAAAAACAGCACAGTCGCTTGAGGGCAATGTTGACGTTGAGCCCCCGAGCTTCATGGATGATTCCTCCGTGATCTTGATAGAGATCGGAGTTGATGTTTGATGAAGGCCCTCGTCCGAACTTGGTGATCCGAACACGGGGCACAATTCTAGGTCGAACCAAGGTGACCAGTCGAGCTGGTGACGAAGATGCCGAAGTCGCAGTTGATATGCAGGCGAGCCATCGATCCTTTTGTCGACCACACAGCGGAACTCTCAATGAAAGCACCAATGTCGGTGTCAAAACCGGCGGATCTCGGGTAGGGGGTCCCGATCTGTGCGTCAAGGTCGGATGGTAACAGGAGACAAGGGACACTTTATTTTACCCAGGTTCGGGCCCTCTCGATGGAGGTAAAACCCTACTCCTGCTAGATTAATATTGATGATATGAGTAGTACAAGAGTAGATCTACCACGAGATCAAGGAGGCTAAACCCTAGAAGCTAGCCTATGGGTATGATGATGGTTATGATGTGTTCGTCCTACGGACTACAACCCTCCGGTTTATATAGGCACCGGATAGGGTTAGGGTTACACAGAGTCGGTTACATTGGTAGGAGATCTTGAATATCCGCACGCCTAGCTTGCCTTCCACGCCAAGGAAAGAACCTTTCGGACACGGGACAAAGTCTTCAATCTTGTATCTTCTAGTCCTGGAGTCCGGCTGAAGATATAGTTCGGCTATCCGAACACCCCCTAATCTAGGACTCCCTCAGTCATATAAGCCAAATAAGGCACTGTCCAATCCGGGATGATGTGGAGAGCCGCTACCAGCTGCGCCTCCGGGTCTGGCACCACTAGATCTTCTTCTGTAGGTAACTTGACAGAAGGGTTATGCAAGACATTGAGAAAGGTGTTAGGTGGCACCGGCTTACGTTGAGATCCCAGCCGGCTTAAGGCATCAGCCGCCTCATTCTTTCTTCGATCAATGTGTTCCACCTGATAACCCTTGAAGTGCCCAGCCACAGCATCAACTTCACGACGGTAAGCCGCCATAAGGGGATCCTTGCAGTCCCACTTGCCTGACACCTGTTGAACCACAAGGTCTGAGTCGCCCAAGCACCTTACCCGACTCAAATTCATCTCTTTGGCCATCCGGTGACCATGGAGTAAGGCTCATACTCAGCTGCATTGTTAGTACAAGGAAACATAAGCCGGAGCACATAACAGAATTTGTCACCTCAAGGGGAAGTTAAAACTACACCAGCCCCCGAGCCTTCTAACTGCCTGGACCCATCAAAGTGAATAGTCCAATATGTATTATTCGGCTTCTCCTCAGGTGCCTGCAACTCTGTCCAATCATTGATAAAATCCACCAAGACTTGAGACTTAATAGCAGTGCGTGGCATGTACTTGAGACCGTGAGGCCTAAGCTCAATGGCCCACTTGGCGACTCGTCCCGTGGCCTCTCTGTTCTGGATTATGTCTCCCAAGGGGGCAGAACTTACCACAGTGATAGGGTGACCTTGGAAGTATTGCTTCAGCTTCCGGCTTGCCATGAACACTCTGTAAACAAGCTTCTGAAAATGTGGATATCTTTCTTTAGACTCAATAAGCACCTCACTAACGTAATAAATTGGTCGTTGAATCAGATGCTCTTTGCCAGCCTCCTTGCGCTCCACCATGTTCGCAACACTGACAGCTCGTGAGTTAGCAGCCACATATAACAACAATGGCTCTCTATCAATGGGAGTTGCTAGGACCGGCGTCTCAGATAACTATCTCTTTAAATCCTCAAAGGCAGTATTAGCAGCATCGCTCCAGACAAAAGTGTCTGTCTTCTTCATCATCTAATACAGCGGTAGAGCCTTCTCACCTAACCGGCTTATGAACCGGCTTAAAGCAACAACATGACCCGCCAATCTCTGAACGTCATTGATGCACGCTGGCTTAGCTAGAGAGGTAATTGCCTTGATCTTTTCTGGATTAGCTTCAATGCTCCTGTTTGAGACCAGAAATCCCAAAAGCTTGCCTGCGGGTACACCGAACACACACTTGTCCGGGTTAAGCATCATCTTGTAAACCCGGAGATTATCAAAGGTCTCCTTTAAATCAGATATCAAGGTTTCCTTCTGTCTGTACTTCACCACTATGTCATCCACATAAGCATGAACATTGCGCCCAATCTGATTGTAGAGACAGTTCTGTACACACCGCTGATAAGTCGCCTGGGCACTCTTAAGTCCAAAAGGCATAGATACCTAGCAGAAGGCTCCAAACGGAGTGATGAAAGCCGTCTTCTCCTGGTCCTTAACTGCCATTCTTGAGTACGAGCACCGGGTTAGCCAGCCACTCCGGGTGAAAAACTTCGACAATGAACCCAGCCGCCAAGAGCCGGGCAACCTCTTCTCCAATAGCTTTTCGTCTTTCTTCGTTGAACCACCGAAGAAACTGCCTGACCGGCTTATACTTCAGATCAATATTAAGAGTGTGCTCATCGAGTCCTCTCGGTACACCCGGCATGTCAGAAGGTTTCCATGCAAAGATGTCCTGGTTCTCATGGATGAACTCGATGAGCGCGCCTTCCTATTTAGGATCTAAGTTGGCACTGATGTTGAACTGCTTAGATGAATCGCCTGGAGTGAAATCCACAAGTTTAGTTTCAGCTGCCGATTTAAACTTCAACGCCGGGTCATGCTCTGTAGTTGGCTTTTTCAGAGAGGTCATATCTGCCGGGTCAACATTATCTTGATAAAACTTTAGCTCTTCCGCGGCACAAACAGACTCAACATAAGCCGTGTCGCCCTCTTCACACTCCAAGGCTACCTTTCGACTCTCATGCACAGTGATGGTGCCCTTGTGACCCGGCATCTTAAGCTGCAGATAAACATAACACAGTCGTGCCATGAACTTGGCATAAGCCGGCCGCCCAAGCAGAGCATGATATGGAATTTTGATTTTGACCACCTCAAATGTCAATTTCTCAGCCCGGGAATCATATTCATCTCCAAAAGCCACCTCCAATTCAATCTTACCGACCGGGTACGCCGACTTACCAGGCACCACTCCATGGAAGACGGTGTTGGATGTCTTTAAATTTTTATCAGTCAAACCCATGCGCCGAAAGGTTTCGTAATAGAGGATGTTGATGCTGCTACCTCCATCCATTAGTACCTTGGTGAATTTATATCCACCGACCTGAGGTGCTACAACCAAGGCTAACTGACTCGGATTATCAACCCGGGGAGGGTGATCTTCCCTGCTCCATACGATGGGCTGCTCTGACCACCTCAGGTAGCGAGGAACTGCCGGCTCAACAAAGTTTACGGCCCTCTTATGAATCTTCTGGTCACATTTACATAAGCTAGTGGTGAACACATGATACTGCCCACTATTCAGCTGCTTCAGATGGCTTTGATAACCCGATTGCTGATGCTGCTGTCCTCCTTGACCAGACTGCTGTTGATTATAGCCGCCTTGATTTCCCTGAAAGCCGGAACTTGAACCGCCGCCCGGGCCATGAAAACCACCGGCGCCTGAGCTGCCGCCCGACCCATGATTACCATCAAACGTCTTGGAATTCTTGAAAGCCTTCATGATGGCACAATCTTTCCACAAGTGGGTAGCGGGTCGTTCCCGGGTGCCGTGTCTCGGGCAGGGCTCATTGAGTAGCTGCTCAAGAGATGGACCTGACCTGCCAGATCGAGGGGGCGGTTTTTCCTTACGTCTCTGATTGTTACCCTGCGCATTGGCGTTGGCTACAAACTTCGGGTTGCCTTCCGCCTTACGCTTATTGCCTCCTTGATTGACCGGGTTATGTTGCTGACCCTTTCCATTGTCGTTCTTCTTTCCCTTCCCTGTCTTTTCCTCATCAGACGCGGGATCTTATCAGAGTCGGCATATTTGACTAAAGCCGCCATCAGCGTACCCATGTCATTACAATCATGCTTAAGGCGCCCCAGCTTCTGCCTCAGCGGCTCAAAACGGCAATTATTCTCCAACATGAGGACTGCAGAGCCGACATCCATCTTGTCAGACGAGTGTATTATCTCCTTAACCCGGCGCACACAATGAGTTGTGGATTCACCCTCCTCCCGCTTACAATTCGTTAGGTCCACAATCGACATAGAATGCTTGCAAGTGTCTTTAGAGTTCTGTATGAATTGGGCCTTCAGCTCTGCCCAAGAACTAATGGAATTGGGTGGCAAACCCTTTAACCAAGACCGGGCCGTTCCGTCCAACATCATGGTGAAGTACTTAGCCATTGCTGCGTCGCTGAGTTCCAACAGCTCTATGGCCATCTCGTAACTTTCAATCCATGCTCCGGGCTGTAAGTCGGCCGTGTAATTTGGCACCTTCCGAGGCCCCTTGAAGTCCTTGGGTAAACGCACATTACGTAGAGCTGGCACTAAACAAGGGACATCGCCTGTTCTGGTGGCTACTCTTGCGTCAACAGAAGTCGTCGGGTAATCCGGAAGGGCCTCCTGAGACATCAGCTGAGCCGCCAGTTGAGCCGCCCGCTCGTCCTCCTGATGTATTCGGTCCCGCACCGGGTTATAACCGCCGGGCTGGTTATGGCGCTGAGCGTTGCTTGATAAGGCCTCTGACTCCATGTGCCTGCTGTAACTCGGGCTCTAGTTTGGACGAGTCGGAGCTAACCAAGGCGGTGGGGTTGAATGAATCTTGTCCCGGCTATAAGAATAGGTCTCTTGCTGAGCCAGGGCCGTCTGAACGAGATCTCTGATCCTCCGAGTCTCCACTGCTGTCGGATCATCACCGTCCACTGGAAGAGCTGCCCAGCGTGCTGACGCTGCAATTAAGTTCTCCATGGGGTTGGAGAAGTGACCCGGTGGTATCGGCACATAACGGGGTGGTGCCATGTTCCCATGAGGAGGTGACGTCACCTGAGGTTGAACCGGACCGCCGACTGTCATGAACTGATTGACCTCCGGCGGGATACTTGGACCATCTCCGGGCGTCGTGAAGAGGTTCCGTGGATCGTAAACCGGAGGTAAACGGGACTGAGTTTTCTGATGCCTTCTCCTCATCACCTCATTAGACGCGTTTAGGCTCATGGTAAGCTGGAAAGCCTCTGATTGGAGCTACTGCGCTCGAGCATCCAAAGCCGCACGTTCTGTGGCTAACCTGACGTCCTCAGCTGCTAAGGCCTCCTTGGCCCGAGCTATGTCCTCACGAACCTGTGCCACCTCTGCCTTATGTTCATCTTGATTCACAGGGATAACTATGGTGGTTAACAGGGCCGTAAGTTTATCCATGAGATCCATCAGCACCTGAGCCGGCGGGCGCACGGGGCCTCCTGCCCCGGCTGCTCCTGACCCGGACGTTATGGCTGCTGCGGCTGTGGAATTTTGGCCGGGTTGAGTACCAGCCATGAAGACTCCTGCCCAATTTGGCAACTCAGAGGGGTCCGGAATAGCGCTGCCATCAGAACAGCCCCCAAGCCCACCGTCTTGCACTGGATATAGCAAATCCATTGAACCAGCGGACGAATCACCATCAGAGAGGACGACCGTCTCACCACCACCTTCAGATCCTTCAGAAAGTTCCCCTCCATGGATGCAGCCCACGAAGGCACGCTTCACGACGGGTTGAGCCCGGGCGAGTCTCGCACACTGAGCCTTCTCGATGAGGTCGGTGCAGTTGTTCGGCTCAGGGCCCGACTCACCAATCCGGCCGATGAAGACGTGGATTCCGCCGAAGGGGACCCGGTACCCGTACTCAATTGAGCCGGTGTCGGGGCCCCAGCCTTCATCGTCGATGTAGATCTTGCCGCGATGACTCTTGGTCATCTGGCCGACCACGTATCCCTTGAGCCCTTCGAAGCTTCCCTTCAAGAACTCAAATCCACCGTGCGCTGGCCCCATGGTGGGCGCCAGCTGTCGTGGAATTGTCACGGCAGATGTCCTCTTGCAAGGACTTAGTCGTGGAGCCATCGCAACTAGGAAGCTTAAAGGGGTTAATCGGGACAAAGGACACGAGTGGTTTATACTAGTTCGGCCCCTTATGGTGAAGGTAAGGCCTACGTCTAGTTGGGTTGGTATTGCTTGATGTTTCGATGACCAGGAGCGAGATACGCTATGCCCGGTTCTCGATTGGTTGTTTTCTGCCCTAAGCCGCCGGCGGGTCGTCCCCTTATATACACGGGTTGACGCCCTGCAGCCTACAGAGTCACGGTCGGCTCATAAACAGTGTCCGGCTCGATGACTATTTACTTCTACCTTACGTTACAAGTCATGCTATCATGGCGGTTTGTCACTACGGGCCTTAAGCTGCCTGTGGGCCTTAGACCCTTTGAACCGCCATCTTCATGCTTAACCTTGGGCTTCCTTCTGATGAGTCCTCTTGGTGTAACCCGGCCCCTCCTGGGTGGCTTACACAAATATTTATATCCCCAACATATACCCCATTACGGGTACATGAAGCTCAAAATGCCCGGGCCCAATGGAATCACCACTCTAGCTAGTGATCCGGACATAGCACTCCGCGCCGAAAATAAAACAGACGCACTGGCCCTCGAGGCGTTATCCGAAGCCCTCGTGGCCGAGGAATTAACTACGCTGCGCTCCACAGTGGACACGGACGACGTGATACTCGACAAAATATCCAAGTCCACCTCTTTTAAACCAGCGGATGAAATAGTCAAATTCCAAGTCCATCCAACGGACCCTACAAAAACAGCATCCATCGGGGCACAGTTAAACCCCACAGTAGACGCCGCACTACGGGAGTTCTTGCACGAGAATTGGGACATCTTCACCTGGCATCCTTCAGACATGCCAGGAATCCCACGCAGGCTGGCTGAGCTAGCCTTAACATCCTAAAGGGATTCAAGCCGGTCAAGCAAACTCTTCGGCGCTTCTCTGAGCCTAAGCTACAAGCCATGTAGAGGATCTAGCCAATTTACTGGAGGCCAGATTCATTCGAGAAATAAAACATCCGGACTGGCTAGCAAACTTGGTGATGGTACAAAAGAAGGACAAATCTTGGTTCATATGCGTCGACTTCAAGGACCTTCATAAGGCTTACCCAAAGGATCCCTTCCCCCTCCCTCGCATCGATCAAATTATTGACGCTACCGCATGACACGACTCATTGTGTTTCTTCGACTCATACTCCGGATACCATCGAATAAAGATGGTGGAGTCCGATCAAGTCGCGACGGCATTTATCACCCCATACGACCCCTTCTATTTTAACACCATGCCTTTCGGGCTCAAAAACGCCGGTGCAACCTATCAACGCATGATTCAGACATGCTTGGAGACACAGATTGGCAAATGGAGGCATGCGTAGACGATGTGGTCATTAAAACCAGATACGTCGAATCCTTAATAGACGACTTGAGGCTCACGTTCAACAATCTCTGAACGTACGACATTAAGCTCAATCCAGAAAAATGCGTCTTTGACGTGCCCGCCGGAAAGCTCTTAGGCTTCATTGTCTCCAACAGAGGAGTCGAAGCAAATCCGGCTAAAATCCGAGCTCTGTCACAGTTGGCCATCCCAACAGACCTCAAGCAAATCCAGAAACTAACTGGATGCATGGCTGCCTTAAGCCGCTTCATCTCCCGATTAGGAGAAAAGGCACTACCTCTTTATCGCCTTCTTTGATGCACCGAATGCTTCGAGTGGACGGATGCGGCCACGGCCGGATTAGAAGAAATAAAAGACGTTTTGGCCACAAACCCAATCTTGGCCGCACCTAACGTCGCCGAACCAATGCTGCTATATATAGCGGCAACACACCAAGTTGTAAGCGCAGTGCGTGTCGTCGAACGAGAGATGACGGACATAAGTTCCCGCTTCAAAAGCCGGTATACTATGTATCCACTGTCCTCACTCCATGCAAATCACGATACCCACATTATCAAAAGATAGCATACGCGGTCTTCATGGCATCCCAGAAACTACGACACTACTTTCAAGAGTGTTCAATCACGGTGGCCTCTGAAGTACCACTCAATGACATAATAAATAACTGCGATGCCTCGGGCTGGATTGCTAAATGGGCTATCGAGCTCCTCCCGTTCGACATAACATATAAACCACGGCGAGCCATTAAGTCACAAGAACTGGCCGATATCGTCGCTGAGTGGACGGAAGCCGAACTCCCTAAAGAGTACGACACGTACTCCAATTGGATCATGCACTTTGACGATTCAAAGATGCTGGCTGGTCTGGGAGCAGGCATCGTTCTGACATCCCTCACCAGAGATGCATTCCAATACGTACTCCAAATATTATACACAGACTCCAACAATGCAGCACAATATGAGGCCCTGTTGCATGGTCTCCGGATAGCAGTCTCCATGGGCATTCAACGCCTAGAGGTGCGTGGGGATTCGAACCTCGCAATATCTCAAATAAATGGAGACTTTGACGCCAAGGACCCAAAAATGGCGTCTTACCGCAATGCCGTCCTCAAAATGGCAGCTCGGTTCGAGGGGCTTGAATTCCACCATGTGGTCCGAGAAAACAATCAAACGATAGACATCCTCGCCCGCATCGGTGCTAAGCGCGACCCTGTCCCACCCAATATCTTCTTGGAAAGGCTGTTTAAGCCACCCGTGGTATGGGAAGGAGAGACCGGCAACAACAGTCCAGACTTGGCCACATCACCAGATACCGAACACTCTGACGTAATCGGAGGCTCTACCACCGAAATAACACCTTCCGCCCACGTGATTATGGCTGTCATCGCCCCGTGGACAGAACCCTTCTTGGCCTACCTAACTAGGCAGGAACTACCTGAGGACCCAAACGAGGCACGTTGCATTGTGCGGCGGTCTAAAGCCTACAAGGTCCACGAGGGAGAGCTTTATAAGAAAAACGCTACCGGAGTCCTTCAAAGGTGCATCTCCGAAGAGGAAGGACGGCAACTTTTCGCACAAATTCATGCTGGACCTGGCGGCCACCATGCTGTAGCTCGGGCCCTTGTAAGCAAGGCCTTCCGTACAGGTTTCTACTGGCCGACGGCCCGAGCAGACGCATGGGACCTCGTCCAACATTGCGTCGGTTGCCAGCTTTTTGCAAACCAATGCCACATGCCGCCTACCGCTCTCCAAACAATCCCCATTACTTGGCCCTTTGCGGTTTGGGGGCTTGATATGGTCGGACCCCTCAAAGGGGGAAGCCATAAGAAAAAAATACTTATTGGTCACAGTGGATAAATTCACCAAATGGATAGAAGCCAAACCAATTAAAACGGCTGAATCCGGACTAGTGATAGACTTCATATCCGGGGTTGTACACCGTTATGGCGTCCCCCACAGCATCATCACCAATAACGGCTCGAACTTTATAGCCGACGAGGTAAAACTTTGGTGCAGCAACATGGGCATCAAGCTCGATTATGCTTCTGTCTATCACCCGCAAACTAACAGTCAAGTCGAGCGAGCAAATGGTCTTATCATGAGCGGCATTAAACCTAGATTAGTGCGATCCTTGAAGGAATCAGATACGCACTGGGTAGAAGAGCTGGACTCCGTACTGTGGGGGCTGCGGACCACGCCGAATCGCACTACCGGATACACACTGTTTTTTTGGTGTACGGCGCAGAGGCGGTACTGCCCCGCGACATAATTCATGACCCACCTCTAGTGCGCATGTATGAAGAGAAAGAAACCGAGCTTGATCGGCAGGACAGTTTGGACGCCCTGGAGGAGGAGCGTGACGTGGCAAAAGCCCGTTCCGCATTCTATCAGCAACAGGCTTGAAGATATCAAAGCAGAGAAGTACGGGCCAAAACTTATAACGTTGGCGAACTCGTTCTACGCCTAGCGGAGAAGAAAAAGAACAAGCTCAAGCCCAAATGGGAAGGTCCCTTCGTTATTGACCAAGTTCTAACCGGTGGAGCGTACCATCTACCGGAGGCATCGGACAATCGACTTGAGCCAAACCCATGGAACGCAGCCAGACTCCGAAGGTTCTACGTCTAGTGTCGGACTCTATGTTCGTCTCTTTACCTCCGTCAATTTTTTTATATAAGTTATCTGTCTTTTATTTCTTTCTTTTTTCCCTTTTTCTTCAAGGCCTTAAAAGGCTAAAATATGTCTCAACTACACAATCTTGACGCGCTAACCACACTCATTATTCCTAGGGGCTTCTTATACAGAAGCTTAATATTACTATTTTCCGGGCTCTATGCCCCACACATGTGTTATTCTTCCACATGTACCTTTTTTCGCCATTATATGCATCGATATGACTTAAGTTTTGACCAAGCTGGGTTGCCTGGCTCTTGTGTTTATGCCCCACGTTCCCGTTAATTCGGTTAGGGCATAAGGGGAGCACCTCTGCTATTGTTACTGCCGGGTCAGTCGGATGTGTACCCCAGACTTGGTGAAGCCGAAAGCTAGCGTTCTTAAGGGAATACTCGATCGGTGAACAAAAGATGACTTTTATTTATTGTAATACATGCCCCCAGATGCTTATATCCTGCGTCTCTTTTCGCAGTTCGGACATGCACATCAATGCATGCGTACCCAGGGAAAGGAACCCTTAACGGAACTATTCTCCCTGGAAGATGTTTCTTACTATCCATGTAATATAACATAGCTTGTTGGGTACTTGTCTGTTCAAGCACTTATGACCCCTACGCCTAGTTTCCACGCGTACCCCGGTTTTTACATAACTGAGCGGGTATTTGGATACACTCCGGACTGTCAGGTCCGGAGGTTGAAGCGAAAAGGTCTGCCATGACAAATGATTTACAATCCGGCTAGGGACAATACATGTCACTTGAAGTACACAGTCACTTAGACTGACTAAATTCTTCTTCTATACCATCCAACAGGCTGTCTAGCCTACTATCCTATTGGGAATACTTTGTGGCTAATTCTACCTGGTCATACACCAAACTGACGGGGATCTCTTTCCCATCAGACCCCATAGGTCCGACCTCGGCCATGTGGTTCGGGTCAGCCTTGGTATATCGCGTCTTCACCATGGCCCAGGCTTCCCTTGCACCTTGTCGGCATGCCGATATCTTCCATAATCGGAAGCGCCGCCGCGCTCCCTTGAGCTTCTCTACAAGCTCCCCCATGCCTCCTGGTAGGGAGGCGGATGGCCACAAGGCTTGGGCAATGCCCTGCATCACCTGCCGAACTCGTTCGTGCAGTTGTGAGAGCTCTGGCAGAAGATCACTTGCAGACCCGTGCATTTCCTCTGCGGGACGACACGTCAGCATACCTACAGATATAACTTTGTTAGCCGGTTTCTTCTCCTAACTCTATAAAAGTTCGTTCAAGCACTTACTGAAAATGCCGCATCGAAGCCTCTTATTCTCCTTTACGAAGTCAGCAAGCTGAGCCCGAACATCTTTCAGTTCAACGCTCAACCGGGTATTGGTGTCTTGGAGATTGTTTTTCTCCCGCCTAACTTGTGTAAGCACGCGCTCGCCAGCCTTTAGCTGTCGTTGAGCATGTTGCGCATCCGGATTCACTCCGGGACCATCTACATAATCTATTATTAGATTTGCACGCATGCCGCATACTACCTGGTACATGACATTCTTTGCAATGAAAATAAGTGTTACTAGATGGGGCCTTCTCGGACTCCCTCACCGCGGCAACTGCGGCCTGAAGCTGGGCTTTGCACTCCTCCAGCTCTAGAGACAACTGGGTATTCTTCTCCGTAAGTACCTATGCAAACAGTGATCCTTAAATCAGTTGTGCCAACTGTTTCAAGTCTCAGGGGCTACCGATATACATAATTATTAGACTTCCTTACCCGTATATCTTTTACATACTGGTCCATGGCTCTGGCAAGACCATTTTGAGCAGCTCGGATGTACGCTTTCCTGAGTTGAAGGCATCGAACGCCTCTTGGGAGAAACAAGCGTCACGGAGTATGGCCCGGCGACGCCTGTGATACATGGCGCTCTCCACTTCGGAATTTGTAGTGGACATCCTATCCGCATCCTCTGTAGGAGGAACATCTGGCGTTGGCCCCATGTTAGCGTCCGCCTCTATGTCCGACTCTGGAGCCCGACTGGTGGAGGCGTGACCGGCAACCTCTTCGGATATAGTCCGGCGAGCATTTTTTCTACTAGGAAACATGGGCGTTATTATATTTTAAAAGACGATAACCACGGAACGGGGTTCTTTTTCATACCTCCGCGACGGCGTCTCATTCCTGACCGCCTTCCTTTTAAGCCAACCCAGCTTCGGTGCCCCTTGTTGGTGAGTCACTGCGGGTTCGGCATGGCGTCCCGAGGGTCTTCCCTGTAAGACACCATATGTGTGCGGTAGGTGAAGTGTAGTAAAGGGGATCCTTCTCGCAAGTTGGGACTCTGGTTTTACTTACATGCGATGCTGGGAGTAGTCCAGGATAATCGGCTATGATGGCC
The DNA here is from genome assembly GCA_032464435.1 of Aegilops umbellulata. Lineage (NCBI taxonomy): Eukaryota > Viridiplantae > Streptophyta > Magnoliopsida > Poales > Poaceae > Aegilops > Aegilops umbellulata. The sequence continues at coordinate 508,191,061 of CP136059.1, forward strand.
ACCATGGCATCATCGCAGCGCAACTGATAGAACGTCCTATTAATCAGCTCCACAAATGTGTCTGGATCCTCTTCGAGTCCGGGGTCGAGGGCCCGGTCAGGGTCCTCTGGTTTTGGAGGCGGGCTGTGGACCTCCCACACAGCTTTTCGCAGCTCCTGCTATGAAATAGCAAGGTAAATATTTATGACAACGAATGCGGGAAGGTCTAGAGTACAAAGTGACAGTTCACCCAGCTTGGAGGGTTGTTCATGGAGAATCCATCCCGTGGCTTAATGCGGATGAACTCCTCTTCCTCTCCTTTATATAAATCAGACAGTATCTTCGCTAGAGCAGCGACGGAGTCCGGTCCCTTACAACCGCAGCGGGTAGCATCGTCTTCTCCATTGAAGTGCCACATGGGTTGTCCCCGATATTGAAATGGCTGCACCCCCCGCATTATACATATTGACATAACCTCAATTACTGTCAATCCTGACTAGGCCAGCGTCTGTATCCGACTCATCAGGTAAAGGACTTCCCCGTTATCTTCCTCCTGAGGGCTCCGAGGGCGCCAACTGCGGCATTTCTTCAAGGGAGCATTGTCAAACTCAGGAAGGCCCATCCGAATAGGGTCCGGAAGGGGGACGTCCTCCATATAAAACCACTCCGAAGGCCAGTCTTCGGATGTCTTCTTCGGAGTACCGGACAGGTATCCGGTCCCGGCGATGCGCCATATTTCGACTTCGCCCACTTGGTATATTAACCCCTCCTGTGTACGGGGTATGAGGCAGAATAGCCTCTTCCATAGCTCGAAGTGAGCTTCGTAGCCCAGAAACAGCTCGCAAATCCGGCGATGTGTAATATGGAGGCAGGAGTAAAATTATGCAGCTGGAGGCCGTAGAACTCCAGAAGCCCGCGGAGGAACGGATGAATTGGAAATCCAAGCCCTCTTAATAAGTAAGGGACAAGGCATACCCGCTCCCCCGTGGATGGGTTGGGAAAGCTCTCCGCTTGCTCCCCGCCATTGTAGGTGGCGAGCCCGGCTCGAACGGGAACCATATACGCTGGAGGGAGAAATCCCTGGGTCTGTAGCTCAACTAATTGGCTGTGGGGGACGGAGCACTTCTTCCAATTACCGGGCTTAGGGCTACGGGAGCGAGAGGAGGAGCTTCGATGGCCGGCCATGTTGGAATGGATTTTTTCTAGGCGTGCTCTGATGGATACTCGTTATGGGAGGATTGTGTGATCTAGATCTCAGAATCCCCTTCTCTTTAATAGACGATTTACTCGCATGGCTAGGGTGGCAAATTAAAAATGCCCTGGCTTCTCGCATTCGCTCGACACGTGGAAGATAGCCATTATTAGGCGCGGAAGCCAAGGAGTGCAACATTTATGGGAAGCCGGACACTACTCAACAGGTACTCAGAATTTGGAGAAGAACCCACCTTGCAATGCCGAAGACAATCTACGAACCGGACTCATCGCCATTGAAGCCTGGTTCGGGGGCTACTGAGGGAGTCCTGGATTAGGAGGTCCTCGGACGGCCGGACTATATACTTTAGCCGGACTGTTGGACTATGAAGATACAAGATTGAATACTTCGTCCCGTGTCCGGATGGGACTCTCCTTGGCGTGGAAGGCAAGCTTGGCAGTACGGATATGTAGATCTCCTCCCTTGTAACCGACTCTGTGTAACCCTAGCCCCCTCCGGTGTCTATATAAACCGGAGGGTTTAGTCCGTAGGACAAGAACAATCATACCATAGGCTAGCTTCTAGGGTTTAGCCTCTGTGATCTCGTGGTAGATCAACTCTTGTAATACTCATATCATCAAGATCAATCATGCATGAAGTAGGGTATTACCCCCATCGAGAGGGCCCGAATCTGGGTAAACATCGTGTCCCCCGTCTCTTGTTACCATCTGCCTTAGACGCACAGTTCGGGACCCCCTACCCGAGATCCGCCGGTTTCAACACCGATAGGGGGCGGCGGCTCGGCGCGGCTTCAGAGCCAAAGGTGTTGCCGCTGGGTGACTCAGGGATGCAGATGCGGCCCAGAGCAGAGGCCGGGGCCGCTGACGGAGCTGGAGGGCCGCTGCATGGATGGCGGTTTTGAAATGGATGTAGCACACGGAGTAGATCTGAGGCGCGAGCCGGGGCGGCTGCGTGCGGAGTGGAGAAGAAGCGCAGCTGAGACGTCAGCGAGTTGGAGAGGTGCCGGTCTAGTAGGGCTACGCGGACATGCGGCATTCAGAGACGCGCCCGGCAATGGCGGTTTAGAGATAAAAACTGAAACCGAGCTTCAGCCCGTGGCCTCGTCCAAACATGGTGTTTGACTTGTCAATCCGCCCCGGTGTTGGAATCCTGTATGTTCACGTAAGGAAAATCATGCTATTTTTCTTCTCTAATTCTCGAATTAACCTCCTGGTAGATTCCTTGTAGCAATCAGAGTTGACCAATAGAAAACTGATTTGGCTTCAGGTGATATACTAGTCGGGAAGTACACCAGACTTTGAAACCATTAGGCTATGACGCTTGATGTGATGGAAACAATTTGTCCGTCTCGGCGAATCCTGTACGCGGCGGTGACAACTTGGCGAATCAAACCAAAAAACAAACACAACTTAATGATTTTTCATCCGTACAGATGGAATTCCTTTTTGCACTTTGGCCTCTTGCAGTGGTACTATCGAAATTGATTTGGCTCTGGACTGACGGAACTCTAGGTCGCACGTGGGGACGCACAGATTCAAACCTAATTTTCTTAAACTCAAATCTAACAGATTATAAATCTGAACTGATAAACTTGAAGTTGATGCATATTATTCCAAACAGGCTCTTCTTCATCTGGAAAATCACAAACTCCTCGATCCCTGGGAGAGATCCCTCCAAGAACTCAACACCAACGTGCGCGGACCCCATGGTGGGCGCCAACTGTCATGGAATTGTCACGGCAGATGTCCTAGTGTGAGGACTTAGTCGTGAGGCCAACGCATCTATGTGGTAGCTTGAGAGGGGTTGAGCGGAATCGAGAGACGCAACACAAGACAGGGATTTAGACAGCTTCAGGCCTCGAGAAACATCATCTGGTAACAACCCTACATGTTGTTTGAGGCTAGGTCTCATTATCATCCCGAGGGAATCGCCGGTAAACCGGCTCTTTGTGTCTAGCCCTAGAGATTGTTTCTTCTTTTCCTGCCCCTCTTTGGGGAGCCCTGCCCCTCCTTATATATGTTGAAGGGGCGGTTTACATGACTAGTCCTAGTTGGATTAGGACTACTCTATTACAAGTGGAGTCCTAGTCTTGCTTCCTTTGTAGGAGAATATTCCTTATGTCTTCCTCTTAAACCGGCCCACCATAAAATGAGCCGGCCTTTCATGAACCGCCCATTGGGCCACCGGGTCTTGTCGCTCCTCTGACTCGCCTGCCGGATTACCAATGAATCGTAAACCGCCAGGTCCAAGCGGGTCGTCAGTGAATCGCCAAGCTCTAGCCGGGTCATACATCTGGCGGTTTATACCGCGGGGCATATCCCCGACAGGATAGAAACTTCCAACTCAAGTTTTTCTTCATAAGATTGCATCAAAGCATCAACGATATGTTTGGTAAAAGCTCTATTTTGACTATAAGCATGAGGAGAATTTAGCACAGATTGCAACAACGAAATACAATCTATCAAAGAGCAATTATCATAATTAAATTCCTTGAAATCCAAAATAGTGGGTTCGTTGATATCTAAAGTTTTGACTTCTTCAATCCCACTTTAATCAATTTTAGCATCAAGATCTAAAAACTCCAAATTTTTGGAACGCCTTCTAGGTAAAGGTGGATCATATTCAGTCCCATCATTATCAAGATTCATATTGCAAAACAAAGATTTAATAGGGGATACATCAATAACTTTTAGATCTTCATCTTTATTCTCATGAAAATTAGAAGAACAAGCTTTCACAAAGCAATCTTTCTTAGCACGCATCCTAGCGGTTCTTTCTTTGCACTCATCAATGGAAATTCTCATAGCTTTGAGAGACTCATTGATATCAGGCTTAGGTGGAATAGATCTAAGTTTCAAAGAATCAACATCAAGAGAAATTGTGTCCATGTTCCTAGCCAATTCATCAATCTTAGGTAACTTTTCTTCAAGCAAAGCATTGAAATTGTTTTGCAAATTCATAAATTCTTTAACACTAGTCTCAAATTCAGAAGGCAACTTATTAAAATTTCCATAAGAATTGTTGTAGGAATTACCATAATTATTAGAGGAATTACTAGGATACGGCCTAGGATTAAAGTTTCCTCTATACGCATTGTTACCAAAAAATTTCCTACCAACAAAGTTCACATCCATAGATTCATTATTATTCTCAATCAAAGTAGACAAAGGCATATCATTAGGATCAGAAGAAACACTCTTATTAGCAAATAATTCCATAAGTTCATCCATCTTTCCACTCAAAACATTAATTTCTTCTACCGCATGCACTTTTTTATTAGTAGATCTTTCGGTGTGCCATTGAGAATAATTAACCACAATATCATCTAGGAGTTTGGTAGCTTCTCCTAAAGTGATTTCCATAAAAGTGCCTCCCGCGGCCGAATCTAAAATATTTCTAGAAGCAAAATTCAATCCAGCATAAAATTTTTGTATAATCATCCACAAATTCAAACCATGAGTAGGGCAATTACGTATCATTAATTTCAATCTCTCCCAAGATTGTGCAACATGTTCATGATCAAGTTGCTTAAAATTCATAATATCGTTTCTAAGAGAGATGATCTTAGCGGGAGGAAAATACTTAGAGAAAAGCATCTTTGCACTTATTCCAAGAATCAGTGCTATTTTTAGGCAAAGACGAAAAACAAGCTTTAGCACGATCTCTAAGCGAAAAAGGAAATAGATTCAATTTAACAATATCATTGTCCACATCTTTCTTCTTTTGCATATCACACGAATCAACAAAGCTATTTAGATGGGTAGCGGCATCTTCACTAGGAAGGCCGACGAATTGATCTTTCATGACAAGATTCAACAAACCAATATTTATTTCACAAGATTCAGTATCGGTAAGAGGAGCAATCAGAGTGCTAAGAAAATCATTGTTGTTGTTATTGGTAAAGTCACACAATTTAGTATTGTCTTGAGCCATAGTGACAAGCAAGCAATCCAACACACGAGCAAACAAGAAGCGAGCGAAAAAGAGCCGAATGGAAAAGAGAGGGCGAATAAAACGGCAAGGGTGAAGTGGGGGAGAGGAAAACGAGAGGCAAATGGCAAATAATGTAATGCAAGGGATAAGGGTTGTGATGGGTACTTGGTATGTCTTGACTTGACTTGACTTAGCGCGAATCTCCCCGGCAACGGCGCCAGAAATCCTTCTTGCTACCTCTTGAGCACTGCGTTAGTTTTTTCCTTGAAGAGGAAAGGGTGATGTAGTAAAGTAGCGTAAGTATTTCCCTCAGTTTTTGAGAACCAAGGTATCAATCCAGTAGGAGACCACGCTCAAGTCCCGCTCACCTACACAAACAAATAAGAACCTCGCAACCAACATGATAAAGGGGTTGTCAATCCCTTCACGGTCACTTACGAGAGTGAGATCTGATAGATATGATAAGATAATATTTTTGGTATTTTTATGATAAAGATGCAAAGTAAAATAAATGGCAATAAAAAATAACTAAGTGTTGGAAGATTAATATGATGGAGAATAGACCCCGGGGGCATAGGTTTCACTAGTGGCTTCTCTCAAGAGCATAAGTATTACGGTGGGTGAACAAATTACTGTCGAGCAATTGATAGAATTGAGCATAGTTATGAGAATATCTAGGTATGATCATGTATATAAGCACCATGTCCATGACAAGTAGACCGACTCCTGCCTGCATCTAGTACTATTACTCCACACATCCACCGCTATCCAGCATGCATCTAGAGTACTAAGTTCATAAGAATGGAGTAACGCTTTAAGCGAGATGACATGATGTAGATGGATAAACTCATGCAATATGATATAAACCCCATCTTGTTATCCTCGATGGCAATGATACAATACGTGCCTTGCTGCCCTTGCTATCACTGGGAAAGGACACCGCAAGATTGAATCCAAAGCTAAGCACTTCTCCCATTGCAAGAAAGATCAATCTAGTAGGCCAAACCAAACTGATAATTCGAAGAGACTTGCAAAGATAACCAATCATACATAAAAGAATTCAAAGAAGATTCAAATATTGTTCATAGATAAACTTGATCATAAACCCACAATTCATCGGTCCCGACAAACACACCGAATAGATCTCCAAGAGAATCGAGGAGAACTTTGTATTGAGATCCAAAGAGAGAGAAGAAGCCATCTAGCTAATAACTATGGACCCGAAGGTCTGAGGTAAACTACCCACACATCATCGGAGAGGCTATGGTGTTGATGTAGAAGCCCTCCATGATCAATGCCCCCTCCAGCAGGATGCCGGAAAAGGCCCCAAGATGGGATCTCACGGGTACAGAAGGTTGCGGTAGTGGAATTAGGTTTTATTGGATGCCACTGATGGTTTGGGGGTACGTAGGTATATATAGGAGGAAGAAGTACGTCGGTGGAGCAACGTGGGCCCCACGAGGGTGGAGGGCGCGCTTGGGAGGTAGGCGCGCTCCCCTGCCTCGTGCTCTCCATGTTTGTTGCTTGACGTGGACTCCAAGTCCTCTGGATAACGTTTGTTCCGAAAATCATGTTCCCGAAGGTTTCATTCCGTTTGGACTCCGTTTGATATATTCTTTTTCTGCAAAACTCTGAAATAGGCAAAAAACAACAATTTGGGCTGGGCCTCCGGTTAATAGGTTAGTCCCAAAAATAATATAAAAGTGTATAATAAAGCCCATCAAACATCCAAAGCAGAATATAATATAGCATGGAACAATAAAAAATTATAGATACATTGGAGACGTATCGGGTAGTACCGCGCCGTGCTGGCTGAGAGAGGGGATAACGGTTGGATCTTTCCCCCCACTATATAAATGGTCTTCTTCCCCAAGAAGACCACCTCTTCCCTCCCCAAGCTCCATTGTTGCTCAAACCTCCATTTTCGCCCGATCTCTCTCCCTAGCCAATCAAACTTGTTGATTTTCTAGGGATTGGTTGAGAAGGCCCAGATCTACACACTACTAGGGAAAAGCCTAGCAGCAGCGCGGGTTTTGGGCCTATTAGCAGCGCGGGTGCCCGCGCTACTAATAAGGCGCTACAGCTAACGTATAGCAGCAGCGCGGGTGCCACCCGCGCTACATCTACCGTATAGCAGCAGCGCGGGTAAAAACCCGCGCTACTACTAACCCGTGGAACTTTTTTTCAAATTTTTTGCCCGAATTTTAAAATTTCTGAATTATTTTAACCTCTAATCTCTAATCACCCTCATCGCTGCTCAATTTAATCTCTAATCACCCCTAATCATTCCAAATCATCTAACTTCCCGGACGATCACCCATCCTCTCACTACTCCAGCCTGAGCACGCTTAACTTCCGGGTTCTATTCTCCCTCGATTCCAAGTCTGCACTTGTTGTTTTCCTGACAATAGTAAGATGTCGATCCTATTAACCCTCGGGAGTTTAGCTTGAGCATGAAGTCACACATTTCACTGCTTGAGTTTAAAACTATTGTTCTAAAAAACAATAATTATTTATTAACAGTAATATTTCTTGAATAACTAGTTTGACCATAGTTTGACCACAGTTTGACCAGATTTTGACCAAATTTGACCAAAATTCAAAAAAGATGAAATAATTATTTAGTAACACTAATATTCTTGAATAATTAGTTTGACCACAGTTTGACCAGATTTAACAAAAATTAAAGAAAAAACTGAAATTTGATGAATTTTTTTGCCTCCAGATCTTAAAAGCCCCGTAACTTTTGTTCTGTTAGGTTTTTGAGGATTTTAAAAATGTTTAACGGGGTTCCGTTAAATTTGGATGTAACTTTTTGAGTAGATGATTTTTCATATAAAAAACTTTTTCATCCGAGTTAGTATGCAAAAGTTATGCCCATTTTTACAAATTCTCGAGAGATCAAAGAAACCCAACCTTGCTTTGAAGGCCAAGGCTAGCGTGGAAGAAGAGGATGAAGAGGAAGAAGAGGAGAGTTGCCCCGAATACACCAAATATGCTTATCATGAGCACATGGCTCTTGCTTCAAGGAAATTTTGGGGCAACAAGAAGAACACAAGGCCCAGCTTCAACAAGAACAACTCAAGTGGGGCCAAGGGAAGCAACATGTGTGGACGTGCTATAATTGTGGCAATGTGAGTCACTTTGTTGTAGATTGCCCTTACGAGAAGAGGGAAGACAATGGTGGCAAGCTTATCCGAAAAGACAAGGCCAAGTCTTTCCCCAACAAGAACAACTTCACTAGGAAGACTCCTCCCAAGGGTTTGGTGGCACAAGAAGAATACAATGAGGATGACGACGATGATGATGAAGATGGTGAAACGGTTGCCATGGCCTCCGTTGCCATTGCAACAACTCCACGGGTGTCCCTCTTCGATTCACCCAACGAGAACATCACCGCCAAGTGCCTCATGGCTAAAGCCACCAACAAGGTAACCCCTAACATCAAGACTACCATCACTACTAATCCTTCCTTGACGGATTGCATTGATGAAAGTGAGGGGCCGAGGGAGGAGGAGAATGAATTTGAGTCTTTCATGAGTAAGCTCAAAGGTAAAACCAAGAAGCACTTCGTTGATCTCTTGGAACAACTTGGTGAAGCCAATGACATGATCGAGGCTCACGAAGAGACCATCTCTAAGATGGAAGGGCATAGTAGTGACTATGCCGATGAGATATCAGATCTCTCTAATGCACTTGAGGAAGAGCGTGGTCATCGTTTGGCTCTTGAGGAGTCACACAACGATGATCATGCTAAATTAAAGAAAGATCTTGACCATGCTCTTGTTGTCTCTCGTGTGATCAATTCCGAGAAGGCAGAACTTGGGGTCAACATAATGCGAATGAAGCTCAACGTCAACATAATGCTAAGATTTTAATTATAAGAAGTGACAACGGCATCGAGTTCAAGAACTACACCTTGGATGAGTTTCTTAGTGATGAGGGGATCAAGAATCAATATTCCACACCTTACACACCTCAACAAAATGGTGTAGAAAAGAGGAAGAACCGGACATTAATGGACACGGCAAGGACCATGATGGCGGAGTTCAAGTCTCCGTACAAATTTTGGGCCGAAGCCATCAACTCCGCTTGTCATGCATCCAATTGGCTCTATCTCCGCAAAGGCTTGAACAAGACTCCATATGAGATACTTACTAGCAACAAGCCCAACCTCAAGTACTTCCTGGTGTTCGGTTGTAAGTGTTTCATTCTCAAGAAAGGTGTTTGTTTGTCTAAATTTGAGGCTAGAGGTCATGAGGGCATATTTGTTGGTTATGCTACAAACTCTCATGCTTACCGTGATGTAGGTGAAAATAACGGCTCCCAAGTGGAGCGAAGTGGTACTTGTGATGTAGGTGATGAAATTCCTCCCCAAGCGATAAGAAGAATGGATGTTGGCCATATCCTACCCATTGAGGAACCCCTTGTGGCCGAAGGAGAAGGACAATGTTCCACTCAAGTCGAACCAACACCAACCCAAGACCCACACGCTTCTAAAGAACAAAGTGAAGGCCCTCAACCAAATGAACAAGATCAAGGGCAAGATCAACCTCAAGATGGTGGTGATCCACAAATTGATGCCCAAGATCAAGTTCTTGCTACCGAGCAAGTTCAAGATCAAGAGCAGCCTCAAGATCAAGAACAAGCTCAAGACGACGCGCATGATGATCATGTTACCGCTCCTCAACTCTCTCTTGAGGAGCAATTGGAGCGTCGTGCCGCAAAGATTGCTTCCAAGCTCACTACCAAAGAGCATCTCATGAAGAATGTGCTTGGAAGCTTAAGAAAGGGGGTAAGCACTCGTAGACAATTAGCAAACTATTGTTAACATCATGCATTTGTTTCTTGTGTTGAACCCCAAAAGGTCTATGAGGCGCTCGAGGATCCGGATTGGCTTAATGCTATGCATGAAGAACTCAACAACTTCGAGCACAACAACATGTGGAGATTGGTGCCAAGGCAAAAGGGGAACCATAATGTCATTGGAACCAAATGGATCTACAAGAACAAGCAATATGCTCACGGGATTGTCGTTCGCAACAAGGCTCGTTTGGTGGCACAAGGCTACTCCCAAGTCGTCGGTATCGACTACGGTGAAACCTTTGATCCCGTTGCTCGCCTTGAATCTATTTGTTTGTTGATTGCTTATGCTTCTCATCATAACTTTAAGTTGCAACAAATGGATGTGAAGAGTGCTTTTCTTAATGGTCCTCTTAATGAGTTGGTGTATGTGAAACAACCCCCGGGGTTTGAGGATCCCAAGTTACCCAATCATGTGTACCAACTCGATAAGGCACTCTATGGCCTTAAACAAGCCCCACGTGCGTGGTATGATCACCTTACCGAGTTGTTGCAAGATCATGGGTTTGAAATTGGGAAAATCGACCCCACTCTTTTCACTAAGAAGGTCAAAGGGAAGTTGTTTGTATGCCAACTATATGTTGATGATATTATCTTTGGTTCTCCTAACAAAGCTTTCAATGAGGAATTTTCCGCACTCATGACCGGGAAGTTTAAGATCTCCATGATGGGAGAGTTGACGTTCTTTCTCGGGTTCAAATTCAAACAAAGAAGAGAAGGAATCTTCATCAACCAAGCCAAATACACTCAAGACATGCTCAAGAGATTCAAGCTTGGTGATGTCAATCCGGCTTCTACACCAATGCCTACCAAATGCCAACTTGACATTGATCCCAATGGTAAAGCGGTGGACCAAAAGGCATATCGTTCTATGATTGGCTCCTTGCTTTACCTTTGTGCATCTAGACCAGATATCATGTTGAGTGTGGGAATTTGTGCACAGTTTCAAGCCTCGGCTAAGGAAAGCCACTATGTGGCGGTCAAGGCAATCTTTCGATATTTGGCTCATACCCCAAACTTTGGCTTATGGTACCCTAGAGGAGCAAACTTCAATCTCATGGGATTTCCAGATTCGGATTGGGCAGTGGACAAAGTGGATAGGAAGTCAACTTCCGGAGGGTGCCAATTTCTTGGTTGCTCTTTGGTGAGTTGGTCTTCTAAGAAGCAAAGTTGTGTGTCTCTCTCCTCCACCGAAGCCGAGTATGTGGCCGCTGGTATCACAAAGTGCCTCTTTGATGTGACAATGAAATTGCCGTCAAGATTTCTCTCAACCCGGTGCAACACTTCAAGACGAATTATATTGAGATACGGTATCACTTCATCCATGATCACATTAGGCGAGGGGAGATTGAGTAGATGATTTTTCATATAAAAAACTTTTTCATCCGAGTTAGTATGCAAAAGTTATGCCCATTTTTACAAATTCTCGAGAGATTTTGCAAATGAAGTCGAAATTCATATTTGCAAATTTTCCCAACAACTAGACCACATATCACATGGGAAACTTATTTTCTTTTATCTTTTGACATTTTCATCATTTTCTTTTATTTTTTTAAACTGAAAAGGCGATCCAGGGGGGGTAGAGTTTGAAAATGGGACCACACCCCGCGCTACTGCTATGGCAGACGATTAGTAGTAGCACGGGTTTATAACCATCGCTACTACTATGGCATGGTCCAGGGGACAGTAGAGACCACTTAGTAGTAGCGAGGATTAAAAACCAATGCTGCTGCTATCAACTTAGTAGTAGCGAGGGTTAAAAACCCGCGCTACTACTATGGCATGTCCCGGGGGGCACGGTAGAGACCGCTTAGTAGTAGCGAGGGCTAAAAACGCGTGCTACTGCTATCAACTTAGTAGTAGCGAGGTTTAAAAACCCGCGCTGCTAGTAAGTAGCAGTAGCGTGGGTTTTTAACCCTCGCTGCTGCTAAGATTCTGTGTATAGGCTTTTCCCTAGTAGTGACACTTCCACCAAGAGAAATATGGTTCCCCCCACTAATCTCTTGTGGATCTTGTTACTCTAGAGTGTTTGAGCACCCTAGATGGTTGAGGTCACCTCGGAGCCATATTCCATTGTGGTGAAGCTTCGTGGTGTCGTTGGGAGCCTCCAGTTAAGTTGTGGAGATAGCTCCAACCTTGTTTGTAAAGGTTCGGTTGCCGCCTTCAAGGTCACCAATAGTGGAATCACGACATCTCGCTTTGTGTGAGGGCGTGAGGAGAATACGGTGGCTCTAGTGGCTTCTTGGGGAGCAGTGTGCCTCCACACCGCTCTAACGGACACGTACTTCCTCTCAAAGGGAAGGAACTCCGGTAACACATCCTTGTGTCCACCGGCTCCACTCTTGGTTATCTCTTACCTTTATTTTTGCAAGCTTTTATTGTGTTGTATCCCTTGCTTGCTTGTGTGCTTGTTGTTGTCGCATCATACAGGTTGCTCACCTAGTTGCACATCTAGACAACCTATTTTGATGGTAAGTTTAATTTGGTCAAGAAAAGCTAAAACTTGTTAGTTGCATATTCACCCCCCCCCCCTCTAGTCAACCATATTCTCTATTAAGGACTTTACCGTCTGAAGAGTATGGTTGGCACCGGAGACAAGGGGGAGGAGCACTCTGGTGTGAATTCGTCCCTTGTCTACGGCCGGTGGGGGTTCCTCGGTCTCTCGTGAGGAGTTCAGTGCGGCTTTGGAAACATTGAAAACCTCCATGATGACTGAGGTTAAAGGTATGTTTAAGGAGTTTCTTGAAGGCCTTAAATTATCCACCACACCATTGGAAATGGTTGATCCCGCTAACAAGGTGGCAGATGCTAACTCCAATAAGGGGGAAGCTAGTAGTGACCAAGTTCCTTTGCCTAGTGGTAAGAGTGGGAGTGGCATCTTTGCCCATGTTGAACCTCCCCTTACCTATGGAGGGTCGGTTCCCTCCACGCATATGAATCATGTTGGTCCTCCTCCTAAGTTTGTGAAAAATGAGGATTGTATTGCTTGGGTGTATCTCTTTAAACGTCATTTAAATCATAGCTTTACTAATCTTTGGAGAATAATTGAGCAAGGTTTCTACCCGCACGATCCAAGAAACTTCACTCCTAGAGAATCCGTGGCTCATCAATTCAACGAGTTCGCTCTCTTCATTCTCCAAGAAGCTATTCCTCCCGAAGATATTGCGCATCTCCGACCTTTCACCATCGTGAAGGAAGCATGGGAGCATGTTGTTTCCTTGTACAAGGGAAGCACAAGCATTCAACGCTCAAACTTTGAAGTGGTGCAAGATGAAGCCGATGAGTTTGCCATGATTGAAGATGAAGAACCTCGAGAGCTTTATCAAAGATTAACTACTCTTGCGGTCTCACTCCAAGATCATGGGAGCAAGGATACGAATGAAAATTGGATCAAGCGCAAGTTTCTCAAGGCCATGATGCCCTACCATAAGGGCATGTCCTTCGTTATCCGTCAAAGGCCGGACTTCCACACCTTGTCCTCAAGTGATGTGTTGCATGAGTTTGTTGCAATGAGGATCTTGGACAAGACCGTCGATAATGCAGTGTTGCGTGCTCAACGATCAAAGAAGCCCAACCTTGCTTTGAAGGCCAAGGCTAGCGTGGAAGAAGAGGATGAAGAGGAAGAAGAGGAGAGTTGCCCCGAAGACACCAAATATGCTTATCCTGAGCACATGGCTCTTGCTTCAAGGAAATTTTGGGGCAACAAGAAGAACACAAGGCCCAGCTTCAACAAGAACAACTCAAGTGGGGCCAAGGGAAGCAACATGTGTGGACGTGCTATAATTGTGGCAATGTGAGTCACTGTTGTGGATTGCCCTTACGAGAAGAGGTAAGACAATGGTGGCAAGCTTATCCGAAAAGACAAGGCCAAGTCTTTCCCCAACAAGAACAACTTCACTAGGAAGACTCCTCCCAAGGGTTTGGTGGCACAAGAAGAATACAATGATGACGATGATGATGATGATGATGATGATGATGATGATGATGATGATGATGATGATGATGATGATGATGGTGAAACGGTTGCCATGGCCTCCGTTGCCATTGCAACAACTCCACGGGTGTCCCTCTTCGATTCACCTGATGAAGTCATATACCTAGGGTAGGGTCGTGGGCCTTCCCAAGGGCACCCTACGCAAGGTCTCTTACTAAAAGACGCTGCTTACCAGTCGACCTGGCAAGCATTCACTCGACTAACCTGCATTCACTCGACCATGAAGATTCACTCGACCATCGGAAGAACGGGAGCCACTCCGCATCCAAACGGTCTGTAATTAACTAGTCTTAATGGTCATCAAAGCCTTTCATTAGGGGCGTTACCTGTAACGCCTCACCTCAATGTACTTTAAACCCTTGGCGACGTGGGCTGGCAGAGGTCTGAGCGCACTCTATATAAGCCGCCTCCCCCCACTGGCACAAGGGTTCACATCTTTGTAACACATACACGCATATAATCCAGTCGACCGCCTCTAGGCTCCGAGACGTAGGGCTATTACTTCCTCCGAGAAGGGCCCGAACTCGTTAACTCTTGCGTGCACAACTACTCCAGAGCTAGGATCTTGCCTCTCCATTCCTACCCCCCATTCTACTGTCAGACTTAGAACCACGACAGTTGGCGCCCACCGTGGGGCTGGTGTTCTAGCAAATTTCTAGAGAAGTTGGGATTCTTTCGACATCTCCCATCATGCCTTCGAGCGGAATCCTGGTCGAGGGGTGCGAGATCCGTCTCGGCGCACTCACTTTCGTCGTCGATGATTCTGCTTGGCTCCAGGAGGCTCCACTCGACATGGATGTGCTCCCCTCCCGCTGAGCGACGCACTTCCGCGCGTGCATTCGTGGCGTCCTCCTGCGACAACCGTCGGACCAGTACGGGTCGGTACCCATTTCGTCCTCGCTCCCTGTTTCCCGCCGGCGCAAGCGTTCTGGTCGGTCGAGACTCCAGCGGTGGGTGAGGCATGCATTGGCCCGCCAGTCGGCCATCCCCCAAGTCGCGGCGATTGAACCCGGTGAATCACTCTACGGCCTGTTCGATCTGTAGACTGGCTCCGCAGAGACTGCGTCCGAGTGCGACAGCAGCGATCCAGCGGCGGGTACTCATGGTCGAAGGACCGTGCAGTCCCCCCGGTTTTCCCCACACCAAAGAGGTTGCCGGGGGAGGAGTCCCAGCGCGGGGCCATGAAGAGTACAGGCCCGAGCCTCTCACCTCACTGCAGAGGGAGGAACTTCGTCGCCGGAACATGGACGCGCTTCACACTCCTATCGTTGGAGAAACCCCCGAGGCACGCGCCTTGGAGGAGGCGCGCTTGGCCAACCTAGCTGAACGTACTCGACTGGAGAATATCCAGAGGGTACTCGACGAGCGCGCTCGACCGGCAGTCACCGAATCCAGTCGACGCCGCCTCTTCCAGCCACCAACTCAGGTATACCGAACCCCGATTCAGAATTTAGCAGCTGCAGCTCGCATAGCAGAGTCGATCCAACCTTCTCAGTCGGAGGCGGGTAGAGGTCTGCTACAGATCAGAGATTTGCTCCGGGCAGCGGGGAATCAGAACTCAGTGGTATCTCAGTCGCGTAACAGGATTCACAGCCGATCCGTCGCTGCGAATTCTGTACAGTCGGCTCACAGTCCAGGATCGCCTCCGAGGCATGGGGAACGTAGAGACCGGCGTGATGATCAATATCAAGACCATGAGCGGTATGAGCACCGATTCGATCGCAATGATCGACGTCGATTGCCCACCCCTCCCCCAAGGGGTGGATTGTATGTTTCTCGGCAGCAAGATGACAGACGCCAGCTCAGTGTTGGGCGAAGGTTTCCAGTCGACCCCAGGGAACCAGGCTTTGATGCAAGATCCATTATCGTTCAAGGTCTGGTCGACAGGAATAGAGCTCACAGAGGAGGCCACGACAGAGACGCTCCTTCCAGCAGCAGGGCTCGTGTATCAGGACCAGAATGTTTCAGCAGGGCAATCAGAGCCGCAGTAATTCCCCCAACTTCAGGTTGGCGGCTGGAGTTAGCAAGTTCACCGGCGAGTCCAAGCCTGACACCTGGCTCGAGGATTACCGAGTGGCTGTTCAGATTGGGGCCGGCAACGACGAGGTAGCCATGAAGCATCTGCCTCTTATGTTGGAAGGGTCGGCCAGAGCCTGGTTGAACCAGTTGGCACCCAGCAGTATTTACACTTGGGAGGATCTTGCCCGAGTGTTTGTCAGGACATTTGAAGGGACTTGCAAGCGACCAGCAGGGTTGACAGTATTGCAGTCGTGTGTTCAGAAGTCGAGTGAAACTCTGAGAGATTATATCCAGAGGTGGATCACTTTACATCACACAGTCGAGAACGTATCTGATCACCAGGCAGTATGTGCCTTCAAGCAAGGCGTCAGGAACAGAGAACTGAGTTTGAAGTTCGGTCGAACCGGAGATATGACATTGAGTCGAATGATGGAAATTTCCACCAAGTATGCAAACGGTGAAGAACAAGATAGGCTCCGGAGTGGCAAGTATAAAGCAGCCGCTAATGAGACCGGCGGAGGGAACTCCAGTCGGAAGCAAAAGCGCAAAGCCGAGCCAGCTGCACCCGGAGAGGCCTTGGCTGTGACCCCAGGAAAGTTTAAGGGGAAACCCAAAGGTCCCTGGAACCCCAAGAAAGTGAAAGACCAGGATGGGAACGATGTGATGGACTTACCGTGTCACATTCACACGAAGAAAGACGAGGAGGGTAAACTCATTTACCCAAAGCATACCACTCGACAATGTCGACTCCTGATGCAGCAGTTTCAAGGGAAACAGGCCAAAGACAAAGAGAAAGAGTCAGACAAAGTTGAGGACAAGGAAGACAGCAGTGAGGAATACCCCCAGGTCAATTCCACCTTGATGATTTTTGCTGACGTCGAAAGCAAAAGTCGATTGAAGGTCATCAATCGAGAGGTGAACATGGTCGCTCCGGCGACACCCAATTATCTGAAATGGTCCCAGACTGCCATCACCTTCGACCAGTCAAACCACCCGACTCATATTGCTACCCCAGGGAGGCAAGCGTTGGTGGTCGACCCAGTCATTGAAGGCACTCGACTAACCAAAGTTCTGATGGATGGTGGCAGTGGTTTGAACTTATTGTACGCAGAGACACTGAAAGGGATGGGCATTCCGAAGTCCAGACTCAGCACCAGTAACATGAGCTTCCACGGAGTCATTCCTGGAAAGAAGGCTGAGTCACTCGGCCAAATCGCTCTCGATGTAGTTTTTGGTGACGCGAAGAATTTCCGAAAGGTAAAGTTAACCTTTGAGGACGTGGATTTTCAGAGTGCATACCACGCCATCCTTGGAAGGCCAGCATACGCTCGTTTCATGGCACGACCATGCTACGTGTACCTCAAATTGAAGATGCCCGGTCCCAAAGGTGTGATCACCATCACGGGTAATCGGAAGAAGGCAGAAGAGTGCTTCCAGAAGGGCTCCAAAATTGCCGACGCTCAGATGGCCGAAATGGAGTTACAGGAGTACCAGAAGACTGCAGACCCGAGTGATTTGTTACGAGCCAAGAATCCCGCCACAGAGTCAGCATTTCAGTCGTCCGGTGAGACGAAACAGGTTCACATCCACCCGACCGACCCCAATGCGGCTCCAACCAATATCTCCACTACACTCGACTCTAAATAGGAAGAAGCGCTCATTCAGTTCCTCCGTGAGAACTGGGACATCTTTGCATGGAAGCCTGCTGACATGCCGGGTGTTCCCAGAGGACTGGCTGAGCACCGCCTTCGAGTCGGCCCAAAGGTCAAACCAGTTAAGGAACACCTTCGACGGTCCGCCGTACAGAAGAGAAAGGCCATTGGCGAAGAGGTGGCTCGACTCTTAGCGGCAGGTTTCATTCGCGAGATTTTCCACTCCGAGTGGCTCGCCAACGTTGTAATGGTCCCGAAGAAGGACAAGTCGTTGCGCTTGTGCATCGATTTCAAACATGTCAATCGGGCCTGCCCGAAAGATCATTTCCCTCTTCCTCGCATCGACCAAATAGTCGACTCGACTGCAGGATGCGAGAGGTTGTCTTTTTTAGATGCTTACTCCGGATACCATCAGATCCGTCTGTATGGACCCGATGAAATAAAAACAGCTTTCATCACCCCGTTCGGGTGCTTCTGTTATGTTACCAAGCCTTTCGGTCTCAAGAATGTTGGAGCTACATTCATGAGAATGATTCAGAAGTGCCTGATCACACAAATCAGTCGGAATGTAGAAGCATACATGGATGATATAGTGGTCAAGTCGCGAAAAGGTTCCGACCTATTGACTGACCTTACTGAAACATTTGCCAATCTCAGGAGGTATGATATCAAGCTTAATCCGTCGAAATGCACGTTCGGAGTCCCTGGAGGAAAGTTACTCGGTTTTCTCGTTTCTGAACGAGGAATCGATGCTAACCCTGAAAAAGTTGGCACTATACTCCGAATGAAACACCCTATGCGTGTGCACGACGTCCAGAAACTTACTGGATGCTTGGCCGCTTTAAGTCGATTCATCTCCAGGCTCGGTGAAAAGGCACTGCCTCTTTACCGACTGATGAAGAAGTCAGAGAAGTTCGAGTGGACTCCAGAAGCTGATGCAGCATTTGCAGAGCTAAAAGCCCTGCTCTCCACCCAGCCGGTGCTTGCTGCCCCTGTCAGCAAAGAGCCATTGTTGCTTTACATTGCAGCCACTGGACAAGTCGTTAGTACCGTTCTCACGGTCGAGCGGGAAGAGGAAGGGAAAGCCTTCAAAGTTCAGCGCCCAGTTTATTACCTTTCTGAAGTTCTGACCCCGTCAAAGCAAAGATACCCTCACTATCAGAAGCTCGTTTATGGGATTTACATGACCACGAAGAAGGTTGCTCATTATTTCTCTGATCACTCCATTACAGTCATTAGCGACGCCCCGCTATCATAGATTCTTCATAACAGAGATGCAACCGGTCGAGTGGCAAAATGGGCAATTGAACTTCTTCCTCTTGATATCAAGTTCGAGGCAAAGAAAGCTATCAAGTCCCAAGCAATAGCTGATTTCCTCGCCGAGTGGACTGAACGACAACTTCCGACTCAAGTTCACTCGAAACACTGGACTATGTTTTTTGATGGCTCCAAGATGCTGAATGGGTCCGGTGCGGGGGTTGTACTTGTTTCCCCCCGAGGAGATAAGCTCAAATATGTCCTCCAGATTCACTTTGATTCCTCCAACAATGAGGCAGAATATGAAGCACTCCTATATGGATTACGTATGGCCATTTCACTCGGCGTCCGACGCCTTATGGTCTATGGCGACTCAGATCTGGTTGTTAATCAAGTGATGAAAGAGTGGGATGTCCGAAGCCCAGCCATGACGGGATATTGCAATGCGGTGAGAAAGTTGGAAAAGAGATTTGAGGGGTTAGAGCTCCATCACATACCCCGACTGAAAAACCAAGCTGCAGATGACTTGGCGAAAATTGGGTCCAAGAGAGAAGCCATCCCCAGTGACGTATGTTTGGAGCACATTTGTGCGCCATCGGTACAGGAAGATCCTTTCACAGAAGAACCTCCGCAGCCAAGGAGCGCCAATGATCCGACTGAAGTGGAGATTCCAGACGCGGTCGACCTGATTATGGAAGTTCTAGTCATCACTCCCGACTGGACAACGCCTTATATCGCGTATATTATGAGGAAAGAGCTCCCAGAAGATGAAGAAGAGGCTCGACAGATCGTCCGTCCATCCAAGGCCTTTACAGTAATCAAAGGGCAGTTGTACAGAGAAAGCGCGACTGGAGTTGGCCAGAAGTGCATCACGCCAGAAGAAGCTCAGGTAATTCTTGAGGATATCCACTCGGGGACCTGTGGCCATCATGCGTCCTCTCGGACTATTGTGGCTAAAGCATACCGAGCGGGATTTTACTGGCCGAGGGCGAATGAAATGGCAAAAGACATAGTCGACAAGTGCGAAGGGTGTCAGTTTTATTCCAACATGTCGCACAAGCCCGCCTCTGCTCTGAAGACCATTTCGCTTGTCTGGCCCTTCGCTGTTTGGGGGCTAGACATGATCGGACCGCTGAGAACGGGTAGAAGCGGCTTCACTCACTTACTGGTCGCAGTCGACAAGTTCACCAAGTGGATAGAAGCTAAACCCATCAAGAACCTCGATGCAAGCACTGCTATCAGTTTCATCAGGGAGCTGATATTCAGATATGGGGTTCCACATAGTATCATCACGGACAATGGATCAAACTTTGATAATGACAGATTCAAAGCCTTTTGCGCCTCCCAGGGCACGCGAGTCGACTATGCCTCAGTTGCCCATCCTCAGTCGAATGGGCAGGCAGAGCGTGCGAATGGCCTCATCCTCAAAGGTCTGAAACCTCAATTGATGCGTGATCTCAAGCACGCGGCAGGAGCTTGGGTCGACGAACTTCCGTCAGTTCTTTGGGGATTAAGGACCACTCCTAATCGGTCGACTGGAAGAACGCCATTCTTTCTGGTCTACGGGGCTGAAGCGGTTCTTCTGAGTGATCTGCTCCACAACGCACCTCGAGTCGAACTATACTCTGAAGCAGAAGCGGAACAAGCTCGGCAAGATGCAGTCGACCTCTTGGAAGAAGAGAGGGAGATGGCCCTAATCCGCTCGACTATCTACCAGCAGGACTTACGTCGGTTCCACGCGAGAAACATGAAGAGTCAAGCCTTTCAGGAAGGAGACTTGGTCCTCCGAGTGGATCAGCAAAAACCTCACAAGCTCGCTCCAACTTGGGAAGGCCCCTTCATCGTCACCAAAGTCCTCCACAACGGAGCATATCACCTCTACAACATTGATCGCCGGATCGACGAGCCTCGAGCTTGGAATGCGGAGTTGCTCCATCCTTTTTACACTTGAAAAAAGAAACTCACTCGACTGAAATGTAATAAAAGTACCTCTGTAGTTCTTTTATCTAAAGCAAAGAATGTTATAATTTTCACAGAAGATTGCTATTTCTTTTTCGAAATTTCCCCCACTGGGTGGCTTAGCCGCGAATCCGTTTCGCCTAAGTTTGTAAAAATCCCACCGAGTGGAGACCCAGCCTCCCACTCGGGGGCTTAGCCGCGAATCCGTTTCGCCTAAGTTTGTAAAAATCCCACCGAGTGGAGAGCCAGCCTCCCACTCGGGGGCTTAGCTGCAGTCCAAGTACTCGCCTAAGTATTCAAAAATCCTACCGAGTGGAGAGCCAGCCTCCCACTCGGGGGCTTAGCTGCAGTCCAAGTACTCGCCTAAGTATTCAAAAATCCTACCGAGTGGAGAGCCAGCCTCCCACTCGGGGGCTTAGCTGCAGTCCAAGTAGCCTAAGTATTCAAAAATCCTACCGAGTGGAGAGCCAGCCTCCCACTCGGGGGCTTAGCTGCAGTCCAAGTAATCGCCTAAGTATTCAAAAATCCTACCGAGTGGAGAGCCAGCCTCCCACTCGGGGGCTTAGCTGCAATCCAAGTACTCGCCTAAGTGTTCAAAAATCCTACCGAGTGGAGAGCCAGCCTCCCACTCGGGGGCTTAGCTGCAGTCCAAGTACTCGCCTAAGTATTCAAAAATCCTACCGAGTGGAGAGCCAGCCTCCCACTCGGGGGCTTAGCTGCAGTCCAAGTACTCGCCTAAGTATTCAAAAATCCTACCGAGTGGAGAGCCAGCCTCCCACTCGGGGGCTTAGCTGCAGTCCAAGTACTCGCCTAAGTATTCAAAAATCCTACCGAGTGGAGAGCCAGCCTCCCACTCGGGGGCTTAGCCGCAGCCCAGTGCTCGTCTAAGTATTTAAAATTCCTACCGAGCGGAAAGCCAGCCTCCCGCGAAGTTAAACTCTCAATATAACGAACGCTTCACAAAAACGGTAAGGCACAGGTCGACTGCTTCCTTATCCTTCAGAAGCTACATTCAAAAATCCTACCGAGTGGAGAGCAGACCTCCCACTCGGAGGCTTAGCTGCAGCCCAGCGCTCTCCTAAGTAATTCAAAATCCTACCGAGTGGAGAGCAGACCTCCCACTCGGAGGCTTAGCTGCAGCCCAGCGCTCGCCTAAGTAATTCAAAACCCTACTGAGTGGAGAGCAGACCTCCCACTCGGAGGTTTAGCTGCAGCCCAGCGCTCGCCTAAGTAATCAAAACCCTACTGAGTGGAGAGCAGACCTCCCACTCGGAGGCTTAGCTGCAGCCAAGCGCTCGCCTAAGTAATTCAAAATCCTACCGAGTGGAGAGCAGACCTCCCACTCGGAGGCTCAGCTGCAGCCCAGCGCTCGCCTAAGTAATTTAAAATCCTACCGAGTGGAGAGCAGGCCTCCCACTCGGAGGCTTAGCTACAGCCCAGCGCTCACCTAAGTAATTCAAAATCCTACCGAGTGGAGAGCAGACCTCCCACTCGGAGGCTTAGCTGCAGCCCAGCGCTCGCCTAAGTAATTTAAAATCCTACCGAGTGGAGAGCAAGCCTCCCACTCGGAGGCTTAGCTGCAGCCCAGCGCTCGCCTAAGTAATTTAAAATCCTACCGAGTAGAGAGCAGACCTCCCACTCGGAGGCTTAGCTGCAGCTCAGTGCTCGCCTAAGTCATTTTGAGTAAAAGTCGAGCCAAATTCCACTCGGCGGATAAATCACGAAGATATTCAATGATAAATCAAGTCGGGATAAAGATCAAAAGGTCCTGGACCGCAGATAAAAGTACCCGAGCCTCCAGCTCGACAGAGTTTATCAGTTACACAAACCACTCGGCATTCCGAGGCAAATTTAAAGTGGGACTCAATAGTTTTTTACTCCTCCGGTGGAGGACTGGATGGGGCAACGAACTCGTCCAAATCAATCCCGTCTGAGATACGGGTGGCAGCAGCAATGAAGGTCTCCATGAAGTCTTGGAAATTATGCTTCCTAGTATTGGCAACTTGAAGGGCGGCCAGCTTCTCTTCTCGCGCCTCCTTGCAGTGGACACGAACCAGCGACAGAGCAACATCGGCACCACACCTGGCAGAAGACTTTTTCCACTCATGCACTCGACTTGGCACTTCGTTCAGTCGAGTGACCAAGGATTCGAGGTCATTCTGAAGTGTCTGATTTGGCCAGAGTGCAGAGTCGATCCGCGACACTGCAGCCTTCAGTCGAGCGAGGTAGTCCACCACACTAGCGACGCGAGACTCCAGCCGGAGGACATTCATGGCAGCTTCATCCTTCACAAGAGAGTTGATGGGGTCCAGATTGGTTTCCACTCGACCAGTTTCTTCCTCGAAGTTTTGACAAAATTCTGAAAGGTACAGTCCCGTATTATAATTGAATGATGAGTCGACAACGACAAGTCAATTGAGTAAGGGGATTACCTTCAAGCATGAGGAATAATTTTTCGGCGAGCCCTCCGAGGTAAGCCTCCAGATCCTTTCGCTTCCCCGCCATATCGCCGACCTTGTCAGTCAGAGCAATCTTGTCATTTTTCAATCGACTTGCTTCTTGGTTCGCCGCGTCAAGAGCAGACTTCAGCTTGGCATTCTCGTCTTCAAGCCGACCAACTGAAGCAAGCTTTTCTTCAGCGAGCCTCGTTTTCTTCGAAGCCGCCTTCTGTGCTTCTGCAAGATCAAGATCTTTCTTCCTTAGAGCCTCCTCCAGTTGGTCTGCAAAACATTAATGAGGACAGAAGTTGAGAATAGGCAGAAAAACAGAGACAGCCGTCGAGTCCTCACCAGCCATACCTTTTGCTTCATCCTTCGCCTTTTGCAAGTTTTCCTGGGCAAACTGTAAGTCGAGATTAAGCTGGACTTGTTTCTCCTTCAATTCAGCAAGATGAGCAACAAGCTCGCAAGACTTCTGCGAAGAGGCAATCGACAAAAGATATCAAAGACAAGTTACTTCCGAGTAACTAAGGGAAAAGCTGTAACACTTCTAAGACTACAGCCGAATCAAAACATTCGACAGTAGCCTCGGGGACTACACCCAGTGGGTGCACTCAGCGTGCCCCCACCGGTAATCTTTCAAAATCCTGATCGATCAGTCGACCAAATATGATTCTAATGCCATGGCTAACAATCAGCGTTTCTAAGACTGCAGCCAAATCAAAACATTCAACAGCAGTCTCGGGGACTACACCCAGTGGGTGCACTCAGCGTGCCCCCACTGGTTCAAAAAAAAATCGACTGCCCGTAGTCAACCGCATACAGTCCCATTCGACTTGGCCCGACCAGACCGAGTGAAGAAGTACAAACACAGATGGACAATACAAAGACTACAGTCGACTGCCAGCAGTCCACCGTAGTCTCGGGGACCACACCCAGTGGGTGCACTCAGCGTGCCCCCACTCGACCAAAGGTCGACAGACACACCCAGTGGGTGTACAGATATAAAGATCTTCGGAAAAGAGATTCTTTGAACAGCATATTGCAACAGACCAAGTGTCGAGTCGACTGACCTGGACGTTACTCTGAAGAGCCGAACTCGCGTCATACGCTGCTTGACTGGCGTCCCGAACCACTTACACTTGCTCCATCATGATACCTGCCTGGCGTATAGCTTCTTTTGCGGCGCTCACTTGGTCTTCTGGGGCAGGGTAGGCAGCAAAAAGCGAAGGCGGATCTACAGTCGACGCCGAAGGCCGCACGCTCGTCATAGGATCAGCAAAAGTCACGGAAGTCCGAGTGGTATCACCACCATCCTGAACTACAGCCTCAGGCACCGGAGCAGTTTGGGGGATCTTGCCAGTCAATGCCCTCCGGTTCCTTCTTGCTCTCAGCGGCTCGTCATCTTCGTCATCTGGTAAGTTGATAACATGAGGAGGAGCTACAAGAAAAGCCAATCGACCAGACTTACAAGAAATAGTCAGTCGACCAATGACAGAACATCAGTAACTGTACCTGGGTTGGAAGTAACAGCGTCTTCCATCTATTGGTCTCTGTCCTTGGCAGAGGTCTCAGAAGTAGCAGCACTACAAATGTCGGAAGTCAGTCAGTTGGTTCAATGAATCGACCGAGGATCCGTCCATGGTCGACAAAGGGAAATAAGTATCGTTATTACCCAGAAATGGTGGGGACAGTCATCTTCATCTTGGGCAGAGCCTTGGGTGGCTTGGATGGCGTCGCGCGTTGGTGCTTGGGAGCCTTCTCAGTCGGCGCAGGAGAAGAGGTCCGAGGGCGTTTCGACGACTGCCCAACAGGAGCAGTCGCCTTACCACGTTCCCTCGCGGGGTCGTGTGTAAGCTTGGATCGCCTCTCCATGCGGGGAGGTTCATCTTCCTCCTCCTCCTCCTCTTCGCTGGAGTAGACGTCGCCGTCTCCCTCCCCTTCGCCATCGGATTCCCACTCATCATGCTCATCTCCGCTTTCACCTCCGCTCGCCTCCCCTTCTTCGGTTGGCTCCTGTGCCCCGTTGGGCGTCGAGTACATCTCAGTAGTTTCCTAGGAAACAACAGACAAAACAGAAACCAGTCGACCAATTCAAAGAAGACCCATGAAGAAAACAAGATCTTAGTCAAGCGCATGAGGCCTTACCTGGTCCACTTCGTAGGTGATGTCGAGTGGAAGAACCCTCCTGGCTCCTCGGAGGTTGTCTTTGTTTCCCGTGATACTCGACAGCCACCCTTCTAGCATCTCGTCAGTGACCTCCTCCGGGTGGATCCGAGTGGTGTCATCAAGACCTGAATATAGCCACATCGGATGGTCGCGAGCCTGGAGTGGCTGGATGCGCCTCCTAAGAAAGACTTCCAGCAAGTCCATGCCAGTCACGCCGTCGCGGACAAGTTGAACCACTCGACCGACCAGCAATTTGACTTGGGCCTTTTCCTCCGGCGTCACTTTCAGAGAAGCAGGTTTTTGGGCTCGTTCCAGAGAGAAAGGGGGAAGTCCAGTCGACTGACCTGGAGTCGCCTGGTCTTTGCAGTAAAACCAGGTCGCCTGCCAACCACGGACCGACTCAGGGAAAGTGATTGATGGGAAAGAACTCTTTCCCCTCGTCTGGATCGCCAGGCCACCGCACAGCTGGATCACCTGCGTCTTCTTGTCACTCGACTTGGCCTTTTTGACAGATTGGGAACGACAGGTGAAGATATGCTTAAAGAGTCCCCAATGGGGACGACAGCCCAAGAAACCCTCACACAAGGAAATGAAGGCAGCCAGATACACGATAGAGTTGGGAGTAAAATGGTGGAGCTGCGCTCCGAAGAAATTCAGGAAACTCCGGAAAAAAGGATGAGGAGGCAGTGAAAACCCGCGATCGATATGGGTGGCAAGGAGCACACACTCACCATCGAGAGGTTGGGGCTCGACTTCTCTCCCGGGGAGACGCGCAGCTTCATGAGGGATGACCCCTCCCTCAACCATATCGTCGAGATCTTCCTGCCTCAGCACCGTCGGCATCCAGTCGCCCTGCATCCAGCCTCTGGGCAGAGAAGCCCTTGAGGAAGATCCGCCCCGAGCGGATTTCTTCCCTTTTCCCTGCGCCACCGCCGCCTTCTTCGCACGCTCCAAGGCAGACGTCTTGTCCTTCACCATCGTCGCCGGAAAGCTCGAACGGACATGTGGCGCTCGGGCGAGAGCGGAGGCGGCGGAGAACTTTTGCGAGGAGGGAAGGGAAGAAGAGAACGCACTGTTGAAAACCCAGAGCTGGCAGCTTTTAAGGGGCCACTTCCGAGTGGCTGACTGGTAGACCCGGGCTATCCCGTCAAATCCCGCAACCGACGCACGAGCGATACGTGGCGGAAAAGGCGGCGCGAAGATCGAGGCGTCATCGTCTCGTCCCATCCGAGTGCCGCGGTTTTCTCCGCTTCGCGCGCCTCCCAAAATTCGGATCCCGTGAAATCCGCTAACCACAGAGCAACCAACCTGACAGCGGATCTCCACCGATCTGTCACTCGGAGATCCTCAAGGCTACGAAGGTCACTCGACAAACGCAAAGAATGGATCAAGGCGACTGAAAGGGAGTTTGAAGCCATCATTGAAAAACCTTTGATCCAAGGCAAGACACGCTTTCAACACAAGAAACAAGCCGGAATATTATCACCTCCTTCCTCACTCAAACCTCGATCCATTCGGGGGCTAATGATGAAGTCATATACCTAGGGTAGGGTCATGGGCCTGCCCAAGGGCACCCTCCCCAAGGTCTCTTACTAAAAGACACTGCTTACCAGTCGACCTGGCAAGCATTCACTCGACTAACCTGCAGGCACTCGACCATAAAGATTCACTCGACCATCGGAAGAACGGGAGCCACTCCGCATCCAAACGGTCTGTAATTAACTAGTATTAATGGTCATCAAAGCCTTTCATTAGGGGCGTTACATGTAACGCCTCACCTCAATGTACTTTAAACCCTTGCGACGTGGGCTGGCAGAGGTCTGAGCGCAATCTATATAAGCCGCCTCCCCCCACTGGCACAAGGGTTCACATCTTTGTAACACATACACGCATATAATCCAGTCGACCGCCTCTGGGATCCGAGACGTAGGGCTATTACTTCCTCCGAGAAGGGCCCGAACTCGTTCACTCTTGCATGCACAACTACTCCAGAGCTAGGATCTTGCCTCTCCACTCCTCTCAAGGGTTTGGTGACACAAGAAGAATACAATGAGGATGATGATGATGATGATGATGATGATGATGATGATGATGATGGTGAAACGGTTGCCATGGCCTCCGTTGCCATTGCAACAACTCCACGGGTGTCCCTCTTCGATTCACCCAACGAGAATATCACCGTCAAGTGCCTCATGGCTAAAGCCACCAACAAGGTAACCCCTAACATCAAGACTACCATCACTACCAATCCTTCCTTGATGGATTGCATTGATGAAAGTGAGGGGCCGAGGGAGGAGGAGAATGAATTTGAGCCTTTCATGAGTAAGCTCAAAGGTAAAACCAAGAAGCACTTCGTTGATCTCTTGGAACAACTTGGTGAAGCCAATGACATGATCAAGGCTCACGAAGAGACCATCTCTAAGATGGAAGGGCATAGTCGTGACTATGCCGATGAGATATCAGATCTCTCTAATGCACTTGAGGAAGAGCGTGGTCATCGTTTGGCTCTTGAGGAGTCACACAACGATGATCATGCTAAATTAAAGAAAGATCTTGACCATGCTCTTGTTGTCTCTCGTGTGTTCAATTCCGAGAAGGCCGAACTTGGGGTTGACCAAGATAGACTCAAGGAGGAGTTTGATCTACTTGACAAGGCTCACAAGGCCCTGATGAGTGTCCATGCTAGCCTCAAAGAGTCCCATGATCAACTCAAAGTGAATCTAACCAAGGAGAAAGCCACATTTTCTCATATGGTTTTAATGGATAATGCAAATGCTACTAATCCGTGTTGTGAGCATGTGCATATTGTGGAGGAGAACGCCAAGTTGAAGGAGCAACTTGAGAAAGGCCTTGTGTCTTGCATACAAGGTGAGAAGAACCTCAACGACCTTTTGAGCAATCAAAAGGAAGTTGTGAGCAAGGAGGGGATTGGGTTTGCACCCAAGTCCAAGAAGAAGAAGAATGACAAGACCAAACCACCTCCTCCTCTCAAGCAAACGTTTGTGAAGGAGGGAGAGGGTACTCCTAAGGAGAAGAAGAACAATGTGAAGGGTGGTGGTGTCAAGAAGGGCAATGCCACTCATTGCAACAAAGCCGACGACTTTAACCCTTCTTATGTGTTATGTCGTGCTAGTGATGGGCATGTTTATGCCAAATTTGTTGGTTCTTCTTATGAGTACATTGAATGGTCTATTTGGGTTCCTAAGACCCTTGTTGCTAACATCAAAGGACCCATTACAAAATGGGTACCTAAAACCAAGCATTGATCTCTTATAGGTGTTTGCTTCCGGTGGGGGTCATGGTTGCTCGATAGTAGAGCCACAAATCATATGACCGAAAGTGAAGACTTGGTGGTGGACGTGCACAAGGTTTCATCTATGCCCACCAATGTCGAATGGGGTGATGCCTCATCTTCTAAGGTATTGGGTCTTGACAAGGTTGTCATTTCTCATGATCTCACGATCGAGAAAGTCATGCTTGTTGAGTCCCTTGCATACAACTTACTTTCCGTTCGTCAACTTGCACTCATGGGCTTTGCCGCTTTCTTTGATATTGATTTCGTGGCCCTCTTGTGGAGTAAGACTTTTAAAGTATCCTTTGTTGGGCATGTCGAGAATGGTCTTTATGTGATTAGCTTTTCGGAGCGACCCACTAAGACCGCAACATGCCTAATGGCTAAAGTTGACGTGGGATGGCTTTGGCATCGCCGTTTAGCACACGTCAATATGAAATCATTGCAAAGTCTTCTCAAGGGGGACCATGTCCGTGGACTAACAAATGTTAGTTTTGCCAAAGATTGCGCTTGCAGTGCTTGTAACGAAGGAAAGCTACATGAGAAGGCTCACCCTCCCACGGCTATCATCTACTCGACGAGGCCTTTGGAGCTCCTTCACATGGATCTCTTTGGGTCTCCATCCTTTGATAGTCTTGGGGGGAGAAAGTATTGCTTGGTGATTGTGGATGATTATTCAAGATACACTTGGGTATATCGATTCAAGAGGAAGAGTGAAACCCAACAAATCGTCATCGACTTTGCGAATGAAGCTCAACGTCAACACAATGCTAAGATTTTAATTATAAGAAGTGACAACGGCACCGAGTTCAAGAACTACACCTTGGATGAGTTTCTTAGTGATGAGGGGATCAAGAATCAATATTCCACACCTTACACACCTCAACAAAATGGTGTAGCAAAGAGGAAGAACCGGACATTAATGGACACGGCAAGGACCATGATGGCGGAGTTGAAGTCTCCATACAACTTTTGGGCCGAAGCCATCAACTCCGCTTATCATGCATCCTATCGGCTCTATCTCCGCAAAGGCTTGAACAAGACTCCATATGAGATACTAACTAGCAACAAGCCCAACCTCAAGTACTTCCGGGTGTTCGGTTGTAAGTGTTTCATTCTCAAGAAAGGTGTTCGTTTGTCTAAATTTGAGGCTAGGGCTCATGAGGGCATATTTGTTGGTTATGCTAAAAACTCTCATGCTTACCGTGATGTAGATAAAAATAACGGCTCCCAAGTGGAGCGAAGTTGTACTTGTGATGTAGGTGATGAAATTCCTCCCCAAGCGATAAGAAGAATGGATGTTGGCCATATCCTACCCATTGAGGAACCCCTTGTGGCCGAAGGAGAAGGACAATGTTCCACTCAAGTCGAACCATTACCAACCCAAGACCCACATGCTTCTGAAGAACAAAGTGAAGGCCCTCAACCAAATGAACAAGATCAAGGGCAAGATCAACCTCAAGATGGTGGTGATCCACAAATTGGTGCCCAAGATCAAGTTCTTGCTACCGATCAAGTTCAAGATCAAGAACAAGCTCAAGACGACGCGCATGATTATCATGTTACCGCTCCTCAACTCTCTCTTGAGGAGAAATTGGAGCGTCGTGCCGCAAAGATTGCTTCCAAGCTCACTACCACAGAGCATCTCATGAAGAATGTTCTTGGAAGCTTAAGAAAGGGGGTAAGCACTCATAGACACTTAGCAAACTATTGTTAACATCATGCATTTGTTTCTTGTGTTGAACCCCAAAAGGTCTATGAGGCGCTCGAGGATCCGGATTGGCTTAATGCTATGCATGAAGAACTCAACAACTTCGAGCGCAACAACATGTGGAGATTGGTGCCAAGGCAAAAGGGGAACCATAATGTCATTGGAACCAAATGGATCTTCAAGCACAAGCGATATGCTCACGGGATTGTCGTTCGCAACAAGGCTCGTTTGGTGGCACAAGGCTACTCCCAAGTCGTGGGTATCGACTATGGTGAAACCTTTGATCCCGTTGCTCGCCTTGAATCTATTTGTTTGTTGATTGCTTATGCTTATCATCATAACTTTAAGTTGCAACAAATGGATGTGAAGAGTGCTTTTCTTAATGGTCCTCTTAATGAGTTGGTGTATGTGAAACAACCCCCGGGGTTTGAGGATCCCAAGTTCCCCAATCATGTGTACCAACTCGATAAGGCACTCTATGGCCTTAAACAAGCCCCACGTGCGTGGTATGATCACCTTACCGAGTTGTTGCAAGATCGTGGGTTTGAAATTGGGAAAATCGGACCCACTCTTTTTACTAAGAAGGTCAAAGGGAAGTTGTTTGTATGCCAACTATATGTTGATGATATTATCTTTGGTTCTCCTAACAAAGCTTTTAATGAGGAATTTTCCGCACTCAGGACCGGGAAGTTTAAGATCTCCATGATGGGAGAGTTGACGTTCTTTCTCGGGTTCAAAGTCAAACAAAGAAGAGAAGGAATCTTCATCAACCAAGCCAAATACACTCAAGACATGCTCAAGAGATTCAAGCTTGGTGGTGTCAAGCCGGCTTCTACACCAATGCCTACCAAATGCCAACTTGACATTGATCCCAATGGTAAAGCGGTGGACCAAAAGGCATATCGTTCTATGATTGGCTCCTAGCTTTACCTTTGTGCATCTAGACCGGATATCATGTTGAGTGTGGGAATTTGTGCACAGTTTCAAGCCTCGGCTAAGGAAAGCCACTATGTGGCGGTCAAGCGAATCTTTCGATATTTGGCTCATACCCCAAACTTTGGCTTATGGTACCCTAGAGGAGCAAACTTCAATCTCATGGGATTTCCGGATTCGGATTGCGCAGTGGACAAAGCGGATAGGAAGTCAACTTGCGGAGGGTGCCAATTTCTTGGTTGCTCTTTGGTGAGTTGGTCTTCTAAGAAGCAAAGTTGTGTGTCTCTCTCCTCCACCGAAGCCGAGTATGTGGCCGCTGGTATCTGCTGTGGGCAGCTTCTATGGATGAGGCAAACTTTAAAGGATTACGGTGTCATTTGTGACAAAGTGCCTCTTTGACGTGACAATGAAATTGCCATCAAGATTTCTCTCAACCCGGTGCAACACTTCAAGACGAATTATATTGAGATTCGGTATCACTTCATCCATGATCACATTAGGCGAGGGGAGATTGAGTAGATGATTTTTCATATTAAAAACTTTTTCATCCGAGTTAGTATGCAAAAGTTATGCCCATTTTTACAAATTCTCGAGAGATTTTGGAAATGAAGTCGAAATTCATATTTGCAAATTTTCCCAACAACTAGACCACATATCACATGGGAAACTTATTTTCTTTTATTTTTTGACATTTTCATCATTTTCTTTTAATTTTTTAAACTGAAAAGGCGATCCAAGGGGGGGGGGAGTTTGAAAATGCGACCACACCCCGCGCTACTGCTATGGCAGACGATTAGTAGTAGCGAGTGGTAAAAACACGCGCTACTACTATCAACTTAGTAGTAGCGCGGGTTTATAACCATCGCTACTACTATGTCATGGTCCAGGGGACGGTAGAGACCACTTAGTAGTAGCGAGGGTTAAAAACCAACGCTGCTGCTATCAACTTAGTAGTAGCGAGGGTTAAAAGCCCGCGCTACTACTATGGCATGTCCCGGGGGGCACGGTAGAGACCGCTTAGTAGTAGCGAGGGCTAAAAACCTGTGCTACTGCTATCAACTTAGTAGTAGCGAGGTTTAAAAACCTGCGCTGCTAGTAAGTAGCAGTAGCGTGGGTTTTTAACCCTCGCTGCTGCTAAGATTCTGTGTATAGGCTTTTCCCTAGTAGTGACACTTCCATCAAGAGAAATATGGTTCCCCCCACTATTTCCTTGTGGATCTTGTTACTCTAGGGTGTTTGAGCACCCTAGATGGTTGAGGTCACCTCGGAGCCATATTCCATTGCGGTGAAGCTTTGTGGTGTCGTTGGGAGCCTCCAATTAAGTTGTGGAGATAGCTCCAACCTTGTTTGTAAAGGTTCGGTTGCCGCCTTCAAGGTCACCAATAGTGGAATCACGGCATCTCGCTTTGTGTGAGGGCGTGAGGAGAATACGGTGGCTCTAGTGGCTTCTTGGGGAGCAGTGTGCCTCCACACCGCTCTAACAAAGACGTACTTCCTCTCAAAGGGAAGGAACTCCGGTAACACATCCTCGTGTCCACCGGATCCACTCTTGGTTATCTCTTACCTTTATTTTTGCAAGCTTTTATTGTGTTGTATCCCTTGCTTGCTTGTGTGCTTGTTGTTGTTGCATCATACAGGTTGCTCACCTAGTTGCACATCTAAACAACCTATTTTGATGCTAAGTTTAATTTGGTCAAGAAAAGCTAAAAATTGTTAGTTGCATATTCACCCCCCCCCCTCTAGTCAACCATATCGATCCTTTCAATTGGTATCGGAGCCTCATCTCTCTATTAAGGACTTTACCGTCTGAAGAGTATGGTTGGCACCGGAGACAAGGGGGAGGAGCACTCCGGTGTGAATTCGTCCCTTGTCTACAGCCGGTGGGGGTTCCTCGGTCTCTCGTGAGGAGTTCAGTGCGGCTTTGGAAACATTGAAAACCTCCATGATGACCGAGGTTAAAGGTATGTTTAAGGAGTTTCTTGAAAGCCTTAAATTATCCACCGCACCATTGGAAATGGTTGAGCCCGCTAACAAGGTGGCAGATGCTAACTCCAATAAGGGGGAAGCTAGTAGTGACCAAGTTCCTTTGCCTAGTGGTAAGAGTGGGAGTGGCATCTTTGCCCATGTTGAACCTCCCCATACCTATGGAGGGTCGGTTCCCTCCACGCATATGAATCATGTTGGTCCTCCTCCTAAGTTTGTGAAAAATGAGGATTTTGTCGCTTGGGTGTATCTCTTTAAACGTCATTTAAATCATAGCTTTACTAATCTTTGGAGAATAATTGAGCAAGGTTTCTACCCGCACGATCCAAGAAACTTCACTCCTATAGAAGCCGTGGATCATCAATTCAACGAGTTCGCTCTCTTCATTCTCCAAGAAGCTATTCCTCCCGAAGATATTGCGCATCTCCGACCTTTCACCATGGCGAAGGAAGCATGGGAGCATGTTGTTTCCTTGTACATGGAAGCACAAGCATTCAACGCTCAAACTTTGAAGTGGTGCAAGATGAAGACGATGAGTTTGGCATGATTGAACATGAAGAACCTCGAGAGCTTTATCAAAGATTAACTATTCTTGCGTTCACACTCCAAGATCATGGGAGCAAGGATACGAATGAAAATTGGATCAAGCGCAAGTTTCTCAAGGCCATGATGCCCTACCATAAGGCCATGTCCTTCGTTATCCGTCAAAGGCCGGACTTCCACACCTTGTCCTCAAGTGAAGTGTTGGATGAGTTTGTTGCAATGAGGATCTTGGACAAGACCGTCGACAATGCAGTGTTGCGTGCTCAACGATCAAAGAATCCAAACCTTGCTTTGAAGGCCAAGGCTAGCGTGGAAGAAGAGGAAGAAGAGGAGAGTTGCCCCAAAGACACCAAATATGCTTATCATGAGCACATGGCTCTTGCTTCAAGGAAATTTCGGGGCAACAAGAAGAACATAAGGCCCAGCTTCAACAAGAACAACTCAAGTGGGGCCAAGGGAAGCAACATGTGTGGACGTGCTATAATTGTGGCAATGTGAGTCACTTTGTTGTGGATTGCCCTTACGAGAAGAGGGAAGACAATGGTGGCAAGCTTATTCGAAAAGACAAGGCCAAGTCTTTCCCCAACAAGAACAACTTAACTAGGAAGACTCCTCCCAAGGGTTTGGTGGCACAAGAAGTATACAATGAGGATGATGATGATGATGATGATGATGAAGATGGTGAAACGGTTGCCATGGCCTCCGTTGCCATTGCAACAACTCCACGGGTGTCCCTCTTCGATTCACCCAACGAGAACATCACCGCCAAGTGCCTCATGGCTAAAGCCACCAACAAGGTAACCCCTAACATCAAGACTACCATCACTACTAATCCTTCCTTGATGGATTGCATTGATGAAAGTGAGGGGCCGAGGGAGGAGGAGAATGAATTTGAGTCTTTCATGAGTAAGCTCAAAGGTAAAACCAAGAAGCACTTCGTTGATCTCTTGGAACAACTTGGTGAAGCCAATGACATGATCGAGGCTCACGAAGAGACCATCTCTAAGATGGAAGGGCATAGTCGTGACTATGCCGATGAGATGTCAGATCTCTCTAATGCACTTGAGGAAGAGCGTGGTCATCGTTTGCCTCTTGAGGAGTCACACAACGATGATCATGCTAAATTAAAGAAAGATCTTGACCATGCTCTTGTTGTCTCTCGTGTGCTCAATTCCGAGAAGGCCGAACTTGGGGTTGACCAAGCTAGACTCAAGGAGGAGTTTGATCTACTTGACAAGGCTCACAAGGCCCCTATGAGTGTCCATGCTAGCCTCAAAGAGTCCCATGATCAACTCAAAGTGAAGCTAACCAAGGAGAAAGCCAAATTTTCTCATATGGTTTTAATTGATAATGCAAATGCTACTAATCCGTGTTGTGAGCATGTGCATATTGTGGAGGAGAATGCCAAGTTGAAGGAGCAACTTGAGAAAGGCCTTGTGTCTTGCATACAAGGTGAGAAGAACCTCAACGACCTTTTGAGCAATCAAAAGGAAGTTGTGAGCAAGGAGGGGATTGGGTTTGCACCCAAGTCCAAGAAGAAGAAGAATGACAAGACCAAACCACCTCCTCCTCTCAAGCAAACGTTTGTGAAGGAGGGAGAGGGTACTCCTAAGGAGAATAAGAACAATGTGAAGGGTGGTGGTGTCAAGAAGGGCAATGCCACTCATTGCAACAAAGTCGACGACTTTAACCCTTCTTATGTGTTATGTCGTGCTAGTGATGGGCATGTTTATGCCAAATTTGTTGGTTCTTCTTATGAGTACATTGAATGGTCTATTTGGGTTCCTAAGACCCTTGTTGCTAACATCAAAGGACCCATTACAAAATGGGTACCT
This sequence comes from Aegilops umbellulata, assembly GCA_032464435.1. Lineage (NCBI taxonomy): Eukaryota > Viridiplantae > Streptophyta > Magnoliopsida > Poales > Poaceae > Aegilops > Aegilops umbellulata. The sequence goes on from CP136059.1 coordinate 508,226,834, forward strand.
AAAACCAAGCATTGATCTCTTGTAGGTGTTTGCTTCCGGTGGGGGTCATGGTTGCTCGATAGTAGAGCCACAAATCATATGACCGAAAGTGAAGACTTGGTGGTGGATGTGCACAAGGTTTCATCTATGCCCACCAATGTCGAATGGGGTGATGCCTCATCTTCTAAGGTATTGGGTCTTGACAAGGTTGTCATTTCTCATGATCTCACGATCGAGAAAGTCATGCTTGTTGAGTCCCTTGCATACAACTTACTTTCCGTTCGTCGACTTGCACTCATGGGCTTTGCCGCTTTCTTTGATATTGATTTCGTGGCCCTCTTGTGGAGTAAAACTTTTAAAGTAGCCTTTGTTGGGCATGTCGAGAAAGGTCTTTATGTGATTAGCTTTTCGGAGCGACCCACTAAGACCGCAACATGCCTAATGGCTAAAGTTGACGTGGGATGGCTTTGGCATCGCCGTTTAGCACACGTCAATATGAAATCTTTGCAAAGTCTTCTCAAGGGGGGCCATGTCCGTGGACTAACAAATGTTAGTTTTGCCAAAGATTGCGCTTGCAGTGCTTGTAATGAAGGAAAGCTACATGAGAAGGCTCACCCTCCCACGGCTATCATCTACTCGACGAGGCCTTTGGAGCTCCTTCACATGGATCTCTTTGGGCCTCCATCCTTTGATAGTCTTCGGGGGAGAAAGTATTGCTTGGTGATTGTGGATGATTATTCAAGATACACTTGGGTATATCGATTCAAGAGGAAGAGTGAAACCCAACAAATCGTCATCGACTTTGCGAATGAGCTCAACGTCAACACAATGCTAAGATTTTAATTATAAGAAGTGACAACGGCACCGAGTTCAAGAACTACACCTTGGATGAGTTTCTTAGTGATAAGGGGATCAAGAATCAATATTCCACACCTTACACACCTCAACAAAATGGTGTAGCAAAGAGGAAGAACCGGACATTAATAGACACGACAAGGACCATGATGGCGAAGTTCAAGTATCCGTACAACTTTTGGGCCGAAGCCATCAACTCCGCTTGTCATGCATCCAATCGGCTCTATCTCCGCAAAGGCTTGAACAAGACTCCATATGAGATACTTACTAGCAACAAGCCCAACCTCAAGTACTTCGGGGTGTTCGGTTGTAAGTGTTTCATTCTCAAGAAAGGTGTTTGTTTGTCTAAATTTGAGGCTAGAGGTCATGAGGGCATATTTGTTGGTTATGCTACAAACTCTCATGCTTACCGTGATGTAGGTGAAAATGACGGCTCCCAAGTGGAGCGAAGTGGTACTTGTGATGTAGGTGATGAAATTCCTCCCCAAGCGATAAGAAGAATGGATGTTGGCCATATCCTACCCATTGAGGAACCCCTTGTGGCCGAAGGAGAAGGACAATGTTCCACTCAAGTTGAACCATCACCAACCCAAGACCCACACGCTTCTGAAGAACAAAGTGAAGGCCCTCAACCAAATGAACAAGATCAAGGGCAACATCAGCCTCAAGATGGTGGTGATCCACAAATTGATGCCCAAGATCAAGTTCTTGCTACCGATCAAGTTCAAGATCAAGAGCAGCCTCAAGATCAAGAACAAGCTCAAGACGACGCGCATGATGATCATGTTACTGCTCCTCAACTCTCTCTTGAGGAGCAATTGGAGCATCGTGCCGCAAAGATTGATTCCAAGCTCACTACCAAAGAGCATCTCATGAAGAATGTGCTTGGAAGCTTAAGAAAGGGGGTAAGCACTCGTAGACAGTTAGCAAACTATTGTTAACATCATGCATTTGTTTCTTGTGTTGAACCCCAAAAGGTCTATGAGGCGCTCGAGGATCCGGATTGGCTTAATGCTATGCATGAAGAACTCAACAACTTCGAGCGCAACAACATGTGGAGATTGGTGCCAAGGCAAAAGGGGAACCATAATGTCATTGGAACCAAATGGATCTTCAAGAACAAGCAATATGCTCACGGGATTGTCGTTCGCAACAAGGCTCGTTTGGTGGCACAAGGCTACTCCCAAGTCGTGGGTATGGACTAGGGTTAAACCTTTGATCCCGTTGCTCGCCTTGAATCTATTTGTTTATTGATTGCTTATGCTTCTCATCATAACTTTAAGTTGCAACAAATGGATGTGAAGAGTGCTTTTCTTAATGGTCCTCTTAATGAGTTGGTGTATGTGAAACAACCCCCAGGGTTTGAGGATCCCAAGTTCCCCAATCATGTGTACCAACTCGATAAGGCACTCTATGGCCTTAAACAAGCCCCACGTGCGTGGTATGATCACCTTACTGAGTTGTTGCAAGATCGTGGGTTTGAAATTGGGAAAATTGACCCCACTCTTTTTACTAAGAAGGTCAAAGGGAAGTTGTTTGTATGCCAACTATATATTGATGATATTATCTTTGGTTCTCCTAACAAAGCTTTCAATGAGGAATTTTCCGCACTCATGACCGGGAAGTTTAGGATCTCCATGATGGGAGAGTTGACGTTCTTTCTCGGGTTCAAATTCAAACAAAGAAGAGAAGGAATCTTCGTCAACCAAGCCAAATACACTCAAGACATGCTCAAGAGATTCAAGCTTGGTGATGTCAAGCCGGCTTCTACACCAACGCCTACCAAATGCCAACTTGGCATTGATCCCAATGGTAAAGCGGTGGACCAAAAGGCATATCGTTCTATGATTGGCTCCTTGCTTTACCTTTGTGCATCTAGACCGGATATCATGTTGAGTGTGGGAATTTGTGCACAGTTTCAAGCCTCGGCTAAGGAAAGCCACTATGTGGCGGTCAAGCGAATCTTTCGATATTTGGCTCATACCCCAAACTTTGGCTTATGGTACCCTAGAGGAGCAAACTTCAATCTCATGGGATTTCCGGATTCGGATTGGGCAGTGGACAAAGTGGATAAGAAGTCAACTTCCGGAGGGTGCCAATTTCTTGGTTGCTCTTTGGTGAGTTGGTCTTCTAAGAAGCAAAGTTGTGTGTCTCTCTCCTCCACCAAAGCCGAGTATGTGGCCGCTGGTATCTGTTGTGCTCAGCTTCTATGGATGAGGCAAACTTTAAAGGATTACGGTGTCATTTGTGACAAAGTGACTCTTTGATGTGACAATGAAATTGCCGTCAAGATTTCTCTCAACCCGGTGCAACACTTCAAGACGAATTATTTGAGATTCGGTATCACTTCATCCATGATCACATTAGGCGAGGGGAGATTGAGTAGATGATTTTTCATATAAAAAACTTTTTCATCCGAGTTAGTATGCAAAAGTCATGCCCATTTTCACAAATTCTCGAGAGATTTTGCAAATGAAGTCGAAATTCATATTTGCAAATTTTCCCAACAACTAGACCACACATCACATGGGAAAATTATTTTCTTTTATTTTTGGACATATTCATCATATTCTTTTATTTTTTTTAAACTGAAAAGGCGATCCACGAGGGGGGGTATTGTTTGAAAATGGGACCACACCCCGCACTACTGCTATGTCAGACGATTAGTAGTAGCGAGTGGTAAAAACCCGCGCTACTACTATCAACTTAGTAGTAGCGCGGGTTTATAACCATCGCTACTACTATGGCATGGTCCAGGGGACGGTAGAGACTGCTTAGTAGTAGCGAGGGTTAAAAACCAACGCTGCTGCTATCAACTTAGTAGTAGCGAGGGTTAAAAACCCGCGCTACTACTATGGCATGTCCCGGGGGGCACGGTAGAGACCGCTTAGTAGTAGCGAGGGCTAAAAACCCGCGCTACTGCTATCAACTTAGTAGTAGCGAGGTTTAAAAACCCGCGCTGCTAGTAAGTAGCAGTTGCGTGGGTTTTTAACCCTCGCTGCTGCTAAGATTCTGTGTATAGGCTTTTCCCTAGTAGTGACACTTCCACCAAGAGAAATATGGTTCCCCCCACTAATCCCTTGTGGATCTTGTTACTCTAGGGTGTTTGAGCACCCTAGATGGTTGAATTCACCTCGGAGCCATATTCCATTGTGGTGAAGCTTCGTGGTGTCGTTGGGAGCCTCCAATTAAGTTGTGGAGATAGCTCCAACCTTGTTTGTAAAGGTTCGGTTGCCGCCTTCAAGGTCACCAATAGTGGAATCACGGCATCTCGCTTTGTGTGAGGGCGTGAGGAGAATACGGTGGCTCTAGTGGCTTCTTGGGGAGCAGTGTGCCTCCACACCGCTCTAACGGAGACGTACTTCCTCTCAAAGGGAAGGAACTCCGGTAACACATCCTCGTGTCCACCGGCTCCACTCTTGGTTATCTCTTACCTTTATTTTTGCAAGCTTTTATTGTGTTGTATCCCTTGATTGCTTGTGTGCTTGTTGTTGTTGCATCATACAGGTTGCTCACCTAGTTGCACATCTAAACAACCTATTTTGATGCTAAGTTTAATTTGGTCAAGAAAAGCTAAAAATTGTTAGTTGCATATTCACCCCCCCCCTCTAGTCAACCATATCGATCCTTTCAATTGGTATCGGAGCCTCATCTCTCTATTAAGGACTTTACCGTCTGAAGAGTATGGTTGGCACCGGAGACAAGGGGGAGGAGCACTCCCGTGTGAATTCGTCCCTTGTCTACGGCCGGTGGGGATTCCTCGGTCTCTCATGAGGAGTTCAGTGCGGCTTTGGACACATTGAAAACCTCCATGATGACCGAGGTTAAAGGTATGTTTAAGGAGTTTCTTGAAGGCCTTAAATTATCCACCGCACCATTGGAAATGGTTGATCCCGCTAACAAGGTGGCAGATGCTAACTCCAATAAGGGGGAAGCTAGTAGTGACCAAGTTCCTTTGCCTAGTGGTAAGAGTGGGAGTGGCATCTTTGCCCATGTTGAACCTCCCCTTACCTATGGAGGGTAGGTTCCCTCCACGCATATGAATCATGTTGGTCCTCCTCCTAAGTTTGTGAAAAATGAGGATTTTGTCGCTTGGGTGTATCTCTTTAAACGTCATTTAAATCATAGCTTTACTAATCTTTGGAGAATAATTGAGCAAGGTTTCTAACCGCACGATCCAAGAAACTTTACTCCTAGAGAAGCCGTGGATCATCAATTCAACGAGTTCGCTCTCTTCATTCTCCAAGAAGCTATTCCTCCCGAAGATATTGCGCATCTCCGACCTTTCACCATGGCGAAGGAAGCATGGGAGCATGTTGTTTCCTTGTACAAGGGAAGCACAAGCATTCAACGCTCAAACTTTGAAGTGGTGCAAGATGAAGCCGATGAGTTTGCCATGATTGAACATGAAGAACCTCGAGAGCTTTATCAAAGATTAACTACTCTTGCGGTCTCACTCCAAGATCATGGGAGCAAGGATACGAATGAAAATTGGATCAAGCGCAAGTTTTTCAAGGCCATGATGCCCTACCATAAGGCCATGTCCTTCGTTATCCGTCAAAGGCCGGACTTCCACACCTTGTCCTCAAGTGAAGTGTTGGATGAGTTTGTTGCAATGAGGATCTTGGACAAGACCGTCGACAATGCAGTGTTGCGTGCTCAACGATCAAAGAAGCCCAACCTTGCTTTGAAGGACAAGGCTAGCGTGGAAGAAGAGGATGAAGAGGAAGAAGAGGAGAGTTGCCCCGAAGACACCAAATATGCTTATCATGAGCACATGCCTCTTGCTTCAAGGAAATTTTGGGGCAACAAGAAGAACACAAGGCCCAGCTTCAACAAGAACAACTCAAGTGGGGCCAAGGGAAGCAACATGTGTGGACGTGCTATAATTGTGGCAATGTGAGTCACTTTGTTGTGGATTGCCCTTACGAGAAGAGGGAAGACAATGGTGGCAAGCTTATCCGAAAAGACAAGGCCAAGTCTTTCACCAACAAGAACAACTTCACTAGGAAGACTCCTCCCAAGGGTTTGGTGGCACAAGAAGAATACAATGAGGATGAGGATGAAGAAGAAGAAGATGGTGAAACGGTTGCCATGGCCTCTGTTGCCATTGCAACAACTCCACGGGTGTCCCTCGTCGATTCACCCAACGAGAACATCACCGCCAAGTGCCTCATGGCTAAATCCACCAACAAGGTAACCCCTAAAATCAAGACTACCATCACTACTAATCCTTCCTTGACGGATTGCATTGATGAAAGTGAGGGGCCGAGGAAGGAGGAGAATGAAAATTTGAGTCTTTCATGAGTAAGCTCAAAGGTAAAACCAAGAAGCACTTCGTTGATCTCTTGGAACAACTTGGTGAAGCCAATGACATGATCGAGGCTCGAAGAGACCATCTCTAAGATGGAAGGGCATAGTCGTGACTATGCCGATGAGATATCAGATCTCTCTAATGCACTTGAGGAAGAGCGTGGTCATCGTTTGGCTCTTGAGGAGTCACACAACGATGATCATGCTAAATTAAAGAAAGATCTTGACCATGCTCTTGTTGTCTCTCGTGTGCTCAATTCCGAGAACGCCGAACTTGGGGTTGACCAAGCTAGACTCAAGGAGGAGTTTGATCTACTTGACAAGGCTCACAAGGCCCTGATGAGTGTCCATGCTAGCCTCAAAGAGTCCCATGATCAACTCAAAGTGAAGCTAACCAAGGAGAAAGCCACATTTTCTCATATGGTTTTAATTGATAATGCAAATGCTACTAATCCGTGTTGTGAGCATGTGCATATTGTGGAGGAGAATGCCAAGTTGAAGGAGCAACTTGAGAAAGGCCTTGTGTCTTGCATACAAGGTGAGAAGAACCTCAACGACCTTTTAAGAAATCAAAAGGAAGTTGTGGGCAAGGAGGGGATTGGGTTTGCACCCAAGTCCAAGAAGAAGAAGAATGACAAGACCAAACCACCTCCTCCTCTCAAGCAAACGTTTGTGAAGGAGGGAGAGGGTACTCCTAAGGAGAATAAGAACAATGTGAAGGGTGGTGATGTCAAGAAGGGCAATGCCACTCATTGCAACAAAGCCGACGACTTTAACCCTTCTTATGTGTTATGTCGTGCTAGTGATGGGCATGTTTATGCCAAATTTGTTGGTACTTCTTATGAGTACATTGAATGGTCTATTTGGGTTGCTAAGACCCTTGTTGCTAACATCAAAGGACCCATTACAAAATGGGTACCTAAAACCAAGCATTGATCTCTTGTAGGTGTTTGCTTCCGGTGGGGGTCATGGTTGCTCGATAGTAGAGCCACAAATCATATGACCGAAAGTGAAGACTTGGTGGTGGACGTGCACAAGGTTTCATCTATGCCCACCAATGTCGAATTGGGTTATGCCTCATCTTCTAAGGTATTGGGTCTTGACAAGGTTGTCATTTCTCATGATCTCACGATCGAGAAAGTCATGCTTGTTGAGTCCCTTGCATACAACTTACTTTCCGTTCATCAACTTGCACTCATGGGCTTTGCCGCTTTCTTTGATATTGATTTCGTGGCCCTCTTGTGGAGTAAGACTTTTAAAGTAGCCTTTGTTGGGCATGTCGAGAATGGTCTTTATGTGATTAACTTTTCAAAGCGACCCACAAAGACCGCAACATGCCTAATGGCAAGTTGACGTGGGATGGCTTTGGCATCGCTGTTTAGCACATGTCAATATGAGATCTTTGCAAAGTCTTCTCACGGGGGACCATGTCCGTGGACTAACAAATGTTAGTTTTGCCAAAGATTGCGCTGGAAGTGCTTGTAACGAAGGAAAGCTACATGAGAAGGCTCACCCTCCCTCGGCTATCATCTACTCGACGAGGCCTTTGGAGCTCCTTCACATGGATCTCTTTGGGCCTCCATCCTTTGATAGTCTTGGGGGGAGAAAGTATTGCTTGGTGATTGTGGATGATTATTCAAGATACACTTGGGTATATCGATTCAAGAGGAAGAGTGAAACCCAACAAATCGTCATCGACTTTGCGAATGAAGCTCAACGTCAACACAATGCTAAGATTTTAATTATAAGAAGTGACAACGGCACCGAGTTCAAGAACTACACCCTGGATGAGTTTCTTAGTGATGAGGGGATCAAGAATCAATATTCCACACCTTACACACCTCAACAAAATGGTGTAGCAAAGAGGAAGAACCGGACATTAATGGACACGGCAAGGACCATGATGGCGGAGTTCAAGTCTCCGTACAACTTTTGGGCCGAAGTGTAACGCCCCGGACACACCCGCCGGTGGTCGTTACTCCTGGCGGGATCTAGACTGGCCCCACAGATCAATACTAGTCTTTTCTACGCACTTTGTCCTCACTCGTGCACACCCGGGAGCAACTTCCCGGTTGGTCACCCATCCTGACACTACTCCAAGCTGAGCACGCTTAACTTTGGAGTTCTGTCCGAATGGGCTCCCGGAAAAGAAGGAATTCCTTATTGATATGAGTAGTCTATCATCCCTAATAAGCCAGGCTATCACATACACCCCCACTCAGAGGAAACGACGTCCTCGTCGGGCCACAGGAACGTTCCCTCTTGGCACAAACGTCTGTGCTTCCAGTCCGGTACATGTGCCATGCCGGGTGCCACGACGGGTCACAAACGTCATGAACAACATGACCACGCACCTGTCCGCAACCATCCGTGTAACCGCGAGGGTCGGCTCTGATACCAACTTGTAACGCCCCGGACACACCCGCCGGTGGTCGTTACTCCTGGCGTGATCTAGACTGGCCCCACAGATCAATACTAGTCTTTTCTGCGCACTTTGTCCTCACTCGTGCGCACCCGGGAGCAACTTCCCGGTCGGCCACCCATCCTGACACTACTCCAAGCTGAGCACGCTTAACTTTGGAGTTCTGTCCGAATGGGCTCCCGGAAAAGAAGGAATTCCTTATTGATATGAGTAGTCTATCATCCCTAATAAGCCAGGCTATCACACGAAGCCATCAACTCCGCTTGTCATTCATCCAATCGGCTCTAACTCTGCAAAGGCTTGAACAAGACTCCATATGAGATACTTACTAGCAACAAGCCCAACCTCAAGTACTTTCGGGTGTTCGGTTGTAAGTGTTTCATTCTCAAGAAAGATGTTTGTTTGTCTAAATTTGAGGCAAGAGGTCATGAGGGCATATTTGTTGGTTATGCTACAAACTCTCATGCTTACCGTGATGTAGGTGAAAATAACGGCTCCCAAGTGGAGCGAAGTGGTACTTGTGATGTAGGTGATGAAATTCCTCCCCAAGCGATAAGAAGAATGGATGTTGGCCATATCCTACCCATTGAGGAACCCCTTGTGGCCGAAGGAGAAGGACAATGTTCCACTCAAGTCGAACCATCACCAACCCAAGACCCACACGCTTCTGAAGAACAAAGTGAAGGCCCTCAACCAAATGAACAAGATCAAGGGCAAGATCAGCCTCAAGATGGTGGTGACCCACAAATTGATGCCCAAGATCAAGTTCTTACTACCGATCAAGTTCAAGATCAAGATCAGCCTCAAGATCATGAACAAGCTCAAGACGACGCGCATGATGATCATGTTACCGCTCCTCAACTCTCTCTTGAGGAGCAATTGGAGCATCGTGCCGCAAAGATTGATTCCAAGCTCACTACCAAAGAGCATCTCATGAAGAATGTGCTTGGAAGCTTAAGAAAGGGGGTAAGCACTCGTAGACAATTAGCAAACTATTGTTAACATCATGCATTTGTTTCTTGTGTTGAACCCCAAAAGGTCTATGAGGCGCTCGAGGATCCGGATTGGCTTAATGCTATGCATGAAGAACTCAACAACTTCAAGCGCAACAACATGTGGAGATTGGTGCCAAGGCAAAAGGGGAACCATAATGTCATTGGAACCAAATGGATCTTCAAGAACAAGCAATATGCTCACGGGATTGTCGTTCGCAACAAGGCTCGTTTGGTGGCACAAGGCTACTCCCAAGTCGTGGGTATCGACTATGGTGAAACCTTTGATCCCGTTGCTCGCCTTGAATCTATTTTTTTGTTGATTGCTTATGCTTCTCATCATAACTTTAAGTTGCAACAAATGGATGTGAAGAGTGCTTTTCTTAATGGTCCTCTTAATGAGTTGGTGTATGTGAAACAACCCCCGGGGTTTGAGGATCCCAAGTTCCCCAATCATGTGTACCAACTCGATACGGCACTCTATGGCCTTAAACAAGCCCCACGTGCGTGGTATGATCACCTTACCGAGTTGTTGCAAGATCGTGGGTTTGAAATTGGGAAAATCGAACCCACTCTTTTTACTAAGAAGGTCAAAGGGAAGTTGTTTGTATTCCAACTATATGTTGATGATATTATCTTTGGTTCTCCTAACAAAGCTTTCAATGAGGAATTTTCCGCACTCATGACCGGGAAGTTTAAGATCTCCATGATGGGAGAGTTGATGTTCTTTCTCGGGTTCAAAGTCAAACAAAGAAGAGAAGGAATCTTCATCAACCAAGCCAAATACACTCAAGACATGCTCAAGAGATTCAAGCTTGGTGGTGTCAAGCCGGCTTCTACACCAATGCCTACCAAATGCCAACTTGACATTGATCCCAATGGTAAAGCGGTGGACCAAAAGGCATATCGTTCTATGATTGGCTCCTTGCTTTACCTTTGTGCATCTAGACCGGATATCATGTTGAGTGTGGGAATTTGTGCATAGTTTCAAGCCTCGGCTAAGGAAAGCCACTATGTGGCGGTCAAGCGAATCTTTCGATATTTGGCTCATACCCCAAACTTTGGCTTATGGTACTGAAACGCCCTCGATGCGGCTATATCTCCCACGTGTCGAAGCACGACTTAGAGGCATAACCGCATTGAAAGCAATGTCGCAAGTGAGGTAATCTTCACACAACCCATGTAATACATAAGGGAAAGAGATACATAGTTGGCTTACAATCGCCACTTCACACAAAACATGAATAAAGCATTACATCAAACAAATACAATCAAGGTCCGACTACGGAACCAAAATAAAAGAAGACTACCCCAAATGCTACACAGATCCCCGATCGACCCCGACTGGGCTCCACTACTGATCAACTGAAATGAAACAACACAATGAACAAGATCTTCATCAAGCTCCTCCTTGAGCTCGGGTACGTCACCTGCACGGTCTCAGCGGCACCTGCAAACTGGTTTAGGAAGTATCTGGTGAGTCACGAGGACTCAGCAATCTCACACCCGCGAGATCAAGACTATTTAAGCTTATAGGTAGGGTAAAAGGTATGAGGTGGAGCTGCAGCAGCGACTAGCATATATGGTGGCTAACATACGCAAATGAGAGCGAGAAGAGAAGGCAAAAAGCACGGTCGAACAACTATGATCAATAAGTGATCCTGAACTACTTACGTCAGACATAACTCCAACAACCGTGTTCACTTCCCGGACCCCGCCGAGAAGAGACCATCACGGTTACACACGCGGTTGGTGTATTTTAGTTAAGATCAACTTCGGGTTTTCTACAACCGGACATTAACAAATTCCCATCTGCCACATAACCGCGGGCACGGCTTTCGAAAGTTCAAACCCTGCAGGGGTGTCCCAACTTAGCCCATGATAAGCTCTTGCGATCAACGAAGGATATTCCTTCTCCCCGGGAAGACCCGATCAGTCTCGGAATCCCGGCTACAAGACATTTCGACAGTAATAAAACAAGTCCAGCAAAACCGCCCGATGCGCCGACATCCTGATAGGAGCTGCACATATCTCGGTCTCAGGGCAACACCGGATGAACACTACGTACGGCAACCGACGATACCCCAAGTTGCCTAGGGGTGGCACCGCAAGTGGCTCTGGTTTGGACCAACACTTAGACAAGCATTGGCCCGGGGGGCTAAATAAAGATGACCCTTGGGTTAATTACTCCCAAGGGAAAAGTAGGTGGTGGTGAGGCAAATGGTAAAAAACCAATGTTGGGCCTCGCTGGAAAAGTCTTATTCAAAGCGAACTGTCAAGGGGGTCCCATAAATCACCCGACCGCGTTAGGGACGCAAAATCCAGGAACATAACACCGATATGACGGAAACTAGGGCGGCAAGAGTGGAACAAAACACCAGGCATAAGGCCGAGCCTTCCACCCTTTACCAAGTATATAGATGCATTAATTAAATAAGATGTATTGTGATATCCCAACAAGTAAACATGTTCCAAACAAGGAACAACATCTCCATGTTCCAACAAGGAACAAACTTCATCTTCACCTGCAACTAACAACGCTATAAGAGGGGCTGAGCAAAGCGGTAACATAGCCAAACAACGGTTTGCTAGGACAAGGTGGGTTAGAGGCATTGGTTTAACAATATAGGAGGCATGATAAGCAAGTGGTAGGTATCGCAGCATAGGCATAGCAAAAGAGCGAGCATCTAGCAAGCAAAGATAGAAGTGATTTCGAGGGTATGGTCATCTTGCCTGAGAACCCGCAAGGAAGAAGAACGAGTCCATGAAGAAGACAAATGGACGAAGTCGAACGGATCCTCACAACTCCGGAACGAAACCGAAGCTAACGAGAGAAGCAACCCGGAAACAAACAAACAACATAGTAAACAACCATCACATAAACATGGCATGATGCACAAACAAGTATGATGCATGTCCGGTTTAATGAAGCATGTCATGGCTAAAATGCACAAGCAATCGTACAAATTAAGTGGAGCTCAATATGCAACGAGTTGCATATTGATGAAACACCACAACAATTATTTAGTTCTCTCTCGTTTAGGTACACATCAATATTAAATGTTGCTTAACATGGCAAGAGGTGAAACATAATAAAACTACCTATTTAGGCAATTTTAAATGAGGCCGGAAATAAGAAACAACAATTTCGGTAAATCCCCATGTGCATATTTAGATTTGGTACTATTCTGCCCTAAACCATATTTTAGAGTCATTAAACAGGAAAATAAAGTGCATCATGTTAAACTATGCATTTTTCTACCCCATTTACATATAAAGTTTATTAAATTCGGAGTTACGGTTATTTAGTTATGAAATAAATCATTTTAGCATGGCATTTAAGCAAATTTAAACAAACAACATTTTAATTGTTGTTATCATGATGCAGATGACATATGCAAGTTTTAAGCAATTTTTATGAAAATGTTGACAAGAGCATTAAGAAGCATTTGTCGTCATGGCGGAAGGAAAAGGGTGCCACGGCGGTGAAACGGAAATGGTGCCACGGCAACGAATCCGAAAATGATGCCACGGCAACATATCGGTTCCGATAACTCGATTGAGATACCGATGCAAAATAAAGGGTGACGGAAGCGAGTTGAGCATGATGGTGGGGTGATCCCGGATACCGGGTTCCCACGGGACGACGGCATGGCAAACGAGTCGGAACGTGCAAGAGATAATTCGATCACGGTGCAAAACTCGAGCATCTCATATAACACACGCATTCGTTCCACGGCGATCGTTCTTAGCGGTTATACCTTTGAAGCGTATATTTCGGAGCGGATCAAGTTCAGAGGAAGTAGTCGTTCTCGGGAGCGGTCGTAGAGGAAGTAGTGGTTCATGTTTCGTAGATGTTCGAGGCCACGACAAGGAACTTGACGTCCACGGGGTCTTCACAATGGTTGTGCTACATGTTCTGTAAACGTTCGGGCGGCGGTAGTGGTACACGTCTCGACGAGGTACTTGGCGCATCGTGTAGTCGTACGCATCGAGGGCTTGAGCAGGGCCTTGGCGCTTGTCCATGCTGGCACCGGATCAGGTCAACGGCGGGGCGATTCGAGCAGAGGAAGCGCTCGTTCGTCTCGGTCTCGCACGAGAGGAAGCAGGCGGCAGCAGAACTTGCAGGGGACTTGGCGAGGAGCGGGCAGGCGGAAGTAGAGCTCGGCTGCGGTGCGAGGACGACGGCAGCGACGCGGTGAAGAGGTCGTGCGCGCCGGCGATGCAGAGGAAGCAGCGGACGACAAGTCGCGATGCAGGAGGCGTCGGCAGAGGGACTTGGCGCCGGCGTGAGGAGGCTCGGGAGGAGGCGCCTGGTCATCAACTGGGGCGACGGCCTCGAGGATGGCTCTGGGATCGACCCCCTGGAACAAGAGACGGCGGAGTCAGGAGCATCAGATGCAGAGCGAGAGAGAGGGAAGGGAAGGAGGCGCGGTGACCTGGTGCTGCTACTGCCGGCGAAGCCGAGCTCCGGCTGACGAGGTCACCGGCCGACGGCAGGATCGACGGAGACGCTTGGGCACGAGGGACTCCGGCGCGGGGAATGAAGGCAGGCGCGCGCGGCGGCCGTGCAGAGGCTGTGGTGCGACGGAGGCTGAGAGGGGATCGGGCGTGAGGTGGATCGGGAAAGGGTGTCAGCGCTGCCCTCTCTCTGCGTGTGTAGCGGCGGCGGCGGACGAGAGGGAGAGGACGAGGGGATCGGGAGGATGCGCTAGGGTTAGATAGGCTCTAGGCTGGGCCTAGGCGCAGATGGATCTTGGGCCGGCTGGCCTGAGGCTGCAGCTGGGCTTGCTCCTCTCTCCCTCTTATTCTCATATCTTTAGCAGAAAACAAATTAGAGAGAAGGAAAAGAAAGAGAGGGTTAAGGAAACAATTTGCGCACGAGGGTAATTTTCACGGACTCGTAAAAATATGCTTGATCAAGGAAAAATAGAAGTGGGCACGCGTGTGAAGTTGAATTCAAACACATTTGAATTTAATTCAAATGGTTTGAACTAGGACGAGGTTTTAGGAGTGTCCAAAAATGTTGAGAAATTAGGAGGAGCCTCGATAAATGAAGAAAGAATTGTGGACAAGATTTGAAGGTCAAACTCGAAGAGGAATAGGCATGGGAATTATTTTGCAAGTGTGTTATGGTTAATTCCAAATAAATGGAATAATTAATATAGCTCCCTAAAATATTGGGAGGATATGTAATAAAGAGAATTCACCATGTGAATACCCTCGGTTTAAATAGATCAAAAGATCTATGCAATTTATTTAGTTGAGGTTTTAAAAATTAAATGACATGCTCGCATGATGCATGATGACATGGTGCAATGCAAAAAATAAAAGAGCAAGCACAAAAGAAACACACGGCGAAACTCGGACTATATGGAAGGCATCTGAAGCGTCGGTCTCGGGGCGTTACAGGTACCCTAGAGGAGCAAGCTTCAATCTCATGGGATTTCCGGATTCGGATTGGGCAGTGGACAAAGTGGATAGGAAGTCAACTTCCGGAGGGTGCCAATTTCTTGGTTGCTCTTTGGTGAGTTGGTCTTCTAAGAAGCAAAGTTGTGTGTCTCTCTCCTCCACCGGAGCCGAGTATGTGGCCGCTGGTATCTGTTGTGCTCAGCTTCTATGGATGAGGCAAACTTTAAAGGATTACGGTGTCATTTGTGACAAAGTGCCTCTTTGATGTGACAATGAAATTGCCGTCAAGATTTCTCTCAACCCGGTGCAACACTTCAAGACGAATTATATTGAGATTCGGTATCACTTCATCCATGATCACATTAGGCGAGGGGAGATTGAGCTTAACTATGTCAGCACTCATGATAACCTTGTAGATATTTTCACGAAGCCTTTGGATGAAACAAGATTTCATGAGTTAAGGCATGAGCTAAATATCATCGATTTGAGCAATGTGGCATGGACCTTGCACACCCCACCATACTCATCATGTTGTCCTATTTAGGTGTAGGCATGGACATAGGGGGAGTGTTGTTCTCTCAATGAACTCTTCCTCCCCCCATTATGCATAAATCAATCAACTCTTTCACATTTGCCATTTTTTATGGCACTTGTGCTTCAAAGACGAGTTTTGGTCATGGGCCCAAGGATAATTCTTCGCGGTGCCATACCAATTGACTCAAACATAGGTGGCTCCGGCCACCGCCCTCTCTTCATGAGAGGTTTTGGTTCGATGTTTGGTCCTCATTCTCTCCTCTCCTGCCTTTTGGACCTTGTTTGTGGTTAAGTTCCCTTTTTTGTGCTCTCTCTCTCATGTCTCTTTTGCTCGAAGCTCTCTTGTATTGCAATGGCCTTTGTATTTCTCTCTTGCCAAAACCAGCACTTTCTTGGGCATGCGGTACTACTCTGGCATGCCACGGTACTACCGCTGGAGGTGGATGGCTCATGTGCTTGCACAGCTGCAACCACGACACAGTACTACCGCCTCCAGCGCGGCAGTAAATTTTTACTGCCGCTGGAATAGCAGTACTACCGCCCAGCGTGCGGTACTACCACCCCGGCTGTACTACCGAGATGACCTGTGGTACTACCGTGTTGTCCAGACCGCGTGGGGGATAAGCACGGGCAGGGGGAGTTCCAACTCCCCCATACCCACTCATCTCTTCCCCTCGCGTCTCTCTCTCTCTCCTACCCAAGAACGACGCCGGAGGACCTCGCAGGATCTCCATCTCCGGCCACTCTCCTCTCATTCGAACTTGTGGGATCGTTCCCCACCTCGTCCTCTTGCCATGGACCCCGGCATCTCCCCTAGTCCTTCTCTCTTTGCCTCTTTATTTTGCTTCTAGATTTTAGAGTAAATATGAGTTGGTCTTGTGATTTTTGGCCAAATCTGTGCAAGAGGAGATTGTTGGAGAGTGCTTGTGCAGTAGATATGCTATTTGGTGTGATATAACAACGTAGTTCTGACCAATGGTAGTACCGATTTGTCTCTACGGATGTTCTCAGATCCGATCATGCGAGATCCACCCCGTGCGGTACTACCGCTCCGCCTGGAGCGATACTACCGCCCGGTGCGCAGATGTAAAACTTTACTTCCGCCCTGAGCGTGGTACTATCGCGCCGACCCAGTGCAGTACTACCGCGGTCAGAGCAGCAGTAACAGTTTACGTCTGCGCCCTGTTACAGTACTACTGCTTGACTTAAAATTATTTTGCTTTGTCACACCCAATCTCGTTTCTACTTGTTTTGTTTTTTTTTTTGCTTTTTGCCTTGGTCTTTGCAATAATCCTTCTCGCTCTTCTCATGTGTTTGCGTTGTGTGTCATAGGTGGTGGCTCCGGTTACGGTGCTCAACACTCGAATCCCAGCCATGATACAAGCTCAAAGCATCTTCGCAACCAAGAAGCTCCTGAGGAGTCCAATGCCCCGCAAAGCAACTTCAAGACAACAACCACCAAGATCAAGGACCCCGTTGTCAACTTGGAAACATGCCCTTTAGCAAAGTTTCAGCTTCGAAGGAAGCTCAACCCCTACATCAAGCCTCGGGAAAACATAAGGGGCAATGACTTGTTTTGGACCAAGCAACAAAATATCGTCTACCTATATCTGATCAAGGCCAAGCAGAACATCTACGTACCCGTTCAGTGGATTGACATGGCGCATCTGAGGAAGAACCAGGCATATTTTTGGTGAGCCTCTGGATTTGGTGGAGCAGTTTGGTATTGAGGAGATCATCATGTTCCACCTTGACTATGACCCGGAGATTTTGGCTTAGTTTTTTGCTTCTGTCCACTTCCACTCGGATGAGAAGCGGAGCGTGACTTGGATGACAAATGGAAAGAAGATTACTGCTGAGTGGAAGGAGTTCATGGATCTGTTGCATGTTCGTGATGAGGGGCTAGATGTGCCCGTTGGTATCCACCCGCATGCCAACCCAGAGTCTGCTTCCAAGAACAAGCTCCAACCATACGTGGTTGAGAAGATTTTACCCAATGGCAAGAAGTCTTATGTGTTGAACCCGTTTCCCGGCATCATGCACCGGATCTTTCGCAACTCTCTTTTCCCTCACATGGGCGACAAGGACAAGGTGCATTCCTATCTTGTGGACATGATGCTTATTTGTGAGGAGGCGCGTCTTCAACAACCTAGACCACTTGATGTCTCTCACATCATGTTGTGTGAGCTTCAGTCTGCTGTGTTCAATTGTAAGGTTCCCATGGACCCTATTTGCACCTCTTGATTCAGAAGACTTTGGAGAAGCACTTTCCGGATGAGGAGTTTCATGCTCCCAACTGGTTTCGCCATGAGCCCATTAAGCTACGACGGAAGAACAAGTGGGCTAACACCACTACCCAGGATGAAGCAGAGGCTGCCCGCATGGATGTTGATTAAGATGAGATTGCTGAGGTGGAGGAGGAGGAGGCGAGCTCTAAGGAGTATGTGCCTCCATTTGCTGAGCCATCTTGGGCTTCGAAGCTCAAGGACAAGGTGAAGACTCTATTCTGCATGCAGGCCAGGCAGTATCAGACTCACGTTGCTCAGAAGGAGAGTCACCAATGCGACAAGCGGAGTTAGAGGAAGCTTGGCGAGCACTTCTCAAGTGGGTCTGAGAAGAACATCACACTGAGGCTGCTTGGATGAAGAAGAAGGGTTGTCAGTGGGTTGAGTCAGATGAGGAGTCCACTCCTGCTGCTTCAGAGGAGGAGATTGTTGGGTGATCATGTCAGTGGGAGCTACCACATGTGTCTTAGGTGTCCTCTCGGCCTTTTTGGCGTCTCGATGCCAAAGGGGGAGAGAGTGTAGGATTTGAGAGTTCCTTGTTTTGCCTCCTTTCTTTCGCTGAACCTTCGCCATTTCTTTGGTTTGTGTTATTTCTTGTGAGACCAGGAGACTTATTCTATCATATGATGTGAGACATATGCCATCACTCTTATCCTTTTATTGTCAAGTATGATTAGTAGCCTATGAGTTTATTTTTTCTTGTGCCCTTATCTTCATGCTCACTTGCTATACCTTGCTTCCATGTTTAGTGTCACTTATCTTGTTGCAAGGATTGCCTTGTCTATAAAATATAGGGGGAGTGTTGATCCTAGTGTGTGTGTTTTGCAGTCCAAAGCATATCTATACAATGCACACATCTAGGGGGATCTTGTCTAAATTTTATAGATTTTGGATTTGTTTATGCTCATTATATATCTCTCTGTGCAAATCCCGTATTGTCATCAATCCACCAAAAAGGGGGAGATTGTAAGGGCATATTTCTCCCTAAGTGGTTTTGGTGATTGATGACAATGCATTTGCAAACTAATCGTGTGCGCTGAGCATTTTAGATATCTCATATCTGGGCACAAGATGATTTGGTGCCCCTTGGAGCCTACTGAAGATGGTTGTTCTCTGCGTTTCTTTTCGGTGGATTTGAGTCATAGGGAAGCCATACTATTAAGAGGGGGTCCGCTTGAGAAAGGTTAGGGTGGAATCAACATGTACACATCTATTCCTTTTGCACCACCTTTCCATCACTTCGATGGAGCACCGTCCTCTTATCAATGTCTCTGCATTATGAAGGCTGCCAAATGCTAAAGCTTCTCTGGCGTGTGGTAGTACTGCTCAAGGGAGCGGTAGTACCGCAGGGGCCAGCGGTAGGACCGCTCCTGGTGAGCGGTAGTACCGCTGCCTCCAGCCCTGAAGCTGATGCATGCAGAAGTAGGCGCGGATGTAATTTTTTACATCCTCCCTTACGCGATAGTACAGCGACGGTTGTCCGGTATTACCGTGCTGGACTTTTGCACTGTTCCAACCTCAGTGGAAGTTCTTACGGAAGTAATTTATTACTTCCGCACTTCCAATGCCAGGTGATGCCTGCCTTACGGTAGTACTATAGGGGCACGCGGTAGTACCGCTCCTGTGGTTCTACCGCTCGTTGCCCTGTGCAAAAGGCCCTCATCTGGTCACTACCGTGCAAGCGGTAGTATCGCACCCTGCAGCGGTAGTACCACGGCCGTGTGCGGTAGTACCGCGGTCGTGTGCGGTAGTACCGCGCCGTGCGAGCTGAGAGAGGGGATAACGGTTGGATCTTTTCCCCACTATATAAAGGGGCTCTTCTTCCCCAAGAAGACCACCTCTTCCCTCCACAAGCTCCATTGTTACTCAAACCTCCATTTTCGCCCGATCTCTCTCCCTAGCCAATCAAACTTGTTGATTTTCTAGGGATTGGTTGGGAAGGCCCCGATCTACACTTCCACATAGAGAAATTTGATTCCCGCCACTAATCCCTTGTGGATCTTCTTACTCTTGGGTGTTTGAGTACCCTAGACGGTTGAGGTCACCTCGGAGCCATATTCCATTGTGGTGAAGCTTCGTGGTGTCGTTGGGAGCCTCCAATTAAGTTGTGGAGATAGCCCCAACCTTGTTTGTAAAGGTACGGTTGCCGCCTTCAAGGGCACCAATAGTGGAATCATGGCATCTCGCATTGTGTGAGGGCGTGAGGAGAATACAGTGGCCCTAGTGGCTTCTTGGGGAGCATTGTGCCTCCACAGTACTGCTCTAACGGAGACGTACTTCCTCTCAAAGGGAAGGAAATCCGGTAACACATCCTCGTCTCCATCGGGTTCACTCTTGGTTATCTCTTACCTTATTTGTGCAAGCTTTTATTGTGTTGTATCCCTTGCTTGCTTGTGTGCTTGTTGTTGTTGCATCATATAGGTTTCTCACCTAGTTGCACATCTAGACAAGCTTTTTTGATGCTAAGTTTAATTTGGTCAAGAAAAGCAAAAAAAATGTTAGTTGCCTATTCACCCCCCCTCTAGTCAACCATATCGATCCTTTCACGCTGGGATGCAATGTTATTTCCCACCCACCCCCCACGTTAAGTACTCTCCAAGTAACTCAGGAAAGCCCGACATATGGGAGAAACGGTCCACCACTTTTGGGCCAGATTCCTCCTAGTCAAAGGCAGAATGACGGATTGCTGTGACCAAGAAATCATAGTGACCTTTTGGCATAACTGTCGAGATGAAGGAATCTTGAATGCCCTCGCCCGTCGCCACGTTCAAAACTTCACCGAGTTATCGGATCTGGTACGCAAATATTGCGCCATGGAAAACGCCTGAAAGGCACAACAGATGTGTGTGGGGTCAGTGCATGCTGAGGAACCCACTAAAGCTCAGGCAAAATGCATATACCACGGCGGTCAGCCAAAGATGAGCCTGTCGAGAAGAAGAATAGATCCCTGGCCGGACCTAGAACAGTCCTCGATGAGCTACTGGACAAACCATGCCCCATACACTCGGTCTTGCTGAACACAAACCCAACCGAGCTTGTTGGGTGGTCATGCAGGTGGCCAAGAGTGGGGAAGCTATCCTCGGAGTCACACCCTCCAGTAGGCGGTCAGCAACATCCCCCTACAACTACACTGAGCTCCTAACGACTATGAGACATTCCCTCAAATAATCAGAGGAAAAGAGCACTTCGAGAGCTCGGTCAAATCCACCAGGTGACAGCCGCAAATTTATGGACGGATACACAAATCACCTTCGACGAGGAAGATGAACCAAGGGTCCGCCCCGTCCGAGAACCCGCCGCACTAGTCCTAGATCCCATAGTGGATGGCTCCAGACTAACCAAGGTGCTAATGGACTGAGCAGCGGTTTAAACCTCATTTACGAGGATACCCTTGACAAAATGCAGTTTGACAGATCTCGCACCGAACAGAGCTACACTACCTTTTGAGGAATTATCCTCGGCAGAGAGGCGCACTGCTCTGGACGAGTCACTCTTGATGTGGTATTCAGCACTCCCGAGAACTACATGTCCAAAGAACTATTCTTCCACATTGTGCCCTTCCATAGTGGATACCACGCCCTATTGGGGCGCGACACATTTGCAAGGTTTCAGGCCATACCACATTACTGGTATATGAAACTCAAACTGCAATGGCCCAATGGCGTGATCACAATTGCAAGCGATCCGGATAGAGCCCTTCAAGCAGAAAATAAAACATCATCGCTCTCGCAGGCGAGGAATTAACAACGCTTCGCACAATGGTGGATAGGGATGACGTAGTCCTTAGTAAAAGGCCCAAATCCACATCCTTCAAACCAGCAAACAAAATCGTCAAATTCTAAGTGCATCCAATGGATCCCAACAAAACAGCGTCCATTGGAGCCTAGCTGGACCCTGCAGTCGACGAAGCATTGCACACATTCTTGCGTGAGAACTGGGACATATTCGCCTGGCACCCTTCAGATATGCCAGGAATCCCACGAAGACTAGCGTTGCGTAGCCTGAATATAATCAAGGGATTCAAGCTAGTTAAACAGGCACTGCACTGATTTTCTGAACCTAAGCGCCAAGCTATGGGGGAAGAATTAGCAAAATTAGTGGAAGCTGGATTCATCCGAGAAATAAAACACCACGAGTGGTTGGCAAATCTGGTTATGGTGCCCAGGAAGGACAAATCCTGGCTGCTATGCGTCGATTTTAAACACTTATATAAAGCCTGCCCTAAGGATCCCTTCCCTTTACCTCGCATAGACCAGATCATCGACGCCACCGCCGGACAAGACTCGATGTGCTTCCTCGACGCCTACTCTGGATACCATCGAATCAAAATAAAGGAGTCCAACCAAGCCACAACCGCATTCATCACCCCCTACGGGCCATTCTGCTTTAACACAATGCCCTTCGGGCTGAAAAATGCAGGCACCACATACCAGTGCATGATTCAAACATGTTTGGAAAATCAAATCGGCAAAACAGTTGAAGCATACATAGATGACGTGGTCATCAAGACCAAACACGTAAACCAGTTGGTGGACGATCTCCGCCAAACCTTTGATAATTTGTGGGCTTATGATATACGGCTAAACCCGGAGAAATGTGTCTTCGGGGTCCCTGCCGGAAAACTGCTCGGGTTCATTGTTTCCCATATAGGAATAGAGGCCAATCCGGCTAAAATTCGAGCTAGCAATACCTACGGAGCTGAAACACGTCCAGAAATTGGCGGGCTGCATGGCAGCCCTGAGCCGCTTTATCTGCCTCCTTGGTGAAAAGGCACTGCCACTCTACAGACTTCTCAAACAGACCAAGAACTTCTAGTGGACCGATGAAGCAACTGCTGCAGTGGAAGAAATAAAAACATTATTAGCTGGCAATCCTATACTAGCAACACCCAGCGTCGGCGAACCCATGTTGTTGTACATCTCGGCCACAAATCAAGTGGTGAGCGTGGTTCTCATGGTAGAACGAGAAGAGGAATTAGGCCACAAGGTTCGGGTGCAGAAGCCAGTCTACTACATACCGGAAGTGCTCACCCCATGCAAATCTTGGTATCCGCATTATTAGAAGATAGCCTATACAGTCTTTATGGCATCCCAGAAGCTCTCACACTACTTTCAAGAGTGTTCGGTCATGGTGGCATCCGAAGTAGCACTGAACGACATAATCAACAACAGGGACGCCATTGGCCGCATTGCAAAATGGGCCATAGAGCTCCTTCCTTTCGAAATCATGTACAAACCACGCCGAGCTATTAAATCTCGGGTGTTGGCCGATTTTGTAGCCGAATGGACAGAAGACGAACTCCCCAGGGAATACAGTACATACTCACATTGGACAATGTACTTTGACAGCTCCAAAATGCTAGCCGGACTGGGGACTAGGGTGATCTTGACATCCCCCACTGGCGATAACATCTGGTACGTACTATAGATTATGTACACTGATTCTACCAATGCAGCCGAATACGAGGCCCTGCTGCATGGGCTTCGGATGGCAACATCAATGGGTGTACAATAGCTCGAGGTATGGGGAGACTCCAACCTCGCCATCTCCCAGGTCAACGGCGAATTTGACGCTAAATACCCAAAGATGGCGGCATATCGTAATGTCGTCCTTAAAATATCCGCCCGATTCGAAGGACTAGAATTTCACAACGTCTCCAGAAGCAGCAATCAAGCTGCTGACGTCCTCACTCACATGGGCGCCGGTCCCTAAGAACATATTTTTGGAACAGCATTTTGAGCCATCAGTGGTGTGGCAGGACGAGGGCAAGGACGTGGGAGCCAACGGCTCTGAACATATCGTCCCTCCTGACATTGAGCCACACGAAGAAATCATCGGAGGCTCGACAATCAAAGAAACATCTTCGGATCACGAAGTCATGGCCGCAAATCGCGCCATGGACCAAGCCCCTTCTTGGCTACCTTCTTCGGCAAGAGCTCCCCGATATGGAGGCGCGAAGAATAATTCGGCATTCTAAAGCTTATAAGGTCCACGAGGGCGAACTGTACAAGAAAAGCACTACACGAGTCCTCCAGAGATGCATATCGGAAGAAGAGGGGCAGCAACTTTTGGCCGAGATACATGCTAGCATGGGCGGTCACCAGGCGGCAGCTCAGGCCCTGGTAAGCAAGGCCTTCCGAGCAGGGTTTTTCTGGCCAACTGCTCATGCCGATGCTCACACATCAGTCCAACATTGTGTTGGATGCCAGCTTTTCGTAAATCAAAGCTACATGCCCCCACGGCTCTTCGGGCAATTCCGATCACCTGGCCTTTTGCGGTCTGGGGGCTGGACATGGTCACACCATTTAAAGGGTGACCAAAAAGAAGAAATTCCTACTAGTCATGGTTGACAAATTCACTAAACGGATTGAGGCGAAACTAGTAACTTCAGCCAAGTCCAGACCAATCATCGACTTTATATCCGGCGTGGTCCACCTTTATGGTGTCCCCCACAGTATAAGAACGGACAATGGATGCAATTTCACAGCCCAGGAGGTAAAGGACTGGTGTGCGAACATGGGCATCAAGCTTGATTACGCTTCGTATACCACCCACTAACCAACGGACAGGTCAAACTAGCTAATGGACTAATCATGAGCGGCATAAACCCCATCTGGTTCATTCCTTGAAAGAGTCTGACTGCCAACTGGGTGGAGGAGCTCGACTCCGTATTATGGGGAATGCGCACCACTCCTAACCGGTCAACAGGATACACACCTTTCTTCATGGTGTACGACGCATAAGCGACCTCATTAATGACACGCCTAGAGTGCGCATGTACGAAGAAAAGAGTCGAGTTAGATCGGCAAGACGACCTGGACGCCCTGGAAGGAGAACACGACATAGCTCGGGCCCGCTCTATGTTTTATCAACAACAAGCCCGATGCTATCAGAGCGGGGAAGTTCGGACGAAGGCACACAAGATAGGCGAAATCGTCCTACGACTCCCTGAGAAGCAGAAGAACAAGCTCTCGCCCAAATGGGAGGGTCCCTTCATAATCGATGAAGTACTAGCAGGAGGAGCATATCGTGTTCGCAACCCAGCGAACAATCGCCTTGAGCCAAACCCATGGAAGGAAGCTCGGCTTCAGCGTTTCTACGGCTAATCCGACGTCGCCACTCCAACCAGCCTTTCCTTCGTTACAATTTTTCTTTCTTCTTTTAACTTTTTTTGGGTGGTTAGCACCTTCCAGGTTGTGCTCGGTTAAACCGAAATATGTTAAGTTCTTTAGGTATACATCTTTAAATGCACTACCTAGATCTACCTGGGGGCTTCTTTAACGAAGCCGATCAATATACTTTTCGTGCACCTATGCCTTTGTTGTGTCTGCACCCTTCCCATACCATTTCAAGCCATTATATGCACCATTTGACTTAAGTTTTTGCCAAGATGGGTTGCCTTGCTCCTATGCTTGCCTCCTACATTCTCGATTATTCGGGTAGGGGGTAAAGGGAGCACCTCTGCGATTGCTACGACCGGGTCAGCCGCGTACGTGCCTTACACGGGTGAGACCGAAAGCTAGTGTTCTTAAGAAAATAATGGGTCAGACACAAGGGAAGTGAAAATAATTTGGTCACCACCAAAACTTTGGGGTTCTGCTCCCAAAGTGACTAACACCCGCATACAATAGGTATCCAGATAAAACTTCTATGGTCAACATGAAAACCCGAAGAAAGGAACCCATGGAGGAACTATTTTCTTCGGAAGATGTTTCTTACGTTAAAAAGTAATATAACATAACTCCCCGCACGCGTCCTATCTATCCACACCAAATGGCCGGATTGTCTAGTTACCTGAAGTGATTTCATGTTCCCTCGGGTCACATAGTATGAAACACTCCCCAACCACTGATTGGGGAGGCGGAAACCGATAGCCGGTTAACACAACTTTTATAGTATGGATGGAGAATGTTTGATGTAAAGTACATAGATACATAGAATCAAACACCCTATTCCTGTCCTAGATTATCTATCATGCTATCTAGGGCACAGTCCTCCTGGGAGTACCGGGCAGCAGACATCACTTGGTCATATACCAAGTGGAGAGGTATTTCTTGCCCATCCGGCCCTGCCGGTCCAACACGAGCCATATGCTCTGGCTCGAGTTTAGTAAAATGGGTCTTCACTATTGCCCGGGCCTCCCGCGCTACCTCTCGACAAGCCGATCTCTTCCGTAGCCCAAAGCATCGTCAAGCTCCTTTAAATCGATTGGCCAGTTCGGCTATCCCTTCCGGAGGCGTCTCGATCGGCCATAACGCCTTTACCACGCTCTTCATAGCTTTCTGAGCTCGCTCGTGCATGATGGACAGCTCCTTTAAAAGGTTCCCCCCAAACGAGTCAACTTCTTCTTTGGGGCGCCCGGTGAGGAGACCTAACATGAGAATGTCACGTCTTTTACATTCACGCAATACACATATTCTCCGTGATTACAATTTGAAATATCACTTACCGAAGATGCCACCTGTTAATTTTTGGATCTCCTCAAGGGCTTGTGCCAATTGAGTTTTCAAACTCTCAAGTTCTTTGGCCTGCTGCTGGTTTTCCACCTTGAGATTGTTCTTTTCCTCATGGCTTCGGTCCAGTACTCGGCGGCCAGCTTCCTGTTGCAATTCAGCATACCTTTGGGCTTCCTTGGCCGAGTCCAGGTCCTTTTGTAGTTAACTTATGGACTCAGCTGCTACAAGGGAAGTTTGTGTTAAACAAAGTACCCTTGACAATACATCTATATTAAAGCTTTTTACTCACCATGTGCTTCCCTGGTGAACTTTTTAACCTCTTCTAGTTCAGCCTTTGCAGCGGCCAACTATGTTCGGTCTAGCTCCAGGTCCTTGGATAGTTTTTTGTTCTGTTCCCTCGAGGCTTGTCCAATGCCACTAATATATATACTCTCAAATCCTTAACTCGGTCGTCCCGCCCAAATTAAGGCTTGGGGGCTACTGGATTAGGATTTATGTTTGGTTCTAAAAACCAATCTCGTACCTGCATGTTGGTTGATAGAAGGGTGGCAATCCCCTCAAGGCCGGCTCGAGCTGCTTCAAGATATGTGTCTACCAAACTAAAAGCATTAAACTCTTGGTCGGAAAAGGCTACATGACGTAGGGACTCCTTCCGCCGTCGGTGATTCATCACACTTTCGAATTCAGAATTGGTAACCGAGACATCCCCAGGATCCTCTGGAGGCTGGTCTGCCGAGGAGTCCCCGCATTCACTCCGGCCCGTGCCGAGGTTCTCAGTTTAGGATTACCCCCTGGTTCCTCCTTGATGTCTTCAGACATTGTGGGCGGCACGCTTCTTCTACAACTCCCATGGCCACCTTGCGCTTGGAGGCTCTGGCATTAGTCGGTGTTGACGTATTCGGCGCCGCTCTTGTCGGTGTTTGGCGCGTGGTACGGTGACCCTTGGGAGTAGAAGTCAGCATACTTGGAATGGCACGAGGCAAACACCCTTTTGGGGAAGAGGCCTTCTTGCTATTTATAATGGAAGAAGGAAGGGTCCCAGGGTGATCGGCTATAAGGGCCACCTTAGAGCCATCAAGGCTCTCCTGGTAAAAGACCTCGTCCTCGAAATCGATTGACGTCTCTGGATCATCATGGAATCCTGGGTCATCGTCACAGAAATGGCTCTCTGGTTGTGGAGAGGGGCAGTTGATGGTCTTGACCAAGCGCCTCCGATTCTGTTCGAAAAAATGGAAGATCCAGTCAATAGATGCGGGCGTAATGTCCGGACTATGAAACAGAAGTTGAACTTACCCGTTCAATGGGGTTATAGCTTGAGTAGTCATCCCTGTTCCTTAGACGGGAAAACTCTTCTTCCTCTCCTTTGAAGAGATCGGCTAGTATGCCAGCCATTGCCGCCTGGTTATCAGGCCCCTTCTGTTTGTAACGGGTCGCATCATTTGTCCCATTATAACACCACAGGGGATGCAACCTTTGTTGAAGAGGTTGCACGCACCGAGCAATGGGGGCGGCCATTACGTCAATAATGGTCAATTTACTGCGGGCAGCAGCCTGACCTTGGCGGCCAGGCGCTGCACCTCGGCACTTTCTTCTTGAGAAGGACTTTTTGGCCACCAGTTGAACCGCTTCTTTAAAGGAGTGTCCGAGTATTCGGGCAGACCCCTCCGAACTGGTTCGAATAGGGGAACGTCTTCAATATAAAACCATTCTGAGGTCCACTCTTCGAAATCATTTTTGGGGTCCCAATAGGATACCCCGTCCCGGCTATGCACCATACCTCGGCTCCGCCTACTTCAAGAATTGACCCCCACGGTACAGGGAACAAGGCAGAAGTACTTCATAACTCGAAATGGGCCCGCAACCCAAAAACATCTTGCAAAGGGCGACGTAGCCCGAGATGTGCAATATGGATCCGGGGGTGAGATGATGGAGCTGGATCCCGTAAAACTCTAGCAAGCCCCTCGGGAAGGGGTGAATAGGGAAGCCCAGACCTCGTAAAAGGAATGGCACGAAACATACCCTCTCTTCCTTGCTCGGGGCAGGGAAGTTCTCCGCAAAAGCTTCGCCGTTCACGGAGATTAATCCGGCGCGAATAGATGTAAGATCTGAAGTGGGAAGATATCCTTGTGTTTGGAGTCCGCTTAGCTAGAGGTGTGAAACTAAGAAACTAGCCTAGTCGCCTGGGAGAGGGCCATGAGGGCGTGAGGATGATCCTGGGGCACCGGGCATTTTTTCCAGATTTCTCTGGTCTTGTCTTGACTTCTTGATTTGGGATGGATGAATCGCCCGTCACGCTCCTCACCTATTAAATAGGTACGTCTTATCTGGCCCCAGAGGGGCATTTCTATAAAAGATTACTAGGTTGTTCACCTCCTATTGACGTACGAAAATCGAGGGGTGTCTTTAACCCTTGATAAAAAAAATTGATGTCGAGGGCCCTACGGCGACTTGTTGGATCGAAAGGTCATCGGCAGCCGAACTATCCATGACCGAACATGGAAGGGGTGAAGAACTCATCTCGCAAACCGGAGACTTTAGGCGTACAAGGCGGTTGGAGATCACGAACCCCAGCAGGCTACTGAGGGAGTCCTGGACTGGGGGTTCTCGGGCTACCAACGCATCTCTTATGGGCCAGACAGGTGGGCCATTATGCGACTATTATAAGGCCGAGCTATAAGGCAACTCCGTGTCCGGTCAAGAGACCTTGAACGCCTTGGTGTGTCTGTTAGAAATATGCGGAGGCAATAATAAAGTGATTATTATTATTATATTTCCTTAATCATGATAAGGTTTATTATTCATGCTAGAATTGTATTGACCGGAAACTTAAATACATGCATGGATACATAAACAAATACTGTGTCCCTAGTAAGCCTCTACTAGACTAGCTCGTTGATCAAGAGATGGTTAAGGTTTCCTAACCATAGACATGTGTTGTCACTTGTTAACGGTATCACATCATTTAGGAGAATGATGTGATGGACAAGACCCATCCGTTAGCTTAGCATATGATCGTTCAGTTTATTGCTACTGCTTTCTTAATATCAAATACATATTCCTTCAACCATGAGATCATGCAACTCCCAGATACCGGAGGAATACCTTGTGTGTTATCAAACGTCACAACGTAACTGCGTGATCATAAAGATGCTCTACAGGTATCTCCGAAGGTGTCTGTTGAGTTGGCATGGATCGAGATTGGGATTTGTCACTCCGTGTATTGGAGAGGTATCTCTGGGCCCTCTCGGTAATACAGCATCACAAGAAGCTTGCAAGCAAAGTGACTAAGGAGTTAGTTACGAGATGATGTATTATGAAACGAGTAAAGAGACTTGCCGGTAACGAGATTGAACTAGGTATGGAGATGCCAACGATCGAATCTCGGGCAAGTAACATACCGACAGACAAAGGGAACTATGTATGTTGTCATAAAGGTTCGACCGATAAAGATCTTAGTAGAATATATAGGAACCAATATGGGAATCCAGGTCCCGCTATTGGTTATTGATCGGAGAGGCATCTCGGTCATGTCTACATCATTCTCGAACCCGTAGGGTCCGCATGCTTAACGTTCACTAACGATATAGTATTATATGAGTTATGTGAAATAATGATCGAATGTTGTTCGGAGTCCCGGATGAGGTCACGGACATGGCGAGGAGCTCCGGATGTAAAGATTGATATATAGGACGATGCTATTTGGTCTCCGGAAAGGTTTCGGAATGCACCGGGTATTCATCGGATCACCGGGAGGGGTCCCAGGAGACCTATGGGGAGTTTATGGGCCTAATGGGCCAAGGGGAGGAACACACCAGCCCACAAGGGGCTGGCGCGCCCTCTCCCTGGCCGCTGGCCCTCTTGGGAGGAAAGGGGGGCGCCTAAGGCAAGGGAGCCCCCCCTCCTGCCTTCTCCTCCACCCCCTAGGAAGGAAAGGGGGCGCCTAGGGCAGGCGCCCTAGGTCTGGCCGTCGGCCCCCTTGGGTCGCCCTAGACTGCCTCCCCTCCCCCCACCTATATATATGAGAGGAGGGAGAGGGGCAACACACACCACGATCCCCAGACCGTGTGCGCCGCTCCCTCTAGTTCTAGTTCCTCCCCGTCCACGTCCGTTGTGCTTGGCGAAGCACTACGGATAGTTTTACCACCTCCGTCACCACGCCATCGTGCTGCCCGAACTCATGTACTACTTCGCCTGTCTTGCTGGATCGAGAAGGCGAGGACGTCATCGAGCTAAACGTGTGTTGAACGCGGAGGTGCCGTACGTTCAGTACTTGATCGGGAGGATCGTGAAGGTGTATGACTACATCAACCGCGTTGATAAACGCTTCCGCTTAGCGATCTACAAGGGTATGTAGATGCTCTCCCCCTCTCATAGCTATGCATCTCCATGGATAGAGCTCGCCGAGGAGTGGCTAGCTAGTTGCTCCAGGCCGGCACGCGGATGGCGCGGTCGCAGCGGTACGACACGACGTCGCCCATGGCAGCCACGATGCATGTGCCGCCGTGGTCCCCCGCGTGCCGGCCTGGAGCAACTAGCCACTCCTCGGTGAGCTGGCTTGGAGCGGTGAGTTGCTGAACGATGCACCGGTTTGGAGCTTCTGCCTCCGCAAGATGGCCTGTAGCGGCCTGGACCGTCAGGGAGGTGGAGCAGAGAGTTGCCTAGCTCGTATTCGACGGGCTCGATGGGCCACCCAGCCAGCTTTTATGCCGGAGAACTCGGCTTCCTGCTTGTCGGATGCCATGGAGATTGTGGAGAAATGGTGTGCAATGAGGAGATGGGAGCGGAGTGGTGCGATTTTTTGCCCGACGTCTGCCATCGTATAAATAGCAGGGAGACGGCCAAAGCCAACCGGTGTTGTGTTTAATGACGGATGGCTCGCGAACGGACGTGTGGTCGGAGTAGGTTTCATGGCACACACGTGAGTTTTAATGGAGGAAGGCGGGTAGTCTGCGGCCATTTGGATACGGCGAGGAGGGGTGTTCAGCCGGGCAAGCAATGGACGACGCTCTCTCGGCCGACGTGCCGGTTCAATGCCAGCAGTGAGAGATTGCGTCCGTCAGCGTGCCCTTCCGTCCAGTCAAGTTGCGGGCATCAATGTCGGCCGGTGTATGCTCTGGGCCGACATGAATGCAGCGCGGCAAGCGGCACGGGTGTTCGATGGAAAACGCGGGAGAGATGGGTGGGACTTTTTTTAGGCAAGAGCGGTCAGACACGGGTGTGGAAGCTATTCGAAAGCCTGCAAAGCCTCCCATGTTTATCTTTGATTTACGAGAAAAAGTGCGTCCGGACCATCAACCAGGTACTATACTCTCTCGTGAGTAGGAGGGTGCTTGGATCCAGGGGACTATTTTTAGTCTGACTAAAAATAGTCTCTTTTAGAGGCTAAAGTTCCAAGCACCCCTGACTAAAGAGAGGCTAGGACTAGTCTTGAGGCTAAAAATTTTTAGTCATAGCAAACCTACTAAAATATGTATTAGCCCTCTCTCTCCTCATTTAATTCCTCTACTTTAACACATGCGAGTTCTGGATTGGATGGTTTGAAGGATAATAAATGTTCAATAACTTGATTTTAGTTTCTTTAGTATTTGGATCCAAACATGTGTGAGGCTAGCAAGTTTTAGTCCCACTACTTTTAGTTATGAGACTAAAACGTATCCAAGCACCCTCTAGATTATTTCAAAAGTAAGAGGCCGGTGCTTGGGTTCCCCAGAAAAAAGAGGCCCGTGCTTGGAGAATTGAACTCGCATGCTTCGCTCAGTTGTCGACAAAGCCCTCATGTGCACATTTACATGCGCAGCTGTTTCCACTCTAATCGAGGGGCCGTCCAAACATTTAATAAAGACAGTGTTCTTCCCCACAAACTTTGGTTTGGCTTTACCTTTGTTCTGTCTTGCATTAGCTCATTTTAGCACATCCCCTCCTCAGTGCTAGCTAGTCTTCCATTGGCGGCCACAAATTAAGCCACACGAACACAGAAGAGTGGGGGGAAGCCATGGAGGCCACGGTGCTGAGCGTGGGAAAGTCTGCGGTGAATGGAGCGATTAGCTACGCCAAATCCGCTGTGGCGGAGGAGGTGGCCTTGCAGCTGGGTGTCCGGCGGGACCAGACCTTCATCACAGAGGAGCTTGAGATGATGCAGGCCTTTCTTATGGCCGCGCATGGAGAGCCAGATGACAACAGAGTTACCAAAATCTGGGTGAAGCAAGTCCGCGACCTGTCTTACGACGTTGAAGACTGCCTCCAAGATTTCGCAGGTCGTTTAGGAAAGCCAACATGGTGGCCGTGGCACATCCCTCGCAAGTTGCGAGTCCGGCACCGTTTAGGCAAGCAGATGAAGGAGTTGAGAGCAAGGGTTGAGGATGTGAGCCAGAGAAACCTGCGCTACAACCTCATCAAGGGCTCTGACTCCAAGCCTACCTTCAACTGTGAGCAGGTTGGCACCAATAGTACAAGGATGTCTCACACCGATGAAGCAAATTGGCAGAGAGACAAAGCAAAAAGGGATCTCATTCGATTGATCGATGACAAGGCTGATTGCCTTAGAGTTGTCGCGGTGTGGGCAAATAATGATGATTCCGGGGAGACGTCCATCCTCAGAAGGGCCTACCAAGACCTGAAGAAACACAACAAGTTTGACTGCTGCGCCTGGATCAAGTTGAAGGGTCCATTCAATCCAACAAAGTTTCTGCTGAGCATTGTGAGGCAATTTTATGCCAATTATCTTCAAGGTGCCAGGGAAAGAAAATATGCAATTATAGAGGGCAAAGTTCTGAGGAAGATGGGAATGATGAAGGAAACTTGTTTGGTTGATGAGTTCAAGAAATATATGAATGAGAGAAATTGCCTAATTGTACTTGATGATTTATCCAACACTGAAGTGTGGAATCACATTAGGACATACTTTCCAAACAATAAAGGAAGCCGGATTATAGTATCCACACAGAAAATTGAAGTAGCAAGTTTATGTGTAGGGCCAGAGGATGTAGCACCAGAGCACAAGGAATTGTGTGTTGATAATACTATTCTTTATGCTTTCTATGAAAAGGTAATATTCTAATCATAAAGTTATTTCCAGTGATTCTACATTTATTGTTCTTCTTGTTGAACTTCTGAGTTAACTAAATTCCATGCGGACTTATGTCATCGGGTAAAATAACACAACATGGAAGACAAATCATGAGTTTAGCAAGTGCCATTAGTCATTGAAACTCAGGTTGTGCTTGAATGGTTTGTGAGAGTGGGTTATACATTTGTACTCCTTCACCAGGATTCAAACCCTTGGTTTAGCTCTTTGGACGTCTCATTAAAGTAGGATTCTCTTGTATTGGTAGGTCACACCTATGTTATTGGTGATGCTCATACGTAGGTGTAAATTCATATGTGTGCATGCACATCTGCAGTTTGTACTTGGTGCTTTAAAAAATAAACAAAGTACCTTCCATATTTCATTTAGATTTAGACTGGATTATTAATTAAACTAGTCTTTTTTTGGACTCAACTAAATTAGCATGTCCCAGACCTGTATATCACACAGTCAACATATTTGTGTTTCTTTGATGCTGTGGAAATCATTTTAAGTTGTGTGAACTGTGAACAATACCATATCATTTTGAAGAATGCATGAGATCTACTTCAGACAAACAGAGCAGGGCTAGGTTAGTATTTTTCTGCAGGCAAAATTCTGTTATTTCCCCATGTACAAAGACATGTGGCCATCCCTTCGATATGTTTACTATATACGAATGAAGGAGATATAAGCAAAAAAAAGGAAAATAAGATTAGTACCTGGTCCAAACTCCAAAGCCTTCTGGCCCATCCTAGTGACGGACCATATTGATGATTAGATGTTACTAAGACCAAATGTAAGCATAAGCGCAGTATAGTAGAATTCGTCATCATAATGTGGGCTGCTTAGCAAGTTATTAGAAAGACAAACAGAGTAAATGTATATTACAAAATATATGCATGCTAACTTGCAAAAAAAATTTACCATAAGCCCTGCCTTTTTATAACTCTGGAAATATCATAAATTATTGAATACAATTTTACATGTCTACATGCTGTATCATATTGTACATCATACCCATTGTACTTGGGAGAACTACTAGAAACGAACGACTGTGATAACTGATAAACTGGTGCGGATATGCACTATAGGTAGTATATTCGTTTTGACTACATACTTCATTTAATTTACTTTATATTGCACTCTAATTAACTTGATTATTGTGTCAGGGTTGTCAAGATGGAATATATTCAATGGAAGCAGGATCCAGTTCCAATGCATTTGGTAGTAACAGTTCTGCAGAGATCAAGACCATCACTCGCACAGAGACGAAGGTGTCTGTTTTTAAGGAATCTCAGCTCATTGGAAGAAATAAAGAAAAGGCTGATATCATCAAACTAATTACCAATGAAGATAAGCAACAACTTGAGGTGATCTCTGTGTTTGGAATGGGTGGCCTTGGGAAAACTGCACTTGTAAGAGATGTCTACCAAAGCGAAGAGCTCATAGGCAAGTTTGACAAGCGTGCATGTGTCACACTCATGCGTCCTTTCAATCCTGATGATCTCCTCCAGAGCTTGGATGTGCAAATACATGAAAACGAATCTGAAAAAAAGGGAGAAGGTGCAGAAGTTCCTGAAAATAAGGGAGAAGGTGCAGAAGTTCCTGAAAAGGAAGGAGGTGTAAAAAAGGGCAAACAGCCATTGCATGATTTGAAAGGAAAGAAGTACCTGATTGTGCTTGATGATATATTGTCCTCTACAGAATGGGATGCTATAAAGCAACATTTTCCAGCAACAGAAACAGCAAGCAGAATAATAGTCACCACAAGGGTAAAGAAAATTGCTAAGCATTGTTCAGAAAAACAACATAACATGTACAAACTTGAAAGTCTGCAACCCAAGTATGCACGTGGCCTCTTCATGGAAAAGGTATCGAGAGTTTATTGTTGTACTCTGTTTGTTTGGTTAAAAGACATTCTTTTGTAGGATGTAGCGACATGCAGCAGCTATCACGCGGTGGAACCCAATAAATATACCCTTCACTTTTCTGCTTCTCGATGTGTGGATTAATTGAGGTTTCAGGCTGAGATATTTTATTGAATATTTCCAAAATAATTAGGAATTCGATTACTTATTTATCTTGTCAACATGCATTAGTGCCATTACAGCTAAGAGATAAAATAGTACTTTAGCCAATGTTATAGTGTAGAGACAATATGTATTTAGGCTATGGATGTGAAGTAACACCTAATAATACGAAGAAATCTTTCTCTGAGTCAATCCCATTGCTCCTCTTCTTTGAGAAGCACAATGATCCTTTTCAAGTTTCCATTTTCGTTTGGAACATGAGCTCTTCTATCTTCATCTCTTTTTTGGCTTTATACACTCTGTTTTTCCTTTTTCGAACCAACAGTTAAGAATTCATATTCTCTGACTTGCTGCATCGAATACTAATTCACAACATTATGTTAAAACAAACCATTTGGTGATTTATTTTCACATTGAGTATCATTTTAGGAATCCATTTCTTTATAACATGCCCAAAATGGACTCTAGCTTATACTCCCTATGTTCCATAATGTAGTGCGTATAGATTTTTTGAAAATTCGAAATTTGCAAACTGTGACCAAGTTTATAGAGAAAACTATTTATATCTACAATGCTAAATATATAAAATATGAAACTACATCTTATAATAAATCTAATGATATATGCTTGGCACTCTAGATGTAAATGTTTTTCTTCCAAAACTTGGTCAAAGTTTGTGAAGTTTGACTTCTCAAAAAATCTATATGCACTACATTATGGAACGGAGGGAGTACCAACTCTTTCATATTAATGTTCTAATATCTTTGCCATTTTTTCAAACAGCATTTATCTTTGTTTCTCATCAAACAAATGTCAACTTCTGGAAATCTTATGCCCTATTTAAGATCAAAATAGAAATATTGGTAATTTATAGGATCTGAATCATACTGGGTTTTTTATATAATCATAGGACAAGTGAATAGCTACAAAATCATATAGGGATCTCCTCATAGGTATTTTTGAGGAAATCAAACATTTATTAAAATCATATTGCTATCCCCCCCCCCCCCCTCCCCCCGCGGCCATTGTCATCGCAGTGATTCCTTTCCTTAAAAAGTTATTTTGGCTTTCAGGATATGTTCAAACTAGCTCTCCAAAAGGTTTTCTAAGGCGTTAGGCATGTGATAATGTTTCTTTTATTCATCCTTTATTCGTACCATGTGTTCCAAACAGTCCTTAAGGGTCTAAAAAAATTCATGCTTTTAGTGAAAGAACCACTGGAATTGAATTAGGAAGGCTATTTTGTATCTTATTTGATATATACGTGGATGCTAAGAAACACATGTTATACCAATTCCAGGTATTTGGCAGGGATACAGATTTGGATGAGCAATACCCTGAGTTGGTTGAGCAAGCAGATCTGATCCTAAAGAAGTGCAGTGGACTTCCCCTTGCAATAGTTACCATAGGTGGGTTCTTGGCAAACCAACCAAAAGTCGCACTAGAGTGGATGAAACTGAATAGGCATATTAGTGCTGAGTTGGAGATGAATCCAGAGCTTGAGACAATAATAGTAGTCCTTAACAAAAGTTATGATGGTTTACCCTATCATTTGAAGGTTTGTTTCTTGTATCTGTCTATCTTTCCTGAAGACCACAAGGCAAGTCGGAGACGTTTGGTGCGTCGATGGACAGCAGAGGGTTACTCAAGGGAGTTCCGCGGCAAGTCCGCAGAGGAAATAGCAGATAACTACTTCATGGACCTCATAAGCAGGAGCATGATTCTGCCGTTCCAACAGTCGATTCACAATAGGAAAGGAGTTGACTCCTGCCAAGTTCATGATCTCATCCGAGAAATTAGCATCTCAAATTCCACAGAAGAAAAACTTGTTTTCAGATTGGAGGAAGGTTGCAGCTTAAACAACCAGGGCACAATCCGCCACCTTGCTATAAACAGCAACTGGGAGGGAGATGAGAGTGAATTTGAGAACATAGTGGACTTATCCCGAGTACGTTCGGTAACAGTTTTTGGACAATGGAGAACGTTTTTCATTTCTGATAAGATGAGGTTGCTACGGGTGCTAGACATGGAAGATGCCTTTGGTGTAGTTGATCATCACCTTGAGCATATCGGGAAGCTTATTCACCTGAAGTACCTCTCTCTAAGAGGATGTGACGGCATTTCTCACCTGCCAGATTCAGTGGGTAATCTAAGACAGCTTGAGACACTAGATATCAGGGGTACAAGAATAATCAAGTTGCCCAAGAGCATAATCAATCTTCAGAAGCTAAACTGTCTTCGTGCTGGTAGGAAACCGATGGACGAGAATGATTTTAGGGGGGGTATACCAGCGGCATGTCTTTTGCCTGTTCTTTCGGTGATGCTTTGCATATATTGGTGTGCCCCTCAGGGTTCCAGTATCGATGGGATGAACCGCTGTGACATATGCACTTTCTTTTGCCGCGGACTACTCCCAGTTGCTGCAATGCACCTGGATAGGTATGGTGTTTTACTACCAAGAGGGATGAATAAACTGAAAGCCCTACATACATTAGGTGTTGTGAACATTGCACGGGGAAAAGTGATTCTACAGGACATAAGAAAGCTCAACAGGTTGCGCAAGTTGGGAGTTACTGGCATCGACAAGAAAAACGGTGAAGAGTTCTGTTCAGCAATTACTAGTCTAGGCCACCTAGAGTCTTTGTCCATACGGGCGGAGGGGGAGCAAGGTCTGTGTGATTGTTTGGACGAGATGTCCTCGCCACCAAAAAACATGCAAAGTCTCAAGCTGTACGGCAACCTGCCCAGATTGCCAGAATGGATCGCAGGGCTCAAAAATCTCGTGAAGCTGAAGCTACGGAGCACTAGGATACTGGACTGCGAAGCCGCCATACAAGCCCTTGGGAAAATACCAAACCTGACCATCCTGTGTTTGTGTAATGAGGCGTTCAAGGGTGAAGAGGTCCGTGTCAATTTTCATCTGGAGGCATTCTCGAGTCTGATGGTGCTGGAGCTGGAATCCCTCGGTAAGCTCAAATCAGTGGAGTTTGAACAAGGAGCAACCCCTAAGCTTGAGCTGCTGCAGTTTTCTGGCATATCTGACCTCAAGTTGTTTTCTGGACTACGATCTCTTGGGAGCCTCAAGGAAGTTCATCTTGGATCCGATAATGTTGGTGATTCTAGTGTTGTGTACGGTACTAACTTTGTGAAACACTTGCGGGATGAGCTTCGCAAGAATCTAAATCGGCCCGTTTTGAAGAGGCACTGAGCGGAGCTCCAGCTGACTGCAACAATTGGAAGCAAGTATTGGTGTCTCCCTGTTCGTCTCTTCCTGTTCGCATGCCTGGATTATGCATTCATCTTATTTATTTCGATTTCCTAGATGTGGGTGAAACATGTTCAATAAAATGTACTATGAACACTGATGGCCTACTATGGAATTAAGTAGGGGCATCCAGTAGGTATCTATCCAGATGAGATGGAACAAATTATTTCCTTTGTATGCATTGTAATAAATAACATGATATTTCCATTCCCTTCTGCTAGGTCTGGAATGATGTTCTATTCTTCTTCTCTCTGTTTGTCTCTCGAGTCTATCACTGTCTACTTTCCTTGGACTGATTACATTAGTTATGCTGAAATACTGTCTATAGCTAAATTCATCATTGGATAAAAGTTGCTCAAGTAACTATATTTTTCTTTGCAACCACACATTGATGCAATTGGATCTTGTAACTCCTTTGTTTGCAGAACAGCTATTAGTTCCTATTTTCTTCTCTCTGCAGTCTACTTATTCAGTGCAGCAATAGAAGCAACGGGGACTTGTGCATTTCCCTAAGCTTGTGTAATACTAGCCAGTTCACTTTCCATATAAAAAATCGCAAAAATACTCAGCAAACAAGGGGATCGCTACAGCCCGAATCCGCTCTGAATCTACAGGAGGACTCATTGCAGAATTTTGGTGCCATTGACGACAATACGATTGAAAATAAGGATGTGGTTAGTACCTGATTGAACTTGTTGAACGTCATTTGGAATTCTATCCAAGGATTTCGACTTTCTGTTCTTTATTGTGTGTCAACACCTACAATTGCACCCTCAACATGTCCACCGCATTATCCAGCCCAGAAAACTTCCCAAAAGTCATAGCATCAATTGAAATCAGCTGGGCAGACTCCTTGATTTCAACATCAGAATTTGATATTAAGGCCATGTACACTGACTTGATAGAAATGTGGTCGCTTGATATAGGAACCTGTATACCTGAATTCAGCTCAAATTCTGCTACATATCTGTTACTAGAAACATCACTTTGGTTTTCTGCAAGCAAACATTTGTGCTAGTGCTTGGCAATATATTGGTGGTTGTAATAGAACAAAGCATTGGTAAACCTGAATGTCCTCTGTCTGCATTTTGAAGGTAGCATTCTTTACATATTCCTGCATCATTGCATTCCAAAATTTCCAAAGAGAACAGCCTGTTCATTTTCTGGCATTACTACTGAACTGAACTGAAACAGCCCATCTTTGCTTATCCTGCCAAAGCTCCCAGAGGAGAGCGACCGTGGGCCTGTCTGACTGGAGCAGAAGTATGTTTGGCATCTGCAGGGATTCAGATCGGGTGGAGGGTAACATCAGAGATCCTGTCCACCGAGGCCCTTGTCCTGAGAAAAAACAGGGGCGCTGGCACGCCGCAATCCTATATCCTAACAGGTAACAAAGCCAGCATAATAAGATGTGTCTCCATGCAGAGTACTTATCTGATAACTCAAAAGCTTCCCCTGAAGGTTAAGAATCAGTCTTCTTTATGATATCAGTTGCTGACTTGATAGAACTGGTAGCTTGAAAAAGGAATCAATGTCTTCGTGAACGTAGCTCAAAATCTGCCCGAACTGTTGCTAAAAACACCACTCTTTTTCTGAATATGGGCACGCTCTCAGTCATTCGTCACGTGTCGCGTTCTGGACACTTCCTTCAGATTTTGTTTTTTTTTTTTGCACGCGTTTTTGGCTTTTTAAACGGGTTTTTTCCGGGGGGTTTTGACGTTTTGGTTTTTTCCCGGTCTTCCTTAGCTTTTCGACCAAATTTTTTTTTCAAAAATATTTTTCTTGCATGAAAAAACGCATTTTTTTCTTTAACGAAAAGTCACGGTTTTTCTTCCATGAGAAAGCACGGTTGTGCTTTAGCGAGAGTCATAGGCGTGCCTTTCGAAAATGAAAAAATTATGTTTTTTTTTCTTTCGCGAGAGTCATGGTTTTACTTCTACGAGAGGCACGGTTGTGCTTTCGCAAGAGTCACGGCCGTGCCTCTCGAAAAGGGAAAAACAAAACGCGTTTTCTGTTTTTTTTCTTTCGCGAGAGGCACGGTTATGCTTTCATGAGAGTCACGGTCGTGCCTCTCGAAAAGGGAAAAAATACGTGTTCTTTTTCGCAAGAGTCATGGTTTTGCTTTCGCTAGAGGCACGGTTGTGCTTTTTTTTTCCTTCCACGAGAGTCACGATTTTGCTTCCACGAGAGGCACGGGCGTGCCTCTTTCGGAAAGGGAAAAAACCATGCTCCCGGTCTGGTTTTTTCGTCCGTTTTTTTTCATGAAAAAAAAGTTCATCAAAACCTATCAACATGGGATCTGGTTTTGAAGATCTCGACGCGAGGAATCCAATGGTGAAAACGGTTTGAGATTTGGACGCACGGTTTAAGAGATAAAAGGTTTTGAATAAACGGATCTATGAAAAAAAGGAAAACTCTCAGGTTGCGACAATTGGCGTGCTGCATGTGGGCCACTTGTCGTGACCTGGGAAGGTGGAGTGTTCTTTGCAACGAGTACTCCTTAATTAGTGATTTCGACTGTTTCTGTTCTAAAAAACGTGGACTGCTTCTTTTGTTCCGTCAGGTTGACCGTTTCTTTCGTTCGATCGTCTAGTTGATCAGGATCTTCTTTCATTG
Organism: Aegilops umbellulata; assembly: GCA_032464435.1. Lineage (NCBI taxonomy): Eukaryota > Viridiplantae > Streptophyta > Magnoliopsida > Poales > Poaceae > Aegilops > Aegilops umbellulata. The sequence continues at coordinate 508,268,059 of CP136059.1, forward strand.
ATATCTGTCAAGAAATAATGTTCATAAATGTGAAATTGGCACATCAATTTGAAAAAGACACAAATTAAAAGTATTCATGGATTTGAGAAAAGATCATGAAATTGAAAAAGTTCGTAAATTTGAAAACTATCTATGGATTAAAAAAGGTATTCACGGATTATGAAAACATAATGAATTCGAGAGAAGTTCATGAATTGAAAAGGTTAACTGATTTGAGAAAAGTTGATGAATTTGAAAAAAGTTCACAAGTTTGAAAAAGGTTCACGGATTTGAAAAAGTTTGCAGATTTTGAAGAAGTTCATGACATTTTTAAAAAAATCACTAATTTGAACAAAGTTCACATATTTGAAAAGGTTGTAGATTTTGAAAAGGTTCGTTAAATTTGAAAAATTATTCACGAAGTTTGAAAAACAGTTCAACGCTAAAAGTTCATGAAATTTGAAAAAAATGTGAACTCAAAGTAATCACGAGTTCAAAAATGTTTGTGGGATTTGAAAAAAAATGTGAACATGAAAAAACCTCATACATGCAAAAAAACATTTGTTGATTTGATAATTTTTCATGTTTTTGAAAAAGTTCACGGATTTGGAAAAATAATAACAAAATTGTAAAAAGTTCATACATGTACAGTACTCACTTCAAAGCGCACAGAGAGAGACAGGAGAAATTACTCAATGTTTTTCTGATTTATATTGGGCTGGATTGACAGCTACTATATACTAGATCCCTAAATAAATAACAGTGCACGTGTTTGAACGGCAACATATGTTGTGCAGCAGAGGGCCCTGAGCCATGAGTCTGCATACTCATTGTGAATATTGTTCTGTACCTTGGAGAAAACGTGTGCCTTATCTGGAGCATAAATGTATATCTTCAACACGTGCAGGCCGGTACTTTAATTCCAAGACTAAAAACTTGCGCTGCTTCCATGGACGGCGCCGCGTGCTGCAGTGGACGCCCCGAAAGCCAAGCATAAAGAAGATGGAAATTGTGCTGTTATCACACTGAGAACGTAGAAGACACGGAAAAAGTAAAGGAAGAAGAGAGAGGCTAAGAGCATTACTAGTAGTACCCCTAAACTTTCAAATCCTCAAAAATAACCGTTTTTTTGCGGGTTGCAACAAAAAAAACGTAAAGACTAGAACCCTTAAACTCTCAAACCTTAAAAAAAAGTAAGGGTCCAACCCTCAAACCCAATTTCAAACCGTAGAGTGAGGGTTGGAGGGGGGCGCTCGACCCCAGCCCGGACTCCCTTTCCCCGTCGCGCGGGAGGGAAGTTTCCCGTCCCAACCTCCCGCTTCCTCCCTCCCTAGCCGTCGGCCGTCGCCCGCCGCCAATCCGGCCCCCCCCCCCGCCTCCCCTCGACGCCGCGGCCGTCCCGCCCCTGCGCCGAGCTCCCCGCCGCCGGATCCGCCCTTCCCCGCCGCCTCCCGCCCCGCGCCCCGGCCCCCGGCAGCCCCGCCCCGAGCTCCGCCCCCCGGCCTCCCGCGCCGCCGCCTCCCGCCCCGGCGTCTCGCCCCCCGGCCTCCGCCCCGCCGCCTCCCGCCCCACCGCGCCCCGCCCCCCGCCCGCCCACCTCAGCCGTCGCCCCCCCACCCCCCGCCCCCCAGTCGGCTCCCGCCCCCAGCCGCCTCCCGACCCCCAGCGGCCAGAGGCAGGCCTGCCTCAGGCCTCCTCGAGCCGTCGCGCCAGAGGCAGCCGCGCCGCCGCCCCGAGCTCCCCGCAGGTATGCTTCCTGTTCTTCCTTTTTGTTGAACATCATGAAATGTTGTGTGATTCTACACAACATGATCCTAGAGGATGAAAGAGGTTTAAACCTCCCTTGTTTCTATGACAATGTTGGTACCCGTGTGCAACCGGAAAAAAACTCTTCTCGCATACACACTTTTCTTCAAGCACATCGTGAGATTGAGGATGCAACCACTCATGGTCGGCTCCGGGATGATCTAATAGAGCACCACTGGCAGTTGGATGGGCGGCGCATTGGCCCATGATGTATCTTTGTTTTACTTTTCTATGTCCTATTTAATTCGAACAATTAGTGTAATTTGCTCAAACATTGTTTTAATAATTTGAATGATTATTGTTTTATTCGGTGTTGTAATAATAATTAGAATGATTATTGTTTTATGTCAAATGTGATGGAATTTGTGATATGTCATATGATGAAATGTGTGATATATGAAATGACAGTTTTAAAGGTCGGGGTTGAGGCAAAGACTAGAACCCTCAAATCCAACCCTTAAAGCAGTTTAAGGGTTGGGTTTGAGGGTTCTAGTCTTTGCCCCTGTTTTTCTACCCTTAAAAGTGTCAAAAAGTAGCACTTCTCAACCCTTAAAACTGCTACAAGGGTTTGAGAGTTTAGGGGTTCTACTAGTAATGCTCTAAAGGAGCACAAAGTCAGTACCTAGTAGCAGATCACACTTTATACAACAAATACATAGTCTCTAGTCTCTACACCAGCAGTGCCAGCGCACGCAATCAGCCACACAAAAACGTCTACAGTAGTATTTTTGGGCACAGTGTATTGAACTGAACTCATTTAAACTTTCATCAGCCAATGCAGGCCGCGGCAGCTCGTCAACCAGGTCTAGACTAGATGTACAATGTGCAGTACAATGCGTGAACATCTCAGCAGCTATATCTCACCTCATGTACTAGCAGAAAACGCAAGAGAAAGAGAACAAATAAAAAGAAACATGAGTACAGAAACGAAGCTGGCTTCTCCACTCGCCTGGTTGTGGTGGTGCGGGCAGGACTCTTAATGACTTGTCCATATCTCTCCCTAATAATAATAATAATAAAGCACGGAGTGAATCTGTTGGGTTCACCGTCGCGGCATTTTTTCTAATAAGTCCCTGTACTTTTAGATAATTGAACCCGCAGTATATAATTAAGTGGGGAAAACGAAACGTTTTTTTCCTTTTAAAATTAAACCCCTTGACTTTGCGGCCGCAGCAAGCCGATGGATATCGAGGACGACGGGGGCCAGCCATGGCCACGGTTGCGGGGGGGTCGACGGTCTTCTGCAGGAGCGGGCGACGAGGTGGCTCGGGCGGGCTCGGTGAAGAGGCGCTCTGGTGATGGTGGACTGCAGGGGAGGCAGCGGCTTGGGTCAGAGGACCCCATGCTCGCCGCGGTGTTCGTGGCCGGCGGTCAGAGAAAGCAGGAGGTGGAGGATGCTTGACGGCGCGGGAGGTCATCGACGGACGCGCCGACGACTCAGGCGGCCAGAAAGCAGGAGGTGGAGGATGCTTGACGATGCGGGAGGTCATCGGCGGATGCGCCGGCGGCTCGGGCGGCTGTAGAAGGGCGTCAGGAGAGGCGCGAGAAAGGGAAACGGAGGGGAGACGCGGACAAGGCGGCGACGGGAGGAAGGCGAGGCCAGCGGCGGTGGTAGCCATGGGCGCCGGCGGCCGACACGGGTGATGGTGGAGGGCGTGGCGCGAGCACATCGGGGCCTCTCCCCTGGCTGGCGGCGCGCAGGTGTGTGGTGAGAAGAGCGAGAGGCTGTGAGGATAAGGTGAGGAAGGGGTGGGCTTGGTCACGGGAGAAGGTGGGCCACAGAAGCAGTTGGGCTAGCCCAGTTAATATCACGTAAATATATTATAGTCCCACCTCGCCCCTTTCAATTAAATTCCACTAATTTTTATAGGTCTATGTGTTGTACTACATCACCAAGCAGCCTTGGATCGACTAAAGAAGGATGAGATGAGGCTAATTGTACGAGAAATAAAAGAAGGAAAGAGAAACAAGGTCATAGAAATAAGGAAATGTAATAAAATGGAGGACATAATTAAGGAAGGGAATAAACGCCTTATATATATATATGAAAATAAAAGAAGGAAGGAAATGGAGGGAAAGAGAAGAAATAAGGAAGGAAAGGGATGGAAAGAGAAAAATGGATGGATGACATAGATAAGGAAGGGAATGAAAGCCTCCTGGAGTATATATGAAAATAAAAGAAGGAACTTGACAAAAATAAAGAATATAAATGAGGGGAAGAAAGCCGGGGGTCCATTGTCGGTTGTGTTGACCAGGCAAGTTTATTTTTATTACATTCAATTTTCAATGGAACAAACCCATGCAGATCGACGAGCTTCTTCATCTCCGCAATAAGATGTCCACGACGTAACAAACATATGTTGCCTCGCCGCGATTACTCTTTTGCTTCTGAGCTTTGGGAGGCACCCAACCAAATATATGTAGATGATCAAGAAGAGTTCAGAAATGCCAACTCAATTTTTTTTCAGAAATTTAAAAGTACTTTTTGCCACTTGAAACGTGGTTAGGGGCACGTACAATGCGGGTGCTAGAAATAAAATCATGGCAGTTTTTGCATCGTGGCATCGACACATAACCTAGAGTCGGACACTAAGAAAAGTATAAAACAATGTAGCTGCTAGGGCCGTATGATTGTGCATGTTAATTTGCTCAGGATTTTAAACACTCTTGTGTTGGAGCCGGCCTTAGAGTGATAATTTTAACCTTTTCATCTATTGGTCACTAGCTATTAATGATAGCCATGTGTGATAACGTATTCCGGATGAGTTTGTTAATGTTAGCCTACATAGATAATGTGTTATGTGGTGGATTAGCGCATCATCTTAGGATTGATCACATTTCGGTTCATTGTGATCACGTAGACATCATAACTATCATGGACAAGGCGCGTGGAAGAGGATAAGCTGCGAAACGGCAAAGGCGTGTGATATTGATTTTCACTCGTTGCAACGCACGGGCCTTTTTTGCTAGTAGGTTACAAATCGATTATCGTTACTCTTAGAAATCACGTGGCCATTGAGTGCTCTGTTTTAGCCGCTGGAGTTTCTTTTTTAGGGAAAGCCGCTGGGAATTGCTCAAATTTCTCTATAACATCTTCGAGCCCAAAAGGCCAAAACGCCGAAGTGGGCCGACACATCCTCTCGCAGCTCTGCGCTGTGGCCCAACTACTTAAGGCCCTCTACCCGTGGGAAAAAGAAGTCGCACCGGTTTCCTCTGTTCTGTTCGGTAATTCCCGAGTGTTCGCCGAGCCGCCGTCTCCGCCCGCGTCGCCGGTCCTCTCCGCCCAGCGGGTTCGCCTCTCCGGTTCTCCCGTCGCTGTTCGTCGCCGCCCTCTCCCCCCTCTAGCCGACGGATTCTTGGTAAGGAAGCTATAGCTTGCACGGTCGCATGGATCTCTTTCTGCCATCGTTTTTTCCCCCTTTGTTAACAACCAGATCTCGCTGCGCTATTGTCTTTCCTTCTGCCATAATTAATTATTTCGACAACTCTTAATTACCCACGCTAATGCAGTAGCAACTACTACTAACAGCAGTCAGTATGAGGCGAAAATTTATTGGGTTGATCTTGCTGGCTCGTTTCAAATCAAAGTAGTACTGTATGTGCTACTGTCCAAAGGTGCCATGTGTTTCGGTGTCTATTTCTTCTCAGCTAATAAGTACGTACTTCTGACAGCAGCAAGTTCACTATTCAAACAGAAAAGAAACGGGGCTACCTCGGACCCAAATCTATTCAAATTTATAGAAAAGCATGCATCGAGGTTCACAATACTAACACCCAAATTATCTCATGTGTTGTGTTGATTTCACTGCAGACCATCTTACTGTATTTTACTAGATTATTACAGGTTAAATGGCCACGACTGACATTGGGGGTGACATGATGGATAGCAGCAGAAGGAAGAGTACCGAGGCTGCGATGATCACAGCAGCTCAGGTGTTCCCAAGCAACAAGAAGAGGAAGAAGGCCCTTCTACTATCTCTTTGTGCACGGTTGCTTCCTGATGAAATGATGTTGGAGGTGCTGCTTCGGCTCCCTGTCAAGGCCATTCTCCGCTTCCGGGCCGTCTGCCGCGCTTGGGCAGCACTCTTCTCCTCCGAGGATTTCTGCAGCCTCCACATGGCCATCTCCAAGGTGGTGAGACCAGCACCAAAGCTACTCATGCTTGTCTCGCCCACAACAGGATCGAACTCCACCGCAATGTACTCATGCTCGCCGTCAGGCTGCAGAGATGACTTGCTCTTCACCGTCGACACCGCACGCCGCAATTCCATGGGAATAGTGATGCCCTCGCCATGCCATGGACTCACCCTTCTATATGATGATGCCGCGCCCGCTTACTATGTTTGCAATGCAGCCACACGTGCAATCACACGTCTGCCGCCTCATGGTTCTCCAACATATCGTTCCGCTGCTGGACTGGGATTTGATGCCCGGACTAGCGAGTACAAGGTGGTGAGGTTGATCACTGGGGGTTGCGGTGACAAGGAGAGGAACAAGTGCGAAGTGTACACGCCTGGAGCTGCTTGCTGGAGGCCGGCGGCCGGTGGAGGAGTGCCTTTCAGGTTGTCCAGGTATGCAATTTCTGCAGCTATACATGCGGCGACGCACAAAGTGCCACCGGTGTTTGCCAACGGATTACTACACTGGTTCATCGGTCCTTCCCTTATCGCCACAAGGACAAGAGCTCCCATCTTAACGTTTTCCTTGACGGGCGAGACCTTCGGATGTGTCCGATCACCCCCACCCTTCTGGACATCAGAAGTGGACCTGCGCTACGGGTCAGAAAAAGAGCACCTGGTTGTGATGGATGACCAGGTGTGCATGGTCCGCGACCTTCGCAACACAATCCCTCGTGATGGCACTTTGGAGATCTGGAAGCTGCTGGATTATAGCCCTGGTGAATGGTCGCTGTATCATCGAATTCATTTGTTCGGGCACGTGGGGATATATTTGTTTGATGCGATGGCTGTGAGGGTTGTTGGACTCATTGGCGGCTGCAGGTCAGGGAAGAAGATAGTCATTGCTTCTAGCAAAGACAAGTTCCCCGGCCAGTTTGAGCAGAAGCTTCACACCTATGACCCTAGGTGTCAAGCTCTAGAGACCATCCTCTCCATCACCGAGACACACACACATACCAGGCCTGCTTCAACATTCAGTTTATTTGATGAGGAGAGCCTTGTTCAAGTGCATAGTAAACCAATGGATAGCTAGCCATGCCATCTACCATGGCTAATACATGCCACTAAATCAGACATGGTTTAAATTTTTGTGCAACTAGCTAGCTGCTCAGATCGATTTTTGAGTGGAAATTTTATTCTGTAATGCATTAAACAGTAGAATATGGTGAATAGACCAAAGGTCACTGCTGTGGGTATCTTCTATCACCCGAAGTACTTCAAATCTCGTCGATATTATACCTGCCACACGTATTGTGGCGGTTCTAGCTTTGAAGTTGGTTAATGTTATACCTGGGGTAAGAGAAGCTCAGCCAAAGTGCTATCTCGAGGCGATGAATTCCTTTTTGGTTGTTCATGCTCCATTCATTTGAAAAGAGTGTTAGTTTGGTAACACGACACAGATTGATTTATGGGAAATTAGTCTGGAAAGAGTAGTAGTTTGAAAAGAGCTAAATTCTTATCATATTAGGTCTGTAACATTTGGGCTTAGAAATTATTAGTTGGTAGATCTATGACGATGATAAAAATGTTGAATCATTGATTAATGAAATTTGTCAACCACAGTTTAGTTGGGCGTCTGAACGTTTTAGAGATTTCTGCATACAAGTTTTCATGTTGGAACTAAATTGTCCCAGTTCTCATGCATGTGGGTGTTGTGGTAGGGACATGACGAGATCATGATGACTGGATTGATTTCCAGTTTATTTGGGTACCCATCAAGTTGGTGTACAAAGTGGCCAATATGTTTGTCTACTCTGTTGTCTGCTTAGCTAGACGGTCACATGTTCAGAACCACTCTTAACGACACAATGATCATGGTAATTGTTTGCACTGTTCTACGTGTTGTAGTTATGCTTCTTCTATACTCTCCTTGAACATCTCCGTCGATTGAATAATGCACTTTCCTGTTTGTAGTTTGCAAATATATCCATCTGATGTTTCAGTGACAAATGGAACAGTGCAAACAATCTTATATCTATCTGACTGAGAAGGCGATGGCAAAGATTTATGCGGATCTGGCTTTTGATACGAAGCATCCTTTCATGTCCATAATCTGTTGTGACCGTGCTTGCATAATTGTCTGGAGGTATACGCAACTTTTTCTGGAATTTTCTCAACAGTTTGTTCAGTAAAACGATCTTATACCATTGGAAGTAACACCACTGGGTAGGTGGTAATATTGTTCGTTGTTTACATGTTTTATGACATCCTAATAAGCTTAAACCAAAATCATGGAGATTGGGAACATACATATACAGGAAGCGGCACGCCCTCCCAATGATGTTGTGGTAGTATTGAGGAAGATTCACCGGTCACCGCGGTTGGCTACCTTGCCCGCAACCACTACTAGCAAGCTCATGCCAATCACGGGTCGCCTCTTTTGTTAAGCAGTGCAAATAATATTGAACATTCTACCCAATTTAGTAGATCATGCTAACGGCAACTGCAACATCATTAGCAATTCAAAATCAACAAGGACTTTCAGATTTGTTCTTGTTTACCAAAACGTGACAAAAATTGAACAAGAGAAGTCCCACAAAACAGAAAAATGGATGAATAATTATAAAGTATATGTTTATGCATATCGTACACCGAAACAAGAAAAGGACACATATGTAAACTATGTCGGCCGGGTAACTTGCTTGGATTCTTATCTGATTTTGAGTTAATTCATAACAAACGCAGAATTAACTGTCTATGATTTTCCATTCACACAGTGAAGCTATTTATCTATCGATATCACAAGCCAAACAACACATAATACTACTACAAGCCAAACAACAAAAAACAAGGGCAAGGACGACATCAAACATGTTCTTCATACTTAAAGGTTGCGCCTGGATTTAATTGGGCATAATCACGTGCATGAAAACTACTCCCTCCATTCAAAGTTAGTACAAAGTTGGATCATCTATTTTGAAACAGAGGGAGTATAATGTTAGCAAAAATCTTAAAAGTCCTTAAATTACAGAAGATTTCAACAACAGTGACCTTTCGTCTTTTAGCCTTTTAGCATGGAGCCGTAGTTTCTTTAGCACATTTTCGAAGGCCAGGTCTTGATGAGTTTTATGCACTGGAGCAAGGCTCTCTTCAAGTAAGCTGAATCTTGAACCAGGGACGAAGAGCGTAAGAGAGGTGTGCGTCTCGGTGACCGAAAGAATGCCCTCTAGAACTCGACGGCTAGGATCATATGAGTAAACCTTTTTCTGAAACTTGTCGTGAACCAAGTGCTTGCTAGTCGCAATCACAATCTTCCCCGACTTGCAGTTGCCAACAGTACCAATAACCCTCACAACCCGTGGATCAGCTAATTCTCCTTTTACCTGCCCAAACAAATCAATTCGATGATTCAGCGACCAATCACCAGAGCCATCATCCAGCAGTCCCCAAATCTCCAGGGCGCCGCCATGAGGGGTTCCGTCGCGAAGGTCTCGGACAATGCACAGCTGGTCATCCATCACAACCAGGTGCCCTCCTTCTGACTGGGACGAGGAGCGCAGATGCTCGCTTGGTTCCCAGAACGGCGGCGAACGGACACATCTAAAGGTCTCCTCTGCGACAGAGAACGATATGACAGCAGCTCTTGGCCTTCTGATGATGAGTGAAGGACTGACCAACCAGTGCAGGAATCCGCTGGCGAACACAGGCGGTATTTTGTTCACCACCGCATGATGAACCGCAGAATTTGCAAACTGGGACCATTTGAAGGGCACTCCTCCGGTCGCCGGCCTCCAGCGATCAGCTCCGGTTGTGCACACATCACACATGATCGTCTCCTTCTCGTCGGAAAGCCCGTTGATCAACCTCACGACCTTGTACTCCCTTGCCCCGGCATCAAATCCCAGCCCAGCACTAGAATCGTATGTTGGAACACGGTGAGGCGGAAGGCGCGTGATCGCCCGTGTGGCTGCATTGCAAACATAGTAAGCCGGCGCCGCGGCGTCATACAGGAGGGTGAGCCCGCAGCATGGCGAGGGCGTCACCACTTGGACGGAGTTGCGGCGGGTGCAGGCGAAGGTGAAGAGTAAGTCGTCTACGGGGCTCGACGGCGAGCATGAGTACACAGCGACGGAGCCGAATGTTGCTGCGGGCGAGAGCACCAGTAGCCTCGGTGCTGGCGGCAACGTCTTGGAGGTGGCCATGTGGAGGCTGCAGAAATCCTTGGAGGACAGCATTGCATCCCAGCAGCGGCAGACGGCCCAGAAACGCAGAATGGATTTGACCGGGAGCCGGAGTAGAACCTCCAGTATCATGTCATCAGGGAGCAACGGTGCCGATGCACGAACAGATACAATGGCCACTACCGGGATCGCACCCTATGCCGACGGCCAGGGCCGTCGGCATAGCCCTGAATGGCCGTCGGGACAGGCCTATGCCGACGGCCCCCGTCGGCAACATATCGGTCGGCGTAGCCAGGAAGGCCGTCGGCATAGAAAGGTCGTCGGCATAGGGCCTATCCCGACGGGGGCCGTACATCTATGCCGACGGCCCTGGCCGTCGGCAACGTTATCGCCTAACGGCGGCCGCCGTCAAGTGCTGACCAATGGTTGCTCACCACGTGGCACGTCTATGCCGACGGCCTAGCCGTCGGCTTAGTTTGAAACTATGCCGACGGCCAGTCCGTCGGCATAGACGTGCCACGTGGCGAGCAGGCGCCATCCCTGGGGCGGGTCTATGCCGACGGCCAGGCTGTCGGCTTAGTTTCAAACTATGCCGACGGCTAGACCGTCGGCATAGACCCGCCACGTGGCAGCCGCTGGGAGCTCCTGGGGCAGGCCTATGCCGACGGCCTGGCCGTCGGCTTAGTTTGAAACTATGCCGACGGCCTAGCCGTCGGCATAGACCAGCCACATGGCAGCCACTGGGAGCTCCTGGGGCAGGCCTATGCCGACGGCCTGGCCGTCGGCATAGACCCGACACGTGGCAGCCACTGGGAGCTCACGGCAGCTCTATGCCGACGGTCTAGCCGTCGGCATAGTTTCTGTCTGTTTTTTTTTCTTTTTTCTGTTTTGTTTCAGCTCAATTCACACAACAAATATATGCATCACATAACAGCTGGCCCAGCGGCATCACACAACAAATTCATCATCACACATCATAAGAAGCATAGAAAACATAAACATATAAGTATCATCACCACCAAGCATATAAGAATCTCACAAACAACAATAAGAAACATCACAAGCATATAAGTATCATCACCACCAAGACCGCCACAATGTGACCCAAAGGCTTAAGCGCCAGGACGTCGAGCACCACAGAGGTCGTCACCGCCAAGACCACCGAAGCCCAGGTCGTCACTGCTAGCGGCAGCGCTACCGCCAAGACCGCCTCCACCTCCGCCTCCGCCTCCGTGGATCGGAGTGGTCGGGCTCCGTGACTCGGGAGTGCTGCGAAGACCACCGCCAACGGTAGATCCACCTGTTCCCTGGATGTTGAAAAGACATATTAACGGGATATATGACTGTGTTGAAAGGCATGACATGCTTTGGGTGAATAGATTGGGGATGAACTAACCGGTTAGGGGCCAACGTTTTGTGCCACAAACTCCTCAAAGCTCATCAGCACTGGTTGTGCTAGAGGGCATTGTGCTGGAGGGAACTGAGGAGACCTGCCGGCCGCCATATCGTGAAAAAAACTGCTGCATCTGGCTATCCCTCTGCACTTGGTATTCATAAAGCCTCTGATGCCACGCCATGGTCTCCTGGCGTGTGTACTCCAGGTAGGCCTATGGTATGACATGATGGAACTCATAAAACTAGTAAATGCGGAAAATAAAGTGAGCAATGAAGATAAGAGGGAAAATACTTACAGATTGTTGCTCCTGAAAGAGGGCATGTGTACTGGTCACTGGCTGGCTCGTGCGCTGGCTCAGGCTCGGGTCGATCCGACGAAGATGTGTGTAGGAGATACTAGGAGTGATCACAGCATCGAGAATCGCCTCCCGACCGTGCTCCTTGGGCCCCATTCTCACCACCGCCATGTCGTCCAGAGGCGCCGCAATGGGGTCAGGTGTGTCAGGATGCAACTTCAGATACGCTTCGGAGTAGGCTTGCTTCCTCCCCGCGGTATGCTTGCCGTAGTACTGGGGCTCGCCAGGCTTGAGGTCCTTCCGCGTATGGGCGATCTCCCACGCCTGCATGTCTGAGAGCGGCCGCTTCAGTTTCTCCTCCTGCACCACCAACTAGAGGTTAGTCATACATAAGAAAGTGATGGTAAATAGAAGAAGAAGAATGTTTAATGGGGTTAGTCATACATTAACTGCATTGTGGAGATAGTGGTTTCGGTTTCCCTGAGCATGTACTCCCTCCGTCCCTGGGTTAGCCTTATTTTTGGTTCTCATAGCCGCCCAGGCTCCAGCCTCATCACACCAATGATCCACCAATGCCGCCCAGGACTCGTCTTTTCCATAACACCAATTTGGACACACCTACATAATAAAAGCATAATGGCATGTAGGTGTGTCCAAATTGGTGTTATGGAAGCATAAAGCATAAAGCATAAAGCACCATAAGGTAATGAAAGTATAATGAAAGCATAATATATGAAAGCATAATGAAAAATCTTTTATACTTACCGCCAAGAACTCGGGCCTCTCCAAGGTAATGCCCATCCTCCGCGCTTCTTCCTTGGTCATCTTCACACCAAGATAGGAGTGGTAGTATGTGGAGATGGCCACATAGCGCACCTCATACTCCATCTGGCGGGCCTTCTTCTTGCATTGGCACAGCACGATCTGGTCCGCTCTAGCCCTGTGTTCCGGAAGAACTCGATAGAATTTCTACAATCATGCATGAAAACAAGAATGGAACAAGCCATGAGTTAAATCATTTTCATGAAACTAGAATGGACTTGTTCTTCTGAAGAGAACTCACCCAGAAAGTAGTGATCACGGCCTTGGCATGGGTCTCATGGTCCGCGTGGCGGGCCGCTTCCCAGTGGTCCCAGCTCAAGGCCAAAACCCGACGAGCCGGCTGCCTGACTGGATCCGGACAGTACAACCCCGGCCAATATAACTTCAACAAGACGGTGATGACGCCGTTGGGAATACGGACCCCTTTAGAATATATCCAGTTGCTGCAAAAGAATGAACTATTAGCATGTGACAAGCAAAATAAATAACAACCGGAATAAGGATGTGACAAGCAAAATAATGAACCACTTACTCTTTTCCCGTGGGCTCAATGAGCCACTTCTGCTCCTCAGTAGCCGGAACCTGCTTTGGTAGCTTTGCGTTACCACGCAGCCACCCCTTCGTGTCAACCCCCGTCCCGTCACCACCATCATCCCCGCCACCACCCTCCTCCTCGCCTGCCTCCCCCTGCCCAACCTCCTCCCCAACCTCCTCCTCCTCCTCCTCCTCCTCCTCCTCCACCACCACCACCACCTCCTCCTCCTCCTCCTCCTCCTCCTCCTCCTCCTCCCTAGAGTGTACCTCACTATAGGAGGGTACCTCACTAGAGGAGGGCCTCGAAGACAACACCCCTAAGTCGGTGAGGGTGCGCTCTTTCTGGCCGCGACCCCCTGTAGTGGCTCTCCCCCCAGCACCTCGTCCTCTAGAGGCTCTCCCCCCGCCCCCTCCTCCTCTAGGGGCACCTCTCCCTCGACCTCCCTGTGAGGAGTCATCGTCAAGTAGCCGAGGGGGGGGGGGATTACGTGCTCGACCACTCCGACTAGGCATGCCGACGACCTTGCGTAGGAAACCCACGCCGTCGGCCTTCCCCTTGCCCATGTTCCACGAACCTGCATTGAAAAGAGAAGAAGCAATTAGTAAATTAATGAAATGAAGGAAAAGGCATGATAATAAACAAATTAATAAAAATGCATAAAAAGGCATATTCCTAAACTATAGAAAAAAAATACTTGAAACGTACATCTGCTAGAACCCATATGAATCATCACTGTTGTAACCTCTTTCTCGGTCCGTCTCATCATCACTATCAATCATATCATCTTCGTTGTCCGACGGAGGTGGAGGCTCTTCCTCGTCGTCAGCGTCTTCGTTTAACTTTTCTAGCATAAGTATGTCATTTTCATTGACAATGGTCTCACCATCATTCCGTCCATCGTCGACGTTTGGGTCCACATCATCATCACCCAATGGTCTAGCGTCATCGTTTCTAACCACATCATCATCATCATCATCAGGTTGCTCTTGATAGAACACTCCCTCGTATGTCATGGGGTTAATGTTGTAGTAATCGTCTTCATTCGGGTCTGGTAGCTTACCATGTGGTGACACCTTGAACACAACTTCCCAACCCTTTAGATACACTTTTTGGCATGGGTAAGGCAGATAATATACTTGTGTAGCTTGGGTAGCCGCAATGAAGAGATCGGCTCCGGCATAGACGGTTGATGGTTTAACTTCGACTAAACCAATGGAAGGCGTATGTTTTACCCCCTCCCGCGGATCGAACCATCGGCATTTGAACACAGGCAGACTTAGGGTCTCACGCCCCTGGCGGAATTTAACCTCGTATATATTTTGTACCCTTCCGTAGTAGTCTACTGAATTTTGACCGGGGGTGTACACTCCAGTATTTATAGTTTTGGGATCGGGGCGGCTGTTTTGGTGCTCCTCTGTATGGAAGCGATACCCATTCACATCATACTTTTTACATGTCATGACGGCAGGGTCAAAACCCATGGAAACCCATCTCAATTCATCATCCATAGATATGTTCGGATCTTTTCCCTACAAGTATAATGGAAATTGTTGCGTGCATTAGTTAGGTTAACTACTAAATGTTGAAGTAGGTATTTAATAGGGGAGTGTGGAAATTTACTTTCTCCATGAACCAAGCAACAAAATTTTTACGTCCAGGGTTTCCATGACGGAGAAGAGTAAGTGCCTCCGCCTCAGTAGGAGGATTCACTCCCGTCCATTCTTCTTGAACGAAATCACTAAAAAAAGATAAGCGGTGTTAGACCGGGACTAAGTGAACATGAAACATGATGATGTGGAAGACATAAAGGAATGGTGTAGTGGTATTACCTCATCCACACTTCCTCAACTTCCTTGATGTTGTGCAAGATATAGAACATGAGGTCCTCCCACTCTTGTCGTGGCATGTTATAAGATTTCGAGGCCCCAGCCCTCCCACCTTGCGCGTTGAATAGATCGAGCCTGGGTTGATACTTGGGCTCTTCTATATTGTATCGAGGCACCTTGTTATGCAGATGGGGAACGTGGTCTGGATAGTATGATGTCCTGAGATCTGACACCTCCTCTAGGATAACTGCCTCAGCTATGGAAGCTTCAATCTTAGCTTCGTTTCCACATTTCCGTCGGAGATGCTTGTTCTGCCTCTCAGGGCCGTACTGCCAGCGATTTTGCACAGGGGCCCCCAACGATACCTCGTTCGCGAGGTGCAGAATGAGATGTGTCATCGGAGTAAAGAAGTCTGGCGGAAAGATCTTCTCTAGCTTGACTATCAACTCTGGTGCCTTCTTATGCAATTTTTCAATCACCTCTTTACTTACTTCTTTAGCACAAAGCGTGCGGAAGAAATGGCTAAGCTCGGCAAGCACTCGCCAGACATGCTCGGGGACATAGCCTCGAACCATCACCGGCATTATCCGCTCAATCCATACATGGTAGTCATGACTCTTCAGGCCGGTCACTTTGCCCGTTGAAAGATTGACTCCCTTACTTATATTCGATGCATAACCATCGGTGAACTTCAAAATATGTTTCAGCCAGATAAGTACTTCTTTTTTTTCTGGCGGTTTAAGGACAAAGTCAGCATCTGGCTTGAACCAGTTTTTTCAACCGCCTGTGGGAGGCTTCATGTTCAGGCGTGGTCTATCACAAATTCTCTGTTGATCGGCTCTAGCTTTTACGTTATCCTTCGTCTTATCAGGAATGTTGAGGATCGTGCGGAAAAGGGAATCTGCCACATTCTTTTCGGTGTGCATCACATCAATATTGTAAGGAAGTTTGAGGTCCTTAAAATAGGGAAGCTGCGAGAAGGGGGTAATGTGCATCCAGTTGTGCGTCTCACCATATCCCTCGAAGCCTTTGGCTTTGGCTTTGCCCTTGCCTTTGACTTTAGGCTTGAGAGCTTTTAGCTTAGCAAGAACATCTGCCCCCGAAAATGTTGGAATCTCGGTTACTTCATGAACAACCCGGCCTTTCGTGAAGTTCTTCTTGCCGTCGGTCTGGCCCGGATGTTGCTCCAAAGTGTTCCTATGGGCTGACCTAACACAACCGGGTGGATACGTCCACTGCTAAAAGCCCGTCCGTGCAAAGTCAAAGGGGTAGATCCCGTGGTCAAACGCTACAGGGTTAGGCGGGACGGGGGCCCTAGGGTGGTAGCAATGCCACCGGAGCGTCGCACCGGGACCTCATACATGCGGGATGGTGTGGTGGCATGTCCGAAGAGGCGGCACGCGTCTCCGGGGTGTGGACCCCCTCACGGACGGCGATGACACGGTAGTATACGTTCTGCGGTAACGATGCGGCGTGAATATTATTAAATACTCGGAGCGCGATACAATCATGAGTTTTTTACACGACATGGGTACATGTGCTGTAGGACTGATGGGAATTTTTCATAATTTTTCGTGATGGAGAAGTATCTGAACAATTCCCTCTTACGCGGATTGCTCTTCGCATATCTACAACTGTGGCCGGCGGCCTCCGGGGGCTAGCATGCCGCCAAATCTTGCGTAGGCGGCCTCTCACAAGTCTGGAAGTGTTCTGGCAGGTGCAAACGCCCGGCACGCATCTCCGGGGTGTGCCCCCCCCCCCTCACGGACGGCGCCGCCGCCGGCGGCACCTGGAGGGGGGGGAACGGACGCGTCGGGTCCACACAGAGGGGATCTTGCCGTGGGTCTGGCCCGGATGTTGCTCCAAAGTGTTCCTATGGGTTGACCTTACACAACCGGGTGGATACGTCTACTGCTCAAAGCCCGTCCGTGCAAAGTCAAAGGGATAGAGATCTCGTGGTCAAACGCTACAGGGTTAGGCGGGACGGGGGCCCTAGGGGGTAGCAATGCCACCGGAGCGTCGCACCGGGACCTCATACAAGCCGCGTGCCGGGTGCCTACGCCTGCCACCATGCTTCTACAACCGTAGGAGGGCCACCGCAACACCTGGCGGCATTGTTACCCCCCAGGTACCCCGTCCCATCTAACCCTGACACAGACGACCGTCGGGTCTATCCCTTTGACTTTCGCTGGACGTAGTTTGACCGGTGGACCTTTTCACCTTGTTGTCATAGCCCAGCCATAGCTACACCCCCCCAACATAGTCCCGGCACAACCCACCCCAAGATTCCCTCCGCGTCGGCCCGACGTGGTCGTTTCCCCCCTCCGGGGCATAGTGGCATCGACGCCCGTGAGGGGGGAGGGGCACACCCCGGAGCCGCGTGCCTGCGCCTGAATGTCCTCTGTCTGCATTTTGAAGGTAGCATTCTTTACATATTCCTGCATCATTGCATTCCAAAATTTCCAAAGAGAACAGCCTGTTCATTTTCTGGCATTACTACTGAACTGAACTGAAACAGCCCATCTTTGCTTATCCTGCCAAAGCTCCCAGAGGAGAGCGACCGTGGGCCTGTCTGACTGGAGCAGAAGTATGTTTGGCATCTGCAGGGATTCAGATCGGGTGGAGGGTAACATCAGAGATCCTGTCCACCGAGGCCCTTGTCCTGAGAAAAAACAGGGGCGCTGGCACGCCGCAATCCTATATCCTAACAGGTAACAAAGCCAGCATAATAAGATGTGTCTCCATGCAGAGTACTTATCTGATAACTCAAAAGCTTCCCCTGAAGGTTAAGAATCAGTCTTCTTTATGATATCAGTTGCTGACTTGATAGAACTGGTAGCTTGAAAAAGGAATCAATGTCTTCGTGAACGTAGCTCAAAATCTGCCCGAACTGTTGCTAAAAACACCACTCTTTTTCTGAATATGGGCACGCTCTCAGTCATTCGTCACGTGTCGCGTTCTGGACACTTCCTTCAGATTTTGTTTTTTTTTTTTGCACGCGTTTTTGGCTTTTTAAACGGGTTTTTTCCGGGGGGTTTTGACGTTTTGGTTTTTTCCCGGTCTTCCTTAGCTTTTCGACCAAATTTTTTTTTCAAAAATATTTTTCTTGCATGAAAAAACGCATTTTTTTCTTTAACGAAAAGTCACGGTTTTTCTTCCATGAGAAAGCACGGTTGTGCTTTAGCGAGAGTCATAGGCGTGCCTTTCGAAAATGAAAAAATTATGTTTTTTTTTCTTTCGCGAGAGTCATGGTTTTACTTCTACGAGAGGCACGGTTGTGCTTTCGCAAGAGTCACGGCCGTGCCTCTCGAAAAGGGAAAAACAAAACGCGTTTTCTGTTTTTTTTCTTTCGCGAGAGGCACGGTTATGCTTTCATGAGAGTCACGGTCGTGCCTCTCGAAAAGGGAAAAAATACGTGTTCTTTTTCGCAAGAGTCATGGTTTTGCTTTCGCTAGAGGCACGGTTGTGCTTTTTTTTTCCTTCCACGAGAGTCACGATTTTGCTTCCACGAGAGGCACGGGCGTGCCTCTTTCGGAAAGGGAAAAAACCATGCTCCCGGTCTGGTTTTTTCGTCCGTTTTTTTTCATGAAAAAAAAGTTCATCAAAACCTATCAACATGGGATCTGGTTTTGAAGATCTCGACGCGAGGAATCCAATGGTGAAAACGGTTTGAGATTTGGACGCACGGTTTAAGAGATAAAAGGTTTTGAATAAACGGATCTATGAAAAAAAGGAAAACTCTCAGGTTGCGACAATTGGCGTGCTGCATGTGGGCCACTTGTCGTGACCTGGGAAGGTGGAGTGTTCTTTGCAACGAGTACTCCTTAATTAGTGATTTCGACTGTTTCTGTTCTAAAAAACGTGGACTGCTTCTTTTGTTCCGTCAGGTTGACCGTTTCTTTCGTTCGATCGTCTAGTTGATCAGGATCTTCTTTCATTGATATCTGTCAAGAAATAATGTTCATAAATGTGAAATTGGCACATCAATTTGAAAAAGACACAAATTAAAAGTATTCATGGATTTGAGAAAAGATCATGAAATTGAAAAAGTTCGTAAATTTGAAAACTATCTATGGATTAAAAAAGGTATTCACGGATTATGAAAACATAATGAATTCGAGAGAAGTTCATGAATTGAAAAGGTTAACTGATTTGAGAAAAGTTGATGAATTTGAAAAAAGTTCACAAGTTTGAAAAAGGTTCACGGATTTGAAAAAGTTTGCAGATTTTGAAGAAGTTCATGACATTTTTAAAAAAATCACTAATTTGAACAAAGTTCACATATTTGAAAAGGTTGTAGATTTTGAAAAGGTTCGTTAAATTTGAAAAATTATTCACGAAGTTTGAAAAACAGTTCAACGCTAAAAGTTCATGAAATTTGAAAAAAATGTGAACTCAAAGTAATCACGAGTTCAAAAATGTTTGTGGGATTTGAAAAAAAATGTGAACATGAAAAAACCTCATACATGCAAAAAAACATTTGTTGATTTGATAATTTTTCATGTTTTTGAAAAAGTTCACGGATTTGGAAAAATAATAACAAAATTGTAAAAAGTTCATACATGTACAGTACTCACTTCAAAGCGCACAGAGAGAGACAGGAGAAATTACTCAATGTTTTTCTGATTTATATTGGGCTGGATTGACAGCTACTATATACTAGATCCCTAAATAAATAACAGTGCACGTGTTTGAACGGCAACATATGTTGTGCAGCAGAGGGCCCTGAGCCATGAGTCTGCATACTCATTGTGAATATTGTTCTGTACCTTGGAGAAAACGTGTGCCTTATCTGGAGCATAAATGTATATCTTCAACACGTGCAGGCCGGTACTTTAATTCCAAGACTAAAAACTTGCGCTGCTTCCATGGACGGCGCCGCGTGCTGCAGTGGACGCCCCGAAAGCCAAGCATAAAGAAGATGGAAATTGTGCTGTTATCACACTGAGAACGTAGAAGACACGGAAAAAGTAAAGGAAGAAGAGAGAGGCTAAGAGCATTACTAGTAGTACCCCTAAACTTTCAAATCCTCAAAAATAACCGTTTTTTTGCGGGTTGCAACAAAAAAAACGTAAAGACTAGAACCCTTAAACTCTCAAACCTTAAAAAAAAGTAAGGGTCCAACCCTCAAACCCAATTTCAAACCGTAGAGTGAGGGTTGGAGGGGGGCGCTCGACCCCAGCCCGGACTCCCTTTCCCCGTCGCGCGGGAGGGAAGTTTCCCGTCCCAACCTCCCGCTTCCTCCCTCCCTAGCCGTCGGCCGTCGCCCGCCGCCAATCCGGCCCCCCCCCCCGCCTCCCCTCGACGCCGCGGCCGTCCCGCCCCTGCGCCGAGCTCCCCGCCGCCGGATCCGCCCTTCCCCGCCGCCTCCCGCCCCGCGCCCCGGCCCCCGGCAGCCCCGCCCCGAGCTCCGCCCCCCGGCCTCCCGCGCCGCCGCCTCCCGCCCCGGCGTCTCGCCCCCCGGCCTCCGCCCCGCCGCCTCCCGCCCCACCGCGCCCCGCCCCCCGCCCGCCCACCTCAGCCGTCGCCCCCCCACCCCCCGCCCCCCAGTCGGCTCCCGCCCCCAGCCGCCTCCCGACCCCCAGCGGCCAGAGGCAGGCCTGCCTCAGGCCTCCTCGAGCCGTCGCGCCAGAGGCAGCCGCGCCGCCGCCCCGAGCTCCCCGCAGGTATGCTTCCTGTTCTTCCTTTTTGTTGAACATCATGAAATGTTGTGTGATTCTACACAACATGATCCTAGAGGATGAAAGAGGTTTAAACCTCCCTTGTTTCTATGACAATGTTGGTACCCGTGTGCAACCGGAAAAAAACTCTTCTCGCATACACACTTTTCTTCAAGCACATCGTGAGATTGAGGATGCAACCACTCATGGTCGGCTCCGGGATGATCTAATAGAGCACCACTGGCAGTTGGATGGGCGGCGCATTGGCCCATGATGTATCTTTGTTTTACTTTTCTATGTCCTATTTAATTCGAACAATTAGTGTAATTTGCTCAAACATTGTTTTAATAATTTGAATGATTATTGTTTTATTCGGTGTTGTAATAATAATTAGAATGATTATTGTTTTATGTCAAATGTGATGGAATTTGTGATATGTCATATGATGAAATGTGTGATATATGAAATGACAGTTTTAAAGGTCGGGGTTGAGGCAAAGACTAGAACCCTCAAATCCAACCCTTAAAGCAGTTTAAGGGTTGGGTTTGAGGGTTCTAGTCTTTGCCCCTGTTTTTCTACCCTTAAAAGTGTCAAAAAGTAGCACTTCTCAACCCTTAAAACTGCTACAAGGGTTTGAGAGTTTAGGGGTTCTACTAGTAATGCTCTAAAGGAGCACAAAGTCAGTACCTAGTAGCAGATCACACTTTATACAACAAATACATAGTCTCTAGTCTCTACACCAGCAGTGCCAGCGCACGCAATCAGCCACACAAAAACGTCTACAGTAGTATTTTTGGGCACAGTGTATTGAACTGAACTCATTTAAACTTTCATCAGCCAATGCAGGCCGCGGCAGCTCGTCAACCAGGTCTAGACTAGATGTACAATGTGCAGTACAATGCGTGAACATCTCAGCAGCTATATCTCACCTCATGTACTAGCAGAAAACGCAAGAGAAAGAGAACAAATAAAAAGAAACATGAGTACAGAAACGAAGCTGGCTTCTCCACTCGCCTGGTTGTGGTGGTGCGGGCAGGACTCTTAATGACTTGTCCATATCTCTCCCTAATAATAATAATAATAAAGCACGGAGTGAATCTGTTGGGTTCACCGTCGCGGCATTTTTTCTAATAAGTCCCTGTACTTTTAGATAATTGAACCCGCAGTATATAATTAAGTGGGGAAAACGAAACGTTTTTTTCCTTTTAAAATTAAACCCCTTGACTTTGCGGCCGCAGCAAGCCGATGGATATCGAGGACGACGGGGGCCAGCCATGGCCACGGTTGCGGGGGGGTCGACGGTCTTCTGCAGGAGCGGGCGACGAGGTGGCTCGGGCGGGCTCGGTGAAGAGGCGCTCTGGTGATGGTGGACTGCAGGGGAGGCAGCGGCTTGGGTCAGAGGACCCCATGCTCGCCGCGGTGTTCGTGGCCGGCGGTCAGAGAAAGCAGGAGGTGGAGGATGCTTGACGGCGCGGGAGGTCATCGACGGACGCGCCGACGACTCAGGCGGCCAGAAAGCAGGAGGTGGAGGATGCTTGACGATGCGGGAGGTCATCGGCGGATGCGCCGGCGGCTCGGGCGGCTGTAGAAGGGCGTCAGGAGAGGCGCGAGAAAGGGAAACGGAGGGGAGACGCGGACAAGGCGGCGACGGGAGGAAGGCGAGGCCAGCGGCGGTGGTAGCCATGGGCGCCGGCGGCCGACACGGGTGATGGTGGAGGGCGTGGCGCGAGCACATCGGGGCCTCTCCCCTGGCTGGCGGCGCGCAGGTGTGTGGTGAGAAGAGCGAGAGGCTGTGAGGATAAGGTGAGGAAGGGGTGGGCTTGGTCACGGGAGAAGGTGGGCCACAGAAGCAGTTGGGCTAGCCCAGTTAATATCACGTAAATATATTATAGTCCCACCTCGCCCCTTTCAATTAAATTCCACTAATTTTTATAGGTCTATGTGTTGTACTACATCACCAAGCAGCCTTGGATCGACTAAAGAAGGATGAGATGAGGCTAATTGTACGAGAAATAAAAGAAGGAAAGAGAAACAAGGTCATAGAAATAAGGAAATGTAATAAAATGGAGGACATAATTAAGGAAGGGAATAAACGCCTTATATATATATATG
Source organism: Aegilops umbellulata (assembly GCA_032464435.1). Lineage (NCBI taxonomy): Eukaryota > Viridiplantae > Streptophyta > Magnoliopsida > Poales > Poaceae > Aegilops > Aegilops umbellulata. The sequence continues at coordinate 508,290,789 of CP136059.1, forward strand.
AAAATAAAAGAAGGAAGGAAATGGAGGGAAAGAGAAGAAATAAGGAAGGAAAGGGATGGAAAGAGAAAAATGGATGGATGACATAGATAAGGAAGGGAATGAAAGCCTCCTGGAGTATATATGAAAATAAAAGAAGGAACTTGACAAAAATAAAGAATATAAATGAGGGGAAGAAAGCCGGGGGTCCATTGTCGGTTGTGTTGACCAGGCAAGTTTATTTTTATTACATTCAATTTTCAATGGAACAAACCCATGCAGATCGACGAGCTTCTTCATCTCCGCAATAAGATGTCCACGACGTAACAAACATATGTTGCCTCGCCGCGATTACTCTTTTGCTTCTGAGCTTTGGGAGGCACCCAACCAAATATATGTAGATGATCAAGAAGAGTTCAGAAATGCCAACTCAATTTTTTTTCAGAAATTTAAAAGTACTTTTTGCCACTTGAAACGTGGTTAGGGGCACGTACAATGCGGGTGCTAGAAATAAAATCATGGCAGTTTTTGCATCGTGGCATCGACACATAACCTAGAGTCGGACACTAAGAAAAGTATAAAACAATGTAGCTGCTAGGGCCGTATGATTGTGCATGTTAATTTGCTCAGGATTTTAAACACTCTTGTGTTGGAGCCGGCCTTAGAGTGATAATTTTAACCTTTTCATCTATTGGTCACTAGCTATTAATGATAGCCATGTGTGATAACGTATTCCGGATGAGTTTGTTAATGTTAGCCTACATAGATAATGTGTTATGTGGTGGATTAGCGCATCATCTTAGGATTGATCACATTTCGGTTCATTGTGATCATGTAGACATCATAACTATCATGGACAAGGCGCGTGGAAGAGGATAAGCTGCGAAACGGCAAAGGCGTGTGATATTGATTTTCACTCGTTGCAACGCACGGGCCTTTTTTGCTAGTAGGTTACAAATCGATTATCGTTACTCTTAGAAATCACGTGGCCATTGAGTGCTCTGTTTTAGCCGCTGGAGTTTCTTTTTTAGGGAAAGCCGCTGGGAATTGCTCAAATTTCTCTATAACATCTTCGAGCCCAAAAGGCCAAAACGCCGAAGTGGGCCGACACATCCTCTCGCAGCTCTGCGCTGTGGCCCAACTACTTAAGGCCCTCTACCCGTGGGAAAAAGAAGTCGCACCGGTTTCCTCTGTTCTGTTCGGTAATTCCCGAGTGTTCGCCGAGCCGCCGTCTCCGCCCGCGTCGCCGGTCCTCTCCGCCCAGCGGGTTCGCCTCTCCGGTTCTCCCGTCGCTGTTCGTCGCCGCCCTCTCCCCCCTCTAGCCGACGGATTCTTGGTAAGGAAGCTATAGCTTGCACGGTCGCATGGATCTCTTTCTGCCATCGTTTTTTCCCCCTTTGTTAACAACCAGATCTCGCTGCGCTATTGTCTTTCCTTCTGCCATAATTAATTATTTCGACAACTCTTAATTACCCACGCTAATGCAGTAGCAACTACTACTAACAGCAGTCAGTATGAGGCGAAAATTTATTGGGTTGATCTTGCTGGCTCGTTTCAAATCAAAGTAGTACTGTATGTGCTACTGTCCAAAGGTGCCATGTGTTTCGGTGTCTATTTCTTCTCAGCTAATAAGTACGTACTTCTGACAGCAGCAAGTTCACTATTCAAACAGAAAAGAAACGGGGCTACCTCGGACCCAAATCTATTCAAATTTATAGAAAAGCATGCATCGAGGTTCACAATACTAACACCCAAATTATCTCATGTGTTGTGTTGATTTCACTGCAGACCATCTTACTGTATTTTACTAGATTATTACAGGTTAAATGGCCACGACTGACATTGGGGGTGACATGATGGATAGCAGCAGAAGGAAGAGTACCGAGGCTGCGATGATCACAGCAGCTCAGGTGTTCCCAAGCAACAAGAAGAGGAAGAAGGCCCTTCTACTATCTCTTTGTGCACGGTTGCTTCCTGATGAAATGATGTTGGAGGTGCTGCTTCGGCTCCCTGTCAAGGCCATTCTCCGCTTCCGGGCCGTCTGCCGCGCTTGGGCAGCACTCTTCTCCTCCGAGGATTTCTGCAGCCTCCACATGGCCATCTCCAAGGTGGTGAGACCAGCACCAAAGCTACTCATGCTTGTCTCGCCCACAACAGGATCGAACTCCACCGCAATGTACTCATGCTCGCCGTCAGGCTGCAGAGATGACTTGCTCTTCACCGTCGACACCGCACGCCGCAATTCCATGGGAATAGTGATGCCCTCGCCATGCCATGGACTCACCCTTCTATATGATGATGCCGCGCCCGCTTACTATGTTTGCAATGCAGCCACACGTGCAATCACACGTCTGCCGCCTCATGGTTCTCCAACATATCGTTCCGCTGCTGGACTGGGATTTGATGCCCGGACTAGCGAGTACAAGGTGGTGAGGTTGATCACTGGGGGTTGCGGTGACAAGGAGAGGAACAAGTGCGAAGTGTACACGCCTGGAGCTGCTTGCTGGAGGCCGGCGGCCGGTGGAGGAGTGCCTTTCAGGTTGTCCAGGTATGCAATTTCTGCAGCTATACATGCGGCGACGCACAAAGTGCCACCGGTGTTTGCCAACGGATTACTACACTGGTTCATCGGTCCTTCCCTTATCGCCACAAGGACAAGAGCTCCCATCTTAACGTTTTCCTTGACGGGCGAGACCTTCGGATGTGTCCGATCACCCCCACCCTTCTGGACATCAGAAGTGGACCTGCGCTACGGGTCAGAAAAAGAGCACCTGGTTGTGATGGATGACCAGGTGTGCATGGTCCGCGACCTTCGCAACACAATCCCTCGTGATGGCACTTTGGAGATCTGGAAGCTGCTGGATTATAGCCCTGGTGAATGGTCGCTGTATCATCGAATTCATTTGTTCGGGCACGTGGGGATATATTTGTTTGATGCGATGGCTGTGAGGGTTGTTGGACTCATTGGCGGCTGCAGGTCAGGGAAGAAGATAGTCATTGCTTCTAGCAAAGACAAGTTCCCCGGCCAGTTTGAGCAGAAGCTTCACACCTATGACCCTAGGTGTCAAGCTCTAGAGACCATCCTCTCCATCACCGAGACACACACACATACCAGGCCTGCTTCAACATTCAGTTTATTTGATGAGGAGAGCCTTGTTCAAGTGCATAGTAAACCAATGGATAGCTAGCCATGCCATCTACCATGGCTAATACATGCCACTAAATCAGACATGGTTTAAATTTTTGTGCAACTAGCTAGCTGCTCAGATCGATTTTTGAGTGGAAATTTTATTCTGTAATGCATTAAACAGTAGAATATGGTGAATAGACCAAAGGTCACTGCTGTGGGTATCTTCTATCACCCGAAGTACTTCAAATCTCGTCGATATTATACCTGCCACACGTATTGTGGCGGTTCTAGCTTTGAAGTTGGTTAATGTTATACCTGGGGTAAGAGAAGCTCAGCCAAAGTGCTATCTCGAGGCGATGAATTCCTTTTTGGTTGTTCATGCTCCATTCATTTGAAAAGAGTGTTAGTTTGGTAACACGACACAGATTGATTTATGGGAAATTAGTCTGGAAAGAGTAGTAGTTTGAAAAGAGCTAAATTCTTATCATATTAGGTCTGTAACATTTGGGCTTAGAAATTATTAGTTGGTAGATCTATGACGATGATAAAAATGTTGAATCATTGATTAATGAAATTTGTCAACCACAGTTTAGTTGGGCGTCTGAACGTTTTAGAGATTTCTGCATACAAGTTTTCATGTTGGAACTAAATTGTCCCAGTTCTCATGCATGTGGGTGTTGTGGTAGGGACATGACGAGATCATGATGACTGGATTGATTTCCAGTTTATTTGGGTACCCATCAAGTTGGTGTACAAAGTGGCCAATATGTTTGTCTACTCTGTTGTCTGCTTAGCTAGACGGTCACATGTTCAGAACCACTCTTAACGACACAATGATCATGGTAATTGTTTGCACTGTTCTACGTGTTGTAGTTATGCTTCTTCTATACTCTCCTTGAACATCTCCGTCGATTGAATAATGCACTTTCCTGTTTGTAGTTTGCAAATATATCCATCTGATGTTTCAGTGACAAATGGAACAGTGCAAACAATCTTATATCTATCTGACTGAGAAGGCGATGGCAAAGATTTATGCGGATCTGGCTTTTGATACGAAGCATCCTTTCATGTCCATAATCTGTTGTGACCGTGCTTGCATAATTGTCTGGAGGTATACGCAACTTTTTCTGGAATTTTCTCAACAGTTTGTTCAGTAAAACGATCTTATACCATTGGAAGTAACACCACTGGGTAGGTGGTAATATTGTTCGTTGTTTACATGTTTTATGACATCCTAATAAGCTTAAACCAAAATCATGGAGATTGGGAACATACATATACAGGAAGCGGCACGCCCTCCCAATGATGTTGTGGTAGTATTGAGGAAGATTCACCGGTCACCGCGGTTGGCTACCTTGCCCGCAACCACTACTAGCAAGCTCATGCCAATCACGGGTCGCCTCTTTTGTTAAGCAGTGCAAATAATATTGAACATTCTACCCAATTTAGTAGATCATGCTAACGGCAACTGCAACATCATTAGCAATTCAAAATCAACAAGGACTTTCAGATTTGTTCTTGTTTACCAAAACGTGACAAAAATTGAACAAGAGAAGTCCCACAAAACAGAAAAATGGATGAATAATTATAAAGTATATGTTTATGCATATCGTACACCGAAACAAGAAAAGGACACATATGTAAACTATGTCGGCCGGGTAACTTGCTTGGATTCTTATCTGATTTTGAGTTAATTCATAACAAACGCAGAATTAACTGTCTATGATTTTCCATTCACACAGTGAAGCTATTTATCTATCGATATCACAAGCCAAACAACACATAATACTACTACAAGCCAAACAACAAAAAACAAGGGCAAGGACGACATCAAACATGTTCTTCATACTTAAAGGTTGCGCCTGGATTTAATTGGGCATAATCACGTGCATGAAAACTACTCCCTCCATTCAAAGTTAGTACAAAGTTGGATCATCTATTTTGAAACAGAGGGAGTATAATGTTAGCAAAAATCTTAAAAGTCCTTAAATTACAGAAGATTTCAACAACAGTGACCTTTCGTCTTTTAGCCTTTTAGCATGGAGCCGTAGTTTCTTTAGCACATTTTCGAAGGCCAGGTCTTGATGAGTTTTATGCACTGGAGCAAGGCTCTCTTCAAGTAAGCTGAATCTTGAACCAGGGACGAAGAGCGTAAGAGAGGTGTGCGTCTCGGTGACCGAAAGAATGCCCTCTAGAACTCGACGGCTAGGATCATATGAGTAAACCTTTTTCTGAAACTTGTCGTGAACCAAGTGCTTGCTAGTCGCAATCACAATCTTCCCCGACTTGCAGTTGCCAACAGTACCAATAACCCTCACAACCCGTGGATCAGCTAATTCTCCTTTTACCTGCCCAAACAAATCAATTCGATGATTCAGCGACCAATCACCAGAGCCATCATCCAGCAGTCCCCAAATCTCCAGGGCGCCGCCATGAGGGGTTCCGTCGCGAAGGTCTCGGACAATGCACAGCTGGTCATCCATCACAACCAGGTGCCCTCCTTCTGACTGGGACGAGGAGCGCAGATGCTCGCTTGGTTCCCAGAACGGCGGCGAACGGACACATCTAAAGGTCTCCTCTGCGACAGAGAACGATATGACAGCAGCTCTTGGCCTTCTGATGATGAGTGAAGGACTGACCAACCAGTGCAGGAATCCGCTGGCGAACACAGGCGGTATTTTGTTCACCACCGCATGATGAACCGCAGAATTTGCAAACTGGGACCATTTGAAGGGCACTCCTCCGGTCGCCGGCCTCCAGCGATCAGCTCCGGTTGTGCACACATCACACATGATCGTCTCCTTCTCGTCGGAAAGCCCGTTGATCAACCTCACGACCTTGTACTCCCTTGCCCCGGCATCAAATCCCAGCCCAGCACTAGAATCGTATGTTGGAACACGGTGAGGCGGAAGGCGCGTGATCGCCCGTGTGGCTGCATTGCAAACATAGTAAGCCGGCGCCGCGGCGTCATACAGGAGGGTGAGCCCGCAGCATGGCGAGGGCGTCACCACTTGGACGGAGTTGCGGCGGGTGCAGGCGAAGGTGAAGAGTAAGTCGTCTACGGGGCTCGACGGCGAGCATGAGTACACAGCGACGGAGCCGAATGTTGCTGCGGGCGAGAGCACCAGTAGCCTCGGTGCTGGCGGCAACGTCTTGGAGGTGGCCATGTGGAGGCTGCAGAAATCCTTGGAGGACAGCATTGCATCCCAGCAGCGGCAGACGGCCCAGAAACGCAGAATGGATTTGACCGGGAGCCGGAGTAGAACCTCCAGTATCATGTCATCAGGGAGCAACGGTGCCGATGCACGAACAGATACAATGGCCACTACCGGGATCGCACCCTATGCCGACGGCCAGGGCCGTCGGCATAGCCCTGAATGGCCGTCGGGACAGGCCTATGCCGACGGCCCCCGTCGGCAACATATCGGTCGGCGTAGCCAGGAAGGCCGTCGGCATAGAAAGGTCGTCGGCATAGGGCCTATCCCGACGGGGGCCGTACATCTATGCCGACGGCCCTGGCCGTCGGCAACGTTATCGCCTAACGGCGGCCGCCGTCAAGTGCTGACCAATGGTTGCTCACCACGTGGCACGTCTATGCCGACGGCCTAGCCGTCGGCTTAGTTTGAAACTATGCCGACGGCCAGTCCGTCGGCATAGACGTGCCACGTGGCGAGCAGGCGCCATCCCTGGGGCGGGTCTATGCCGACGGCCAGGCTGTCGGCTTAGTTTCAAACTATGCCGACGGCTAGACCGTCGGCATAGACCCGCCACGTGGCAGCCGCTGGGAGCTCCTGGGGCAGGCCTATGCCGACGGCCTGGCCGTCGGCTTAGTTTGAAACTATGCCGACGGCCTAGCCGTCGGCATAGACCAGCCACATGGCAGCCACTGGGAGCTCCTGGGGCAGGCCTATGCCGACGGCCTGGCCGTCGGCATAGACCCGACACGTGGCAGCCACTGGGAGCTCACGGCAGCTCTATGCCGACGGTCTAGCCGTCGGCATAGTTTCTGTCTGTTTTTTTTTCTTTTTTCTGTTTTGTTTCAGCTCAATTCACACAACAAATATATGCATCACATAACAGCTGGCCCAGCGGCATCACACAACAAATTCATCATCACACATCATAAGAAGCATAGAAAACATAAACATATAAGTATCATCACCACCAAGCATATAAGAATCTCACAAACAACAATAAGAAACATCACAAGCATATAAGTATCATCACCACCAAGACCGCCACAATGTGACCCAAAGGCTTAAGCGCCAGGACGTCGAGCACCACAGAGGTCGTCACCGCCAAGACCACCGAAGCCCAGGTCGTCACTGCTAGCGGCAGCGCTACCGCCAAGACCGCCTCCACCTCCGCCTCCGCCTCCGTGGATCGGAGTGGTCGGGCTCCGTGACTCGGGAGTGCTGCGAAGACCACCGCCAACGGTAGATCCACCTGTTCCCTGGATGTTGAAAAGACATATTAACGGGATATATGACTGTGTTGAAAGGCATGACATGCTTTGGGTGAATAGATTGGGGATGAACTAACCGGTTAGGGGCCAACGTTTTGTGCCACAAACTCCTCAAAGCTCATCAGCACTGGTTGTGCTAGAGGGCATTGTGCTGGAGGGAACTGAGGAGACCTGCCGGCCGCCATATCGTGAAAAAAACTGCTGCATCTGGCTATCCCTCTGCACTTGGTATTCATAAAGCCTCTGATGCCACGCCATGGTCTCCTGGCGTGTGTACTCCAGGTAGGCCTATGGTATGACATGATGGAACTCATAAAACTAGTAAATGCGGAAAATAAAGTGAGCAATGAAGATAAGAGGGAAAATACTTACAGATTGTTGCTCCTGAAAGAGGGCATGTGTACTGGTCACTGGCTGGCTCGTGCGCTGGCTCAGGCTCGGGTCGATCCGACGAAGATGTGTGTAGGAGATACTAGGAGTGATCACAGCATCGAGAATCGCCTCCCGACCGTGCTCCTTGGGCCCCATTCTCACCACCGCCATGTCGTCCAGAGGCGCCGCAATGGGGTCAGGTGTGTCAGGATGCAACTTCAGATACGCTTCGGAGTAGGCTTGCTTCCTCCCCGCGGTATGCTTGCCGTAGTACTGGGGCTCGCCAGGCTTGAGGTCCTTCCGCGTATGGGCGATCTCCCACGCCTGCATGTCTGAGAGCGGCCGCTTCAGTTTCTCCTCCTGCACCACCAACTAGAGGTTAGTCATACATAAGAAAGTGATGGTAAATAGAAGAAGAAGAATGTTTAATGGGGTTAGTCATACATTAACTGCATTGTGGAGATAGTGGTTTCGGTTTCCCTGAGCATGTACTCCCTCCGTCCCTGGGTTAGCCTTATTTTTGGTTCTCATAGCCGCCCAGGCTCCAGCCTCATCACACCAATGATCCACCAATGCCGCCCAGGACTCGTCTTTTCCATAACACCAATTTGGACACACCTACATAATAAAAGCATAATGGCATGTAGGTGTGTCCAAATTGGTGTTATGGAAGCATAAAGCATAAAGCATAAAGCACCATAAGGTAATGAAAGTATAATGAAAGCATAATATATGAAAGCATAATGAAAAATCTTTTATACTTACCGCCAAGAACTCGGGCCTCTCCAAGGTAATGCCCATCCTCCGCGCTTCTTCCTTGGTCATCTTCACACCAAGATAGGAGTGGTAGTATGTGGAGATGGCCACATAGCGCACCTCATACTCCATCTGGCGGGCCTTCTTCTTGCATTGGCACAGCACGATCTGGTCCGCTCTAGCCCTGTGTTCCGGAAGAACTCGATAGAATTTCTACAATCATGCATGAAAACAAGAATGGAACAAGCCATGAGTTAAATCATTTTCATGAAACTAGAATGGACTTGTTCTTCTGAAGAGAACTCACCCAGAAAGTAGTGATCACGGCCTTGGCATGGGTCTCATGGTCCGCGTGGCGGGCCGCTTCCCAGTGGTCCCAGCTCAAGGCCAAAACCCGACGAGCCGGCTGCCTGACTGGATCCGGACAGTACAACCCCGGCCAATATAACTTCAACAAGACGGTGATGACGCCGTTGGGAATACGGACCCCTTTAGAATATATCCAGTTGCTGCAAAAGAATGAACTATTAGCATGTGACAAGCAAAATAAATAACAACCGGAATAAGGATGTGACAAGCAAAATAATGAACCACTTACTCTTTTCCCGTGGGCTCAATGAGCCACTTCTGCTCCTCAGTAGCCGGAACCTGCTTTGGTAGCTTTGCGTTACCACGCAGCCACCCCTTCGTGTCAACCCCCGTCCCGTCACCACCATCATCCCCGCCACCACCCTCCTCCTCGCCTGCCTCCCCCTGCCCAACCTCCTCCCCAACCTCCTCCTCCTCCTCCTCCTCCTCCTCCTCCACCACCACCACCACCTCCTCCTCCTCCTCCTCCTCCTCCTCCTCCTCCTCCCTAGAGTGTACCTCACTATAGGAGGGTACCTCACTAGAGGAGGGCCTCGAAGACAACACCCCTAAGTCGGTGAGGGTGCGCTCTTTCTGGCCGCGACCCCCTGTAGTGGCTCTCCCCCCAGCACCTCGTCCTCTAGAGGCTCTCCCCCCGCCCCCTCCTCCTCTAGGGGCACCTCTCCCTCGACCTCCCTGTGAGGAGTCATCGTCAAGTAGCCGAGGGGGGGGGGGATTACGTGCTCGACCACTCCGACTAGGCATGCCGACGACCTTGCGTAGGAAACCCACGCCGTCGGCCTTCCCCTTGCCCATGTTCCACGAACCTGCATTGAAAAGAGAAGAAGCAATTAGTAAATTAATGAAATGAAGGAAAAGGCATGATAATAAACAAATTAATAAAAATGCATAAAAAGGCATATTCCTAAACTATAGAAAAAAAATACTTGAAACGTACATCTGCTAGAACCCATATGAATCATCACTGTTGTAACCTCTTTCTCGGTCCGTCTCATCATCACTATCAATCATATCATCTTCGTTGTCCGACGGAGGTGGAGGCTCTTCCTCGTCGTCAGCGTCTTCGTTTAACTTTTCTAGCATAAGTATGTCATTTTCATTGACAATGGTCTCACCATCATTCCGTCCATCGTCGACGTTTGGGTCCACATCATCATCACCCAATGGTCTAGCGTCATCGTTTCTAACCACATCATCATCATCATCATCAGGTTGCTCTTGATAGAACACTCCCTCGTATGTCATGGGGTTAATGTTGTAGTAATCGTCTTCATTCGGGTCTGGTAGCTTACCATGTGGTGACACCTTGAACACAACTTCCCAACCCTTTAGATACACTTTTTGGCATGGGTAAGGCAGATAATATACTTGTGTAGCTTGGGTAGCCGCAATGAAGAGATCGGCTCCGGCATAGACGGTTGATGGTTTAACTTCGACTAAACCAATGGAAGGCGTATGTTTTACCCCCTCCCGCGGATCGAACCATCGGCATTTGAACACAGGCAGACTTAGGGTCTCACGCCCCTGGCGGAATTTAACCTCGTATATATTTTGTACCCTTCCGTAGTAGTCTACTGAATTTTGACCGGGGGTGTACACTCCAGTATTTATAGTTTTGGGATCGGGGCGGCTGTTTTGGTGCTCCTCTGTATGGAAGCGATACCCATTCACATCATACTTTTTACATGTCATGACGGCAGGGTCAAAACCCATGGAAACCCATCTCAATTCATCATCCATAGATATGTTCGGATCTTTTCCCTACAAGTATAATGGAAATTGTTGCGTGCATTAGTTAGGTTAACTACTAAATGTTGAAGTAGGTATTTAATAGGGGAGTGTGGAAATTTACTTTCTCCATGAACCAAGCAACAAAATTTTTACGTCCAGGGTTTCCATGACGGAGAAGAGTAAGTGCCTCCGCCTCAGTAGGAGGATTCACTCCCGTCCATTCTTCTTGAACGAAATCACTAAAAAAAGATAAGCGGTGTTAGACCGGGACTAAGTGAACATGAAACATGATGATGTGGAAGACATAAAGGAATGGTGTAGTGGTATTACCTCATCCACACTTCCTCAACTTCCTTGATGTTGTGCAAGATATAGAACATGAGGTCCTCCCACTCTTGTCGTGGCATGTTATAAGATTTCGAGGCCCCAGCCCTCCCACCTTGCGCGTTGAATAGATCGAGCCTGGGTTGATACTTGGGCTCTTCTATATTGTATCGAGGCACCTTGTTATGCAGATGGGGAACGTGGTCTGGATAGTATGATGTCCTGAGATCTGACACCTCCTCTAGGATAACTGCCTCAGCTATGGAAGCTTCAATCTTAGCTTCGTTTCCACATTTCCGTCGGAGATGCTTGTTCTGCCTCTCAGGGCCGTACTGCCAGCGATTTTGCACAGGGGCCCCCAACGATACCTCGTTCGCGAGGTGCAGAATGAGATGTGTCATCGGAGTAAAGAAGTCTGGCGGAAAGATCTTCTCTAGCTTGACTATCAACTCTGGTGCCTTCTTATGCAATTTTTCAATCACCTCTTTACTTACTTCTTTAGCACAAAGCGTGCGGAAGAAATGGCTAAGCTCGGCAAGCACTCGCCAGACATGCTCGGGGACATAGCCTCGAACCATCACCGGCATTATCCGCTCAATCCATACATGGTAGTCATGACTCTTCAGGCCGGTCACTTTGCCCGTTGAAAGATTGACTCCCTTACTTATATTCGATGCATAACCATCGGTGAACTTCAAAATATGTTTCAGCCAGATAAGTACTTCTTTTTTTTCTGGCGGTTTAAGGACAAAGTCAGCATCTGGCTTGAACCAGTTTTTTCAACCGCCTGTGGGAGGCTTCATGTTCAGGCGTGGTCTATCACAAATTCTCTGTTGATCGGCTCTAGCTTTTACGTTATCCTTCGTCTTATCAGGAATGCTGAGGATCGTGCGGAAAAGGGAATCTGCCACATTCTTTTCGGTGTGCATCACATCAATATTGTAAGGAAGTTTGAGGTCCTTAAAATAGGGAAGCTGCGAGAAGGGGGTAATGTGCATCCAGTTGTGCGTCTCACCATATCCCTCGAAGCCTTTGGCTTTGGCTTTGCCCTTGCCTTTGACTTTAGGCTTGAGAGCTTTTAGCTTAGCAAGAACATCTGCCCCCGAAAATGTTGGAATCTCGGTTACTTCATGAACAACCCGGCCTTTCGTGAAGTTCTTCTTGCCGTCGGTCTGGCCCGGATGTTGCTCCAAAGTGTTCCTATGGGCTGACCTAACACAACCGGGTGGATACGTCCACTGCTAAAAGCCCGTCCGTGCAAAGTCAAAGGGGTAGATCCCGTGGTCAAACGCTACAGGGTTAGGCGGGACGGGGGCCCTAGGGTGGTAGCAATGCCACCGGAGCGTCGCACCGGGACCTCATACATGCGGGATGGTGTGGTGGCATGTCCGAAGAGGCGGCACGCGTCTCCGGGGTGTGGACCCCCTCACGGACGGCGATGACACGGTAGTATACGTTCTGCGGTAACGATGCGGCGTGAATATTATTAAATACTCGGAGCGCGATACAATCATGAGTTTTTTACACGACATGGGTACATGTGCTGTAGGACTGATGGGAATTTTTCATAATTTTTCGTGATGGAGAAGTATCTGAACAATTCCCTCTTACGCGGATTGCTCTTCGCATATCTACAACTGTGGCCGGCGGCCTCCGGGGGCTAGCATGCCGCCAAATCTTGCGTAGGCGGCCTCTCACAAGTCTGGAAGTGTTCTGGCAGGTGCAAACGCCCGGCACGCATCTCCGGGGTGTGCCCCCCCCCCCTCACGGACGGCGCCGCCGCCGGCGGCACCTGGAGGGGGGGGAACGGACGCGTCGGGTCCACACAGAGGGGATCTTGCCGTGGGTCTGGCCCGGATGTTGCTCCAAAGTGTTCCTATGGGTTGACCTTACACAACCGGGTGGATACGTCTACTGCTCAAAGCCCGTCCGTGCAAAGTCAAAGGGATAGAGATCTCGTGGTCAAACGCTACAGGGTTAGGCGGGACGGGGGCCCTAGGGGGTAGCAATGCCACCGGAGCGTCGCACCGGGACCTCATACAAGCCGCGTGCCGGGTGCCTACGCCTGCCACCATGCTTCTACAACCGTAGGAGGGCCACCGCAACACCTGGCGGCATTGTTACCCCCCAGGTACCCCGTCCCATCTAACCCTGACACAGACGACCGTCGGGTCTATCCCTTTGACTTTCGCTGGACGTAGTTTGACCGGTGGACCTTTTCACCTTGTTGTCATAGCCCAGCCATAGCTACACCCCCCCAACATAGTCCCGGCACAACCCACCCCAAGATTCCCTCCGCGTCGGCCCGACGTGGTCGTTTCCCCCCTCCGGGGCATAGTGGCATCGACGCCCGTGAGGGGGGAGGGGCACACCCCGGAGCCGCGTGCCTGCGCCTGCCACCACGTTTCCACAACTATAGGAGGGCCCACCGCAACACCTGGCGGCATTGCTACCCCCCACAGGTACCCCGTCCCGTCTAACCTCTCCGTGACACGACGGAAGAAGGCCCGTGTGGGGGGCAATCGATATATGTTTTCTGTACATTTAAGTTAATGGAATTAGTATTGGAAAAAAATAAAAAATAAAAAGAGAAAATACAAACAATATAAAAATATTATTAGAAATCTATGCCTACGGCAAAGCCGTCGGCATAGCTACGGCCACGGAACGGTAGAGCCCTGGATCGATGACGTGGCGTAGGGCGGGGATCAATGACGTGGCAAAACCATGGGCCAGGCCTATGCCGACGGCCTAGCCGTCGGCATAGAAATGCCACCCGACGGGACCGGCGAACGACGCGGCGTAGCTATGCCGACGGCCACCGTTAGCCCGTCGGCGTAGCCTGACGCCGTCAAACTGCCGTCGCCGCCCATAGATGGTTATACGCCGACGGCCTTTCTACGCCGACGGGTTTAGTTGGGCCGTCGGGGTATGCCCATATATGCCGACGGGGGCCGTCGGCATAGATATGGCCGTCGGCAAAACAAGTTTTTCTGGTAGTGGGCCCTCTTCCTCTTGTTGCTTGGGATTGGGAGCACCTCCGCCAGTCTTTTTCTTGGTGGCCTCGCTGCGGGACGGCATGGCAGTTGCAGTCTTCCTCTTGCTGCTGCCAATCATGTTCATGTCACCCCCAATGTTTTGACGGGGGCTACGGCGGGCTTCACGCTGGCCTGAACCGATCAATTGAACATCAAAAAAAAAAGTAGAGAAGGAGGAAGAGCTGTCACTCCCAAATGTCTGCGCTGCGGTGTCCACTCCAATATAACCCCACAGGATGGTCTGCACTCTGCAGTGATATAAACACATGAGATTAAGCCGCATCTTGGACACTAGATAAACTGTATATTTGTATGGCACGAACAAGCAAGTTGTACCAAATTCCTTGGCAAAAGAAAGGACGATAGCAAAAGGAAGAAGAGAACTGAGAAAGGTAGGGCTTCCTTACCAAGGGCTCACTCCAGTCCAGGCGAATCCATCCGCTAGAAGAGAGAAGGAACAATTCCTAAGCTAGGTATAGGAATAGGATTGGCGGAGGTGGGGTTGTGGATGGATGGCGGCTCGCCCAAAGAAAGATGCGATTTTCTCGTGGGAGAGACGGCAAGGGCGCCTTGCTTTTTTGGCATATAGGAGAATATCGGGAAGATGGGGCGCCTTGTTCTTTTTCTCGGTTGGAAAGAGTTTGTCTCTCGTTGATTGCTTATTACTTGGCCTATAACAGCCAGAGGCCCCCAGAGCATCTCCAACCGTGCCCCCAGAACGACCTCCTCAGACAATTTTTTTCGCGCCGGCGTCGAAAAAACGGCCCAGTCGTGCCCCGAGGAGCCCGTTTTTCGCCGCTTGGGCCGAAATCAGCGCTGGCGGACCCAGGCCGAACCCGACGCGCCGGGGCGAGTGTGTTTGGCGTGAAACAGCCGCGGGCCCGCCGAGTCAGCGAGACAGCCGCTTCGTCGACCTCATCGCCTCGGTTCCCGCGGGAATCAATGCGAAGGCTGCCCTGCTGCCGCGCCGGTCGGCCTCCATTGATGCCTCACGGGCGGCGTAGTGAAGACGCCGCCGACGCGCGTCCCGCCTGCATGCCCCCCCCCCCCCCCCCGGCACCCCGCTTCGGCTATAAAAGGCGCCCCTCCCCGCCGGTGAGCGCCACAGCCTCCTCCTCTACCTCCAGTGAAAGCCTTTTCCCCGCCGGCGAGCTCTCCCACCACTCCCCTGCCCGCCGACGAGCGAAACCATGGCGGAGAGATACCCAGGCGACGGCGCAGCGGCGAACGCCTTCTGTACGAGGCCGAGTACCCGGCGCCCCCCGACATGCGCGTGCCTGGTTCGTGGAGACTGAGCGCCGGCGGCGTCCCGGTGCCGCCGGTGCCCGAAGGGGCGGCACGGCGGGCGGAGATCGCCCGCATCCGCTCCTCGTTGACGGAGGAGCAGCGGAACGAGCCAAGGTACGCGCCCGACAGCGAAACGCTATGGACGTTGTACTTCCAGTGCCGCCGCGAGGAGCAGATCGCCTCCGTCAACGGCATCATCCCCTGCGGCCGCCTCAACTCCGAAGGACGGCGCGAGTGGTGGGGCGTCCCCGGCCGCACACTCGACGCCGTCCTCGACCACATCGAGACCGGCAATGTGCCGTGGCTGGAGTATCCAACGCGGCCCTCCTTCTCTCGCCGCCGCGGCAGTTCCTGGATGCCACGGCGAATGGAGCCGGGGTCGTCCTCGTCGTCGGGCTCCGGCTCGCCGGCCCTCCGCCCCATCAAGCCCGAGCCGGAGGAGACACCGCTTGGGCGTCGCGCTCGTAGCGGCGCCCTCGTCATCAACGAGCCCTCGCCTGTGACGGCATCGACGAGGCGCTCCCTCCGCCTGGTCCGGCCAAGCCCGAGCCGGACATGCTCCCCGTGAAGCTGGAGCATGCCGGCGTGGTGGCCCCCGACGACGAGTCCGCCCTCAAATGGGCGAGGGAGGACTACGTCCGCGAGCAGGTGCGCCGCCAGCGCCGGGCATACCTGGAGACCCAGGCCCATAGCCGCGCCGAGGAGCGTCGCCGCGTCGCTGAGGAGGGCGGCGTTATCATCATCGACAGCGACGACGAGAGCGAGGCTGGGCCATCAAGCGCTATCAGCGACCCCGACGAGGGATGCAGCAGGGACGCCGCAGGCGAGGCGCGCGGCGACGACGACGACGACAACGACGGCGGTGGCGACTACACCCGCTTTTACAGGCTTCTCGGCATGTAGGCGGCGGCGACGGTGGCGGCAGCGGCTAGGCTTTTTAGTTCGTTTTTTAAGTTAGTTCATGCATGTTTTTTAGTTTTTTTATAAATTTCGTCGAAAATTGGCCAAGTTCATGCAAAAGTCGCCGAGTTTGCAAAAAAGTTGAAACGAACTTCGCCGAACCCACGGCGACCGTGGGCGCGTGACTGGGAGCGAACCGAACCCCAGGAGGCGATCTAGCGCAGGCTCGCCCCCAGGCCGCTCTTTTTCGGCGCCCTGGGGGGGCGAACGGCTGGAGATGCTCTTATGCTTAGGGAGGTGCTTAGAAAAATAAACCGAGTTTTTCTGAAGCACCGGCGTCTATTTCTATAGGAGAGACGCTTAGTTAAACGTCTATCCTGTACAAATAAGCACCGATGCTTAAAGAAAGTCTGGTTTATTCCTCTAAGCACCTTGCATTGTACAAGGCAAGGCCTTAGTGATGTCGTAGACTTCCTCTTGATTCACGTGAGAGTTTATTTTTGGGATGCTGCTGAGGCTCCAGCTAGCGTGAGGCACTGAGTCGATGACAAGCACCCTGAGATCGAGCTCAAGAAATGGCACCCCCACTCGAAATGCGCAACAAGAATGGATACAACTTCCGACTACGCTGCGATGCATTACATACAAATTTGGTAAACTCGCTCTCAACTCTATCCCAGAACTCTGCATATCATGAAGCATTTATCACGAATATACTGCAAAAGGGGAGATCTACAACAGTCCTTTGATTGGAATTGTTCATTAGGTTCTGACGTGTTGCTTGACAAATAAACCGGCAAGGTGCCTGAGCGCAATCCACACGCTATTTGAGCATGTGCCAGCTTTGGCATCAAATGTGTACTGGAGGACCAAAGATACAAGAGGACTTGTGTTATGGCAATCATAATAACATGAACTCGTACGTGATACAGACAAGGTACAGCAGAAAGGTGTCGTCCCCTAGACAGAGAGATCCTCAAGCACAAGGAGCAAAAGCACAAACACCTCACAGCTGCTGTCATCTAATAAGAATATAATATGACCTAGAACGGGAAGAAAGAATCAGCTATATATGATGACCCTCAGAATAAGGGGAGACATGTCACCAAACAAGGAGTAAAGGTGAACACACACTAGGGAACGATAAGTCGACAAAAAATTATTTTGACCATGCAACCGCGTCGATCTCTGCTTGGGCGCTCCGGTATAGCTCCAGCCTCTTGGCGAGGTTTGTCCTCCGCTCCATGACCGCGGGGTCCTCGTCGAGGAGCTTCGAAAGTTGCCTAATCTGTATATGTATGAATGTTAGTTACTGATATTCCATTTGATTTCTCTTAAAAAAACAAGGAAAGTATGAATCATGATGAGTATTAAAAAGCTAAGGAGTACTCCCTCTGTAAAGAAATATAAGAGTGTTTAGATCACTACTCTAAACACTTATATTTATTTACAGACTAGTTGGCTGGCAACGTACTAGTGCATGGTACAGACAGAAACATGCATCAAGATGGAAGAAACTGAGCTCGGAATTGACTTCAAATCTACAGATTAGCGGCTTTCTAAAGTACGCAATGCATAAACGGAGATTCCATGTTAGAATGTGGTGAGAAATACATGGATACCAGCAGCTGGAGACTAGAGATGATAGAAGGAAAAGAGAACTCTCTGAAAATATATTAAGCAATAAAAGAACCCTAGATCAAATCTACAGTAACATCACCAATGAGGTCACACTTGTATGTTACAAATCGAAGACTCAAAGGATCCCCATGTGTTTCAAAAAAATTACCTCTCTTGCTCCCAGCTCAGTAAAGAAGTGATCGAGCAATGAGCGCTTTGCCTCACGGACTTGGCAGTACACAATAGATTTTGGGATTGAGTTCCTCAATGTTGAAGATACCATGTTAACATATGCCAGAACAGTTGTCCCTGAGGTTGAGTAAATACAAATAAAAATATAAGGTATCTATCAAGCAATACACAAAGACGTGCTAAATAGAGAACATATCACGTGAGACTCAATTGTGACCAAATATGGAAATTTTAGCTGGTTCAAACTCTAATTCAAGATGGAAGTAATATACTAACATCTCAATCTTGAGAGAATATGACTTGTCATTGGGCAATTATGGAAGGGTATAATAAATAAGTATATAAAAGATAGAGATGCCTTACCAATTCGTCTTAGATAAGAATCATTATATCTATCGAAAATAGAGTGGCTTGGATTTCCACCCTTCTCAACATCCTGAGGAAGCTTCCTGAAGAAATCTACAGTTAAGTAGCTTGTTTCCATATCAACTAGCTTTAATGTGTTCTTCTTGCTTTCGTCCCTCATTCTTTCCAACGACTCAAAAGCTGCATTGCCAACTTCCACACGAAGAGTCGGGAACTGCTTGAGCTCCTGGAGAAAGGTAAATGAACATTTCAGGTGAGTATTTAACCAGCATTTTTAATTAATTAGACTACCTTTTCTTTTCAAATCCACCTATACATCTGCCTACAATCTTATGCTCGAAGTTCTGCAGAAGATCTGAGTTTGTATCAATAAGAAATACCTATCCGATGCAAGTTCTATCTTTATTGTGATATCCCACCTCCCCATCTCTTATAAAATCAAACACTACAATTTTATTTTGATTTAGAAATGTATCCCGTCCTAATACAGCCAGTTAATAACTCATCACACCACCATAAGCACATACGCTCTAGTTTATAGAAAATATTATGATTGCATCATGCAGATAGTGTAAGAAAACTTATTTCGTAGGAACTGCAGAACGACTTACATGAGTTTCATTTATAGCCTTGTGGACTAGTTCCTTTAGGATTCCATGGACCTGTCAATGTGGCAAAAAAAGATCACGTTCTGAAACTATTAAACCAGTATTGCTGAATAAGTAACAATCTGGTTGCTCGGGAACCCAGTGACGAAAAATAAATAATTTTGAACTGCTGAAACTTTTATTGAGCAGATTAATCTAGTCGGCCTACCGTGTCAACAGCTGCCTCGGCAGGACCTCTGATACTAACAAGACAAGATTCTATGAGGCGCCGATATCCTTGCTCTGGAGCTATCAAGTGAGGCTGGTATCCATCAGCTTCCGTTATGAGCTTCCTCACATTTTCCATTGACAGTTGCTTATCAAACTGCAACCGTTTAATTGCCACGGGAAATTGATTGTCAAAGACATGGTAAATTTTCTCACCACCAGGGCGCCTGGATAAAAGAACATTTGGTTGGTCATTATGATTAGAAACAGAATAACAAGCACATAAGCAAAGTTGCAAATGGTGGAATGGAATGAGTGTGGGACATCTTGACATGATATTGCACACATTAACAGCAAATTATTTAGTTGCTCATTTAGCAAAGCAGTTCAAGGGTCATGTAAACATGGTATTTTTATTTCAACATCAGTGAGAATAAAGAAGGTCAAAACAACAGACAATTAGCTGGTCACACAAAATTGCCAGACCAGCTATGCACAGTAGTGAGTATAGTATTCGTCTTGCATATGTATTCATCTTGCATACTCCAAGCTTAATTACTAGATGGTTCCTTTCATCTGAACACCAAATTAGTCAACAGGATTAGGAACTTTACTAGTATTAGATTGCCTATATGAAGATCAGGAAAGATTAAACGCTACCATTCAAAATTACAAAAGACCTGCTAGATATAGCAAGCATGATATTAAAAAACTGAGCGAAAGAGAAATTCCGTTTAAGACATACACTCCATCTAGATGCTCTTTGTAGATGCCATCAAACATGCGGCATATTTCCATAATCGTGTACAGCTTTCCCTGCGTGTCACAAAATATGTGATTATCACAATGTATGCAAGTTTATTGAGTGCTGAGCAAAGAAAAGAAAGTCACACTTAGACCCACACAATACAACGAAAATAACATCAGTGCATACATCATAACTTGTAAAACTGGAAAGAATCTATACAGAATTCAAGAAAAGAATGTCACAGAAATATGACTATTGGGATGGAAGGTAAAAAATCAAGAGATGAGATTCATTTACTTTGCACCAAGCGGGCATAAACCATAATACACAATCTCATCATGCGCAAATCGAACTAAGAACATTACAAAGAAAAACATCAACAGTGCACAAAAATTTAATAGGAGCACATTTACTTCTAGTCAATAACTAAGGCCATAAAAATAAAGACGGATGATACTAAATGTATGCTGGATCAGGTCAAACAAACTCATTTGATTAGAGAAGAAGTGAACTCAAGACTTACTCCAGCATCATTAGCAATGGGCTTTCCAAGACGAGTAAGTTCAGTTTCCAGCTCTGCAACTGTCTTTGTTATAAGAGACTGGAGACCCGGGATTCTTGATTTAATAACAGACTCCAAATGCTGCATTTACACCAAAATTTTGTCAAAAAAGCAAAAAATCCTAAAATGTATTCTTCATTAAAGAGCAAAGGCATACCTTTGATAGACTCTTTGCTAAATGTTCTGATCCCATCCTATGAGCGAGATGCTTGTATTCTGGTGTGTTTGCAAAGTAGTCACGCTCTCTACGCCTAGCAGCAATCATATCCACACTCTTGTTAATATCTTGCTGGGATCGATTGACAACACCAATCCATGGAAATTGGAGCCGGTAAGCTCTTCCTTCCAGTATCTGCACAAATCAAACTCAGTAAGAAGATCTGGTTCGTGCAAATCTAGGATGGTCAATGATCAGATTAGCAAACATACTCCTATGTTTTAACACATGTTATCTATTTGCAGCTGGGATAATATTTGTGAGTGAAAACACAGTAATCAGGGGGTTGTTAAAACTGACGTTGTGTTTGGATTGTTTACAAAGTGTACTTTGCCAACTTTTTGGCGATGACCAAAAGTTTGGACTGTGTTTGATGGACGATGGTTACCAATTATTTGGCATGCCAAATGCCACCTAGCCCACTCTAGGTCATTTTTGTTGCCAACTTTGGCTAACTCATAGGCAAACAAAACCTTCACCCTATTTTGGCTAGCCAACTTTTTGGTAGGGAAAGTTTGGGCTAAAGCAAACAGACCATGAGTTTCTTCGAACAAACATTAACTCAAAGATTGGGGCAGACCTAAGAAGATTCAAAATCCATGGTATTAATGGTATTAGTCCATATATAGTCATACTGAAAAGGAGGGCCGTACAATTTCAAGAGGGGGAACTTATGGAAAGGTGGGACAAAGTGAGGCATAATTGTCAACAAAGATCGCTAGTAGTAACAAGATTGGCTGGTCAGTAGAATACCAATCACCTTAAGCAACATCACAGTAAGGAAGATAGCATAACTATAAAAAAAGGCCAGTGTTTAGCACTTGATTGTTTAACTTACATCAACAGCATCAGTACCCTTGTCCATTAAATCAATTTTCGTGAGCACACCAAAGGTCCGTTCACCTGAATCAACAAAAAGTAAAGTTCAAGCTCAGAAATGGTTAGAAGTGCCAAGAGCAATGATCCTTGAATTAAACGCAATTATTATATCTCCTATTGGTTAAAGAAATAAGGTGAAGATAACATCAGTCTGAAGCTTCGTAGCATATTAAAAGTAAAGAAACCCAGAATAATAAGCTTTAAGAGACATTAGTAATAGGGAACATACTATGACATTAACCACATTACACAAAATGCAGTTCACAGAACCGGCTGCAACAAAGGCATACCTTTTGGGTCAACTTCCCGTGAAATCTTGATAGCATCAGAAGTCGCAAGATCCTGATTGGCTGGAGAAACAGCCAGAATGATGCAGTTGGGCTGAAAAATACCAAAAAAGTTGTTTACACAGTGCATGACACGATAATTAGCCTAAACATGCTACAATATGGGATATGGCTGAGAAAAAAGCATATTAGACCAAATATGCATTACATAAATACTTGTAAAATTTGTACATAACCAAATATAGCACCATCTTATACAGGCAAGACAAGCATGGTAAGCAATGATAAAGAACAAATACTGGGAAGCAAGATTTAAGCTGGTTACACTTAAATACCTTTTCAATGAATGCTCGAACCATGTTTTCAATTTCCTGAACAATACTCTCCGGCTGACCCTCTAACAAGCATAAAGACAGTAGCATATAAAAGAATGAACATCTTAAACAATAATAATAGAAGAACGATGGCTCATATGGTATAGTCACTTACCAACAGCAACTTTAGTAAGCCCAGGAAGATCAATAAGAGTCAAATTCACAACTGCAATGATAAGAAGTGTTACGACATGACAAAAATAAAGAGATCAAACCATACAAAGAAGTTCTTAAGGGGCAGATACAGCATGGTTATCCTACCAATGACTAGGACGACTCCCTACTAAACTGACCAAGGGATAAGCTAAAGGTAAATCACAATACCAGCAGTAAATAACAATCTTTTGAATTGAAAAATGGAGGTGCATAACTATTTGATATTGACAAAGCATAAAATAACACCATTAAACCACTCCCCGGCTGTACAGATATATTACCAGTATTGCTACCGGATCACTTACCGTTTGGAGAAAATATGCTTAGATGGATGGGGACAGATGATATTCCCTTTCCATGGCCAGTTTGTCTGTCAGTTTCATCAGCTATCTCCTTCCTCACCATGGCTGCAACCATACAAATTTCATCATGTGACGAGTAGCATCAAGGTGAACTATAAGAAAATTAATTAAAAGAAGCACTTGACAGAATTTTGCCAACAATTGCAGGGCTTAGCTTATCTTTTAGGAAATAACAAGCTACGGCTTAGTGCAGCAGTTTGAATGACAGTGAGTTCTGACATCAAATTGGATGCTTTGATGAGCCTCACAAACTCAAATCACATTCCACATATGCCAATATGGTTCAATATTATCACAATAACCCCTCAATCATGCATCAATCCTAATATCATCATCATAGCACTTGAAAACAAGACGAAGAATAGATGAATTACCGAAATCGGTGAATCTCTTCCTGGGGACATGCATGAACTCTGCATACTCTCTGTCTCCATCAATCCTATGGAGTTGCAGAACCAGCGGGCGACGGGTGACAATGCCTGCAGAATCAAACCAAACTGTGTCAGAAAAACAAAACACAAGGCCAAAATCGACAAGCGCTTACTACTTGAAGAACCATACCTGAACCCCTGGGTAGGAAATCCTTTCCAACAACGCTCTCCAGCACCGAAGATTTGCCCGAACTCTACAGTGTACCAAAGGAGTTCAAATGTCAAAACAGAGAACCGCATATGGTATACCCACTTGTACTGAGATTCAGCGCGAGTTCATGCAGAACTGCTTGCTTGAAACTAAGAGGATTCTCATTACGGGAAACAACACAGCCCCTAGTTGATCCCAAGTGGTAGTAGTACCTAGCTTCCTAGCACTACACAATTACTGGTCATGGGGGCAACTACGTGCAACCAAACTATAGAGCAGAAGATTCAAACAAGCAACAGCGGCCCAAATCTAGCTGCCAACCCCTACAACAACCGCAGATCCAAGCATAGCTAGACCGCATCACCGCGGCCAAACCGGGCGGGTCTACCAGCAAGCTCGCGAGATCCAGCAGACAGAGCTGGGGCGCCAGATCCGGCGGAGGGGGGAGAAAACGGAAGGGGCGCGCACCTGGCCGCCGACGACGGCGATGGACGGCAGCGAGTCCCAGAGGGTGGGGAGGGCGCTCTCCTCGCCGTGGTCGCCGAGCGCCGTGCAGGCGCGCTGCAGCTTGTTGACGAGCGAGATCAGGTTCTCCATGGCCGCCGGCGCGGGATCTGGCCGGATCCGATCGGGCGGCCGGGCGGGATCGAGGCGGTGGAGTGGGGAAGGAGCGGGGGAGACGAGACGACGCCGACTGCTGAGCCGCGCCGCGTCGGTCGGGCTCCAGCTGCGGGTGGGCGCGGTCTGGTGGGCGCGTCTGCGCGTCGAGTTGGTTTGGGTTTGGAGAGGGGATGGGAGGGGAGAGGGGAGGGGTGCTTCGTGGGGAAGAAACGGAGGAGCGTGCGGCCGTGCTGCGCGAAATACCGGATAGCCCCTCCCCTCGTGCCTTCCTACTGCCGCTTGTGAGGTTCGAATTTTGAACTTCTCAAGTAAGTTGGTAATAAATGTGAACTGAAATTCCAAACATGCTTCGACCTGAGGACTGCTCGATATTTTTGGACCCCTTAGCTGGCGAACGTTTGCCGGGAGGTATGGCGTTTTGCGAACGATTTCGTTGGCATTTTCAGTTGTGAGGGATGTCAATTTTTGACAGCGGCATGTTTGATCTGATGTCACCGTTTCTATCAGAGGAGGCAATTTTTTGTTTAAAAATGTCACCGTTTGATCTTGTCTCGGAACTAAAACTGCCGTAAAAAAAGGGCTCGTTTGCCACCCCTCTCCCAGCGAACGGTCACCAGATAGGATTTTCGATATGTTTTTGGATGAATCCGAGTGCCTTGGTTTTGTCCAGTACTTTAGGTTATGTTTTTTTTTTCCTTACAGGGGTTGTGTTCAGACAATGGAGGCGTCTCACCTTCGAGCTGGTCTTTCGGGCTCTAATCCTCCTCGAGCATGTCCATTAGGACGGATACTATGGAGTTCCGGCGTAAATTCATGTCGTCACCTTGAGGCAACGAGGTTGTTGTTTCTCGCTCCGTGTTCGTGATGGTGACATGCGATGTTAGGCGCTTCGGATCGATAGGGTTCAACGGCAACGAATGCGGCTCCTGGGCCTCGGTCTAGGGACATGTGCACCAAGACTTCCCAACTATCATCGACAAGCTCAGGTTGGCTCCCGCAGAGGAGCGGCGACATTGACGCGTCGATGATTCGTTTTGGTGGCGGTAGTGGTCGTTTAATGGTTCAAGGTTATACTTTACTTTCATAATAGATTTGAGCCCTTCTTCCAAAAATAAAAAATATGGTCTCCACATAAAAAAAAGGCACTAGGCGAATTTGAATTCTAGAGGACATGCATCGATCTACCAGCAATCCTCTTAATCATTTACATGTTGCATATAAATATTGACTGTACCAACTTTATATCACGAGTTGGTGAAATGTGTGATTTTTTTCTGCGACCACTTATGCTATTGTACAATTTCACATCTTCGAATAAACCTCGATGCCATGCCATGAAAGGTGTACTAGATTACTTTTAAAAAAGAATTTAGATATATTAGATTTATTATAAAAGTTCACTGAAAGTACAAAACACCCCAAAAAATAAGAATTACTTTGAGGTCCCTGGACCACCGAATGGTCACTCTTGCTGTCAAAACGAGCCGTCAACGCACCATTGTCGTCACTTGCATACCAGAGCCGACCTGACCTTTTCGATGACAACCGAGAAGTCTTTGAGCACATACCCCTAAGGACCAACGCTCTGAAGCCTCGACCATTGAATCGATCTGAGGAAACTGACATCAAACCTCATCATCACGTACCCACAACGAGAAACGTTATCCTCGCTGCCTTGAGGAGCTGTCAGGAATCTATGCCGAAGCTCCTTTCAATGCGTCTGGACAGACGAACTTGAGGAAAGTGGGGCCTGGAAGACTGACTCAAAGAAGAAGTGGCATCATCCGTCTGAGCTCCACCTACGCAGCGCCGAGACACCAGAATTCACCTCCATGCACCGGTCGTCAGAGAGGCAAATAAACGGGCTCGTCGGCGGAGATTGAGGGAAGGAAGGTGTTACCCCAATCTCCTTGAGAGACGGGAAAGAAATATTATCCAAGATTACTAGAGTTTTTTTAAGACACTACGTATTGAGTCCAGCTTGAACCTACATACCACATCAGAACTTGAGCTTCTCAACTTTTTTATGTGGAATGTTTTATTTTGGACCTCAATAGCCAGCGAATGTTCGTTGGGAGGGCTGACATTTGCAAAACATTTTTTTAACAGTCAAGGAGGAGGGTCCCCACCTGAATATATTACTCAAAAGCCCAAAGGGCAAGTTACATCATAGATTACAACGAAAGGAAAGGTACAGGCGCCAAGACACGGCAGGCTCCCTACTTAATTACAAGGTCCTTAAATCTGAAGGTCCAAAGAGTGAAATCCGAAACAATGTTTCAAAGGGTAACTAGGGGTGAGTGTAGCTCGTTGCGGAAGACACGAGCATTTCTGGAGTCCCAAAGCTTCCAGAGGATGGCGAGAGCGACGGTAGGCCAAATGTTGATGTCGAGGCCAACCGGTGTTGGCGTATCCCAGATGAGGTCGATGGAGAGAGGTGACTGAAGGCCCAAAAGGGACCACACCTGAGTCACGCAAGGGCAAAGAATGATGAGTTGCGATGCATCCTCCAGTGTGAGACCACACCGGGGGCATGAGGAGTTCAGAGAGATGGACTTGCGGAGAAGATTCGCCATCGTGCTCAGCCTGTCATGACAGAGGAGCCAGCTGAAGATCTTAACCTTGATAGGAGCCTTGGAGCTCCAAATGTACCTGGCGTTGAGGTCAATCTCGTGGTTGGAGGCGAGCAACGAGTAGGCGCACCTCGAGGAGAACAAGGAGCCGTGGGTGAGGAGCCTGACATCCGGTGCTTCGCTGGTGATGACATCATGCAACAAAGACAAAACGGGCGCAAACTCGATAGAAGCAAGATAGGTTAGGCAATTCTGCAGATTAGCGTGTAAACCATTAATCATGACATGACAGAGGGGAAAGTGAAGTGAGAGAAAATGTGGGGGTAAGCTTCTGCGAGAGGAGTAATGAGAGAAAATGTACCAGGACATATGCAAACATTTTTGAAAAACACTAACAATCACCCGACGGATCGGCCGCATCCGCCGCGTGCTCCACTTGCCACGTGCTTTCCTGAGGCACCCACTCAATCTATTCCCCTAGAACCAGAAGCATTGTGTGTTCACTGCCGTGAAGTGCTTGCAACAAGTGATGTGTTGCAATGAGGTTCTGCAACAAGACCTATGTTGCAAAAAGGTTCTGCAACATAGGTCTTGTTGCAGAACGTCGTGGTCGTGGTCGCCGTGGTCGCCGAGCAGGCGCGCTGCAGCTTGTTGACGAGCGAGATCAGGTTCTCCATGGCCGCCGGCGCGGGATCTGGCGGGATCCGATCGCGCGGCCGTGGGCGGGATCGAGGGGGTGGAGGTGGGAGCGGGGGAGAGGAGACAACGTCGACTGCTGAGCCGAGCCGCGTCGGTCGGGCTCGAGCTGCGTCTGGTGGTGGTCTCGGGGGGGTGTGCGTCGAGTTAGTTTGGGTTTGGAGAGGGGATGGGGAGAGGGGGGGTGCTTCGTGGAGAAGAAACGGAGCGTGCGGCCGTGCTACGCGAAATACCGGATAGCCCCTCCCCTCGTGCCTTCCTACTGCCGCTTGTGAGGTTCGAATTTTGAACTTCTTACGTAAGTTGGTAATAAATGTGAACTGAAATTCCAAACATGCTTCGACCTGAGGACTGCTTGATATTTTTGGACCTCTTAGCTGGCGAACGTTTGCCGGGAGGTATGGCATTTGCGAACGATTTTGTTGGCATTTTCAGTTTGCGAACACTCACACCGGCAACACTCTAACTATCACCAAAGACAACACCCGAACCACAAAAGAGGTTCTCCAAAAATGACGTCTTCAAAAAGAAAACAATGCATAAGCATTGTCGTGGCCCGGTCAAGGATCTTAAATTTTCACCCTGAAGAAAGTCCGAGATCCCAAAACAATGCCTTTAGCAAGGTCTTTGCCAGGTACAACCAATGAAGGCCGGACCTTGGGCTTTCACCCTGGAAATCGCAGCTCTATACGCAAGAAGCACCACCAGAAATGTTGTCCACCTATGTTTGTCGTCACCTCCTACCAAGGCCGCTGTTGCAAATCCTCACCACCCGACACAGAGGGGAAACCTGTGCCGCGAGTCTTCATAGCAACCAAAACTCCTCTCCGCCCTTACAAGCCACCAATCGCAGCCACCATGACTTTCTTCACCACTGTCAATGCCACCAATCGCAAGAGCTTCTCAACTTTCTATGTGGAATGTTTTATTTTGGACCTCAATAGCCAGCGAATGTTCATTGGGAGGGCTGACATTTGCAAAACATTACTCAAAAGCCCAAAGGGCAATTTACATCATAGATTACAACGAGAGGAGAGGTGCATGCGCCAAGACACAGCAGCCTCCCTACTTACAAGGTCCTTGGTCCAAAGAGTGAAATCTGAAGCGATGTTTCGAAGGGTAACTAGGGGTGAGTGTAGCTCGTCGTGGAAGACATGAGCATTTCTGGAGTCCCAAAGCTTCCAGAGGATGGCGAGAGCAACGGTAGGCCAAATGTTGATGTCAAGGTCAACTGGTGTTGGCGTATCCCAAATGAGGTTGATGGAGAGAGGTGACTGAAGCCCCAAAAGGGACCACACCTGAGCCGCGCAAGGGCAAAAAATGACGAGGTGCGACGCATCCTCTAGTGTGAGACCACACCGGGGGCATGAGGAGTTCAGAGAGATGGACTTGCGGAGAAGATTCGCCATTGTGCTCAGCCTGTCATGATAGAGGAGCCAGTCGAAGATCTTAACCTTGATAGGAGCCTTAGAGCTCCAAATGTACGTGACATTGAGGTCGATCTCGTGGTTGGAGGAGAGCAACGAGTAGGCGCACCTCGAGGAGAACAAGGAGCCGTGGGTGAGGAACCTGTCATCCGGTGCTTCGCTGGCATTGACATCATGCAACAAAGACAAAACGGGCGCAAGCTCAATAGAAGCAAGATAGGTTAGGCAATTCCACATATTAGCGTGTAAACCATTAATCATGACATGACAGAGGGGAAAGTGGAGTGAGAGAAAATATGGGGCTAAGCTTCTGCGAGAGGAGTAGTGAGAGAAAATGTACCAAGACATTTGCAAACATCTTTAACAATCACTCGACGGATCGCTCGACCGCATCCGCCGCGTGCTCCACTTGCCACGTGCTTTTCTTAGGCACCCACTCAATCTATTCCCCTAGAACCAGAAGCATCGTGTTCGCTGTCGTGAATGCTTGCAACAAGTGATGTGTTGCAATGAGGTTCTGCAACAGGACCTATATTGGAAAAAAGATTTTGCAAAATAAAAAATGTTCAGAAAAAATCCGCAACAAGACCTTTGTTGCAAAAAAAACCACAACATGACCTCTGTTGCAGAAGTTTTCGGGAATGTTACCGTAGTTTATGCAACATGACCTCTATTGCAAAAGGTTCTACAACACGGTCGTTGTTGCAATTGTCAAGATGAGGTAGATCGAATGGTTGTCGAGGCGGCGAATCTTTAAAAACGATCCGCTGGCCAACGCGTAGCGTACCCCAACATTTTTATGGCAAATTCTGCAGAACACATGACAATTTCTGTCAACAGAGGGTTTTGCTATGAAAATTGTCGTGTTTGCTTTGAAGATCCTTAGAAAAGATTTTTAAACTTTTTTTTGAAATTTGAACTGTTAAAAACTTGTCGAAGACAGTGTTGGAAATATGCCCTAGAGGCAATAATAAATTGGTTATTATTATATTTCCTTGTTCATGATAATCGTTTATTATCCATGCTATAATTGTATTGATAGGAAACTCAGATACATGTGTGGATACATAGACAACACCATGTCCCTAGTAAGCCTCTAGTTGACTAGCTCGTTGATCAATAGATGGTTACGATTTCCTGACCATGGACATTGGATGTCGTTGATAACGGGATCACATCATTAGGAGAATGATGTGATGGACAAGACCCAATCCTAAGCCTAGCACAAAGATCGTGTAGTTCGTATGCTAAAGCTTTTCTAATGTCAAGTATCATTTCCTTAGACCATGAGATTGTGCAACTCCCGGATACCGTAGGAATGCTTTGGGTGTACCAAATGTCACAACGTAACTGGGTGGCTATAAAGGTACACTACATGTATCTCCGAAAGTGTCTGTTGGGTTGGCACGAATCGAGACTGGGATTTGTTACTCCGTGTAACGGAGAGGTATCTTTGGGCCCACTCGGTAGGACATCATCATATGCGCAATGTGACCAAGGAGTTGATCACGGGATGATGTGTTACGGAACGAGTAAAGAGACTTGCCGGTAACGAGATTGAACAAGGTATCGGATACCGATGATCGAATCTCGGGCAAGTGCAATACCGCTAGACAAAGGGAATTGAATACGGGATTGATTGAATCCTCAACATCGTGGTTCATCCGATGAGATCATCGTGGAACATGTGGGAGCCAACATGGGTATTCAGATCCCGCTATTGGTTATTGGCCGGAGAGTTGTCTCGGTCATGTCTGCATGGTTCCCGAACCCGTAGGGTCTACACACTTAAGGTTCGGTGACGCTAGAGTTGTTATGGGAAATAGTATGTGGTTACCGAAGGTTGTTCAAAGTCCCGGATGAGATCCCGGACATGACGAGGAGCTCCGTAATGGTCCGGAGGTGAAGATCGGTATATTGGACGAAGGGTATTGGAGTCCAGAATTGTTCTGGGGGTACCACACTAGTAGAAAAATGGTCAAACGTGAAGCACATTAGTGTCGGTTTGTATTTGAGCCGGTACTAATGGTACCATTAGTGCCGGTTCGAACGGATTTGCATTAATGCCGGTTCGTGTTGAACCTTTAGTACCGGTTCGTGGCACGAACCGGTACTAAAGAGGTGGTGGCAGGCTGGCGTCAGGCCAGGGCCCCACGATCACCTTTAGTACCAGTTCGTGCCATGAACCGGTACTAAAGGGGTCTGACCTATAGTACCGGTTGGAGACACAAACCGGCACTATAGGGCAATTTTCAAACTTGAAAAAATCATAACTAAATCATCCTAATTCAGAAAAATACATATAATATATCAAAATTTGCAGAACAAAAAGGTTGATCTGCTGAACCAACCAATTTTCCGTTTTGACAATTTTTTAAAATCACAAAATTCCAAAGGGAAAATAGAGTTTTGGGGCGTTTTAGACGTTTTTTTGGACGTTTTTAGCGTTTAGTGCTAGGGTTTAGATTTCAGCGTTTAGGGTTAGGTTTTATGGTCTAAACCCTTAGTTTTTACTGTTTAGCATAGAGTTTCCGACGTTTTAAGTCCCGAGTTTAGGGTTTAGGACAATTTTTGAAATGACAAATTGTAAAAGGAAAAAAAGATATGCTCTAATTTATGTTTTTTTGAATTTTGGTTAAATCTTGTCAAACCGGTCAAACAACTGATTCAAGAAATATAGAGTGTTACTAAATAATTACGCAATAATATTAGTGTTACTAAATAAGTATCTCAGTTTTTTTAATTTTGTTCAAATCTGGTCAAACTATGGTCAAACTATAGTCAAACTACTTATTCAAGAAATATTAGTGTTACTACATAATTATTCAAGAATATTAGTGTTACTAAATAATTATTTCAATTTTTTGAATTTTGGTCAAATCTGGTCAAACTATGGTCAAACTGTGGTCAAACTTATTCAAGAAATATTAGCGTTACTAAATAATTACTGTTTTTTTTGGAATAATAGTTTCAAACTCAAACGGTGAAATGTGTGACTTCATGCTCAAGCTAAACTCCTGAGGGTTAATAGGATTGACATCTTACTATTGTCAGGAAAACAACAAGTGCAGACTCGGAAACGAAGGAGAATAGAACCTGAAAGTTAAGAGTGCTCGGGCTGGAGTAGTGAGAGGGATGGGTGATCGGTCGGGAAGTTAGATGATTTGGAATGAGTGATCCACACTTGAGCAGTTAAGAGAGGTGATTAGAGACTAAATCATCAAATAATTCAGAAAAATTAAAAATAAAAAAAATCCAAAATTTTCAAAAAAAAAATTCAAAAAAAAAACCTTTAGTACCGGTTGGTAACACCAACCGGTACTAAAGGTCCCCCGTACCAGGGCGCGAGCTCACGCCACGTGGTGGCACTTTAGCGCCGGTTCGTGCCGAACCGGTACTAAGGGGGGGGGGCTTTAGTGCCGAAACTTTAGTGCCGGTTCCATAACCGGCACTAAAGGCCCTTACAAGCCGGTACTAATGATCCGTTTTCTACTAGTGCCAGGTGATGACCAGCGTGTCCGAAAGGGGTTTCGGAGGCCCCGGCAAGCGTTGGGGGGCCTTATGGGCCAAGGGGAGAGGGCACATCAGCTCACTAAGGGGCTGAGCGCCCCTCCCAACCCCATCTCACGTAACCAGAGAGGTGGGGGCGCCACCCCTAGGGCAGCCGCCCCTCCCGGCTTGGGGGGCAAGTTTCCTAGGGGGTGGGGGCGCCCAAACCCATCTAGGGTTTCCCCTATGGCCGCCGCCCCTCCCCTAGGGAACCCTAGGGCGCCTCCCCCTCCTCCCTTACCCCCATATATATTGAGGAAGAGAGAGGGCAGCCGCACCCTTCCCCTAGCGCAGCCCTCTCCCTCCTCCAACACCTCATCCTCCTCCGTAGTGCTTGGCGAAGCCCTGCCGGAGAACCACAAGCTCCATCACCACCATGTCGTCGTGCTGTCGGAGTTTTCCCTCAACTTCTCCTCTCCCCTTGCTGGATCAAGAAGGAGGAGACGTCTCCGTTCTGTACGTGTTTTGAACGTGGAGGTGCCGTCCGTTCGGCGCTAGGATCATCGGTGATTTGAATCACGACGAGTACGACTCCATCAACCCCGTTCACTTGAACGCTTCCGCTTAGCGATCTACAAGGGTATGTAGATGCACTCTCATTCCCCTCGTTGCTAGATTACTCCATAGATTGATCTTGGTGATGCGTAGAAATTTTTAAATCTCTGCTACGATCCCCAACAGTGG
Organism: Aegilops umbellulata; assembly: GCA_032464435.1. Classification (NCBI taxonomy): domain Eukaryota; kingdom Viridiplantae; phylum Streptophyta; class Magnoliopsida; order Poales; family Poaceae; genus Aegilops; species Aegilops umbellulata. The sequence goes on from CP136059.1 coordinate 508,323,847, forward strand.
CATCATGAGCTAGGTCTATGCGTAGTTTCTATGCACGAGTTGAACACAAGTTGTTGTGGGCGTCGATGTTGTCAATTTACTTGCCGTCACTAGTCTTATCTTGATTCGGCGGCATCGTGGGATGAAGCGGCCCGGACCGACCTTACACGTACTCTTACGTGAGACAGGTTCCACCGACTGACATGCACTAGTTGCATAAGGTGGCTAGCGGGTGTTTGTCTCTCCCACTTTAGTCGGATCGGATTCGATGAAAAGGGTCCTTATGAAGGGTAAATAGAAATTGGCATATCACGTTGTGGTTTTGTGTAGGTAAGAAACGTTCTTGCTAGAAACCCATAGCAGCCACGTAAAAACATGCAACAACAATTAGAGTACGTCTAACTTGTTTTTGCAGGGTATGCTATGTGATGTGATGTGGCCAACAAGAATGTGATGAATGATATGTGATGTATGAGATTGATCATGTTCTTGTAATAGGAATCACGACTTGCATGTCGATGAGTATGACAACCGGCAGGAGCCATAGGAGTTGTCTTAATTTATTTATGACCTGCGTGTCAACATAAACGTCATGTAATTACTTTACTTTATTGCTAACCGTTAGCTGTAGTAGTAGAAGTAATAGTTGGCGAGACAACTTCATGAAGACACGATGATGGAGATCATGGTGTCATGCCGGTGACGATGATGATCATGGAGCCCCGAAGATGGAGATCAAAAGGAGCAAAGTGATGATGGCCATATCATGTCACTATTTGATTGCATGTGATGTTTATCATGTTTTACATCTTATTTGCTTAGAACGACGGTAGCTTAAATAAGATGATCCCTCACTAAAATTTCAAGAAAAGTGTTCTCCCTAACTGTGCACCGTTGTGAAGGTTCGTTGTTTCGAAGCACCACATGATGATCGGGTGTGATAGATTCTAACGTTCGAATACAACGGGTGTTGACGAGCTAGCATGTACAGACATGGCCTCGGAACACATGCGGAACACTTAGGTTGACTTGACGAGCCTAGCATGTACAGACATGGCCTCGGAACACGGAGGACCGAAAGGTCGAACATGAGTCGTATAGAAGATACGATCAACATGAAGATGTTCACCGATGATGACTAGTCCGTCTCATGTGATGATCCGACAAGACCTAGTTGATTCAGATCATGTATCACTTAGATGACTAGAGGGATGTCTATCTGAGTGGGAGTTCATGAAATAATCAGATGAAATCAATTATCATGAACATAGTCAAAAGGACTTTGCAAATTATGTCATAGCTTACGCTTTAGTTCTACTGTTTAGATATGTTCCTAGAGAAAATTTAGTTGAAAGTTGATAGTAGCAATTATGCGGACTGGGACCGTAAACTGAGGATTGTCCTCATTGCTGCGCAGAAGGATTATGTCCTTAATGCACCGCTCAGTGAGCTGAACCTCGAGTGTCGGTTGTGGATGTTGCGAACATCTGACATACACGTTTTGATGACTACATGATAGTTCAGTGCGTAATGCTAAATGGTTTAGAATTGAGGCACCAAAGACGTTTTTGAAACATCGCAGAACATATGAGATGTTCCAAGGGCTGAAATTGGGATTTCAGGCTAGTGCCCACGTCAAGAGGTATGAGACCTCTGACAAGTTTCCTAAGCCTGCAAACTAAGGAGAAAAGCTCAATCGTTGAGCATGTGATCAGATTGTATGAGTACTACAATCGCTTGAACTGAGTGGGAGTTAAACTTCCAGATGAGATAGTGATGGTTCTCCAAAGTCATTGTCACCAAGCTACTAGAGCTTTGTGATGAACTATAACATATCAGGGATAGATATGATCCTTGAGCTATTCACGACAACGCGAGAGTAGAAATCAAAAGGGAGCATCAATTGTTGATGGTTAGTAAAACCACTAGTTTCAAGAAGGGCAAGGGCAAGAAATGGATACTTCATGAAACAACAAATCAGTTGCTGCTCCAGTGAAGAAACCCAAAGTTGAACCCAAGCCCGAGACTAAGTGCTTCTGTAATAAGGGGAACGATCACTGAAGCAGAACCACCCTAAATACTTGGTAGATAAGAAAGGCTGGAAAGATCAACAGAAGTATATTGGGTATACATTATATTAATGTGTACTTTACTAGTACTCCTAGTAGCACCAGGGTATTAGATACCGGTTCGGTCGCTAAGTGTTAGTAACTCGAAATAAAAGGCTACGGAATAAACGGAGACTAGCTAAAGGTGAGATGACGATATCTGTTGGAAGTATTTCCAAGGTTGATGTAATCAAATATCGTACGCTCCCTCTACCATCGAGATTGGTATTAAAACCTAAATAATTGTTATTTGGTGTTTGCATAGACATGATTGGATTATGTTTATCGCAATACGGTTATTCATTTAAGGAGAATAATGGTTACTCTGTTTATTTCAATAATACCATCCCAATCGTAGTGATACACATGTTCATGCCAAAAGATATAAGATAGTAATGATAGTACCACATACTTGTGGCACTGCAATTTGAGTCATATTGGTATAAAACACATGAAGAAGCTCCATGAAGATGGATCGTTTGGACTCACTTGATTTCGAATCACTTGAGACATGCAAATCATACCACATGGGCAAGATGACTGAAAGGCCTCGTTTTCAGTAAGATGGAACAAGAAAGCAACTTGTTGGAAGTAATACATCTTGATGTGTGCAGTCCAATGAGTGCTGAGGCATGTAGTGGATATCGTTATGTTCTTACTTCACGGATGATTTGAGTAGATGCTAAGTATATTTACTTGATGAATCATGAGTCTGAATAATTGAAAGGTTCAAGTAATTTCAGAGTGAAGTTGAAGATCGTCGTGACAAGAGGATAAAATGTCTATGATATGATCATAGAGATTTATATCTGAGTTACGAGTTTGGCACACAATTAAGACATTGTGGAAATTGTTTCATGACTAATACCGCCGGGAACACCATAGTGTGATGGTGTGTCCGAACATCATAACTGCAGCCTATTGGATGTGGTGCATACCATGATGTCTCTTATCAAATTACCACTATCGTTTATGGTTTAGGCATTAGAGACAACCGCATTCACTTTAAATAGGGCACCACACAAATCTGTTGAGACGACACCGTATGAACTATGGTTTAGAGAAACCTAAGCTGTTGTTTCTTAAAAGTTTGGGGCTACGACGCTTATGTGAAAAAGTTTCAGGCTGATAAGCTCGAACTCAAAGCGGATAAATGCATCTTCATAGGACACCCAAAACAGTTGGGTATACCTCCTGTCTCAGATCCGAAAGCAATAGGAATTGTTTCTGAAATCGGGTCCTTTCTCGAGGAAAAGTTTCTCTCGAAAGGATTGAGTGGGAGGATGGTGGAGACTTGATGAGGTTATTGAACCGTCACTTCAACTAGTGTGTAGCAGGGCACAAGAAGTTGTTCCTGTGGCACCTACACCAATTGAAGTGGAAGCTTATGATAGTGATCATGAAACTTCGGATCAAGTCACTACCAAACCTCGTAGGACGACAAGGATGCGTGCTATTTCAAAGTGGCACGTAATCCTGTCTTGGAAGTCATGTTGCTAGACAACAATGAACCTACGAGTTATGGAGAAGCGATGGTGGGCCCGGATTCCGAAAAATGGCTCGAGGCCATAAAATCCGAGAGAGGATCCATGTATGAAAACAAAGTGTAGACTTTGGAAGAACCACTTGATGGTCATAAGGCTGTTAGGTACATATGGATTTTAAAAGGAAGACGGACAATGATGGTAAGTATCACCATGAGGAAAGCTCGACTTGTCGTTAAGATGTTTTCCGACAAGTTCAAGGAGTTGACTACGATGAGACTTTCTCACTCGTAGCGATGCTAAGAGTCTGTTGGAATTATATTAGCAGGTACTGCATTATTTATGAAATCTTGCAGATAGGATGTCAAAAATATTGTTTCCTTGATGATTTTATTGAGGAAAGGTTGTATGTGATACAACCAGAAGATTTTTGTCAATCCTGAAAGATGCTAACAAGTATGCAAAGCTCCAGCAATCCTTCTAAGGACTGGAGTAAGCATCTCAGAGTTGGAATGTACGCTTTGATGAGATGATCAAAGATTTGGATTTATACAAAGTTTATGAGAAACTTGTATTTCCAAAGAAGTGAGTGGGAGCACTATATAATTTTTGATGAGTACATGTTGTGAACATATGGTTGATCAGAAATGGTATAGAATTTCTGGAAAGCATATAGGGTTATTTGAAAAGTGTTTTTCATTGGAAAACCTAGATTAAGCTACTTAAACATTGAGCATCAAGATCTATAAGGATAGATCAAAAACCGCTTAATGGTACTTTCAAATGAGCACATACCTTGACATGATCTTGAAGGTGTTCAAGACGGATCAGTCAAAGAAGGAGTTCTTGCCTGAGTTGTAAGGTATGAAGTTAAGACTTAAAGCTCGACCACGGCAGAAGAAAGAGGAAGGACGAAGGTCGTCCCCTATGCTTTTGTCATAGGCTCTATACGGTATGCCATGCTGAGTACTGCACCTGATGTGTGCCTTGCCACATGTCTGGCAAGAGGGTACAAAGATGATCTAGGAGTAGATCACCAGATATCGGTCAAAATTATCCTTAGAGGAATAAGGATATGTTTCTCGGTTATGGAGGTGATAAAGAGTTCGACGTAAAGAGTTACATCGATGCAAGCTTAACACCTATCCGGATAGCTCTAAGTAGAGATACCGGATTCGTATAGTAGAACAGTTATTTGAAATGGCTCCAAATATAGCGTAGTAGTTGCATCCACAAGATGACATACATACGGATCTGAATGTTGCAGACCCGTAGACTACAACCTCTCTCACAAGTATAACATGATCAAACCCAGAACTCATTGAGTGTTAATCACATAGTGATGTGAACTAGATTATTGACTCTAGTAAACTCTTTGGATGTTGGTCACATGGCGATGTGACCTGTGAGTGTTAATCACATGGCGATGTGAACTAGATTATTGACTCTAGTGCAAGTGGGAGACAGTTGGAAATATGCCCTAGAGGCAATAATAAATTGGTTATTATTATATTTCCTTGTTCATGATAATCGTTTATTATCCATGCTATAATTGTATTGATAGGAAACTCAGATACATGTGTGGATACATAGACAACACCATGTCCCTAGTAAGCCTCTAGTTGACTAGCTCGTTGATCAATAGATGGTTACGGTTTCCTGACCATGGACATTGGATGTCGTTGATAACGGGATCACATCATTAGGAGAATGATGTGATGGACAAGACCCAATCCTAAGCCTAGCACAAAGATCGTGTAGTTCGTATGCTAAAGCTTTTCTAATGTCAAGTATCATTTCCTTAGACCATGAGATTGTGCAACTCCCGGATACCGTAGGAATGCTTTGGGTGTACCAAATGTCACAACGTAACTGGGTGGCTATAAAGGTACACTACAGGTATCTCCGAAAGTGTCTGTTGGGTTGGCACGAATCGAGACTGGGATTTGTCACTCCGTGTAACGGAGAGGTATCTCTGGGCCCACTCGGTAGGACATCATCATATGCGCAATGTGACCAAGGAGTTGATCACGGGATGATGTGTTACGGAACGAGTAAAGAGACTTGCTGGTAACGAGATTGAACAAGGTATCAAGATACCGATGATCGAATCTCGGGCAAGTGCAATACCGCTAGACAAAGGGAATTGAATACGGGATTGATTGAATCCTCGACATCGTGGTTCATCCGATGAGATCATCGTGGAACATGTGGGAGCCAACATGGGTATCCAGATCCCGCTGTTGGTTATTGGCCGGAGAGTTGTCTCGGTCATGTCTGCATGGTTCCCGAACCCGTAGGGTCTACACACTTAAGGTTCGGTGACGCTAGAGCTGTTATGGGAAATAGTATGTGATTACCGAAGGTTGTTCAGAGTCCCGGATGAGATCTCGGACATGACGAGGAGCTCCGGAATGGTCCGGAGGTGAAGATCGGTATATTGGACGAAGGGTATTGGAGTCCGGAATTGTTCTGGGGGTACCAGGTGATGACCAGCGTGTCCGAAAGGGGTTTCGGAGGCCCCGCAAGCGTTGGGGGGCCTTATGGGCCAAGGGGAGAGGGCACATCAGCTCACTAAGGGGCTGAGCGCCGCTCCCAACCCCATCTCACGTAACCAGAGAGGTGGGGGTGCCACCCCTAGGGCAGCCGCCCCTCCCGGCTTGGGGGGCAAGTTTCCTAGGGGGTGGGGGCGCCCAAACCCATCTAGGGTTTCCCCTGTGGCCGCCGTCCCTCCCCTAGGGAACCCTAGGGCGCCTCCCCCTCCTCCCTTACCCTTATATATAGTGAGGAAGAGAGAGGGCAGCCGCACCCTTCCCCTAGCGCAGCCCTCTCCCTCCTCCAACACCTCATCCTCCTCCGTAGTGCTTGGCGAAGCCCTGCCGGAGAACCACGAGCTCCATCACCACCATGCCGTCGTGCTGTCGGAGTTTTCCCTCAACTTCTCCTCTCCCCTTGCTGGATCAAGAAGGAGGAGACGTCTTCGTTCTGTACGTGTGTTGAACGCGAATGTGCCGTCCGTTCGGCGCTAGGATCATCGGTGATTTGGATCACGACGAGTACGACTCCATCAACCCCGTTCACTTGAACGCTTCCGCTTAGCGATCTACAAGGGTATGTAGATGCACTCTCCTTCCCCTCGTTGCTAGATTACTCCATAGATTGATCTTGGTGATGCGTAGAAAATTTTAAATTTCTGCTACGATCCCCAACAGACAGAAGGACGTGGGAGCACGTGCTTACGGCCTGTGGCGTGCGTGTGTGGTGCGGGTAGGGGCCGCCGGTGGGTGGTCGCGGTCCACGAAGGCCCCCCGTGGGGACCCGCTCGCATGGCGTTTGAAATTCGAACGTCCGTCGCCTTCTTCTTTCTAGCCGTTTGATTGATGGTGGAGCGGCTGCATGCTGTTGCACGTACTGGAGCTGCAGCGTAGCATAGTTACTTCTTCTTTCACTAATGCTACGTGTCAAGCGAGGTTATTACACGCGACAGCGCGGCGTAGTGAGATGAGTTTTTTTTTTGAAATTCAAGAGCTTTATTGATTTAATCAGCGAGATTACATTCCTTCATTACACAAGCCGTAAGGAAGGATGGGACATAATTAATCCAAATACATCTTCTCCTAGAGGAACTACATTGCCTAGCACAAAGATGCGCTAATTCGTTTGCTTCTCTATGAATAAACACCAACCGAAGTTCCTCAAAATTCCCGCAAAGCTCTTGTATCTCTTTCACAGTGTTCGCTATCTCCGATTGATCTACCCCAGAAGAATTGCACTGGTTTATAACTTGTGGAGCATCAGACTCAATAATGACCTTCCGATACCCCAAGTCTGCAGCCAATTGTATGCCATCTCTGATAGCATATGCCTCAAGTGATCTTGCATTAAGACCCGTTTCATACCATATGGATTGTGCTCTGAGCAGGTTACCTTCATGATTTCGCAGACCTGCGCCAGTCCCTCCTTCATGAGTTTCTTCCCAGAACGCAACATCCACATTAACTTTAATGAATCTTTCCTCTGGCGGTTTCCACTTCTGCAGTTCTTTGTTCACGCGTACTACATGTTGCGATCCTGTAACTGCGAGATCTGTGGCTACATCAATTGCCCATTTTACAGATTGTGCTATGGACCGAGTAGTTTCTCCATGGTTGCGTGCATTCCTCTCCGTCCAAATAGCCCATGAACCGCATAAAATTATGCAAGCCGCTGTTTGGCTCACCCCAACTCCATCTACTATGTCCATCACCCAGGTTTCAGGGTGCATGAGCGTTACCTTAGTTGATGTCAATTTCTTGATCTCTTGCCAAAACATTCTTGCCCAAGTACACTCGAATAAAGCATGCCAAATGGTGTCCTGTTGCCCACAAGCATGGCAGAAATCAACCTGCTCAATATGTCTTTGGCATAATACCCCTCTGGAAAGGACAAAACCCTTGATTACCCGCCACAAAAAATTCCGAACTTTGGGTGGAACCGGAAGCCTCCACATTTTCTTCCAGAGCTTCTTGTCCGGTCCTCCCGAGCCAGCCGGTATTTCATTATCCCTTCTAAGTTGCACGCTTAGTTTATAGGCCGATCTTACTGTAAAAATTCCCAACCGATCCGGGTGCCACGCCCAGAAATCCTCCTGGACTCTACCAACTGGGATTCTAGCAATCAAAGAAATGTCTGAATCAATAAAGTTTGCTTCCAGTTTCTCCATATCCCAACCACTCAAATTAGGTTGTAGCAATTCTTCCACTCGGGCCACATTGGCATTTGGCATCCTAATAAGTGGTCTCTTGCTGTAACTTTCAGGGATCCACGGATCATCCCAAACTCGAATACTGCTGCTGTCCCCCACACGCTTGATTAGGCCTCTGTCAAGGAGTTCTCGGCCATGCAGTATCGCTCTCCACGTGTGAGATGAATTCCGTTTATTCCTAGCTTCCATAAAGTCACTGTCATGAAAGTATTTACCTTTTAGGATCCTAGCACACAATGAATCAGGCTTTGTCAATAACCTCCAGCCTTGTTTTGCGAGCATGGCTTCATTGAAAAATTGTATGTCCCTGAAACCCATGCCTCCTTCCCAATATCAATCCATTTCTTCCAATGCATCTTCCTTTTTTTTATCATCTCCTCCCCACCAGAACCGAGATAGCACACTCGTTATCTTCTTGCACATGTTTTTTGATAATCGGAAACAACTCATGGAAAAAGTAGGGATGGCCTGGCATATAGATTTTACCAGTACCTCTCTGCCGACACTATTCAGCAGTAGTGGTAACCATCCGTTGCACAGTTTCTTAATGGACGTTACAATACCTTCAAATTGTGAATCCGTAGACTTCCCTAGGGCAGTAGGGAGTCCCAGATATTTCTCCTTCAGCGCCTCAGTTGCAATCCCAGAAAACTGCTGCACCTTTTGTTTCATATCAGCCTCACAATTGGAGCTGAAAAATATTGCAGATTTTGATCTGTTGACCAATTGGCCAGACCCCCTCCTGTACGTTTCCAATATATCATGTATTCTAGTTGCTCCAGCTTCAGAGGCCTGCGTAAAGATTAAGCAATCATCTGCGAAAAGCAGATGTGTAATCCAAGGTGCATGAATCCCAACTCTGATTCCTCTCGTTAAGTGTCCTTCTCCAATTTTCATCACTCACTTTAGCATCAACATGAGCTGTAATCTCTTCCGGAGATGTCTCCTCTTGAGCAGTGAAGAGTGTTTTATAAAAATTAATAGCTGCTTCCTCCAGTTCAGGCTGCGCTGTAACCGTTCTGCCATCCTCCAGCTTTAGCGCCTTGATTTTATTAACCCGAGCTCTCTCCTTCGTTTGAGCATGAAAAAAATTCGGTATTGCGATCTCCTTCTTTCAACCAATTAACTCTCAAATGTTGTTTTTCCGTCATTTCCTCTCTAGCCAGAAGCTCTGAAATCCTCTTCACTAGATGTTTTTCTTCAGTCGATGGGCCTTGCCATAAGGAGTTCGTTCTCAAACACTCTAATCTGGTCCTCATTGTTTTAAGTTGATTACGCACCGAGCCGAACTCCTCTCTATTCCGAGCCCCTTCTTAACGACAACCAGTGCCTCTGTTACTTGCTGCAGATTCCCATTTGTAGGGACCCATAAATTCTCAACTGTTTGGGAGTAGTTCTCATGTCTAGTCCAAGCATTTTCGAACTTGAAAGGCCTGTTTGTTACTCTTCCAGATGTCCAGTCCGATTTCGAAATCTCCATCACCAAAGCGCAGTGATCAGACTCGGTAGTTTGCACATGAGTTACCCGAGTGTTGTCGAAAAGCTCCATGAAGCGATCATCTGCGAGACCGTGGTCCAGTCTACACACTGCGTCAAAGCGTCGGTCACTGTAGTTTTTTTTTTGAGGCAATCGTCACTGTTGGTTGCATTGGGCTATGCCACGTTCGGCCTGGTCATGTCTCAGTTTTGGGCTCATCAATCATCATACTCCATGCCCCGTCCTGAGCCCATGATAACCCATGTACGTCGGCTTCCACTCAAAGGCCCGTAGCGCAGCATTCGCAGTTTCGCATCAGCCGGAAAAATCGATCTCACCAACCCTAGCAGCTCCTAGCAACCACCCCGGCGCGCGCACCGCAGGCACGATGCTGCGATCCTTCCTCGCTGGGTGTCACCCTCGCCATCTCCTCTCCCGTCGCCACGAGTGCCGCCGCCTGCCCCAGCTCGTCCGCCGCCCGGACGCGATCCCGTCACGGAGCTACATGTCGTCCGAGGACGAGACGACGGACACCGACTCCGATCGCTCGGAGGCCAAGGTCGTGGCACCTACCTCTGCTAACCGATACGGCCGCACGTCCCCAGGCTACAGGAAGGGGCATCTGTACCTGGTGCTGGACGACTGGAAGAAGGGCTTCAGCATCCACAAGCTGGACCTGCACGGCGACGGCTCGGACGGCGGCGACTTGGCCCTGCGGTCTCCGGTCCACCGCCAATCAAGCGAACAAACTAACTACTGGAGCTTCGCTGCCGTTGGCAGCAACATCATCGCCACCGGAAATCTAAGCTCCTCGGGGAGAGGTTGCGTCACCCTCGCGTACGACACCGAGACAGCGGGGCTGTCTATCATCCATGATCTTCCAAAACCATTGCATGGTCACCGGATCCATGCGGCGGCGGCCGGGAACAAGCTGTACACCTTCGTGGGCAACTTGGATGATCAGGAGGGTTCCTACAAAGGATGCATGCATCGCCTCGAAGATGTGCCTCCGCCGACGGACAGGGAGGCCTACTGGTGGGGGAACAGAGACCACTGGTCATGGAACAGCATCCCATCGACACTCCCTTTCAACGTGTACCAAATGTTGTCGATCGCAGTGCATCCGGAGGGAGGAGGGCGCACACTGTTTGTATCGGTGGAGGGGGGTGGAGCCTCAGACCCCTGGAGCGAGGGCGCTGGCAATGGTGCCTTGGGCCTCTTCGGCGAGGACATCCCCTCCCGCACCTACTCCTACGACATCGAGAGCGGCAAGTGGACGGGCCATTGCGAGTGGGGTCTACCCTTTTTCGGCCAAGTCCACTACGACAAGGAGCTCGATGCATGGGTTGGGCTCCACAAGGCGCATGGATACTTAGATGGTTACATCTCCTCATGCGACGTCATTTGTCCCAATGAGAGCCCCACGCAGCCGGCCTGGAAGTTATTCACAGAGAGGTTGTTCGATCCTCATGCGGAGGCCATGAGGCTATATAGGGATACACACGTCCCAGCTAGTCTTGTGTACATGGGTGACAGTACCTATTGTCTCGTCGAGGTTGTGCCTCAAGAAAGATTTAAGCGGAGGCTGTAGAGAATGATTTGGTGCATCGATGATTGATTAATCGTGCACTGGGCACATATATATAGGTACAAGGGGTGCGACCGGTATCTTGTCTTCTAAAATACACGTACATACAGAGGGAGACAGATACTACAGGTACTGCATACAAGACCCGGACCTACGTACATGTACATATGTTCAACACCCCCCGCAGTCGAAGCGTCGCCAGTGACGCAAAGACTGGACCGAAACCCCTCAAACGTCGATGGGGGAAGTCCCTTCGTCATCACATTGGCGAACTACTGATCGGTGGGCACATGTAGAACACGAACACGACCAAGTGCGACGTGCTCCCGGACGAAGTGGATGTCGAGCTCGATGTGCTTCGTCCGTCGGTGATGGACAGGGTTGGCAGCGAGGTACACCGCAGAGACGTTATCGCAGTAGACAAGCGTCGCTTTGGTGACCTCACATAGCAACTCCTGAAGTAGCTGTCGTAGCCAGGAACACTCGGCGACGGCGTTGGCCACAGCCCGATACTCGGCCTCGGCGCTCGATCGTGAGACCGTGGGTTGTCGTTTAGACGACCACGAAATCAGAGAGGGCCCGAGGTAGACGCAGTAGCCGGAGGTGGAGCGTCGAGTGTCGGGACACCCAGCCCAGTCGGCGTTGGAGTAGGCGACAAGGCTGGTGTCGGGCGAGGCCGTCAGGGTGAGACCCAAGGCTGTGGTGCCACGTATGTACCGAAGTATACGTTTCACAAGAGCCCAATGGGTGTCACGAGGAGCGTGCATGTGAAGGCACACCTGCTGGACAGCATACTGAATGTCCGGACGCGTCAGTGTGAGGTACTGAAGCGCACCGACGATGGAGCGGTAGAAGGGAGCGTCGGACGCCGGAGAGCCCTCGACGGCGGACACCTTAGCCTTCGTATCGACAGGCGTGGGAGCGGGCTTGCAATTAAGCATACCCGCTCGCTCCAGGAGCTCGTAGGCGTACTTCTGCTGATGCAGGAAGAAGCCAGTAGCCCGGCGCACAACCTCGATCCCAAGGAAGTAGTGGAGAGCCCCCAAGTCCTTGAGGGCGAACTCGGCACCAAGGCGAGATGTGACCTGCTGAAGAAGCGCTGGCGAGGATGCAGTCAGGATGATGTCGTCGACGTACAGGAGGAGGTACGCGGTGGCGTGGCCCTGGTGAAAGACGAACAGGGAGGCATCGGACCGTGTGGACCGGAACCCCTGTTGCTGAAGGAAGGCCGTGATCCGCTGGTACCAGGCGCGAGGTGCCTGCTTCAACCCGTAGAGAGAACGGGAGCGCAAGCACACATGGTCCGAATAGTCGGCGTCGACGAAACCAGTCGGCTGCTGGCAGAACACCTGCTCATCGAGATGGCCATGCAAGAAAGCATTAGACACGTCGAGCTGGTGAACCGGCCAAGCGCGAGAAACAGCAAGCTGGAGGACGGCGCGAATCGTGCCCGGTTTAACAACCGGGGCGAAGGTGTCGGTGAAGTCCACGCCGGCGAAAACCGCGCACCACCCAACGCGCCTTGTAGCGCTCAAGAGAACCGTCCGAGCGAGTCTTATGGCGGAAGACCCACTTGCCAGTGATGACATTGGCACGGGGTGGCCGCGGGACAAGCTGCCACATACGGTTGCGCTGCAGGGCGTCGAACTCCTCACGCATCGCAGCAAGCCAGTTTGGATCCCGAAGGGCTGCGCGAACGGAGGTGGGGAGCGGGGATGGCGTCGAGGTAGAAGCCGCGCAGGCATATGCGTCCGACGAGTAGCGCGTGCTGGGACGCAGAGTCCCAGTCCGAGCCCGAGTGACCACACCAGTGAGAGGTGCAGCCGCGGCGACGGGAGCCGCCAAGGGAGCCGCGGCGGGGGCCGCGGTGGGGGCCGCAGTGGGGGCCGCGGTGGAGGCCACGGCGGGAGCCGCAGCATCGAGGGCGGCGACGGTGGCCGCGGATGGCGCGGCGTCGGGAGCCGCGGTAGGGGCCGCAACGCCTGAAGCCGAAGAGGTCGCGGCGTCGAGGGCGGCGACGGGGGCCGCGGCGTCAGGGGCCACGGCTGGGGCCGCAGGGCTCGGGGCCGCCGGCGCGGGGAGCGCGGGCAGGGTCAGACCCGAGGCGCGGGCGGGCGGTCCGCCATGGGTGGAAGCAGGGGCGAACCGCGCCGTGGGAGACTCCGAAGGTGATGGTACCTGCTGAAACGGGAACACGAGCTCATCAAAGTACACGTGCCGCAAAGTGAAAACGCGGTGGGAGACTGGATCATAGCACCGATAACCTTTGGTGTTGGGAGGATAGCCAAGGAAGATGCAAGGAAGGGACCGAGGTGCGAGTTTGTGAGGAGCGGTGGACGCGGTGCTAGGATAACAGAGACAGCCGAAAATGCGAAGACCATCATAAGATGGAACCGCACCGAAGAGAAGCTGATGAGGAGTGTAGTTCCAGCGGGAACGACAGGGGCGAATGTTAATGAGGAGACTGGCGGTGGCGAGCGCGTCAGGCCAAAACCTAGCGGGCACGTAGGAGTGGAAGAGCAACGTGCGGACACAGTCATTCAGCGTGCGAAGGACGCGCTCGGCGCGACCGTTCTGCTGAGACGTGTAGGGGCAGGTTAGGCGAAAGATGGTGCCGTGGGACGCAAGTAAGTTGCGGACGGCGACGTTGTCAAACTCCTTGCCGTTGTCAGTTTGCAAAGCGAGAATAGGACGACCGAACTGTGTGGTGACATAGGAATAAAAGGCGGTGAGTGTGGCAAGAGCATCGGACTTGCGACGGAGAGGAAATGTCCACACATAATGAGTAAAATCATCCAATATCACTAGATAGTATAAGTAGCCCGTGTTGCTAGCAACCGGGGACGTCCAAACATCACTATGCAATAACTGAAACGGAAAGGTGGAAATGTTTGTAGACTCGCTAAAGGGAAGACGAACGTGCTTGCCAAGACGGCAAGCCTCACAAGTGTGATCGTCGACTTTATTACATGAGAAAGAAAAACTTTGAAGAATCTGACGCATGACGGTGGAGTTGGGATGACCGAGACGGGCGTGCCAAAGGTCGACACTGGCGGCGAAGGCGACGGGGCGACGAGTGGTGGTGGCGCCGGAGGGATGCACTGGATAAAGCTCGTCCGGGCTATCACATCGGTGGAGCACCATCCGTGTACGGGCGTCCTTCACAGAAAAACCGACATCGTCAAATTCAACGGTTACGGGATTCTCACGAGCAAGACGACGAACGGAGACAAGATTAGTGACTAAATCAGGAGAAACAAGAACATTAGACATATGCACAGGAGTGGAAGTAGAGGGAAAAGACATATGACCGACATGAGTAATGGGTAGGGAGGAACCGTTACCAAGGGTGATACGGGTAGGAGTATGAACGGGAGTGGCAGAGGTGAGGTTACCGGGATGAGCAGTCATGTGAGCAGTGGCGCCCGAGTCCATGTACCAATCACCACCGCCACCATAGGAGCTTGGTGATGGAGCGGAGTGCAGCGCAGCAAGGAGGGCCGGATCCCACGGCGGCGGTGCCTGAGGAGGGTACCCCGGAGCGGCCCCGAGGCCCGGAGCGGCGGCGGCGCCGTAGGCAGGCGCGACCCCGTAGGCCGGGGCGGGCCCGTAGGTGGGCGCCGGCGGGGGGGGGGGGGGGGGGGGGCGGCTCCATAGCCGCTGTAGGGGGCGGCGTTCTGCGCGGCGAAGAGGGCCTGGTGGCCGGCCGGACGGGGCCCAAGGATGCCCGGAGCCGGAGCCCGAGGGACCGGCATGGAGTACGCGTGAACGACGCCGGTCCATGGGTTGGTGCCGTATGACCACGGCGGGGTCGCCTGCTGTTGTTGGCGAGGAGCCCCCCCCCCGGGCGCCTGTTGCTGCTTGCCGCGGCCACCCCCGTGGCGGTTGCCGCGGCGCCCGCCACCCGGCTGCTGGGGGGCAGCGGGAGGGGCGGGAGGCGCGGGCGGGAGGGGGAAGTACCCCGAAGGCGGTGGTGGCGGCGGCTGCTGGCGCGGCGCAGGAGGGGCGGTCGGTGGGGCACCGCGAGAAGTGCCGGCGGCGAGGGCGTGATGCTGCACACGCTTCTTGACCCCCTTCATCCGGCGCTCCTCCAACCGCAAGTACGCCACAAACTTGGGGAAGGAGGGCTCCGGCATCAAGGTGAGGTTGGAGGCGGCGTTGCCGAAGTCCTCGTTGAGACCGGCGGTGAGCGTGCTGAGGAGGAGGTCGTCATCCACCTTGGCTCCAATGTCGCGGAGCTCGTCCGCCAACGTCTTCAGGCGGCGGCAGTAGTCATCAATGGACTGGTCATCCTGGTGACAGTCAAAAAATTCCTGCTGCAAAAAAACGCGGCGCTGAAGCTTGTTGTCGGTGAAGAGGCCGTTCAGCTTGACCCACAGGGCGCGGGCGTCGTCGCCGGCGCTGACGACCGTGTGGAACAAGTCCTTGGAGATGGTGGTGAAGAACCACCGGATGATGGTGGCGTCGATCGCGGTCCACTCGACGTCATCCGCCATGGTGCGGGAGTCCACGGTGCCGTCCACGTGATCCACGAGATTGTTCTCGCGGAAGAGCAGCGTGAAGTACGTCTTCCACGCGAAGTACGTGGAGGTGGAGGCGTCGAGGGTCACGGGAACGCGTGCATGGACGTTGATGTCGCGGATCTCAGCAGGGTCGACGACGAAGGGGTTGGAGTAGGTGGAGGCGTGGGACGACATGGCGATGGGATCGCGGGGAAGAGGCGGCGGCGCGGCTAGGGAAGCGGCGCGGCAGCGGGAGAAGGCGGCGCGGCGCGGCGGGAGGAGCGGCGCGGCATGGGGAGGAGAGGAGGTGCGCGGGGAGTAGAGGAGGCGCGCGAGGAGGAGGGGGTTGGCGGCGACGGCGTGGGGCGGCGGCGGCCCGGGGCGGCGGCGGCTTAGGGTTTAGCGGAAGCGGAGGATCGACTTACGATTGATACCATATAGAGAATGATTTGGTGCATCGATGATTGATTGATCGTGCACTGGGCACATATATATAGGTACAAGGGGTGCGACCGGTATCTTATCTCCTAAGATACACGTACATACAGAGAAAGACAGATACTACAGGTACTGCATACAAGACCCGGACCTACGTACATATGTTCAACAGAGGCGATGCACCAGCACCGGTAGCAAGTGCATGATCCGCTTGTCGATGTTTCAGCTCAAGTACGGCAAAAACGGCGAGCTCAGAACCACCGCGCACAGGCCTAACCGCTCCTACCTCTTTCCCAAATATAATGAGGGTTTTCAGGTGCAGGCATTCTGGATGTGATGGAGGTTGTATGGCACCACGTGTTGGATGCATGGCGCATGGTTAAAATCAATTTGAATCTCCTGTGAATTGCTACAATATTTATGAGGTTGTCTGGTGGGTGCTTGTTAAATGCTTAATTTTCCAGATCATTACATATGTTCTAGCTAGACACACTTTAAGTTGGACTATACGAACTTTAAGTTGGCCTACATGAATTTCTGGTGTCTGGGAAGAAGTGAAACTTGTATGACCTGTTTCAATGTTTTGAGAAATAATTATCTTCCAATTAACAAACAATAGAGGCGTAAATGCACCTGCGCCGCTTAGGTTGTACTCCCTCCATTTCAAATTACTCGTCGCTGAAATGGATGTATTTAGAACTAAAATACATCTAGATACATCCATACGTGCGACAAGTAATTCGCAACGGAGGGAGTAATTGTTTTGTCTAGTGTGCTTCCATGCTCCCCCCCCCCCCCCCCTGAATTTTCGGTTGTGGTGCATGAGTAAAGCGTTGGATTTCGTCCTCTCTATTTCGGGTGATTTCTAATATGGCGTGCGGCCATGCTGAGTCCAATGCATTTTGAGGTGGAGGGCATCTTCATTTTTTGGAGAATCAGATCTCCAAATCTAGATGAATAATGGTGAGTTGGTCGTGGCATCACAACATTAAACTATAAAGCAGAAAAGATAGCTAATAAAAAGAAAATTTAGACAATACAGGTTGTGCAGAGGCGATCTCTCGTGATATGAAAATCCAGTGTTGATTCAACTTCAGTACAATGCACCACAAACAATTATGCTTCTTCCATGTGACAATTGATTGCTCCATGATTCCAAGACTTCTTGGAACCAGAATGATTTGCTGAACTTTTGTACACGGAGAAGTGAATAAAACACCGATAGCAATGCTAAATAGGAGAATTTTATCCTACCGCCAATACTTTGGCATCATGGTAACCCAGGAATGTCACATGAGTTAGAAGTTTAACATGAAGCACAATGATCAGCATGCAATTTTTTTAAAAGATGAATCAAGTTTAACACACTAATAGGGTTACAACATAACTCAGTTGTCAACTTTCATTTGTGTGGCCAAAAGGATAACCCCTTTTTTGATCCATTGGTCTTCATACCAGTTATATACAGTAGCTACAAACACTACTTTTGAGTCGAAATAGACTCGCATTCTTGAGACACCCGAGCTTATCCGACACCAATTTGTATAGCAACTAATCAAACACCCTTCTCCTTAGTTGGTGGAGGGATTCCACTCTTCCAAATAAACTCTGTAGCTAACCAATGGGTGTATGAGGACCGAGGGGGCCGCTCCACCAATGCGTCTATTAAAATTAAAAAATTTGTTGCAAACAAATGTGATAGAAATGAAATGCAGATAAACCATACCGATCCACCCATGTAAGAGAATACAGAGTAGATCCTTTTAAGCATTCCTTTGACATAAGAACTTAACCCCGAACACATTTATAATGAGCTCCTCAATCACTTTCAGAATTGAACATCTCTACTCCTAAAGGGGGAGTTGATAGTCTCGCCTCACTTTCAACCAACCCAATATTTTGCCTGCGAGCGTCTTACAAGAGACATTTCGCTCCAGCACAAGCAATTTGGGCCCGCCCATTTGACGCTTGCATTAACTAAATCAAATCCACACTTTCCCAAAACAATGTCATACATTAACTCATCAAATCTTAAGAAAAGCTGAATCAAATCGGCAATTAACAAAAACAACATCATGCATTAATTCATTCAAATCAATCGACACTTTCGCAAAACAACGTCATGCATTAACTCATTCAAATCAAATCTTAAGAAAATATCAATCAAACCGACACTTAATAAAACCAACATCATGCATTAACTCATTCAAATCAAATCTTAAAAAAATCTCAACTAAATCCAGACTTTCCTTGCCTTCCATTACTCATACCCAAATGAAATCAAATCTTGCCAAAAACATCAACTCTAATCAAACTTGGCAGGCCCATTTGACACCTGCACGCGTTTTTCAAATTTTTCTATGTTTCAGTTTTTGGTTTCTTTTTTATTTTTTATCACTAACCTATTATTTTGAGCCCGGCATCTCAACTCTTAAAAGGGCAATACGTAGGTTGTTTCTTCCTTCGTTACTACCCTCACCATCGATCGACATGACCCCCTCGATCCCCTCCCATGGATTTTCTTTTGTCGATCTCCATCACTGATTTTCCTTCACCAACCCATCAATTTTTTACTCAACAAACTTTCCATGCCCAAAAAACCCGAACTTCCGTATATTCGAGCAGCGAGCCGCTCACCCCCTCCTCGTGTGAGCCACTCCTCTCCCTAGTTACCCTCGCACCTGCTATGGTTCATTGCGTCGCCGCCACATGGTTGCTCTTCGACTAGCCGCGCCTCCTGCCGCTCCGACCCCCCACTTACCACCCAACACGCCGCCCTCGGGCCACTCCTTCCTTCTCTACTTCCTCGCTTTCCCTGCTAGCCGCCACCTTGGGGTTGGCAAACTCAGCGGTCGTGGGGCGGGACTCAGAAGCCACATTGACTTGGGCGCGCGGTGGTGGTGACTTGGGTCGAGCGAACATGGGATGTTCACCGTGATGCGCGGCTGCAAAATGAAGGTGGAGGGACGTGCACCCGTTGGTGTGGATGTTCGCAAGCAATTGGGAGCTGGACGGGATCGAGCTCGAACTCAATGCCGCCGAAATCTGGCTTCCAGCGCACCTGTTTGGCAGCTACGCGGTCCTGGCCATCAGCGAGTCCAGTGCTGATAGCACGTCCTTCCATGAGTTGTGCTTAGGAAATGGAGGCACCAACCGTGGCTGCAGGCTTTTTTATGAAGTGCTATATAATCCATTCAATTTTTCCATGTTAGGAAACCTAAAGGATGCAGCCTGGTACCATTTTTCAGTATGTTCTTAGGTGGTTAAGATTAAGTCTGAGCGATGTTGTTTCTTAGCAGGATGCGAGTCTTTACATAGATGGTGGATGGTTGCCATTAAAGGCCGTCACAACACATGCAATTGGTGAGCATGTGTCGTCACCTACATAACATATAGTTTATACACTTTTGATCCATAGGTGCCTTTTAGTTGCGATTGACGAAGTACCATAGGCGCCTCGTAGTTGCACACCACATGGTACACCCGGCTAGCACAACCATGATTTTTGAATATGTCAAGACTTGAATTGACAAACTTCATATCAAATGTTCCATTTGAATTTTGGTACAAAAATTAACATACAACTTCATCAAGTACACACTTCTATCTTGATACAAAAATAGATGAGTACCTACTTCAGATATTTATGTAAATTCGGTATATCCTGCTATAAAATGTATGGGGTACTCCTCCTTGGCGATCCATGGGGAGGTACGGTGTGAAGGAGAGAGGGCACCATAGCGATAGTGTGATGGCTTCATCTGATTTTAAGGGAGAGAGCTCCAGCAAGAAATGTCCTGCTACGACGAGAAACTAAGCGGGGAGGGGAGGGTCCGGCAGGCAAAGGGAAGGGTGCACCGTGGGGGTGGGCTTTTTGTGTTGGGCTGGAAATAGCATGGAGGATAGTGCGGAGAACCATATCCCCCCCCCCCCCCCCCAACACACATGGTCTACATTTGAGCGAGTCCGGACTATCCAGACGGTTAAATTTTGGGAAGCATGTTGGGCGTCTGTTTGATGTCCAAACACGCGCTAATGTATGAGGAAGAAATGAGCTTCAACCTTGGAGACGACCTTAAATATTTGTTTCATTCATTTATATGCATTATAGCCCGTAGCAACACATGTGTGTTCTTCTAGTAATGGATTATAGTTTTGAGATTACCGAGGAAGGTATAAGAAAAAAAAGTTACATTGTCTAGGTCAGGGCGTGTAAAACGACAAGGTCATTACATGATACATAGTTACCAAGGGTGAACAACATTTCGTCGATATATTGAACAAACCACTTGATCAGGTAGGTAGTCCCTCGGATGCTGGAGTACTAGAATATAATTCCAGCACAAACCACTAAGTGAAGGTATAATCATGAACAAAGAAATAATGATATCACTTGCCTAAAAAACTATCTCTAGATGCAGTATATCAATATAGACACATCATGCCTCTAAGTAATTTTTTATATTACTTCCATAACCAGGTACAATCGATTTTAAAATCATTTTGCAAGTGTCAGCTGTCATAAAGAAACTTTATCCAGTGTTGTAATTATATAATAAACTAGTTTACCATATCAATGACATCTAATTAAGTAAGTTCCATATTACTTTCAGAATAATGTATGGCCAATATTAAAATCGTCCGGCAAGTGAGTATTGGCATAAATGAAAGTTTTTCTAGTTTTTGAAATCCACAATAAAATGGTTTCATAGATCAAAGGGCCCTATTGAACCTAAAAAGTTATGTTGTTAGATATTATACATTGTTGTAATACGAACCATCAAAATGAAAATGTATCATTGACCAATTTTCTTTTGCAGATCATTGTTGTAAATCTTAATATCTTCTAGAGCAAATGCATATTCTTATAGACATCCAACCTTGTGTACAAGACCTTATGATAAGATACTTCTCTTCTTTTCTTTTCATTACAAAGCTTCTTAATCCTCACATTTTAAAATTTTACATGTCCAACATTCTAATGCTCATCCGAAGGTTCTCTATTTTTCAAATCAGGATTACATGGTGTCTTACGGTCGAGTTACCAACATATGACTTCGCTATTTTGCTTCCAATCTTGTTGGATATGGGATTGTAGTGAGGTTCGTTTGCCAATGCCACCCTTCGTTCAGGTTTGCATTGCCAAAGGAAGCTAGGAAATCTAAAGCCAAAGTTAGGGCAGAGAAAGGTAAAACCATGTGCAGAAAAAATGGCTACCTCAAGCTAGTGTGGGCTGCATCAAAACATGGAGAAATGACGAGTCAAAAGGTCAATGAGCAAGTGTCGCCCACTAATACCGGGTATTAATTTAAAAAATGAAATTATACTAACCATACTCTTACTGGTAGCAAATATCTCTTCTTAAAGAAGTAAACATCCAGAACAACAAAATTCATATAGTTAATAATATATATTATGATGCAACCAGATTATAATGCCAATGATGAACAACTAAACGGTGTATATGAAAAATTGCATTATGGCTGGACGATAATTGAAACCAAATCAACCTAATTAAAAAGGTTCACATCGACAAATCCTTCCTACTCAATAAATCCATAATACCCCCAACACATGCTAGGTGTGGGGCAGATGATTTCATCACTTGCCGCTTCACTTTGGGACATTTCGCTCATGTCCATCAAGTTTCAGCAAGATGGCGTCATATATTCCCATTAATCATAAGCATGGGACCCGCCCTTGAGGATTTTCAGCTAGCACGTTTGTTCATGCACTGGTGGAAAAAGGGCCTTTGGTCGCGGTTCGCAACTGCCATTAGTCGCGGTTGCGCAACCGCGACCAAACAGGCGGGACTAAAGGCTCCACCCTTTAGTCGCGGTTGCTTAAGAACCGCGACTAAAGGCCCGTCCACGTGGGCGCCAGGTGGCCGTCGGGGCGGAGGACTTTTAGTCGCGGTTCTTCTGGCCAACCGCGACTAAAGACCGCCGCAGGTTTAGGGTTTTAGCCCCCCCCCCCTAAACCCGCCCCCCCTAAACCTGTTTTCTGTTTAATTTGTATTGTTTTATTTCTTTTATGCTTTATTTTAATTTTGAAGGAGTTTCACATATTCTACGCTACTACATACATGCATATGAATGTACAATTTCAAACAAATTTGAAATTAGAACCAAAAAGAATTCAAGAGGAATATACAGTATATATTAAATATCATCGGATGACCATATACAATTTTGAACAAGTTTCCATACATAATTTAAGGCATATAAAGTTCTACGTCCTCGTAATGGTGTTCTCCTTTAGGATGGAGGACTTCCCTCCTGAACCATCCAGCTAGTTCCTCTTGAAGTGGTCGGAAGCGAGCTTCTGGACTAAGCATCATCCGGAGGTTATTCCTCTGAGCATTGGTATCACTCGGAACCCGCTCAGAGGTGTATCTCCGGATCATCTCACAGACATAGTATCCACATAGATTGGTCCCCGCTGGCTGAATATCCCCAGCATTCTTAGCCTTTGACTTTTTGAATTCTAGCTCTTTTTTGAATTCACCGACCTTTGTATCTACGAACCGTCTCCAAACCCTATGAGGCAAAGAAAATTAAATGAACAAGAGAGTTATTAGTTACTTGATATTAGGAAATGAACGAAATAGGCCGATCGATATAGAGCGCAAATGAATGAAAATAATTACTTCTGCAGCATTTTTCTCAGGTCGCCCCAAAGCTTTGGATCCATATTCAGAGAGTCGTGGACGAGACATTCTGAGGTGTCAACTTTAATTACTAGCAGAATCCAGTGAAACCTGCGGACACGATACATGCACAGTACGTCATGGATAACTCATCGATTAGCTGGCCACATACCATGCATGAAGTAAACAAAAGAGAATGTGCTCAAGACAGAAACACTCACCCAAAATGGTAAGGAAATAGAATATCACTTTTGAGTTCCTGCTTTGTAAGAAACTGCCACAGGTCTGCCTCCATGTCGTCGGGGTGATGCCGCAACACATATCCATTAACGATGTGTGGGTCAATGAACCCAACATCATGGATGTTCCTTACTCTGCATTCCTTAATCTTCATTCTGCATGTATAATAGCGGACACAACAATATAGTTAGGACATATATATAGTGCAGACAATATGAACGAGATGGGGTAGAAATAAATCACTTACAGAATGTAGCAACTGATGATAGATTTGTCGAGCTCGCGCAGATTGAAAAGCTGGAACAATTCACTCAGATGAATTTGTACATAGTAATGTTTGAAGTGATGCTCATATCTAACTTCCGCATAAATATATTCGTTGGCGTTTTTATTTTTTATGTAACCCTTGTACCATTTCAGCAGACCTTTCATTTGTGGAGGTAGATCCTGTTCCTGCGCAGGCTCGACGAGAGGCCCATTCTTCACATATGTAATTACTACCTCCTTCACTGGCGCCTCATCAAGGCCTAACAGTTCACGAAGAGTAATACCTAAGTTGGCCGCTTGTTCTCTGGCACTCGTTGCAGTCAATCCAAGTGCTGCCGCAGCTGCTATGATATCGGGGTCATCCGGACCGGCGGCTTTCACTATAAGCGGGGCAATTGATTGTTTACTTTGTTCCCCGAGCTGGGCAACTCGTTTACTTTGTTCCGGATCGGGGTCATCTGCCCGCTCTTTCTTCTCCTTCAACATGAGTGCCTGCCTACGAAGTTCACGTGCATAGTCCTCAGGCAGATTCTTCGCGGCTTGGGACGGTGTGCTCAAAAATGACTTAGCCCACTTCTTTTGCTCATCAGAAAATACTGGCTTGGGCTCGGGCTCTCTTTTCTTCTTGCAGTCCGCCTTCCATTTCTCAAGATCAGCAGTCGCGGCCGCGGCAGTTTCCTCGGCACTACGTTCCCAAGGCCTTGTGGGGAGAGGCTTCAGTGATGGCTCCGGTACCTTTGTGGTCTTAGGTACATAAGGGTCCGGGTTAATAATCCAGGACTGCTTCTGCTTCTTTGCCGGAGGTGGATTGGGGGGCGGCGTCTGATCACCCGCCGGACGAGGACTGGGGGGCGGCGTCTGATCACCCGCCGGACGTTGTGGACTGGGAGGCGTCGGCTGACGTGACGGAGGTGTAGGTGAACCGCCACCACCACCACCACCACCGCCGCCGCCACCGCCACCACCACCACCGTAGGGGGGTGGACTTGTTGTCCTTGGCGCCTCGCCTGGAAACTTGATAAACTTCTTTTGCCATAGAATGAAATGGCGCTTGACATCTCCAAGTCTTTTCTCCCCTTCAGGTGTAGCAATGTCAATCTCCAGGTCCTCAAACCCTTGGACTATGTCCTCCACCGTGACACGAGCATAGCCATCTTGAATGGGGTTGTTGTGGTGGAGTGCTCCAGGTAAACATGGTAAAGCACTGCCGATGGCTACCTTCATGGACATGTTCCCGATAGGATAATACAGATGACATTCTTTCCTCTCCTTTATATCGTCCACGGGGTAGCGAGGAGGCTCCGGTGCAGTAATTTCGACCACCAGAGGCTCCGGTGCAGTAATTTCGATCGTTGGTGCATCTGCACCAGCCGGTGGGGCCTCCGTGGAAGCCACGCTGCTTCTCCGCTGCTGGCTATCGAGATCCGCTGGATGATCTTCATGCTGCGCCCAAGCTGCATCTCTTTCGGCTACTAGTACACTCACGGTTTTCTTCATCACATCCATTTCCGATGCCAACCGCGCCACAACATCTGCTTCCCGATCCATCTTTCTCTTACGGCTTCTGTAACCGTACGGGTCATCGTTCTGGGGGAACCCTATTTTCCACGGAATGTGCCCCATGCCTCGTACACGTCCTCCGTGTTCAGGATTCCCGAGGGCTTTTGTCAGTGCGTCGTTCTCTCTGTTGAACTTGATCTTCCCCTCTTGAGCATCCCTCATTGCGTCAATAAGGGCTTGGGTGGGTTTCATTATTTTGCCCTGGTAAACACACTCCCCTGTCTCCGGGTTCAGCGTTCCCCCATGCCCGTACCACCAGCTTTTGGCCCTTGGGTCCCATCCCTCCGTACCTGGACGGATTCCTCGCGCCCTCAGCTCGTTCTCCATCTTCGCCAACCTAGGCTGCCAAAGGCGATACCCTCCTGGCCCCATAATATGATTGTACTCCTTCTTAGCCGCATTTTCCTTATTTTTTTTCGATATTTGAATGAACTGCTCCGATTTATTTTGCTTCACAAATTCTGGCCAATCATGTTTCAGTTTCTCATATTGTCCTTTGAAATCCGGAGTCTTGTTCTGCTTGACAAAGTCATGGTTTAGATTTTGCTTGAATTTCCGGAATGCGTCGGCCATCTTATGAAGAGCGAACTGTTTGACTAGCCTCCTCCTCTCCTTGTTTTCCTCAATCTTGTTACCCTCCTCATCGAATTTGTTGTATTCCGGAGGTAGAACGAAATGTTCCATAAGCTTCTTGAAGCAATCTTTTTTTGTTCTCTTATCGACAAAAGTGAAACCAGCAATTCGTGCCTTCTTTGGCTCATTCCACTCCTGGACGGTGATCGAGACGTTGTCTCTAACAACGGCTCCGCACTGGCTGACAAACTTGATGGCGTTCTTGCGGGGCTCCAGCGGCCTGCCGGTTGCACTGTCGACAACCTCGATGGTGCATGTTTCCCCTTGTTTCATCGTCTTGGTTGCGCCATGCTTTGACGACGTACTCGATTGTTTCGACGATCCGGCCGAGGGCTAAAATAAGAAAGAGAGTCGCGCCCGTTAGTACACACATATTTATTCAAATCAGTTAGTTTGTATCACCACAGGCTCAATGTATATATATACCTCGGCACCGGAGGTGGTTGCTACTTCCATTTGAAGATCGTCGTTTATCGACGTTTGTTCGGCATCATCTTGCTGACGGCGCCCTTCATCTTCACCGTCAAGGTTCAGATAAGAAGAGACATCATCTTCTTCTTGTCCGGTCGGCACATATTGAATATCGCCGTTTATGATGCCGAACATATGTGCTTCACCGTCCGGATCATAGTTGTCCATAATCGGGTCAGCTCTATCGTCCGCCATTATGTCAGTCCTGAAAACATGTAGTAAAAACAAATTAATTAAGTGAAGAAGGGGGGCGGTGGCGGTGGCGGTGGCGAAAGGGCGGTGGCAAAAGGAGGGGGCGAGGAAGGGGTGGGAGAGGGTGTCGCGGTAGAGCGCGAGATGGGGCGGCAGACGACGGCGCCACGGAGAGGGAGGCGAGGACAACACACATGTATAACCCTCGCCATTTGGTTAATTATCAAATTTCACGGTTTTTTGTTAATTATCAAATTTTTTCTTCTTCCTTTTTCTTTCTTCTTTCTTTCTTCTTTCTTCTTTCTTCTTCTTCCTCTTTCTTCTTTCTTCTTTCTTCTTTCTTCTTCTTCCTTTTTCCTTTCTTCTTCTTTCTTTCTTCTTCTTCCCTTTCTTCTTCTTTCTTTCTTCTTCCCTTTCTTCTTCTTTCTTCTTCTTTCTTTCTTCTTTCTTTCTTCTTCTTCCTTTTCTTCTTATTCCTTTCTATTCTTTCTTTCTTCTTCTTTCCTTTTTCTTTTTTCTTTCTTTCTTCTTCTTCCTATCTTCTTCCTTTCTTCTTCTTTTTTTCTTCTTCCTTTTTCTTTCTTCTTTCTTTTGGTTTTCATTTGGTTTTTATTTGGTTTTTATTTGGTTTTCATTTTTTTTCCTTTTTCTTTCTTGTTTTTTCTTTTTTTCTTCTTCCTTTTTCTTCTTTCTTTTTTTCTTCTTCCTTTGTTTTTCTTCTTCCTTTCTTTTTTCTTCTTTCTTTTTCTTTCTTGTCTTTTTTCTTTCTTCCTTTTTCTTTCTTCTTCCTTTGTTTTTCTTCTGTTTTTTTGTTTTCTTTTGTTTTTTCTTCTGTTTAATTTGTTTTAATTTCTTTCTTCTTCTTCCTTTTTCCTTTTTCTTTTTCTTCTTCTTCTTTTTCCTTAAGCAGGGCCGGCCGGCGCCGGCCAGCAGGTGGACGGCAGGGCGCGCGACGGGCGGCAGGGCGTCGGACGGCGGGCGGCAGGGCGGCGGGCGGCGCGCGGAGGACGGCCAGGGCCAGCGGGCGGCGGGCGCGGCGGGCGGCGGGCGGCAGGGCGTCGGGCGGCGGGCAAGGGCAGGCACGGGCGGAGGCGCGGCGCTCACTGGGGAGGGGGCAGCGCTTCGGCGTCGGCGTCGGCGTCGATCGGCGTCGGGGCAGCGCTTCGGCGTCGGCGTCGATCGGCGTCGGGGCAGCGCTTCGGCGTCGAGAGAGTGGAGAATGGGAAGTGGCAAAACTGCCAAGTGCAGTATTTATAGACGCACCTTTAGTCGCGGTTGGTGTGGCGGACCGCGACTAAAGCCTAGCTTTAGTCGCGGTCCGCCACACCAACCGCGACTAAAGCTAGCCTTTAGTCGCGGTCCACCACACCAACCGCGACTAAAGGGTTTTGGCGCCGCTTCGTTCCCGCGCAGGAAGAGCCTTTAGTCACGGTTGGTGTGGCGGACCGCGACTAAAGGCTAGCTTTAGTCGCGGTTGGTGTGGCGGACCGCGACTAAAAGTCTGTGCTGGCACTGGCGCGGTGCGGTGGGATGTTTAGTCCCACCTCGCTAGCCGAGAGGCTTCGACAGTGGTTTATAAGCGCGGCTGCGCTCACCACTTCGAGCTCCTCTCAAATGCAGGCTTACGGGCCTAATCTGTTACTATTAGCCTGTGGGCCTACTGGGCCTTCCTGCGGGCCTGAATCCTGGCCCAATAATGGGTTTCTAGTCGTATTCAGGCCGTGGTGGCCCAGTAGGTGGCTTATTGTTTATTTTTTGCCTGTTTTTTGTTTTCATTTTTGCTTTATTTATTTTATTTTGTTTCTACTTACAACAAAAAGCTTATTTATTTTATTTTATTTTGTTTCTAATTACTTATTTATTTTACTTTATGATAATTATTTTTGCTATTAAAGTTTCTAATTACTTATTTATTTATGTTATTAAAATCTTAAAAATACAATTATATATCAAAAAAATCAGAAAATAAAACTAATTCATTTTAAATTCTTGTTTTTCTTCTGTTTTTTTCTTCCTTTTTTCTTCTATTTTTTTCTTCTGTTTTTTTCTTCCTTTTTCTTGTTTTTCTTCTGTTTGTTTTTTCTTCTGTTTTTCCTTTTTTCTTCTGTTTGTTTTTTTCTTCTGTTTTTCCTTTTTTCTTCTGTTTTTTTCCTTTTTCCTTCTTTCTTCTTCTTCCTTTTTCCTTTTAAAATCAGAAAAATAAAACTAATTCATTTTAAAATCTTAAAAATACAATTATATATCAAAAAATCAGAAAAATAAAACTAATCCCTTGAAGGTTTGACAAAAGGTTTGATACATCATTCAGTTCATCGACCAAATACAAAGTTTGGTACAATAAATTATTACACATCAATTCTTCCCTTGTGTCCCTGCTTGCTTACGATTGTGCCGTATCCATGGAGCATCCTCATCATTTAACTTAATGCTTGGGTCGGTGTTCACTTTGAAGGGCGGAATTTCACCAAACATATTATAATCTTCTGACATGTCTGTCTTGTCCTCCACTCCCACGATGTTTCTTTTCCCTGAAAGAACAATGTGGCGCTTTGGATCATCGCATGATGTACTGATCGTTTTCTTATCTTTCCGTTTCCTCGGTTTGCTACTCATGTCCTTCACATAGAAAACCTGAGCGACATCTTTCGCTAGGACGAATGGTTCGTCAAGGTAACCAAGATTGTTGAAATCCACCATTGTCATTCCGTATTGCTGGTCCACCTTTACCCCACCTCCTGTTAGCTTGAACCATTTGCACCGGAACAAAGGGACCTTAAAGGAGGGTCCATAGTCAAGTTCCCATATCTCCTCTATGTAACCATAATATGTGACCTTTTGCCCATTCTCGGTTGCTGCATCAAAGCGGACACCACTGTTTTGGTTGGTGCTCTTTTTATCTTGGGCGATCGTGTAAAATGTATTCCCATTTATCTCGTACCCTTGGAAAGTCGTTATAGTCGAAGATGGTGTCTTGGCCAACATGTACAGCTGATCTACAACATCATTGTCATTCATTAAATGTTTTCTCAACCAACTGCCGAAAGTCTCCATGTGGGCCTTCCTAATCCAGGATTCAGGCTTCCCCGGGTTGTCCGAGCGTAAAATATTCTTGTGTTTCTCAAAGTACGGAGCCACCAAGCTGGAATTGGTCAGTACAGTGTGGTGTGCTTCAGTCAGAGAATGGCCGTCCATACATATCGTTGATTTCCTTCCGATCGTGCCTTTTCCACTTAGTCTCCCCTCGTGCCGTGATCGAGGAAGGCCAATCGGCTTAAGGTCAGGAACAAAGTCAACACAAAACTCAATTACCTCCTCATTTCCATAGCCCTTGGCGATGCTTCCTTCTGGCCTAGCACGGTTACGAACATATTTCTTTAATACTCCCATGAACCTCTCGAAGGGGAACATATTGTGTAGAAATACAGGACCGAGAATGAAAATCTCTTCGACTAGGTGAACCAGGAGGTGCGTCATAATATTGAAGAAGGATGGCGGGAACACCAACTCGAAACTGACAAGACATTGGACCACATCGTTCTGTAACCGTGGTAGATCTTCTGGATTAATTACCTTCTGAGAGATTGCATTGAGGAATGCACATAGCTTCAAAATGGCTACTCGAACATTTTCCGGCAGGAGCCCCCTCAAAGCAATGGGAAGCAATTGCGTCATAATCACGTGGCAGTCGTGAGACTTCAGGTTTTGGAACTTTTTCTCCGCCATGTTTATTATTCCCTTTATATTGGACGAGAATCCAGACGGGACCTTCATACTGCTCAGGCATTCAAAAAAGATGACCTTCTCTTCTTTGGTCAGAGCGTAGCTGGCACGACCTTGAAACCATTCCGGATGCCGGTCATCAGGGTCTTTCAAACGTTGCTGGTCCTGCCGTGCTTCCTTTGTATCATTTGTCTTCCCATACACGCCCAAGAAGCTTAGGAGGTTCACGCAAATATTCTTCGTAACGTGCATCACGTCGATTGCAGAGCGGACTTCTAGGACTTTCCAATATTCTAGCTCCCAGAATATAGATTTCTTCTTCCACATGGCTGCGTGCCCGTCAGCTCCCTTCGGAACTGATTGTCCGCCAGGACCCTTTCCAAAGATGACTTTCAAATCCTTGACCATATCAAATACCTCAGCACCAGTGCGTTCTGCAGGCTTCGGCCGTTGATCTGCCTTGCCGTTGTAATGCTTGCCTTTCTTTCTTACTGGATGAATTTTCGGAAGAAATCGACGATGCCCAAGGTACACGTTCTTCTTACAATTTGGCAAATGTACACTTTTAGTCTCATGTAAGCAGTGCGTGCATGCATTGTATCCTTTATTTGACAGTCCCGAAAGGTTACTAAGAGCAGGCCAATCGTTGATGGTTACGAAAAGCAACGCTCGTAGGTCAAATTCCTCTTGTTTGTGTTCATCCCACACACGGACACCAGGTCTGCCCCACAGCTGTAAAAGTTCATCAACTAATGGCCTTAGGTACACATCGATGTCGTTGCCGGGTTGCTTAGGACCTTGGATGAGCACTGGCATCATAATGAACTTCCGCTTCATGCACAACCAAGGAGGAAGGTTGTAGATGCATAGAGTCACGGGCCAGGTGCTATGGCTGGAGCTCTGCTCGCCAAAAGGATTCATGCCATCTGTACTTAGACCAAATCTTATGTTCCTTGCGTCAGCTGCAAAATCTTTGAACTCTCTGTCGATCTTTCTCCATTGCGTTCCATCTGCGGTGTGTCTCAACTCCCCGTCCGACTTACGGTCCTCTTTGTGCCATCGCAACAACTTGGCATGCTCTTTGTTCCTGAACAGACGTTTCAACCGTGGTATTATAGGAGCATACCACATCACCTTGGCGGGAACCCTCTTCCTGGGTTTCTCGCCCTCAACATCGTCACCAGGGTCATCGCCTCTGATCTTATAACGCAATGCAGTGCATACCGGGCATTCATTCAAATTCTCGTATTCACCGCGGTAGAGGATGCAGTCGTTGATGCATGCATGTATCTTCAGAACCTCTAAACCTAGAGGGCAGACAACCTTCTTTGCTTCGTACGTACTGGCGGGCAACTCGTTATTCTTTGGAAACATATTCTTCAACATTTTCAGCAAGTTTTCAAATGCCGAGTCAGCTACACCTGCCTGTGCCTTCCATTTCAGCAAATCCAGTGTGCAGTCCAGCTTTTTCAGACCATCATCGCATCCGGGGTACAACGACTTTCTGTGATCCTCTAACATGCGATCCAAATTCTCCCTCTCCTTTTCAGTTTCGCAGCGTCTCCGTGCATCAGCAATGGTCCGACCAAGATCATCAACGGTCTCATCACGTGCCTCTTCTTCCCCTTCACCTTCCCCTTCACCTTCCCCTTCACCTTCCCCTTCACTTTCAGCATCCTCCATGAAAGTATCACCGAAATCAGCAAGATAGCTTTCAT
Source organism: Aegilops umbellulata (assembly GCA_032464435.1). Classification (NCBI taxonomy): domain Eukaryota; kingdom Viridiplantae; phylum Streptophyta; class Magnoliopsida; order Poales; family Poaceae; genus Aegilops; species Aegilops umbellulata. The sequence goes on from CP136059.1 coordinate 508,355,617, forward strand.
CGATGAAATCATCCCCTTCTTCATCTTCTTCCATTATAACCCCTCTTTCTCCATGCTTGGTCCAACAATTATAGCTTGGCATGAAACCGTGCCGAAGCAGGTGCAGGTGAACTTCTCTTGAGGAAGAGTAACCCTTCTGATTCTTACAGTCAACACATGGACAGATAACAAAACCCTTCTGCTTGTTCGCATTAGCCACTACGAGGAAATCTTTCAAACCCGTAGTGAACTCGCGGGAGAGTCGGTTACCGTACATCCATTGCCGATTCATCTGCATTATTATAATATAAAATATATAATTAACCATCATGCATTTGTTAAACTAACTAGCTATAAACAATAGAAATTAAACAATGAACAACACACATGCATATTTTATCAATGACACACATGCATGAAAGGTTCAAGTTGCTAACCGCGATCGAGGAGGAAAAAAATGAATGAGGAACCTCAAGTGTGGCTCTTGGGGCATTTCATCAAACACCTTGTGTGCATAAGAGGAACCAAAAGCAAACCTACACCCCCTTGTGAAGCTTGTGAAGAGAAGTGGCACCAAATGGCTAAGTGAGTGCGCTGAACTGGTATATATAGGGGAGGAGCTTTAGTTGCGGTTGGCCTGGCCAACCGCGACTAAAGGCCTTTGGGCACCTTTAGTCGCGGTTGGCCTGGCCAACCGCGACTAAAGCCCCTCACGTGCACCAGCTGGCCACCGAGCGCCCTGGGCGCAGGCATTTGGTCGCGGTTCGTCTGCCGAACCGGGACTAAAGGCTTCATTAGTCGCGGTTCCTACAGTTCCGCGACTTATGGGGCTGGACGGAAGCCTCTTTTTCTACCAGTGATGCTAGTAGCTAGATTCATGCAGTGTGGAGAAGGTTGGGGGTTTAAAAAGGTTGGAGGTTGATCAATCATCACAGTGATTGAGCTTCAGAGAAGGAGATGAAGAAAACGGGGGAATGTTGAGAGCAAGAGAACCTCCAAATGGACCAATGTCCACAGCACAACCGTAAACCTACAGACCATGAAGGCACAAACAGAAAATAAAACTCGCACGAGGCCCTCACGTCGTCCCAACGGGCGACTTGGGTGATACTCATGTAAATGGCAACGAAAATAAGGCCAGTGCTAGTTTAGCTAAGTTTGCTCGTAGTGAAGGCAAAACTATGACTTGCATTGGTTTTGGCCTAGTAGAAGCAGTAGAGCTAGCTATGACTGATTGTATGAACACTATGAGTTGAGTAATGCATTATTTCACTTGCAAAAAAAAGGTGTAATGTGAGGAAGAGAGATTTGAAGTACAAGACAAATTACACGTGGTTTAGACCTAAAGTACCTCTATCTTCTTATCTTTAACTTTAACATAATTATACTCCTAAGATCCGTAAAAAAAAGAGCCCTCTCCACATGCTATGTTCGTTGTTCGTAGCAAACACATGTTACATTTAGCTAGATTTATCTTTAAATGTGTGAGTCTGAGAGACATGGGTCATCCACTCAATTTCATTCTCCCTCTAATAATATGTGAATAAATATTAAACAAGGCCACATACTATCAGCCGCATTTGACAAACTTGTGACAGAAATGAGGTGTGTTGTGCACCACTACCACAAATTTAGAGTTGTGACGCTAGCCTACGCACGGAACTAATGACATGCGTTCTTGAATTTGTGTGTCTTCTTTATATTATCGACTTCTTTTGGGGTCGTTTATCCCCGTTTTGTATGGCTGTAATAAGCTTCTGCACATATATTTCATTTTTTGCAAGGGACATATATTTAAGTTTAATGACAAGCACGACTACTTAACCATATGCGTATATTTTTTTCACAAAGCATTCACAATATTATTTTTTATTTGATAATATCAAAATAAGACTTCTGTTTTAGGGAACATAACACTTGTTAGCAGAAGTACACACTAGCAAAACCCCACTTAATTGCTTTGCGTACCGAATCAACGATTTATTCATCTGCTCAGCAAGACCAATGAGATTGTGTTTAATTTGTTCTCTAGTCTCCAGTCCCTCCGGGAGACTCTTACTCTAAAATGGTGATATCACACCTTACACTGAAAGCATCGTCTTTCAGGTAGCCGGATCCCTCCAAGACGCTCCTCTCGATGAGCTTCCCGCCGTGTCCTCGCCCATGGGAGAATTTACATGATGAACCGCTAGCCATACTGCACGATGGAACCGGGTTTCTGTCCTGGCCGAGCAAATTGATCTCGTACCGCGCTTTGACAGCGCCTTCATCATCGTCACTGGTGTAATTACGCATGACGATGATGGATATCCAGCCGGCGTCCTCTAAGGTTTGGCCGTCGGGGTAGTATTGCATACTCCAGCGACGGCCTCCGATGAGGAACACCATGGACGTGATGCATCTGCCATTACCGAGCCCTTTGGTTTGGGAGTAGCCATCTATCTTGAGAACGTGTGATCCGGATACGGCCACGGCCTGGTCGATGATGATCTGAACGAGGGAAAAGGGTAGATCCTGTTCCTGCGCAGACTCGACCAGAGGCCCATTCTTCACATATGTAATTACTACTTCCTTCACTGGCGCCTCATCAAGGCCTAACAGTTCACGAAGAGTAATACCTAAGTTGGCCGCTTGTTCTCTGGCACTCGTTGCAGTCAATCCAAGTGCTGCCGCAGCTGCTATGATATCGGGGTCATCCGGACCGGCGGCTTTCACTATAAGCGGGGCAATCGATTGTTTACTTTGTTCCCCGAGCTGGGCAACTCGTTTACTTTGTTCCGGATCGGGGTCATCCGCCCGCCCTTTCTTCTCCTTCAACATGAGTGCCTGCCTACGAAGTTCACGTGCATAGTCCTCAGGCAGATTCTTCGCGGCTTGGGACGGTGTGCTCAAAAATGACTTAGCCCACTTCTTTTGCTCATCAGAAAATACTGGCTTGGGCTCGGGCTCTCTTTTCTTCTTGCAGTCCGCCTTCCATTTCTCAAGATCAGCAGCCGCGGCCGCGGCAGTTTCCTCGGCACTACGTTCCCAAGGCCTTGTGGGGAGAGGCTTCAGTGATGGCTCCGGTACCTTTGTGGTCTTAGGTACATAAGGGTCCGGGTTAATAATCCAGGACTGCTTCTGCTTCTTTGCCAGAGGTGGATTGGGGGGCGGCGTCTGATCACCCGCCGGACGAGGACTGGGGGGCGGCGTCTGATCACCCGCCGGACGTTGTGGACTGGGAGGCGTCGGCTGACGTGACGGAGGTGTAGGTGAACCGCCACCACCACCACCACCACCACCGCCGCCACCGCCACCACCACCACCGTAGGAGGGTGGACTTGTTGTCCTTGGCGCCTCGCCTGGAAACTTGATAAACTTCTTTTGCCATAGAATGAAATGGCGCTTGACATCTCCAAGTCTTTTCTCCCCTTCAGGTGTAGCAATGTCAATCTCCAGGTCCTCAAACCCTTGGACTATGTCCTCCACCGTGACACGAGCATAGCCATCTTGAATGGGGTTGTTGTGGTGGAGTGCTCCAGGTAAACATGGTAAAGCACTGCCGATGGCTACCTTCATGGACATGTTCCCGATAGGATAATACAGATGACATTCTTTCCTCTCCTTTATATCGTCCACGGGGTAGTGAGGAGGCTCCGGTGCAGTAATTTCGACCACCAGAGGCTCCGGTGCAGTAATTTCGATCGTCGATGCATCTGCACCAGCCGGTGGGGCCTCCGTGGAAGCCACGCTGCTTCTCCGCTGCTGGCTATCGAGATCCGCTGGATGATCTTCATGCTGCGCCCAAGCTGCATCTCTTTCGGCTACTAGTACACTCACGGTTTTCTTCATCACATCCATTTCCGATGCCAACCGCGCCACAACATCTGCTTCCCGATCCATCTTTCTCTTACGGCTTCTGTAACCGTACGGGTCATCGTTCTGGGGGAACCCTATTTTCCACGGAATGTGCCCCATGCCTCGTACACGTCCTCCGTGTTCAGGATTCCCGAGGGCTTTTGTCAGTGCGTCGTTCTCTCTGTTGAACTTGATCTTCCCCTCTTGAGCATCCCTCATTGCGTCAATAAGGGCTTGGGTGGGTTTCATTATTTTGCCCTGGTAAACACACTCCCCTGTCTCCGGGTTCAGCGTTCCCCCATGCCCGTACCACCAGCTTTTGGCCCTTGGGTCCCATCCCTCCGTACCTGGACGGATTCCTCGCGCCCTCAGCTCGTTCTCCATCTTCTCCAACCTAGGCTGCCAAAGGCGATACCCTCCTGGCCCCATAATATGATTGTACTCCTTCTTAGCCGCATTTTTCTTATTTTTTTTCGATATTTGAATGAACTGCTCCGATTTCTTTTGCTTCACAAATTCTGGCCAATCATGTTTCAGTTTCTCATATTGTCCTTTGAAATCCGGAGTCTTGTTCTGCTTGACAAAGTCATGGTTTAGATTTTGCTTGAATTTCCGGAATGCGTCGGCCATCTTATGAAGAGCGAACTGTTTGACTAGCCTCCTCCTCTCCTTGTTTTCCTCAATCTTGTTACCCTCCTCATCGAATTTGTTGTATTCCGGAGGTAGAACGAAATGTTCCATAAGCTTCTTGAAGCAATCTTTTTTTGTTCTCTTATCGACAAAAGTGAAACCAGCAATTCGTGCCTTCTTTGGCTCATTCCACTCCTGGACGGTGATCGAGACGTTGTCTCTAACAACGGCTCCGCATTGGCTGACAAACTTGATGGCGTTCTTGCGGGGCTCCAGCGGCCTGCCGGTTGCACTGTCGACAACCTCGATGGTGCATGTTTCTCCTTGTTTCATCGTCTTGGTTGCGCCACGCTTTAACGACGTACTCGATTGTTTCGACGATCCGGCCGAGGGCTAAAATAAGAAAGAGAGTCGCGCCCGTTAGTACACACATATTTATTCAAATCAGTTAGTTTGTATCACCAGAGGCTCAATGTATATATATACCTCGGCGCCGGAGGTGGTTGCTACTTCCATTTGAAGATCGTCGTTTATCGACGTTTGTTCGGCATCATCTTGCTGACGGCGCCCTTCATCTTCACCGTCAAGGTTCAGATAAGAAGAGACATCATCTTCTTCTTGTCCGGTCGGCACATATTGAATATCGCCGTTTATGATGCCGAACATATGTGCTTCACCGTCCGGATCATAGTTGTCCATAATCGGGTCAGCTCTATCGTCCGCCATTATGTCAGTCCTGAAAACATGTAGTAAAAACAAATTAATTAAGTGAAGAAGGGGGGCGGTGGCGGTGGCGGTGGCGAAAGGGCGGTGGCAAAAGGAGGGGGCGAGGAAGGGGTGGGAGAGGGTGTCGCGGTAGAGCGCGAGACGGGGCGGCAGACGACGGCGTCACGGAGAGGGAGGCGAGGACAACACACATGTATAACCCTCGCCGCCCCCTCTCGATCCCAAAAAAAACACCGCGGAGTTTTACTTTTTTTGTTGTTAATTATCAAGTTTTATATACGTTTTTTTTGGTTAATTATCAAATTTTACGGTTTTTTGTTAATTATCAAGTTTTAAGTTATTTTACCGTTTTTGTTAAACTAATTAACTAGTTAAAATTAAAAAGAACAAAAAAAAGAAAAAAAAAGAAAAAATTCCGGTGGCCTTTTTTCTTCCTTTTTTTGTTTTTCATCTGTTTTCCTTTTTCCTTTTTCTTCTTCCTTTTTCCTTTTTCCTTTTTCCTTTTTTCCTTTTTCTTCTTCTTCCTTTTCCCTTTTTCTTTCTTCTTCTTCTTCCTTTTTCTTCTTCTTTCTTCTTCTTCTGCCGGCGGAGGACGGCAGGGCCAGCGGGCGGCGGGCGGCGCGCGGAGGACGGCAGGCAGGGCCAGCGGGCGGCGGGCGGCGGGCGGCAGGGCGTCGGGCGGCGGGCAAGGGCAGGCACGGGCGGAGGCGGCGCTCACTGGGGACGGGGGCGGCGGCGCGCAGGGCTTCGGTGTGGGGGCAGGGCTTCGGCGTCGGCGTCGGCGTCGATTGGCGTCGGGGCAGCGCTTCGGCGTCGAGAGAGAGGAGAATGGGAAGTGGCAAAACTGCCAAGTGCAGTATTTATAGACGCACCTTTAGTCGCGGTTGGGGAGGCGGACCGCGACTAAAGCTACCCTTTAGTCGCGGACCGCCACACCAACCGCGACTAAAGGTTACCTTTAGTCGCGGTCCGCCACACCAACCGCGACTAAAGGGTTTTGGCGCCGCTTTCGTTCCCGCGCAGGAAGAGCCTTTAGTCGCGGTTGGGGAGGCGGACCGCGACTAAAGCTAACCTTTAGTCGCGGTCCGCCACACCAACCGCGACTAAAGGTCTGTGCTGGCACTGGCGCGGTGCGGTGGGATGTTTAGTCCCACCTCGCTAGCCGAGAGGCTTCGACAATGGTTTATAAGCGCGGCTGCGCTCACCACTTCGAGCTCCTCTCAAATGCAGGCTTACGGGCCTATTCTGTTACTATTAGCCTGTGGGCCTACTGGGCCTTCCTGCGGGCCTGAATCCTGGCCCAATAATGGGTTTCTAGTCGTATTCAGGCCGTGGTGGCCCAGTAGGTGGCATATTTTTTATTTTTTGCCTGTTTTTTGTTTTCATTTTTGCTTTATTTATTTTGTTTTGTTTCTACTTACAACAAAAAGCTTATTTATTTTATTTTATTTTGTTTCTAATTACTTATTTATTTTACTTTATGATAATTATTTTTGCTATTAAAGTTTCTAATTACTTATTTATTTATGTTATTAAAATCTTAAAAATACAATTATATATCAAAAAATCAGAAAATAAAACTAATTCATTTTAAATTCTTGTTTTTCTTCTGTTTTTTTCTTCCTTTTTTCTTCTATTTTTTTCTTCTGTTTTTTCTTCCTTTTTCTTGTTTTTCTTCTTTTTTTTTCTTCCTTTCTTCCTTTTTCCTTTTTTCTTCTGTTTTTTTTCTGTTTGTTTTTTTCTTATGTTTTTCTTCTGTTTGTTTTTTCTTCTGTTTTTCCTTTTTTCTTCTGTTTGTTTTTTTCTTCTGTTTTTCCTTTTTTCTTCTGTTTTTTTCCTTTTTCCTTCTTTCTTCTTCTTCCTTTTTCCTTTTAAAATCAGAAAAATAAAACTAATTCATTTTAAAATCTTAAAAATACAATTATATATCAAAAAAATCAGAAAAATAAAACTAATCCCTTGAAGGTTTGACAAAAGGTTTGATACATCATTCTGTTCATCGACCAAATACAAAGTTTGGTACAATAAATTATTACACATCAATTCTTCCCTTGTGTCCCTGCTTGCTTACGATTGTGCCGTATCCATGGAGCATCCTCATCATTTAACTTAATGCTTGGGTCGGTGTTCACTTTGAAGGGCGAAATTTCAGCAAACATATTATAATCTTCTGACATGTCTGTCTTGTCCTCCACTCCCACGATGTTTCTTTTCCCTGAAAGAACAATGTGGCGCTTTGGATCATCGCATGATGTACTGATCGTTTTCTTATCTTTCCGTTTCCTCGGTTTGCTACTCATGTCCTTCACATAGAAAACCTGAGCGACATCTTTCGCTAGGACGAATGGTTCGTCAAGGTAACCAAGATTGTTGAAATCCACCATTGTCATTCCGTATTGCTGGTCCACCTTTACCCCACCTCCTGTTAGCTTGAACCATTTGCACCGGAACAAAGGGACCTTAAAGGAGGGTCCATAGTCAAGTTCCCATATCTCCTCTATGTAACCATAATATGTGACCTTTTGCCCATTCTCGGTTGCTGCATCAAAGCGAACACCACTGTTTTGGTTGGTGCTCTTTTTATCTTGGGCGATCGTGTAAAATGTATTCCCATTTATCTCGTACCCTTGGAAAGTCGTTATAGTCGAAGATGGTGTCTTGGCCAACATGTACAGCTGATCTACAACATCATTGTCATTCATTAAATGTTTTCTCAACCAACTGCCGAAAGTCTCCATGTGGGCCTTCCTAATCCAGGATCCAGGCTTCCCCGGGTTGTCCGAGCGTAAAATATTCTTGTGTTTCTCAAAGTACGGAGCCACCAAGCTGGAATTGGTCAGTACAGTGTGGTGTGCTTCAGTCAGAGAATGGCCGTCCATACATATCGTTGATTTCCTTCCGATCGTGCCTTTTCCACTTAGTCTCCCCTCGTGCCGCGATCGAGGAAGGCCAATCGGTTTAAGGTCAGGAACAAAGTCAACACAAAACTCAATTACCTCCTCATTTCCATAGCCCTTGGCGATGCTTCCTTCTGGCCTAGCACGGTTACGAACATATTTCTTTAATACTCCCATGAACCTCTCGAAGGGGAACATATTGTGTAGAAATACAGGACCGAGAATGAAAATCTCTTCGACTAGGTGAACCAGGAGGTGCGTCATAATATTGAAGAAGGATGGCGGGAACACCAACTCGAAACTGACAAGACATTGGACCACATCGTTCTGTAACCGTGGTAGATCTTCTGGATTGATTACCTTCTGAGAGATTGCATTGAGGAATGCACATAGCTTCACAATGGCTACTCGAACATTTTCCGGCAGGAGCCCCCTCAAAGCAATCGGAAGCAATTGCGTCATAATCACGTGGCAGTCGTGAGATTTCAGGTTTTGGAACTTTTTCTCCGCCATGTTTATTATTCCCTTTATATTGGACGAGAATCCAGACGGGACCTTCATACTGCTCAGGCATTCAAAAAAGATGACCTTCTCTTCTTTGGTCAGAGCGTAGCTGGCACGACCTTGAAACCATTCCGGATGCCGGTCATCAGGGTCTTTCAAACGTTGCTGGTCCTGCCGTGCTTCCTTTGTATCATTTGTCTTCCCATACACGCCCAAGAAGCTTAGGAGGTTCACGCAAATATTCTTCGTAACGTGCATCACGTCGATTGCAGAGCGGACTTCTAGGACTTTCCAATATTCTAGCTCCCAGAATATAGATTTCTTCTTCCACATGGCTGCGTGCCCGTCAGCTCCCTTCGGAACTGATTGTCCGCCAGGACCCTTTCCAAAGATGACTTTCAAATCCTTGACCATATCAAATACCTCAGCACCAGTGCATTCTGCAGGCTTCGGCCGGTGATCTGCCTTGCCGTTGTAATGCTTGCCTTTCTTTCTTACTGGATGAATTTTCGGAAGAAATCGACGATGCCCAAGGTACACGTTCTTCTTACAATTTGGCAAATGTACACTTTCAGTCTCATGTAAGCAGTGCGTGCATGCATTGTATCCTTTATTTGACAGTCCCGAAAGGTTACTAAGAGCAGACCAATCGTTGATGGTTACGAAAAGCAACGCTCGTAGGTCAAATTCCTCTTGTTTGTGCTCATCCCACACACGGACACCAGGTCTGCCCCACAGCTGTAAAAGTTCATCAACTAATGGCCTTAGGTACACATCGATGTCGTTGCCGGGTTGCTTAGGACCTTGGATGAGCACTGGCATCATAATGAACTTCCGCTTCATGCACAACCAAGGAGGAAGGTTGTAGATGCATAGAGTCACGGGCCAGGTGCTATGGCTGGAGCTCTGCTCGCCAAAAGGATTCATGCCATCTGTACTTAGACCAAATCTTATGTTCCTTGCGTCAGCTGCAAAATCTTTGAACTCTCTGTCGATCTTTCTCCATTGCGTTCCATCTGCGGTGTGTCTCAACTCCCCGTCCGACTTACGGTCCTCTTTGTGCCATCGCAACAACTTGGCATGCTCTTTGTTCCTGAACAGACGTTTCAACCGTGGTATTATAGGAGCATACCACATCACCTTGGCGGGAACCCTCTTCCTGGGTTTCTCGCCCTCAACATCGTCACCAGGGTCATCGCCTCTGATCTTATAACGCAATGCAGTGCATACCGGGCATTCATTCAAATTCTCGTATTCACCGCGGTAGAGGATGCAGTCGTTGATGCATGCATGTATCTTCAGAACCTCTAAACCTAGAGGGCAGACAACCTTCTTTGCTTCGTACGTACTGGCGGGCAACTCGTTATTCTTTGGAAACATATTCTTCAACATTTTCAGCAACTTTTCAAATGCCGAGTCAGCTACACCTGCCTGTGCCTTCCATTTCAGCAAATCCAGTGTGCAGCCCAGCTTTTTCAGACCATCATCGCATCCGGGGTACAACGACTTTCTGTGATCCTCTAACATGCGATCCAAATTCTCCCTCTCCTTTTCAGTTTCGCAGCGTCTCCGTGCATCAGCAATGGTCCGACCAAGATCATCAACGGTCTCATCACGTACCTCTTCTTCACCTTCACCTTCCCCTTCACCTTCCCCTTCACCTTCAGCATCCTCCATGAAAGTATCACCGAAATCAGCAAGATAGCTTTCATCAATGAAATCATCCCCTTCTTCATCTTCTTCCATTATAACCCCTCTTTCTCCATGCTTGGTCCAACAATTATAGCTTGGCATGAAACCGTGCCGAAGCAGGTGCAGGTGAACTTCTCTTGAGGAAGAGTAACCCTTCTGATTCTTACAGTCAACACATGGACAGATAACAAAACCCTTCTGCTTGTTCGCATTAGCCACTACGAGGAAATCTTTCAAACCCGTAGTGAACTCGCGGGAGAGTCGGTTACCGTACATCCATTGCCGATTCATCTGCATTATTATAATATAAAATATATAATTAACCATCATGCATTTGTTAAACTAACTAGCTATAAACAATAGAAATTAAACAATGAACAACACACATGCATATTTTATCAATGACACACATGCATGAAAGGTTCAAGTTGCTAACCGCGATCGAGGAGGAAAAAAATGAATGAGGAACCTCAAGTGTGGCTCTTGGGGCATTTCATCAAACACCTTGTGTGCATAAGAGGAACCAAAAGCAAACCTACACCCCCTTGTGAAGAGAAGTGGCACCAAATGGCTAAGTGAGTGCGCTGAACTGGTATATATAGGGGAGGAGCTTTAGTCGCAGTTGGCCTGGCCAACCGCGACTAAAGGCCTTTGGGCACCTTTAGTCGCGGTTTGCCTGGCCAACCGCGACTAAAGCCCCTCACGTGCACCAGCTGGCCACCGAGCGCCCTGGGCGCAGGCCTTTGGTCGCGGTTCGTCTGCCGAACCGGGACTAAAGACTTCATTAGTCGCGGTTCCTACAGTTCCGCGACTAATGGGGCTGGACGGAAGCCTCTTTTTCTACCAGTGAGGTGCTGGGCCATCTCCACCTTCTCGCCGCCGTCAATTTTGGGCAGTGAATCTGTGTAGATGAACTCGAGCATGGCCTCGAAGACTCTCGGCTCCATGTCGTCGACCTGCACCTTGCCCGCAGCGTTCTCCGTCATTGGGTCGAAGGGCTCTGCCATGAAGACCAAGGAACGAGCAACGAGCATGTACCTATGCTCCGTGAAGACTTCACTGCCGACCTCGAACGTCACGTCCCCTCCCCGTTCGCTCCTCAGGTGGGCGAGGAGCTGCCGCTGCAGGTTGGACGGTGGGACGACGACAGGCCGAGGGGCGTCGGCGGGCTTTGCACAGATCCTGTGGACGACAACAAGGTACTTGAGTCTAAAACTACCATCTCTTACGTATCTCTTCAATTCATGTCCGGCGATCAACGGGGGAGGGTGTAACGCGCTCGATGCGGCTATATCTCCCACGTGTCGAAGCACGACTTAGAGGCATAACCGCATTGAAAGCAATGTCGCAAGTGAGGTAATCTTCACACAACCCATGTAATACATAAGGGAAAGAGATACATAGTTGGCTTACAATCGCCACTTCACACAATACATGAGTAAAACATTACATCAACCAAGTACAATCAGGGCCCGACTACGGAGCCAAAATAAAAGAAGAAACCCCAAAAGCGACAAAGGTCCTCGATCGTCCCGACTGGGCTCCACTACTGATCAACTGAAACGAAACAACACAATGAACAAGATCTTCATCGAGCTCCTCCTTGAGCTCGGGTACATCACCTGCACGGTTTCATCGGCACCTGCAAACTGGTTTTGGAAGTATCTGTGAGTCACGGGGACTCAGCAATCTCACACCCGCGAGATCAAGACTATTTAAGCTTAAGGTAGGACAGGGTAGTGAGGTGGAGCTGCAGCAAGCGACTAGCATATATGGTGTCTAACATACGCAAATGAGAGCGAGAAGAGAAGGCAAAAGCACGGTCGAACAACTATGATCAAGAAGTGATCCTGAAACTACCTACGTCAAACATAACTCCAACACCGTGTTCACTTCCCGGACTCCGCCGAGAAGAGACCATCACGGTTACACACGCGGTTGGTGTATTTTAATTAAGATCAACTTCGGGTTTTCTACAACCGGACATTAACAAATTCCCATCTGCCTCATAACCGCGGGCACGGCTTTCGAAAGATAATACCCTGCAGGGGTGTCCCAACTTAGCCCATTATAAGCTCTCGCGATCAACGAAGGATATTCCTTCTCCCCGGGAAGACCCGATCAGTCTCGGAATCCCGTCTACAAGACATTTTGACAGTAATAAAACAAGTCCAGCAAAGCCGCCCGATGCGCCGACATCTTGATAGGAGCTGCACATATCTCGTTCTCAGGGCAACACCGGATGAGCTGTCCGTAAAACTAAAACCAGACCCCAAGTTTCCTTGAGGTGGCGCTGCAAAGCGCTCTAGTTCGGACCAACACTTAGACAAGCATTGGCCCGGGGGGGCTAAAATAAAGATGACCCTCGGGCTGGCCGACCCAAGGGAAAAGGATAGGTGGTAGGCAAATGGTAAAACCAATGTTGGGCCTTGCTGGAGGAGTCTTATTCAAAGCGAACTGTCAAGGGGGTCCCATAAATCACCCGACCGCGTTAGGGACGCAAAATCCGGGAACATAACACCGATATGACGGAAACTAGGGCGGCAAGAGTGGAACAAAACACCAGGCATAAGGCCGAGCCTTCCACCCTTTACCAAGTATATAGATGCATTAATTAAATAAGATATATTATGATATCCCAACAAGTAAACATGTTCCAACAAGGAACAACATCTCCATGTTCCAACAAGGAACAAACTTCATCTTCACCTGCAACTAACAACGCTATAAGGGGGGCTGAGCAAAGCGGTAACATAGCCAAACAACGGTTTGCTAGGACAAGCTGGGTTAGAGGCTTGGTTTGACAATATGGGAGGCATGATAAGCAAGTGGTAGGTATCGCAGCATAGGCATAGCAAAAGAGCGAGCAATCTAGCAAGCAAAGATAGAAGTGATTTCGAGGGTATGGTCATCTTGCCTGAGATCCCGCAAGGAAGAAGAACGAGTCCATGAAGAAGACAAACGGACGTAGACGAACAGATCCTCACAATCGCAACGTTATCGGAACTAACCCGAAGAAGGAACACCGGAAAGAAGTAAACAACAAAGTAAACAACCACCACATAAACATGGCATGATATGCGAGATGTGGTATGCAATGCATATGCATGCTTCGGAAGGAAAAAGATGAACCAGGCATAATCTTGGCAAACCAAGTATGCCACTGGAAAGGTGAGGTGATTTCGGTTGAAATCGATATAAAGATCGCCGGAATCAGATGCACGGTTTGCAAATGACAAGCAAAACAAGAATGACAAGATTCTGTCGTTAACAGCATGATACCACTTGGCATGCAACAAGAAATTAAGCTACTGCATCCAAACATACCAATAAAGCATATGGCAGTGATCTACTCAAGATGCTTGACAAAAGATGAACACTGAGCTACGGCTACATCGCACGACAACAGGTTCAAACAAGCATGACAAAAGTGCAAAAGATAACAGGTTCACAGACTTAATGAAAATAACATCATGCCAGAAATTAACATCAGGATGACATGTTTAGAGCAAGGAAACAACATGCTACAGGAACACAATCTGGCAAGGCAAGGCATGGCATGAATCTACACAAAGCACTTAACAAAAGTACCTTACTGACCATAAGCCAAAAAGGATCAGAAAATATAATAACACCCATGTAAACATAGCAAGTTTCGTTACAGTTTTCAAACTTAGCAGAAAACTGGACATGTCAAAAACAGATAACAAGTAGGCATGTTTACGAGCTCGATGCACTCACTACAGAGCATTGCATGATAAACTAAGCATACATACATCAAGAAGACATGGCATAGAAGCTAGAAATTGCAAAAATAACATCATAGCATGCAATGATCAACTACAACAAGCTTAGCAAAATCGAATAACACGTAAACAATCTGCCAGGAAACATTTTATAGCAAAAGTAGAGCTCGATTGACTCAAGCTATGGTACTCCATAATTACAAACAAAGGCATGGACAGATAGAGCAAATCCATATGTTCAAAACATCCTTACTGATCATGCTCAAAAGAGGCATATATCTCTCTGGAACAACATGAACACATGGCATAAAAATAATAGCAGAACATGACAGTGAAAATACTCTCTGAAATCAGCAACATTATGATCCCTAGTTTGCATGCTTGTGCTAGTCACCACATAGATCATAAAAATACATGGCATAAATCTATAGAAATATGGCATAGAATATTACAAAACACATGTAGGAATCAACTTCATAGGATGCACACATCAATCATGGCAAAAATGACAAAAGTGCATGTGCTGATAATAATCTGGAACTAACATCACATAGCCCTCTTCTAGCAGCATTTCTGGCATCAAGATGAGCTCAAATGAAAATGATGCAATGAGATGAAATGATGTACTCATCGAGACGAACAATTTTACATATTATACGCACGAAACGGAGCGGTATGCAGCAAGTTATGATGCGAAGAACATGGCATGAAAATGCAACCGATCCGGGGACTTGGCCAAAATTTATACCCCTCCGAGAGTCAACGGGATGAAGCGGTGCGGGATGACGAGATCCGAGACGGAGGCGCTGTTTGGTTCCCGGGGTTGGTGGATCTCATCCACCTTCCCCGGATCCGGCGACTCCGGCGAGGCGGCGGCCTCCGGCGAGGTCGAGGCCGGCGGGGCAGGCGCGGGGGAGAGGCGGCGAGGTGCGGGCGCGGGGCGCGGCCAGGCCCGGCTCGCGGCGGCGGCGACTTGCGGCGAAGGGTGGCGAGCGCAGGGTGGCGGGTGACGGAGGACGGCGGGCGGCGGCGACTCGCCCAGATGCGGCCCGGGGCGGGCCGGCCTCGGGCCCCGGCGGGCTTCGGTGGCGGAGGAGAGAGAGGCGGGGGCGCGTGGGACAGGTGGCGGAGGCTGAGTGGCTGGCGGCGGCGACGCGGCTGAGGTGGCGGGCTCCCATTGGCCGAAGTGAGGTGGCTGGGCGGGGTGGACATGTCCGGCGCGGGGACGGACATGTCCGGAGCCGCGAGGGGAGCGGGGCTAGGGTTTGGACTGCGAGAATTTCGGGAGGGGATCACATATTTATAGGTAGCAGGAGCTAGGAGGCTCCAAATAGAGTGCGGTTTTTGCCCACACGATCGTGATCGAACGACCGAGAACATGGAGATGACTTAATGGGTTTTGGGCCACTTTGAAGGGGTGTTGGGCTGCACACCAAAGAGGCCTTTACGGTTACCCGGTTAACCGTTGGAGTATCAAACGACCTTCGAATGACCCGAAACTTGACATGCGGTCTATCGGTGCTATACCAAGGCCGTTTGGCAAACCTCGGTCCATTCCGAGAAAGTTTAATACCCGCTCACGGAAAAAGGTAAAAGGGGACGCCGGAGGACGTAGGAGCGCCGGATTGCAAAACGGACAACGGGGAAAATGCTCGGATTCATGAAACGAACGCGTATGCGAATGCGATGTACATGATGACATGATATGAAATGCAAATGATGACATGGCAAAGTGCAACACGCAAGCACCTGACATGGCAACGACGGTGAATAACTGGCGGACACCTGGCGCATCAGATCCGGGGAGTTACAGAGGGCCCCACTGGTATTTGGAAGCGTAGCGTTTGATCTTGGAGCTGTTTTTGTTGTACAACGGCACTGGCTTCCCGTCCTGGTCGAGCAAGCTGACGCTGAACTGCGCCATGACCATCTCGCCGTCGATGTTGGTGCCACCGAGAAGCTGCAGAAACACGGAGACCCAGCCGGCGTCGGCCGAACCCTTGCGGCCGTCGGGGTAGATCTTCACGCACCAGTTGTAGCCCCCCGGCGTCGAACTTGGCGGTGTGTAAACGGGTGTTGAGCCAGGGCTCGACGACGAAAGAGTCGATCGAGGGCTTGTCGTACCACGCCACAATGCACACGACGCAGTCTGCCATGGCATTTGCGTGCCGGTGGCGGCGGCGACACTGGCATCACCATCCACGGAAGAAGGAGACGCTGGACGTGACATAGCGCCACTAGATACAGAAGAGACCCAAATGCCGAGCTAGAAGATGCAGACCTACCCTTCCATGGATGCCACTCCAAAAATCACGCATTGGAATCAGGAGTGTCTGTTAGCTGTTAGGCAAGATATACACGTATGGTTGGTTACAACTAAATCGCGATAAACATGGAAAAAATTACGGCACTAATTTGATCCCATAAGGTCAGCCATAATTATGCGATCGTAATTGGCTGGGTAATCCTGATTCTCACGTGAAAGATAAAGGACGCGAATATCCAGTGAACGTTCGCTGGGCGAGCAAAATTGCCAGCCAATGCCCGAGTTGCAACATTTCTCAAACCTGCGGAGAATTTGTTCAATTTGTGAACTAATTTTCAATTCATGTTTTTTGCGGGTGAACTAATTTTCAATTCATGAACATATTTTTCAAATTCACATTTAATAAAACTGAACAATTTTCAAACTCAACCATTATTTGAATTCAAGAATCTTATTTTATTTGAAATTCATGAATATTTTTTGAATCCACAATTTTTAAATTCATCAACATATTTTCAAATTCATGAATATGTTTTGAATTCATGATCTTTTTTTGAATTTAAGGACGTTTAAATAAACTGAGGAAAAATCAAGTTTTTATTCATCATAAGCCACAATGTGTGGGATACAGTTCAGGTCGTGGGAATCACCAAACCAAAAATGACACCCCGGACCTAGTGACAAAGCAAACTTGGCTAAACCATGTGCCTCAAAAGGTAACTAAAAAGAAGCTTCACCACGTCTCACGCTATGTCGTCGTTAGGGTTTCCCGGCCCTGGCGACCTGGAGGCGCCAGCCCCGCCGCCACCACCGCCGGCCGCCGTGCCGGCCGTGTGTGCATCCCATCCGCGCCTACGCCAAGCCTAGGTGTCGGAGCTGTGGCAATACAGCATGTCGTAACCCATGTCGTAAGGCAATACAGCATGCAGGCTACAGAAACCCATCTAGGGTTAGAGACGAAGTGCACCAGGAACCACGCAAACCACCCGATCGCAAGACTCCAAAGCCAGCGCCGCCGAAGCCAGCCAGGGTGTCGTCGTACACGAGCGAGGCAGGGAAGGGTCCGCTGGTGGCCGAAGTGAACCCGGAGGTCGGTGGGGGCGCATATAGGGCTCCCTCCATGGACGCTACTCGCCCGAAGCCGCCCGCCTGGGGATCTATGGCCGCTAGGCACACCAACCCGCCGATGCAATCGCTCTCAATTTGGTCACAGATGAAGGCGGCGGGAGAGACGGAGGCGCCGCCGGCGTCCCGTCAACAGGCTGCTCGGCTTGCAGAACGGCCAGAGGACTTCAGAGAGGATTCAGATGGCGAGGTAGAGCTGGCAGAGGTTGATCTCGAGAAGGATGGAGTGCTGCAACAACAAGAACACCCCTGGTCTGTGATTATATATGTGGGTGTACTCGCTGGACCGGCCAACGCCAAGTGCCCTTTTTGATAACATTGTAGATGGATGGCGACGCACGGCGAGTCCGCGGCTGTGCGGTGTGATGTCGTGCGCACGAAGAGCACGGTGGTCGCGGAGACGAGGAGGTCGCGGAGGACCTGCGTGGTGGCGCAGAGGTCGCGGCGGCTCGGCGCGACAACCGTGGAGGCGCATGGCACGGAGCCGCGGTGGACCTGCGTGGTGGCGCAGAGGCTGCGGTGGCGCGGCGTGACGGCATGGAGGTGGGCAATAAGCCGCGGCGGCGAGCCGGGCGCGACTGGTGCGTGTTATGGGTGCGCACTGGACGCGTCGGGCGCATCGGGACCGCGGGCGCGCGTACGAGCGTGCGGTTGACGTTGGGAGGAGGCGTATGTCGCCGTGGTGCTCGAGTCCGTGCTCGAGTCCGGCGTTTGTCGCTGGCGGCTGCCATGAAGGACGTGGAGGCGGCACGCGATGAGCGTCTGGTGCTGTCGGGCTCGTCGGGCGCGTCGGATGTGTGCGGGACGTGCGGGACGCACTGCTACGGTCGGCCTCGTCGGGCGCGTCGGGTGCGCGCGGGACGTGCGGGGTGCAAAGGGACGCTAGGCGTGTGTCGCCGGCGGAGAAGGAGCTCGGCATATGTCGCCGGGGTCGTGACGGAGCACGGTGCGACCGGCGTCAGTGCGCCTGATCGGGTCCGTGGCGGTGTGACCGGCGTTGATGCGCCGGATCGGGTCCGCGGATTGGGTCACGGCCGTGACGACGACAATGACAGGAGCGGCAGCAACTCCGGCGATGGGAAGTCAAGATTAAGAGGGAAAATGTTAGTAGTAATCTTGATTAGACTATTAGTTAGTGCATGCGTGGCTGTTAGTTGCGTAGCTGGGTCATGGAGATATTCCAGGCAGTAGTTGCTAGGCATGCGTTTCTGTTGGAGGCTCGCCGCGTCGTGCGCACGTTGGAACGCGTTGTGGGCGTCGGCCAGAGCAAGCGGATCATGCATGCACCAGAGAAAGGTGGGCATCGTCGTGTGTGTGCACCTGTGTTAGTCCGGGTATAAATACCCCCTGTACCGCTTGGTGATGCATTGGAGCCGAGCCAGCCATGTAGCCATTGAGAAGATAAAGAAGATTAGGGCGTGCGTGCGCCCACGGCGGCGTTCGTGCGCCGGCCCAGAATTTCTTGTGTCTTGTGTCTTCTTCTACCTCTAGCCGAGAGTGAGAGAGGGTTGCGGTTCCAACACAGACCCAGCAGGATGGCGAGGTGGTAGATCAGGATATGGAGGAACGGACCAGCAACTTGGAGGCAGTCGGCCTAGGGGCCGCCGCTGAACTGACGGGGCCGCGGAGCCCCGTCAGGAGCAATGGATATCCTCAGTTGGAACTGCCGAGGTGGGGGGAACCCTCGAACAGTTCGCGATCTTGTGAGTCTAGTGCAGGCTCAATCCCTAGTATCTTTTTCTTTGTGAGACTAGACAGTGTAAGAATAAAATGAAGCGTCTTCGTGCTCGGTTAGGTCTAAGAGGTTTTGATGGTTTCGATTGTGTCGGTCGTAGTGGTGGTCTTGCTTTGTATTGCCATGAGT
This sequence comes from Aegilops umbellulata, assembly GCA_032464435.1. NCBI lineage: Eukaryota > Viridiplantae > Streptophyta > Magnoliopsida > Poales > Poaceae > Aegilops > Aegilops umbellulata. The sequence goes on from CP136059.1 coordinate 508,374,883, forward strand.
CACTGAGTCTTGATGTAAAAGAAATAAATGAACGATATATTGATGCGTATGTAACTGGTACGGCGGGTGAGCCACCCTGGCGGCTTACTTGTGTCTACGGAGAGCCCCGGATGGAGGACCGGCATCGCATGTGGTCCCTCATCCGTGATCTTCACCGACAAGCAAACATGCCATGGGCTGTCGTGGGAGATTTCAATGAAACGATGTGGAGCTTCGAGCACTTCTCCGACACACCACGCTCGGCAGGTCAGATGCTTGACTTCAGAGATGTTCTTGAGGTCTGTGGCTTGGGCGACCTCGGTTTTGCAGGTCTCTTGTACACCTTTGATAATCGGCGTGGGGGACGGGCAAACGTCAAGGTCCGCCTTGACCGTGCTGTCGCTAACAATTTGTGGAGAGATATCTTCGCTCATGTGCAAGTGGAGCACCTGGTGGCGCCCAACTCCGACCACCTGCCTATCCTGCTTCGCTGCGAGCAGGAGGAGCCACGTCAGACTTTGGGTAGGAGATGCAGGCAATATGAGGTAATGTGGGAAAGGGACCCATCCCTACCTGAGGTAATTATGAATACTTGGACCGAGATGGGGTCTATGCTAAACCTTGGAGATATTGCTTCTGGTTTGTGTAACTTAATGAAAAAACTGCAAGAGTGGAGCAAGAAAAAGTTTGGTAATGTTATAAAGCAAATTAACAAATCTCGCTCCCGCCTAGAGGAGCTTATGTCTATGAATGCAGATAGAAAGGACATATGAGAGGAGACTGACCGCATGAACGAGCTGCTTTACAGACAGGAGATGTTATGGATGCAGCGGTCTCGAATTGCATGGTTGCGGGAAGGAGACCGCAATACTCAGTTTTTCCACCGGAAAGGGGTTCGGCGGGCGCGAAAGAACCGTATTAAGACCCTTATTGATGAGGCAGCGGTTACGCACAAGGATCATGGATCCATGTCGGCCTTGGCTACGGCCTACTTCTCTAAGCTTTTCACTGCCGATTCTTCTCTCTGTGCGGATCTAGTTATTAATTTGATAAAAATTCGTGTGACTGACCGCATGAACGATGGCCTGTGCGCAGATTTTTCTGACAAGAAAATAGCTGATGCCCTATTCCAGATTGGACCACTCAAGGCGCCAGGTCCAGACGGCTTCCCCGCCCGCTTCTTCCAGAGGAACTGGGCAGTTATGAAGGAGCAGGTTATTGCAGGGGTGAAGGAGTTCTTCTGCACAGGGATCATGCCTGAGGGGGTGAACGACACTTCCATTGTTCTCATTCCGAAGGTGGATAATCCGGAGAGGCTTACTGAGTTCCGCTCAATAAGCCTATGTAATGTCATATACAAGGTGGTGGCAAAGTGCCTGGTGAACCGGCTGCGACCTATTTTGGATGATATTATTTCACCTGAGCCGAGTGCCTTTATTCCTGGAAGGATGATCACAGATAATGCTCTAATTGCCTTCGAGTGTTTTCACTTTATTCAGCAGGAGAAGGATCCTAGCAAGAGCTTTTGTGCGTACAAACTGGATTTGTCCAAGGCTTACGACAGGGTGGACTGGATCTTCTTGGAGCGGATGATGGAAAAGATGGGCTTCGCTCGCTGATGGGTGGACTGGATTATGGCTTGCGTCACCTCGGTGAGATACTCAGTAAATTCAATGAAACCCTCTTGGAATCATTTGAACCGTCGCGCGGGCTACGGCAAGGTGATCCATTGTCCCCGTTTTTGTTCCATTTTGTGGCTGATGGTCTATCCGCTCTGTTGAAAGATGGGGAGGAAAAAGGTGTTTATACCCCGTTACAAATATGTCGGAGAGCGCCGGGTGTGTCTTACTTACTGTTCGCAGATGACACTTTGCTGTTTTTTAAAGCGGAAGAGGACTAAGCGAAAAGCATTCATGAAGTGCTAAACACATACACTAATGCAACTGGGCAATATATTAATCCGGCTAAGTGTAGTGCCCTGTTTGGCACCTCATGTCCAGCGAACAAGCAAGATGTGGTCAGAGCCACGCTCCATGTAGGTACAGTCACATTCGAAGAAAAGCACTTAGGCCTCCCTACGCCAGAAGGTCGCATGTCGCGAGGTAAATTCCAGAGCTTGCAATCTCGGCTGCTGAAACGGATTATTGCGTGGGGTGACACCCTCTCTCTTGCTGGCAAGGAGACTATGATCAAGGCAGTAGCTCAGGCCATCCCTACTTATATTATGGGTGTTTTCAAGTTATCTATGTCAGTCTGTGATGATCTGAATAGAATGGCCCGGAATTTTTGGTGGGGAGCTTCCGAAGGCAAGCGGAAAACACATTGGCTGGCATGGCCAAAGATTCAAGCACAGAAAAGCAAGGGTGGATTGGGATTCAGAGATTTCCGCCTTTTCAACTAGGCTCTCCTAGCGAGACAAGCCTGGCATCTTCTAACTAATCCCAACAGCTTGTGTGCGCAGGTCCTCAAGGCGCGGTACTATCATGATGGGCGCCTCGAAGATACGGTCTTCACGGGGAACGCCTCTTCGACGTGGCAGGCAATTCAGCATGGCCTCGAGCTCTTCAAAAAGGGCATAATATGGCGCGTTGGCGATGGGCGGAACATCCGCATATGGCGCGACCGGTGGCTGCCGAGGGAGCCGTCGCGCCAACCTATCACCCCGCAGGGTACATGCCGGCTGAGGAGGGTGGCGGAGCTCCTGGACGGAGATGGGTCCTGGCGTGTGGACCTTCTCTGCTGTTACTTCCTGCTGGTGGATTTTGACATCATCACCACCATCTGCACGTCGCCCGGCGTCCCCGATGACATTATTGCATGGGCTCCGGAGAGGAACGGTATCTTCACCGTTCGATCCGCATATCGCCTAGCCATGGACGAGCGCGAGCGTCCATCGGCATCCGCCACGAGCAGGGCACCGGATGGTCGTCGCGCCATCTGGAAGATCATATGGGGGTGCCCTGCTCCCCCAAAGGTACGTGTGTTCGCTTGGAGGGTCGCCACCAACTCACTTGCTACTTTGGCTAATAAATCCTCGCGACACCTTGAGCTTACTGACATCTGCCCCCTTTGTGGTGTGGAACGCGAGGATGGATTCCATGCGTTGTGCAGGTGCCCCCTGGCAAGAGAGCTCTGGCATGCTATGGCCTTGGACTGGAATATCCCCAAGGTGGAGTCCATTCACAACATAGGTCCAGAGTGGATATTTTCACTGTTGGACCCATTGGATGACTCGGCGAGACTGGTGGTGCTTATGACCATGTGGAGAATATGACATGTCCGCAATGAGATCACACATGACAAGGTGCCACCCACAGTTGAGGCCTCTCGGCGTTTTTTGCAGGGGTATATTAATTCGCTTCTGTGCATTCGGCAACACCCCAATGGTGACCTAGAGAAAGGAAAGATGGTGGTCTTGGCCTCACCACCGCGGACCATAGCAAGCACGACGCCCAAGGTGCGTGCGCACTGGGTACCCCCCGAGCCAGGTTGGGCAAAGCTAAACACAGACGGAAGCTACATCGCGGCTACAGGTGCAGCGGGAGGAGGTATGATCCTGCGTGATGATAGAGGTGAGATCATCTACAGTGCATGTAGGGAACTCCGCACATGCGATAATGCTCTAGAGGCGGAGTTAGCATCATGCAGAGAAGGGTTGGCGTTGGCTCTGCATCGGACCACCCTACCTATTTTGGTTGAGATGGATAGTGCGGAGGCGGTGTCCATGATCGCAGGAGACGTGAGGCGGACAAATCAGTGCATCGTGCACTCATTGAGGAGATTCATAGGTTGGCCGATCTTGAGGCTAGAGAGATTTCCTTTATACATTCTAGCCGCTCTCAGAACATTGTTTGTCATGAGCTGGCCGCTTATGGCCGTAGTACGCCACGCACCGCAGTTTGGCTCGGTGCCGGGTTGGACTTCATTGTAAAACTGGCTCTGGCCGAGAGGCCTCTTTGAATAATGAAATTCTATTTTTTCCCTGCCAAAAAAAAAAACCATGTGCCTCAAAATTGACGGCACGACCTTCAAAATCACGATAGTTTTGCTGGGCTAGCGTCGCACCAAGCGCCAAATAGGAGGTCCAGGTAGGCCTCTGCTGCACGCCTAACCGCTATTTCTTTTAAGGAAAAAGTCTAAAACAAACCCTGAACTCGTGGAGAAAAGCTAAATGGAACCCTGAACTCCTAATCCCTGAAATCAGCACACTCAACTCACTAATCCCGGTCTAAATTAAACCCTGAGACCGTTCCAAACAGACTGGCCGGGATTTCATTTTTTTGGAGAAACAGAGAGAGTTGGCGCTTGGGTCCGATCAAGTTGGGCCGGCCCAATGCGCCAGGTCGAGCACTTTATCAGTTGAGAGAGGAGGAGTCCAGCCCATCCACCGTAGGAGTCGAGGAGCCGCCCCCTGTCTTCCTCTCTGCTCTGGCGATGGTAATGGCGACAGGCGGCTGATCTGCTCCAGCGGTGACGATCAGGCCGGCGCGCTGTTGCGCGCAACGAGTTAAGGTATGTCCCCGAAGACCTCCTCCTATGGCGCCGCATTTGGCATTTTGACCTCTCTGAACATGGATGAGTTAGGGTTTTAGGGTGAAAAGGATCATCTTTTAAGTGGGAAAAAGTAGGTTCTGCTGTTTAGATTAGTTTCTGATTTTAGTTCGTACTAGCACAAGGTAGTGATCTGTGTGTTCTTTTTTCTTCTTTTTTCAGTTACATCATGGACCCAACAGAGATACTAAATGTTAGGTTTCATTTTGGAGGGGATTTCATCCGAATTGGTCGACAATTGGATTATGTTGGGGGTGATGAGGGGTTGTCAGAGATTGAGAGAGACAAGCTCTCTTTGTCGGAGGTCAAAGGGTTTTTGAAAGATCATATGGAATTGAAGGAATCAATGAAATTCTACTTTCATATTCCTGGGACTGAATTGGTTGATGGTTTGGTGTTCTTGGATGATGACAGTAAATGTCTGAAGATGGGGGATTATATTTGTGTTGGTGCTGTTGCACATATTTATGTTGAGTACCATGGGGAACAGGACAGTGCTGATAGCAGCAGTTGCAGTGATTTTGAGGATGAACTTGTGCACTTAAGTGATGCTCCACCTGCCATTGTCACTGCTGAAGCTACTGACAGTGTAGAAGAAGTGCAAGTTGTTAAGAATGTCACTGCTGAAGCTACTGACAGTGAAGAAGTGCAAGTTGTTCAGAATATCATGGTTCCTGATGACACAGGGGTCATATCCCAAATCATTGTCAGTCCAGTGAAGCAGAGAAGGGGAAGAACTAATGTAGTTGACAGTGAGCTAGTTGAAGATGAATTTGCAGTGTCACAAATTTGCAATCCAAGTCAAGTTGGTCCTGCTACTTCACAACATGTGGCTGGTACTTCACAAGCAATTGCTGCTCCTGCACAAACAAATGCAGATGTTGACAGTGAAGGTTCAGATGATGACACTGACACTGAATATATGCCACACAGTGAGGACAGTGGTGAAGATTCAGAAGTGGTAGAGCTCAGAAGGCATGCAAGAAAATTCAAGAAAAGGATGAGAGAAACAAAAAGCTGGATTGGAAGAGATACAAGTGAAGCAGTTCCAATAAATTTGATTGCAAATATGGAGGAGCAGCTAGAAGGAGAGGAGAAGGAGTGGAACTTTGATTCATCTGATGAGGATTACTCCTATGGTGAGGATTCTGATGGAGAGCTAGAGAGGATGAAGAGCCAGTTTCTTAGATTCAACAATGACAGTGAAATTCCAAACTTCCAGTTGTCAATGGTCTTCAGAAGCAAGAACCAGCTAGTCAAAGCTTTGAAGAGATATGGGCTAGTGACAAAAAGAAGCATTGTGTTCCAAAAGTCAGAGATAAATAGAGTTAGAGCCAAGTGTGGATGGCCTGGATGCCCTTGGATGATATATGCAGCAAAAACCAGCAGGACAAGCAGATTCCAAGTCATCACATATAATGATGAACATCACTGTGCCCAAAACAGAGAGAATAGGCTAGTGACTGCAAAGGTTATTGCACAGAGGTATGAGCACTTCATTCTTGCAAATCCAATGTGGAAGATAGAGAGTATGAAAGCAACAGTATTGCAAGATATGTTTGCAGATGTGTCCACCTCAAAGTGCAAGCATGCAAAGAAGCTTGTGATGGATAAATTGCTAGATGGCATGAAGAATGAATATACCAGAGTCTTTGATTACCAGCTTGAGCTTCTTAGAAGTAATCCTGGAAGTACAGTGGCAGTTTGTTTGGATCCAACTGACAAGATCAACAATGTATTTCAGAGCTTTTATGTTTGCTTTAATGCATTGAAGCTAGGATTCAAAGCTGGCTACAGAAAAGTGATAGGATTAGATGGTTGTTTCTTTAAAGGGGTTGTTAAGGGGGAGCTGTTGTGTGCTATAGCTAGGGATGCAAATAATCAAATGTATCCACTGGCTTGGGCAGTAGTTGAGCAGGAAACAAATGAGACATGGAAATGGTTCATTGGTTTGCTCATTAAAGATTTGAACATTAACAACAATGGAGATGGCTAGGTGTTCATATCTGACCAGCAAAAGGGAATTCTCAATGCCATGAATGACTATCTTCCAAAAGCAGAGCACAGGATGTGTGCTAGGCACATCTATGCCAACTGGAGGAAGAAACACATGGCACATGAGTGGCAGAAGAAATTCTGGGCTGTTGCCAAAGCAGCAAACATCCAAGATTTCAATTATTACAAAGCCAAGCTTGCACAAGAAACACCAGAGGGTGCAAAAGATATCATGAGAACAGAACAAGTGCACTGGGCAAGGGCATATTTTGCAGTTGGTTCCAACTGTGAGTCAGTGGATAACAACTTGTGTGAATCATTCAATCATGCAATTATCGATGCAAGGTTTTATCCAATAATTTCCATGCTAGAGAAAATAAGGAAGAAAATATTTGCTAGAATTCAAGAACAGAGGGCCAAAGGTGTGAAATTTCATGGAAAAATATGCCCTAGCATATTCAGAAAGTTGAAAGCCAGCATAGCAAGAACACAGTTCATGAAGGTCCTTTGGAATGGCAAAGATGGGTTTGAAGTGAGACTGGTAACTGGGAGAAGAAGGCAATACACTGTAAGTCTTGAAAAAGAACTTGTTCTTGTGGTTATTTCCAACTTTCAAGTCTTCCTTGTTCTCATGCCATAACAGCAATATACAAGTGTGGAAAACAAGTGGAAGATTACATTGATCCTTGCCATAGCATTGACACATTCATGAGCATTTATGAGCATTGCTTGGAACCTGTGGAAGGTGAGGAGATGTGGCCTATTTCTGAAAAACCTAGGCCAGAAGCTCCTGATTATGTTAAAGTTAGAATGCCAGGCAGGCCCAAGAAAAATGCTAGGAGGAGGGAAGATCATGAGAAACCAGTTGGCAAAAAAATGAGCAAACATGGCGCTGTGATTGTTTGTTCAATTTGTGGCACTGCAGGCCACAACAAGTCTGGTTGCAAGAAGAATCCAGAGAAGGGCAAGAAAAAAATGCACATCTTGTGAAGGCAGCCAAGAAAAGAAAAAGCATTGAGGTAATTTTAGATGAGTTTAGTAGCTGTGAATTAATATGGTTGCTTACTAGTCATTTAACTTGCCTTCAAATAATTTTAGATGAGTTTAGTACATGTGAATTAATACATGAATCTCTATTGTAGGCTGGTTCTACACAAGCTGGAAGTGCCCCTACTTCTCAACCAGCAGCAAGATCAGCCCCAACTTCTGGAACTGCTGGAACTGCTTCAAAGTTTAAGCCTCCCAGGAAAACAACTCCAAATGCACAAGCTGGAACATCTGCTAGCAACAAAAGGAGGAAGAGAGCTCCAGCATCTTCATTACCTAGCTATAAGTACTTCAATGCTAGTGGCAATGAGTAGAGCATGTCTTCTATAAGTACTCCAATGCTAGTGACCATGTAATGAAAATTATGCTTTTGGTGATCAGTTCTATGCACTGAACTATGTGCTTGTCATGATCATAGATCATTTCCTGTTGCAAACATTTGAATCCTTCTGGTGTTGTTGCAAACATGAAGATCATGTCTGAAATGAAAATGCCTGAAATATTTGGTCATTTGTGAACATATCATTTGGTCATTTGGCATGTCTGAAATGAAAATGCCTGCAATATCTGAAATATTTGGTCATTTGTGAACATTTCATTTGGTCATTTGGCATGTCTGAAATGAAAATGCCTGCAATATCTGCAATATTTGGTCATTTGGCATTATTCAACATTTCAATGCTTTTTGTGTTGTTGCAAAGATGCTCCTGTCAACATATCATGCTCATTGCAATATCAAGAAACAAGGCAAATGCATAAACTGGATGATACTAAGCAACATACTTCATTACTAGGATCAAAAGACCAAATCTTTATTACAAAGACACTAGACACATTTGCAAACATTTAGTTCCAGCAACACCTGACACTAAGCAACCATTCTCCTTACAATGATCAACCTGACCACATCTTCAGTGCACTAGAAATTTCCCTAGCACTAAACCTAGCACAAAGACAGCAAACACAACCAGAACTGTCCTATGTTTGGTCTTCACTGCATCTATCTCAGCACTTTTCTCTTTCAACTGTTCCTGCAAAGCCAACATCACACTTTCAGTCATTGTTTGCTCTTCAACATCTTCAGTCCTAGCACCCTTCAGCCTCCAAACTTCATCTCTTAAATCTCCAATCAAATCAGAAAAAAACGTGGGCAGTGGATCATCATGCCACTCAACAAACCCACAACCACCATTCTATCAAATGAACACAAAGGAATGAATCAGATTTACCGAGCACTGCAAGAACAAAGGAAGGAGATGGAAAATGGAGCTCACCAGCGCATGGACGCACGCGTAGTACCTCCTCCCGGGGTTCTGCCGGCTCCACGATATCCACCTCGGCGCCTTCCTTCGCGGATTGCAGTGGCAGAGCTTCGACGGCTCGTACGCCATGGCGCCCTCGCGGTATGGCACCGGCGACCTCAACTCAGCCTCCCTCCTTCCGCTAGCTCGACGGAATACGGGAGCGGAAGATGCCCCTGAGAACCCCGACATCGCACCCGCCCACCCCGCCGCCGCCGCACTGCACCACGCTCAGATCGCCGTCCGTCGCCTCTGCCGTCGCCGTAAACCTAGAGAGAGGGGAGTCTGAGCTGCTCTCTATCCAAATGCGTGGTCCACCGGTCAACACAACCTCTCCGTGGCCCACAAGTCAGAATCCTGGTCAAATCCCTGCCACGTCAGCATATTTGCTCTAAAATGGTCTCAGGGTTTAATTCAGACCGGAATTAGTGAGTTGAGTGTGCTGATTTCAGGGATTAGGAGTTCAGGGTTCCATTTAGCTTTTCTCCACGATTTCAGGGTTTGTTTTAGAATTTTTCCTTCTTTTAATCCATACACGTCGGCTTCCACTCAAAGGCCCAAAAGCAACGAGTAGCCTTGATCCGTAACACAATATTCGCAGTTTCGCACACCGGAGAACAAAAACACATTGCAACAACCCTAGCAGCTCCTCGCAACGTCCCCGGCGTTAGCACCGGCCAGGATGCTGCGATCTTTCCTTGCTCTCCGTCACCCTCGCACTCTCCTCTCCGGTCGCCACGAGCGCCGCCGTCTCGGCCGCAGCGCGGATGCTATCCCGTCCCGGAGCTACATCTCGTCGGAGGACGAGACGACGGCCACCGATGCCGATCACGCGGCGGCCAAACCAGTGGCAGCTACCTCTGCTAACCGCCACGGCAGCACATCGACCAAGCACAGGCGGCAGCATCTGTACCTGGTTCTTGACGACTGGAAGGAGGGCTTCAGCATCCACAAGCTGGACCTGCTGGGCGACGTCTCGGAAGGCGGCGACTTGGCCCCCCGGTCCACCGCCAATCAAGCGAACAAACTAATTACTGGAGCTTCGCCGCCCTTGGTAGCAACATCATCGCTACAGGGAAACTAAGCTACTACTCGGTAAAAGATTGTGTCACCCTCGTGTACGACACGGAGACGGCGGGGCTTTCTATCCTCCCTGATATTCCAAAGACGCTGCATGCTCATTGGCTCCACACGGCGGCGGCCGGGAACAAGCTGTACACCTTCGCGGGCAACTTGGATGGTAATGAGAGCTACTACAAAGGATGCATACATCGCCTCGATGATGGGCCTCCACCGACGGACACGGCAGCGTACCGGTGGGGGAACAGCGACCATATTGGTCTTGGAGCAGCATACCATGAACACTCCCTTTTGACGTGTTCCAAATGCAGTCGATCGCGGTGCACCCGGCGAAAAGAGGGCACACATTGTTTGCATCAGTTGAGGGGGGTCGAGACTCGGACCCCTGGGGCGAGGGGGATGGTGACTCGGACCCCTTGGGCCAGAACAGCCCCTCCCGCACCTACTCCTATGACATCGAGAGCGGCAAGTGGAGGGGCCATGGCAAGTGGGGTCTACCCTTTTTTGGCCAAGTCCACTTCGACAAGGAGCTTGACGCGTGGGTTGGGCTACACAAGGCACATGAATACCCAGATGGCTACATTTGCTCCTGCGACGTCATCTCTCCCACTGAGAGCCACACAAAGCCGGCCTGGAAGCTATGCAAGGAGATGATGTTCGACCCTGATGCAACCATGAGGCTAGATATGGATAGGCACATCCCGGCTAGTCTTGTGTACATGGGTGACAGTAGCTACTGTCTTGTCGAGGTCGTGCCGCAATAAAGATTCAACAGGAGGCATTGCACCAGCACTGGCAGCAAGTGCATGATCCGTTTGTTCACGTTCCGACTCAAGTACGGCAAGAACGGCGAGCTCAGAACCATTGCCCACAAGCCTAACCGCTCGTTCCTCTTTTCCAAATATAATGAGGATTTTCAGGTGCGGGCATGCTGGAAGCAATATCGGGCCACATGGCTATAATTAAGTTGAGTCCCCTGCGGATTGCTACAATATTCACGAGGTTGTTTGGCCGGTGCTTGTTAAATGCTTAAATTTCTAAATCATTACATATGTTCTAGCTATACACGTTTAGTTTGACTATAACAACTTTAAGTTGGACTACACGAATTTGTGGTGTCTCAAAAGCTGTGAAACTTGTATGAGCTGTTTCAATTTTTGATAAATATTGCAATTAACAAAACATGGGTGGTTCGTAAAAGTGAGCTTCATTGGGCAAATATGGCATGTGTTGAGTCCGACGCATTTTTTAGGTGGATGTCATGGCAGAACAACATTAATCTACAAAACAGAAAAGATAAATAAAAATTAGACAATACAGGTGGTAAAACGGTGATCTTTCATGACATGAGAACCCAATGTTGATTCAACTTCAGTACATGCACCCCAAACAATTATCATTCTTCCTTGTGATAGTCGATTGCTCCATGAGCCAAGGCTTCAGAATGGTTAGCTGAACTATTGTACATGGAGAAGGGAATAAAATACCGATAGCAATGCTCAATAGGAGCATTTTATCCTACAACCAATACTTCGGCATTGTACTAACTTTGTGGGTCAAGAACTCAAGATTGATCACATATTTGACAATATCCAATAAACACACCTATGTGAGCCATTTCAGCTGCCCATGACAATTAACCAATCTGACAAGACGCAAACGGAAGTAATTTGGAATGTAGAGTATCCTTTAATAATTAAGGTTCATGGTAATCCAAGATTATTACATGAGTACCAAGTTTCACATTAAGCATAATGATTAGCATGCAATTTTTTTAAGATTACTCCAGTCTAACACAATGATAGGGTTACAACATAACTCATTCGTCAACAGTTCTAAGCCTGCATTTATCTTATTATAAAGGAAAAGTTCCATTTGTGTGGCCAAAGAGGATATCCCCATTTTTTGATCCATTGGTCTCCAGAAAAGTTATATATCATAGGTACATACACTACTTTTTAGTAGAAAAAGTGACTTGCATTGTTGAGACACCCGAGCTTATCCGACACCAATTTGTATAGCAACTGATCAAACATCTTTCTCCTTAGTTGGTGGATGAATTGCACTCTTCCCAATAAACTCTGTAGCTAACCAAAATCTTCAATGTATAGCAACTGATCAAATATGTCTTCATATTATTTCGTATTTTGTTCCTATTTACTCTCTTTTTCTTTGAAGAATTAATTTTCATAGAATTGTCGTAATCTCCCATTCATTCCCTTGGTCGATTGACTTGATCTTACAACATCAATGAAATGTTGTTATGTAACAGTTTGCTAGTAACATGGCGTTTATTTGGCCGCCTCCACGGTTATCTTAGTCGCAACCTGTATGGACAGCCCGATGACATCGTTCACCATCGGTGTCCTGACATCTCTTGTTGTTTAGTAACAGACTGCTGCAGATATAACATAGGTCCATGTTCAGGTAAAACTGAATTCTTGTTACAAAAATGGTGAGATTTCTTTGTGCTACACATAGCTCTAAAGATGAGAGAGATTTCTAGAGCTCATGATTGTAGGCGTAAGTGAATAGAAGGAATAGTTATGAGCAAAGCTAAAAACAAAATTATAGAGTATATACAATAGCCGACCAATTTATCTTCGTCTCGAGCAAATGGCTTGCATGATACAAAAATTGTTAATATAAAAAGACATGGAGGTGGCTACACTTTTCCTTAATCCTAGCACCTAAAAATATTGCCCTTTAACACATGTAGCTCTGCCATTGCTGGAAACCTTTGGCTTGGAGCGAAACAAGGAGCTTCCTACTCGCTCCCATTGCATGCCACTGAACCATTATTCATGCAATAGCAATAAGAATCAGTAAGCAGAAATATAAAAACGACAGAACAAATCGCGCTCTCCTGTCAGGTGATGCCGCTTTCTTGCCGAGCTGCATTGCTTCCTGAAAAACGCCCTCCTCTTCAAGAGGTCATCAGTGACACATTGAGCTTCGAAGGCATTACCAGAATTTTGTGGGTACACCCACACACCTTACCAAATCAACCGTCCATTCACTTCATCCATCACCACCATGGCCATGTTGCTGCTGCCTTAAACCTACACCTTGGCTCTTCTTGCCATCGCCGTCACCCATGGTGTCGAAACCAGAACCAGAACCCCGTAGAAGCCATCAACACTACGTGTGCGACCGCTTCGGCCAAATTTCAGTGCAGCCATATGCTACTAACCAACCTGGATGTCAGGACGCCGGAGGTGAAGGACGTGATCGGAATGTCAGTCCAGGTGGCCGCCAAGAAGGCGGCGGAGGCGGCCGCATTCGACAAGGATGCCAAGAAACCCTCCGCGTGCATCGCCGACTATCTCGACGACCTTGCCATATTATCCAAGCACATCCAGATGCTGCGAGCGAAACTCGAAACTGTCAACGATGCGGGCTTCTTTGAGCAATTCGAAGTATCTGGAAAGAAGAAGTGTGGAAACGGCTGCACTTACCCGTCAGACGAGGAACGTGTTGGCACAGATCCCCTGTACGTTGCTCGTAGACGAGTGCTTTCCGTCTAGAGCACGCTTGTAGTCGTCAGACCGGCCAAGTTACTTTAAGGGACGGACGTACGTTGACTACGTAGGCGTACAAGTAACCAACCAGGCAAGCAGCTGGATTGATTTCGGCTAGAACGCACCAGCACAACTCCGCGTAACAGGCACACAAGAACACAGTCGATATGATGGCTATCAGGGCCATGTCGGTCCTGCGATTTGTATTGATTTGATCTGGGTTGGTACAAGTTTACAGGGGTAGGTTACACGCATATATATAGCAGTAAAAGCTAACAATACGAGTCCTAATCTACTTGGTGATTACACCAGTCCGAGCCGGACAAGGTCATCGTGGTTAATTCCAACAATCACCCCCCTAAACACGATGTCCTCACTTTATAGCTTGGACACCGATCCTTCGCCGCATCTTCATGAACTTCTGCCGTCCCAAAGTCCTGGTTAGGATATCTGCAAGCTGATCATTGGTGCAAACATAGTTGACGTTAATCTTGCTTTCTTCCACGCACCCCCGTAGGTATCGATACCTCGTATCGATGTGTTTCCATCTACCATGATGACACACTGAATTCTTCCACAGAAAGATTGTAGACTTGTCGTCAACGTTGAGCACCACTCGTTCCTTACCTGTGAGGTCATCGAGTAGCCTTCCTAGGCAAACGCCTTGACACACCCGCGGTTGCAGCTGCAATATACTTTGCTTCACGAGATGATAATGCGACCACCTTCTGCTTTTGTGACAGCCAACTTACTATGCTTCCTCTCAAGAAATGTGCCACGCCCGAGGTACTCTTACGGTCGTCCACATCTCCTGCCATGTCGCTATCACTATAGCCAAGTAGCTCCACCATCTCCTTCTTTTTCTCTCTCAAATAGACACGACCAAAGTTTGTTGTCCCTTTGATGTACGTGAGTATATTTTCCATCGCTGCCCAATGCTCTGTCGTGGGTGCTTCCATGAAGCGACTCACTATGCCAACGGAATAGGCTATGTCCGGTCTTGTATTCGTGAGATACCTCAACTTTCGGACCACACTTCTATACTCCATTGCATCAACCGCAGGTGCTTCACTTTTCTTGCTTAGCATAAGACGAGGCTTCATCGAAACATGACTTGGGTTGCAATCTTTCACGCCACAGCTTTCAAGTACCTTCTTTGCGTATGCCTCCTCGCATAACATGATCTCCTCCGGCTTTTGCTGTACCTCGATCCCAAGGTAGTAACTCAAGAGCCCTAGATCAGTCATCTTGAATAGCTCCTTCATCTGTAGCTTGAAGTTTGCAATCACCTCTTCGCCTGCTCCAGTTATCAACAGATCATCCATATAGATGCCCACTAACAGACGATCCTTGCCTTTACCTTGCTTATACATCGTATGCTCCAGTGGGGCTTTCTCAAATCCAAGAGAAATCAATGTACGGTCAAGCTTGATGTCCCATGCCCGAGGAGCTTGTCGTAGCCCGTACAACACCTTGTTTAGCTTCAATACCTTGTGTTCCTCTCCTTTTTTGATGTACCCTGGTGGTTGCTTCACATATACTTCTTCTTCTAACTCTCCAGTCAAAAACGGGAAGTTCACATCCATGTGATGTAGCCTCCAAGATTCTTGAGCCGCGAGAGCTATTAGTAGCCTCACCGAGTCCATCTTTGCAACTGGAGCGAACACTTCTTCGAAGTCCACACCTTGCTCTTGCATGTCTGCTTTAGCCACGAGCATTGCTTTATGCTTCACCAAGTTCCCTTCCGCATGCTTCTTGACTTTGTACACCCACTTGAGCTCTATGGCATTATGTCCGTCGGGAAGATCCGCGAGCTCCCATACTTTGTTGTCTCGGATCGACCTCAACTCTTCATCCATAGCACGACGCCAACACTCTTTCATATTTGCATCTTCAAAAATTTCCGGTTCTTCGATGTGCAAACTTCGTTGCCCTTTACTTTTCATCTTCACCGAATTTATCTGAAGCCCTGCTTCTGGAGAGAGGTCCAACACGCGTTGTTCTTGTGCTATTGGAGAACACACACTTGTTTCTGAACTTGCCAAAGTTCCGTTTTCTGGCGATGTAGGTTTTTCTCCTGATTCTGCTGTACGCAGCTTGTAGTGGCCAACTCCTTCTGGCCCACGTGGGGCAGTGCAAGTCCATGCAGCAGCTCCATTACCGCTGCTGCATACGTACATGCATGGCCCCTCATCGGCCACCTGCTCGTATGCGGCGCGCACGACTTCATTTACACACGGACTAGCTGAAGCTGGCGCATCACCACTCGCGTCTTGATCTCCCGTAGCGGCTGGCACGAGCGTTCCTGGCACGTCCCGCGTTGCGCCTCGTTCACGCGAATCAGTGCTGATGGCCGACACATCTAGTGCAGCTCGCCGGGTGTCTTGTTCTTCTCGCATGACCACTTCATCACGCCTCGCGTCGTGGTCTTCTGGCGCCACATCAGTGCCGTCTTCTAGCGCGACCACACCATCACGCATTGTGTCGTGGACTTCTGGCGCCACTTCTTCGCCTGCTTCTAGCGCGATCATGCCGTCACGCCTTTCGTCATGGTCTTCTGGCGCCACGACTTCGCCCGGGTTTACTGGCATGACCACACCGTCACGCCTTGTGTCATGGTTTTCTGGAGCCACGACTTCGCCTAGGTTTGCTGACGCGGATGTACTCACCGGACCCGTGTCCAGCCGACCAAGATCATCTGGATTCTCCTCACCACTAGCTCGCACATCAACATCATATCCCCATCGTCTCCTTCCTCGGCCATGAGCGCCTTCTGCTTCGGTGCTTCCTCACAGTCAGCCTTGAAATGACCGAGGAGGCCACATTTATAACACCTTACTTTTCTGATGTCAAACTTCCTCCTCGGTGGTGCAGGCGCATCCTCGTCATCCGAGTCGGCGAAGTTCTTTCTCGCCGAGCGCTGCTTCCCCTTCCCCTTCTTCTGGCCACTGCTCGTGGATCCGCCTTGCTTTTCTTTCAACAGTGCGATCCATTGCGCCTTTGTCAACATCAGGTGCTCACTCGCCTCTGCGTCGCCGAAACTGAGACGTATTCTCTCGTCGTGGGCCTTGAACCTTCCGACGAGATCCTCAACCGTGAGGGTTTTCAGGTCGAGACATTGCTCGATCGACGTGACGATCTGGATATAGCGTGCCGGCGCGGCGCGCAAAAATCGTCGAACGATCGCAACTTCTTCTAGGGTTGAACCATAGCTGCGTATGCCGTTGACGAGGGTCTTGAGACGGGCGGCAAACTGATCAACCGTCTCACTTTCATCCATCTTCAGGCACTCGTAGCTTCTCATTAGGGACTGAAGGTGTGCTTCCTTGACACGGTCATGACCCTGGTGCAGGATCTTGATGGTCTCCCATGCCTCCTTCGCCGAGTTCTTTCCGACGAGGTGTTGCAGCACATCTTTCGGCATGGCGGAGTAGATCGCCGTTAACGCCTGACGATCCTTTCGGTACTTCGCCGCGCCATTCGCGTACTCGGCGCCGCCGGGGTCGACGGCTTCCCAGTACTCAACTCCCTCCATCGCGACCTCCATGTTCATCGCCCATAGTGCGTAGTCCTCTCAATCCAGACGGGGGAATTGTGATCCCCCCACCATCGGCATCGGTGCTCCTGCTGCCGCCGTCACGATCTCCTTGCCTGTTTTTGACATGATCCTTCGATTGCTTTCCGAAGATCACGAACGACAAACTAAGCTCTGAATACCAATTGTTGGCACAGATCCCCTGTACGCTGCTCGTAGACGAGTGCTTTCCGTCTAGAGCACGCTTGTAGTCGTCAGACCGGCCAAGTTACTTTAAGGGACGGACGTACGTTGACTACGTAGGCGTACAAGTAACCAACCAGGCAAGCAGCTGGATTGATTTCGGCTAGAACGCACCAGCACAACTCCGCGTAACAGGCACACAAGAACACAGTCGATATGATGGCTAACAGGGCCGTGTCGGTCCTGCGATTTGTATTGATTTGATCTGGGTTGGTATAAGTTTACAGGGGTAGGTTACACGCATATATATAGCAGTAAAAGCTAACAATACGAGTCCTAATCTACTTGGTGATTACACCAGTCCGAGCCGGACAAGGTCATCGTGGTTAATTCCAACAGAACGTACCACGCATGGCAAAAATTCGGTGATGCCTCCGAAGCTCTACGTGTCACTGATGGCCTCTTGAAGCTGACAAAAAACCGGCATCACCTGCATCACCTGACTGAAGAGGAGAGCGCGATTTGTCCCCTCGTTTTTCATATTTCCGCTTACCGATTCTTATCGCTGTTGCATCGATAATGGCTCGGTGATATGCAATGAGTAGGAAGCTCCTTGTTTCGCTCCACGTGGAGGCAAGGTGGTGGAGGCAGTCGGCGATGCACTCGGAGGGTTTCTTGCTGGCGGCCTCCGTTGTCGCCTTGGCGCCCACCTGGACCGACATTCCGATGACGTCCTTCGCCTCCGGCGTCCTGACGTCCAGCTTGGCTAGTAACAAATGGCTGCACCGAAATTGGGCCGAAGCGGTTGCACACGTAGCGTTGGTGGCCTCCACGCTCAGGCCGGGTTCTGGTTCTGGTTGGACATCCGGGGCGACGGCGACGGCAAGTAGAGCCAAGGTGTAGGTTTAAGGCAGCGACATGCCCATGGTGAGGAGGGATGAGATGGATGGACGGTTGATTTTGTCAGGTGGGTGGGTTGACGGTTCCATCGAGTGAGCGGATTATCTAGCTGGTGTACCCCTTCTTATATGTACACCTAGACTAGATATCAGCCCATGCATGTATGCCTACCTGCTTACTTTCTTGTGGACGTCCAATTTTATAGGCAGGCGATTGAGGAGGAGCTAGCTAATTAAGTTGTGGCCATGGATCCATGGACTTGTTCTCCCTATGTCTAATATAGATAGAGAAGCTTGCTAGCCTCCTTATCTTAGCTTAATTGTCGGTCTCCTTCAGCCTTTGCTATATGTTTAGAAAACAAACTCCATCCGACCTAGTTTTTTCCAAACAAAAACCATACCCAATTGACTCCTTCAGCTTTGCTATGTTTAGAGCAAAAACCATCACCTGCCTAGCTTATTCCAACATATAACATATAGGAGTAGGATTTTCTACAAGTGCTTGCCACAGAACTAGTTAAGGGTTTCAACGGTGCAAAAGTTCTCAAAAATTCTGAAAAAAATACTGAACCAACACACCTATAATATAACATGATCCAACGGAGGGATTAAAAAGATACGACTGTATGTGTCCTAGACAAAAAAAACAAATAGTTCAGTATATATTTATGTCGCAGTGAGCTGAAATGCTTATTATTTTTGCCGAGGACACATAGATGCATATTTTGACAATCCCTCTGCTGGATCATCTTATTACATTAGAGAGATGCTCCCATATTTATTTCATATTTTTTGATAACTTTTAAACCGTTAAAAGTTTAGCGACCCTTAACTAGTTCTATGGCAAGCTATGATAGACACAGTTTTACTCTCTGGATGACAAAATGACTAAGTAGGGTCATTATCAAAACTTATTTCAAGAAAGCTTATGATAAAGTCAAATAACCATTTCTTCGGCAGGCCACAAAGATGATCGACTTCATCGTAAAATGGCATGCCTGGTCGATAGTTATATGTGTAGCCAAAGTGTACCCATATACATTTAAAAAAAAGTGTACCCATAAAAGTCAATGGTGACATTTTTTTGGTCAACGGTGACATTAGTCTAGACAAAAAGATGACTTACTAAGAGAAATGACATTAAACTTTGTTCTTTTGTGTGTCTCCTTCGATTAATACATACTGCATGTGCCAGATTTGCAAAAAAAATGCGTGCAAGGATAAACATTCTTTTTTTTGGAAAGAGAAACCCAAATATTCTTCTAATTAGTTTTTTCTTGAGAGGAGACCTAAAAGGTTTATTTCTTCATTTTTATTTATCTTTCAGAATGATCCGACTATATTCATTAAAATAAAAAATTACATCAGATCAAAGGAACTGAATCACAAGCGGGCAAAAAAGATCTATTACACAACAAAAAGTTACATCAAAGATCTTTGAGTTTGTTATCTCTAGCTCCATCTTTCGCACCTTCACTTTTCCTCGCGCCTCCGGTGAAAAAGCTACAAAAGATCAAACCTGCACAAGCTGCACTGACCACAAAGGTTTTGAAAAGCCACCCACTCCAATGGGTGAGAACATAAAATCGTTGAATGCACTGTGGTTTAATAGCTATTAAACTATAGGTATTCTGTTTCTATTTCGCGGAGCTGACGAAAGAGGTTAGATCTATAGCTAGCTCGTTGAGTGTAAAAGAGGACTAATGAATTTTTTTCTAGCATGCGGAAAAATATAGTCAGACTTTTTTTGAAGTCCTAAGTCATGCTATTTACATATAACTCAAGACTGTTTCATGTGTTACAGTTGTGTCGAATATTGTGTACAAGGTAGGTTACAGTTGGACTTGTACTAGTATTGAGTTTAGATAGGATATGGAGTCGTGTCCTAGTAGGACACACGTATCCTAGGCCTCTCATATATAGCGGGAGTAGACACATGATGTAACCTATGCCAACATAATAACACAGACACGCAAGGGGGAGCCGGCGGCGTGTGCCGGTGCTCGGGTGGCCGGTGTACGGTATTATGACGGTGTCATGGGGAGGAGCGTCCGTAGTCAGGCCCCGGGGATGTAGCCATATCGGTGAACCTCGTTAACAAATTTCGATGTCATGCTCATGTGATTGCTTGGTCTCGGATGATCAACGGTATACCTCGAATTTATTCTAACATCATGTAGTTCTCGTATTCTAGAAAACAAGAGTATGATCACTATATATGTTGGTCCCATGTCTCTGTGTGAGCACTATGGCACTAAACACAAGACATCCTTTGGTGTTTTACAGAATTCATGGGCTACATCTGCAAATGGAGCACTCCCAATTGAGCCCACTAAGAAATCATGGAGCTTTCAAGTCTGTGTGCATAGCCCATTTTTTCAGCAGTGGACTTTTTTGTTGTTAGATTCACCAATGGACTTGAGTGAGCACATGTGCACTAGTCTTACACAATTCAGTAATTACCGGGACGTTGATAGCGATGAGTCGAGGCTTGATCGTAACATAGGGAATTGCTCGCCTAAAGAGTGAGGGAGGGGAAATTGCATATATTTGCGCGCGCGCGCGTGTGTTTTGTTCTAATAATTATTTTCATTCTTCTAATGACCCAGGCCATATGTAAGTTGAACTACAATTATTGCAATGATTTTTTTTAGTTCTAATGATCCATGCCACTTCTAAGTTGAACTTCAACGATTGCAATGATGAACATTAAGGTTGGAGGTGAAATCTTAACTACTCCTACCGTCCAGAATTACTAGTCACATAAATGGATAAAATGGATGTACCTAGAACTAAAATACATCTAGAGACATCTATTTCTTCGACAAGTATTTTCAGACAGAGGGAGTATTAGTTGATCACATCTCAAGTTTCTTGAGCTTCCTATTAGTTGTCAAGCTCGAGCCTACGTGTCATATGGGAAGCTTGAGCTTCTCTCGAGCTTGTCTTTTTTCTTTGCAGGGATTTTTTTCTGTGGAGACGTGAAATCTTAGCTAAATGAAGGGCAGCATTCTCTGCAAAAATAAATAAATGGAATATAGTGCTGAACTTGCGGCCTACGTAAGCACCGGCGCTGTGACACGTTCGGCCTCGTTATGCCAGTTTTGGCCCGCGCTCCATGCTTCTCCGTACTGAGCCCAACAATCCATAGGCACACGTCGGCTTCCCCTCCAAGGCCCAAAACCAACAGAGTTTTGCCTATCCGCCGCAACGCAGCATTCGCAGCGCCGCGCCGGGAAATCGATCTCACACAACCCTAGAGCTAATCTGCCGGCGCGATGCTGCGAACCTTCCTCGCTGGCTGTCACCCTCGCCCTCTCCTCTCCCGTCGCCATGAATGCTGCACCCTGGCCTGGCTCGGCCGCCGCGCGGATGCGATCCCGTCCCCGTCCCGGAGCTACACGTCGTCGGAGGACGAGACGACGGACACCGAAGCAGCCGATCGCGCTGAGGCCAAACCAGTGGCACCTGCCTCTGCGAACAGCCACTGGTAGAAAAAAGCCCTCTAGTCCCGGTTCGCAACAGCCTTTAGCCCCGGCTGTGCAACCGGGACTAAAGGGTCGCGACTAAACCCCCCCTCTTTAGCCGCGGCTCTTCCGGACCGCGACAAAAGGCTTTAGTCCCGGTTCTTGTGGCTGACCGGGACTAAAGGCCCGCCACGTGGGCGCCCGTGGTCCGTCGGGGCCGAGGACCTTTAGTCCCGGCTCTCGTGGCCAGCCGGGACTAAAGGCCTCCTCCGCAGGTTTAGGGTTTTAGCCCCCCTAAATCTGGTTTCTTTTTAATTTGTATTGTTTTATTTGTTTTATATTTTATTTTGTGTTTTATTTTATTTTAGATGAAGTTTCAGCATAGATTTGTCGAGGGCGCGCAGATTGAACAGCTGGAACAATTCACTCATATGAATTTCTACAGAGTACCGTTTGGTGTGATGCTGTTCTGTAACATCCGCATAAACATATTCTTTGTCGGCCCATGATATGAATTGCTTGTACCAACGTAGCAGATTTCGCATTTGTTGTGGTAGACTATTTTCCTGCTCAGGCTCGACGAGAGGCCCCTTCCGCACATATTGGAATGCTATCTCACCTACAGGCGCATCCTCAAGGTCTAAGCAGGCACGAAGAGTCAAACCCATCTCGGACGCTTGTTGCATGGCACCCGCTACAGTCAATCCAAGTGCTGCCGCAGCTGCTATGATCTCGGGGTCCTCTTCCGGACCGGCTTTCACTATGAGCGGGGGGATCGATTGTTTCTTCTGCATCCCGAGCTGGTCAACTTGTTTCCCGCTTTTTTTACGACTTTCTTCCTCCTTCAACATTTTTGCTTGCTTACGAAGTTCATGTCCATAGTCGTCAGGCATATTCAGCTCGGCTTGGGACGGTGTCGTCAAAAAATCCTTAGCCCACTTCTTTTGCTTCTCAGTGAATACCCGCATTTGCCTTATTTTTTTCGATATTTCCTTGAAATGGTCCGATTGCTTTTGCCTCACAAATTCTGGCCAATCATCTTTCAGTTTCTCATGTTGTCCATTGAAATCCGGAGTCTTGCCCTTGTTGACATAGTCACGGGTTAAATTTTTCTTGAAGTTCCGGAATGCATCGGCCATCTTCTGAAGAGCGAACTCTTTAACTAGCCTCCTCCTCTGACGTCCACCCGGAACCTCGTTACCGAATTCATCGACTTTGTTGTATTCCGGAGGTAGAATGAAATGTTCCATAAGCTTTCTCCAGCAATCCTTTTTCGTTCTCTTGTCGACAAAACTGAAACCAAGACGTGCCTTCTTTGGCTCATTCCATTCCTGGACGGTGATCGAGACGTTGTCTCTAACAACGACTCCGCATTGGTTGACAAACTTTGAGGTGTGCTGTAGGGGCTTGCCGGTTTCACTGACAGACTCAATGGCATATGTTTCTCCTGTTCTCATCGCCTTGGATTTGCCACGATGCTTTGTCGTACTCGATCCGGATCCGGAGGGCTAAAAAAAGAAAGAGAGTCGCGCGCGTTAATACATATGTATTCACATTTCAGTAAGTTTGTATCACGAGAGGCTCTCAATGTATATAAATACCTCGCCGGAGGTGGTTGTTGCTACTTGCAATTGGAGATCGTCGGTTGTTGACGGTTGACCTCCGTCGACAATGTCCGTTCCTTCACCTTCTTAATCATCGTCACCGGCAAGGTTCAGATAAGAAGAGACTACATCATCCTCTTGTTGCTCATCTTCTGAGCCCGGCACATAAGGAATCTCGTTGTTGATGATGCCCATTAAATAACGTTCAGCCTCCGGATCCCTAAGCGGCTCGGTTCTATCGTCCGCCATATGTCACTCCTGCATGTAGTAAAAATTCTTTAAGTGTAAAGGAATTAAAAAATAAGATTAAGGGGACATAGAGGAGGAGGAATTAAAAAATAAGATTTTTTAAGTAAAAAATCTTTTTTTCTTCTTCTTCCTTTCTTCTTCCTCTTTCTTCTTCTTCCTTTCTTCTTCTTCCTTTTTCCTTTCTTCTTCTTTCTTTCTTCTTCTTCCTTTCTTCTTCTTTCTTTCTTCTTTCCTTTCTTCTTCTTTCCTTTCTTCTTCCTCTTTCTTCTTCTTCCTTTTTCTTTTTTCTTTCTTTCTTCTTCTTTCTTTCTTCTTCTTTCTTTCTTCTTCCTTTTTCTTTTTTCTTTCTTTCTTCTTCTTCCTTTTCTTCTTATTCCTTTCTATTCTTTCTTTCTTCTTCTTTCCTTTTTCATTTTTCTTTCTTTCTTCTTCTTCCTTTCTTCTTCCTTTCTTCTTCTTTATTTCTTTATTTGCTTTATTTGCTTTATTTCTTTATTTCTTTTTCTTTGCTTCTTTTTCTTTTTCTTTGCTTTATTTTTCTTTATTTTCTTTATTTCTTTATTTGCTTTATTTTCTTCTTCAATTTGCTTTATTTCTTTGCTTTATTTTTCTTTTTCTTTGTTTTTCTTCTTCTTTTTCTTTTTCTTCTGTGTCTTCTTCTTTAATTCCGGCGGCGGGTCTTCGTCGGCGCCGCTGCAGCAGCGCCCCAGGCCAAGAGGCAGCAAGACGGCGGGTCTGCCGCCGGCGACGAGAAGCTGCAGGCGTTCGGCAGAGGCAGAGGCGGCCAAGAACGAGGATGACCGCGCTGCGCAACGAGGATGACGGCGGGTCCGCGCACGGCGACGGCGAGGTGGGGATGCAGGGGGCCGGCAGAGGCAGCGGCAGCGAACAGGGCATGCAGCGACGGCGACGGCGAGGCGGGGCGTCGGCGTCGGGGCGGCGACGGCGAGGCGACGGCGAGGCGGGGCGACGACGGCGCCGACGACAGAGGGGGAAGGGAGGAGGAGGAGCTCACGGCGGCGTCGGCGTCGGGCGGCGCTTCGGCGTTGATCGAGAGAGAGAATGAGGAGAATGGGAGGCGAACTGCTAAGTGCTATATATGTAGTAGGACCTTTAGTCCCGGTTGGGGAGGCGGACCGGGACTAAAGGTACCCTTTAGTCCCGGTGCGCCTCCCCAACCGGGACTAAAGGTGTTTTCGTTCCCGCGCAGACCGACCCTTTAGTCCCGGTTGGGGAGGCGGACCGGGACTAAAGGGTGCCCTTTAGTCCCGGTCCGCCTCCCCAACCGGGACTAAAGGTCCGTGGTGGCATATTTTTAGTTTTAAAATCTTAAAAGTACAATTATATATCAAAAAAATCAGAAAAATAAAACTAATTCATTTTAAAATCTTAAAAATACAATTATATATCAAAAAAATCAGAAAAATAAAACTAATTCATTTTAAAATCTTAAAAATACAATTATATATCAAAAAAATCAGAAAAATAAAACTAATTCATTTTAAAATCTTAAAAATACAATTATATATCAAAAAAATCAGAAAAATAAAACTAATTCATTTTAAAATCTTAAAAATACAATTATATATCAAAAAAATCAGAAAAATAAAACTAATTCATTTTAAAATCTTAAAATCCCTTGAAGGTTTGACAAAAGGTTTGATACATCATTCAGTTCATCGACCAAATACAAAGTTTGGTACAATTATACATTATTACACATCAATTCTTCCCTTGGACGTCCCTGCTTGCTTACGATTGTGCCGTATCCATGGAGCATCCTCATCATTTAACTTAATGCTTGGGTCAGTGTTCACTTTGAAGGGCGGAATTTCACCAAACATATTATAATCTTCTGACATGTCTGTCTTGTCCTCCACTCCCACGATGTTTCTTTTCCCTGAAAGAACAATGTGGCGCTTTGGATCATCACATGATGTACTGATCGTTTTCTTATCTTTTCGTTTCCTCGGTTTGCTACTCATGTCCTTCAAATAAAAAACCTGAGCGACATCTTTGGCAAGGACGAATGGTTCGTCAAGGTAACCAAGATTGTTGAAATCCACCATTGTCATTCCGTATTGCTCGTCCACCTTTACCCCACCTCCTGTTAGCTTGAACCATTTGCACCGGAACAAAGGGACCTTAAAGGAGGGTCCATAGTCAAGTTCCCATATCTCCTCTATGTAACCATAATATGTGACCTTTTGCCCATTCTCGGTTACTGCATCAAAGCGGACACCACTGTTTTGGTTGGTGCTCTTTTTATCTTGGGCGATGGTGTAAAATGTATTCCCATTTATCTCG
Organism: Aegilops umbellulata; assembly: GCA_032464435.1. Taxonomy (NCBI): domain Eukaryota; kingdom Viridiplantae; phylum Streptophyta; class Magnoliopsida; order Poales; family Poaceae; genus Aegilops; species Aegilops umbellulata. Next base: position 508,400,601 of record CP136059.1, read on the forward strand.
TACCCGTGAAAAGTCGTTATAGTCGAAGATGGTTTCTTGGCCAACATGTACAGCTGATCTCCAACATCATTGTCATTCATGAAATGTTTTCGCAACCAACTGCCGAAAGTCTCCATGTGGGTCTTTCTAATCCAGGATTCAGGCTTCCCCGGGTTGTCCGAGCGTAAAATATTCTTGTATTGCTCGAAGTACGGAGCCACCAAGCTGGAATTTTGCAGGACTGTGTGGTGTGCTTCAGTCATAGAATGACCGTCCATACATATCGTGGTATCCCTTCCGATCTTGCCTTTTCCACTTAGTCTCCCCTCGTGCCGCGATTGAGGAATACCAATCGGTTTAAGGTCAGGAACATAGTCAATACAGAACTCAATTACCTCCTCATTTCCATAGCCCTTGACGATGCTTCCTTCTGGCCTAGCACGGTTACGAACATATTTCTTTAATACTCCCATGAACCTCTCAAAGGGGAACATATTGTGTAGAAATACAGGACCGAGAATGGAAATCTCTTCGACTAGGTGGACCAGGAGGTGCGTCATAATATCGAAGAAGGATGGTGGGAACACCAACTCGAAACTGACAAGGCATTGGACCACATCGTTCTGTAACCGTGGTAGATCTTCTGGATTGATTACCTTCTAAGAGATTGCATTGAGGAATGCACATAGCTTCACAATGGCTACTCGAACATTTTCCGGTAGGAGCCCCCTCAAAGCAATCGGAAGCAATTGCGTCATAATCACGTGGCAGTCGTGAGACTTCAGGTTTTGGAACTTTTTCTCTGGCATGTTTATTATTCCCTTTATATTCGACGAGAAGCCAGACGGGACCTTCATACTGCTCAGGCATTCAAAAAAAATGACCTTCTCTTCTTTGGTAAGAGCGTAGCTGGCACGACCTTGAAACCATTCCGGATGCCGGTCATCTGGGTCTTTCAAAAGTTGCTGGTCCTGCCGTGCTTCCTTTGTATCATTTGTCTTCCCATACACGCCCAAGAAGCTTAGCAGGTTCACGCAAACATTCTTCGTAACATGCATCACGTCGATTGCAGAGCGGACCTCTAGGACTTTCCAATATTCTAGCTCCCAAAATATAGATTTCTTCTTCCACATGGGTGCGTGCCCGTCAACTCCCCGCGGAACTGATTGTCCGCCAGGACCCTTTCCAAAGATGACTTTCAAATCCTTGACCATATCAAATATCTCAGCACCAGTACGTTCCGCAGGCTTCGGCCGGTGATCTGCCTTCCCGTTGAAATGCTTGCCTTTCTTTCTTACGTTATGATTTCGGGGAAGAAATCGACGATGACCCAGGTACACGTTCTTCTTACAATTAACCAAACGTACACTTTCAGTCTCATGTAAGCAGTGCGTGCATGCATTGTATCCCTTATTTGTCTGTCCCGAAAGGTTACTGAGAGCAGGCCAATCGTTGATGGTTACAAAAAGCACCGCTCGTAGATCAAATTCCTCTCCTTTGTGCTCATCTCAGACACGTACACCAGGTTTCGCCCACAACTGTAAAAGTTCTTCAACTAATGGCCTTAGGTACACATCGATGTCGTTACCGGGTTGCTTAGGGCCTTGGATGAGAATTGGCATCATAATGAACTTCCGCTTCATGCACAACCAAGGAGGAAGGTTGTAGATGCATAGAGTCACGGGCCAGGTGCTATGGCTGGAGCTCTGCTCGCCAAAAGGATTAATGCCATCAGTATTTAGACCAAATCTTAAGTTCCTTGCGTCAGCTGCAAAATCTTTGAAAACTCTGTCGATCTTTCTCCATTGCGTTCCATCAGCGGTGTGTCTCGACTGCCCGTCGGACTTACGGTCCTCTTTGTGCCATCGCAACAACTTGGCATTCTTTTTGTTCATGAACAGACGTTTCAACCGTGGTATTATAGGAGCATACCACATCACCTTGGCGGGAACCCTCTTCCTGGGTTTCTCGCCCTCAACATCGTCACCAGGGTCATCGCCTCTGATCTTATAACGCAATGCAGTGCATACAGGGCATTCATTCAAATTCTCGTATTCACCGCGGTAGAGGATGCAGTCATTAATGCATGCATGTATCTTCTGAACCTCTGAACCTAGAGGGCAGGCAACCTTCTTTGCTTCGTACGTACTGGCGGGCAACTCGTTATTCTTCGGCAACATATTCTTCAACATTTTCAGCAAATTTTCAAATGATGAGTCACCTACACCTTCCTGTGCCTTCCATTTTAGCAAATCCAGTGTGCAGCCCAGCTTTTTCAGACTATTATCGCATCCTGGATACAACGACTTTTTGTGATCCTCTAACATGCGATCCAAATTCTCCCTCTCCTTATCAGTTTCGCAGCGTCTCCGTGCATCAGCAATGGTCCGACCAAGATCATCAGCGGGCTCATCATGTGCCTCTTCTTCACCTTCACCTAACCCTTCCCCACCTTCAGCATCATCCTCCATGAAAGTATCACCGAAATGATCACGATAGTTGTCATCGATATCATCCCCTTCTTCATCGTCTTCCATTCTGACCCCTCTTTCTCCATGCTTGGTCCAACAATAATAGCTTGGCATGAAACCATGCATAAGCAGGTCCATGTGAACTCTTCTTGGCGAGGAGTAACCCTTATCATTCTTACAGACAGCACATGGACAGATAATAAAACCTTGCTGCCTGTTCGCATTTGCCACTACGAGGAAATCTTTCAAACCCGTAGTGAACTCGCCGGAGAGTCGGGAACCGTACATCCATTGCCGATTCATCTGCATTATTATTATATAAAGTATATAATTAACCATCATGCATTTGTTAAACTAAGTAGCTAGAAATAATACTAATTAAACAATGAACTACACACATGCGTATTTTATCAATGACACATGAAAGGTTCGAGTTGCTAACCGCGATCGCGGAGGAAAAATAAATGAGAAAGCTCAAGTGTGGCTTGTTTCAGGCTCTCGGGCATTTCATCAAACACCTTGTGTGCATAGGAGAAACCAAAAGCAAACCATCACCACCCCACCACCACCTTCTGAAAATTGTGAAGTGTGATGAGCTGAGTGAAGTGGAGTGAGCTGAGTATATATAGGGATGGGCCTTTAGTCGCGGTTGGCCAGGCCAACCGGGACTAAAGGCCTCCCGTCCGCCAGCTGGATGGGCCTTTAGTCCCGGTTGGCCTGGCCAACCGGGACTAAAGGCCTTCGGGGACCTTTAGTCCCGGTTGGCCTGGCCAACCGGGACTAAAGACCCTCCCGTCGGCCAGCTGTCGACCGAACGCGGGGGCCCAGGTAGTTGGTCGCGGGCCTTCTCCCGAACCGCGACTAAAGAGCCCTTTGGTCGCGGTTCGGTTCTGTTGGGGACTAATGGCGGCGTATGGAAGCCCCTTTTTCTACCAGTGAGCTACGGCCGCGCATCACCCAACCACAGGAGGCAGCATCTGTACCTGGTGCTCGACGACTGGAAGAAGGGCTTCAGCATCCACAAACTCGATCTGTACGGCAATGAGTCAGACGGCGGCGACTTAGCCCTGCGGCCTCCGGTCCACCGCCAATCAAGCGAACGATCTAATTGCTGGAGCTTCGCCGCACTTGGTAGAAGCATCATCGCCACTGGGAATCTCCGCTCCTCGGGGGAAGATTGTGTCACCCTCGCATATGACACCGAGACGGCAGGGCTGTCCATCGTCCATGATGTTCCAAAAACATTGTCTGGTCACTGGATCCATGCGGCTGCTGCTGGGAACAAGTTGTATAGAGGGTGCTTGGATCCAAGGGACTATTTTTAGTCTGACTAAAAATAGTCTCTTTTAGAGGCTAAAGTTCCAAGCACCCCTGACTAAAGAGAGGCTAGGACTAGTCTTAAGGCTAAAAAATTTTAGTCATAGAAAACCTACTAAAATGTGTATTAGCCCTCTCTCTCCTCATTTAATTCCTCTACTTTAACACATGCGAGTTCCGGATTGGATGGTTTGGAGGATAATGAATGCTCCATAACTTGATTTTAGTCTCTTTAGTATTTGGATCCAAGCATGGGTGAGGCTAGCAAGTTTTAGTCCCACTACTTTTAGTCATGGGACTAAAACGTATCCAAGCACCCTCATACTTTCGGAGTCAACTGCACGGGTAATTATTATGAAACGGACAACTGGAGGGATAACGAGGGCTGCTACAACGGATGCATGCATCGCTTCGAAGATTTACCTCCGCCAACGGACATCGAGGCGTACTGGTGGGGGAACAGAGACCACTGGTCTTGGAGTAACATACCATCAACACTGCCTTTCAACGTCTTCCAAATGCAGTCCATCACAGTGCACCCAGAGGGAGGAGGGCGCACGTTGTTTGTATCGGTGGAGGGGGGTGGAGACTCGGACACCTTGGGCGAGGAGGATGGCGAGGAGGACCCTTTAGTGCAGGACAACCCCTCCCGGATCTACTCCTATGACATCGAGAGCGGCAAGTGGAGGGGCCATGGCAAGTGGGGTCTACCCTTTTTTGGCCCAAGTCCTGTACAACAAGGAGCTTGATGCGTGGGTTGGGCTCCACAAGGTGCATGGATGCCCAGATGGCTACATCTGCTCCTGCGACGTGATCTCTCCCACAGAGAGCCACACACAACCGGCCTTGAAGGTATGCGCAAAAATGTTGTTCGATCCTCATGCGGCCTTGAGGCTATATACGGATAGGCGCATTCGGGCTAGTCTTGTGTACATGGGTGACAGTATCTACTGCCTCGTCGAGGTCGTGCCGCAAGAAAGATTTAAGAGGAGGTGCCGCACCAGCACTGGGAGCAAGTGCATGATCCGCTTGTCCACGTTCCGCCTCAAGTATGGCAAGAACGGTGAGCTCATAACCACCGCACATGGACCTAATCGCTCCTACCTCTTCTCCAAATACGATGAGCATTTTCAGGTGCAGGCATTCTGGATGTGACGGAGGCTATGGTAGCTAGCGCAAACCGGATGCATCAGGACGCATGGTTAAAATTAAGTTGAATACCCTGCAGATTGCTATAATATTTACGAGGTTGTTTGGTCGGTGCTTGTGAAATGTTTAAATTTCCCGAGCAATTACACATGCTATAGCTAGACACACTTTATGTTGGATTACACGAACTATAAGTTGGACTACGTGATTTTGTGGTGTCTCTGTCTCCTAGAAGATGTGAAACTTGCATCAGCTGTTTCAATATGTCAAGAAACTGTTATCTTGCAATTAATAAACATGTGGTTTAGTGGTTACATACAAAATAACCAGATGCTATGAAGAATAACGGTTTCCTTCTTTTTGCAAGTCATGAACAAATGAGGCAGGAGCAATGCAAATATAATAATCTCAAGATACACATGAAAATAGTTATATGTGGTAACGAAAGCTCTAAAAAGCACGAAAGCTTAGTTGAAAGAAAATTTTATATAACTGTGACTGCAGCTGTTTTTACACATGCGTGGGCGAAAGGAAAGGTACGTGCAGCAGCATCGATTTCACCCGATCGGAGGCAAGAGATTGAAACACTCGCTAGATAGAAAATCATGGCATCTGTATTGTAAGCAATAGAAATTAAAACTCTCTTTTCATTTCAACCAATGCACGCCTGCTTCATGTCTTCTACTCCTTTCGTTCCTAAATATAAGTCTATGTATAGATTCCACTATGGACTACGTACGAAGCAAACTGAGTGAATCTACGCTCTAAAATGCATCTACATACGTCTGTATGTGGTCCATAATGAAATCTCTACAAAGACTTATATTTAGGAACAGAGGGAATAGGTGGGAGATAAAACACTTTTCAGCATTAAGCTTCATCCAGGATGAAACGTGCAGTGTCCACACGCAAGGGGATATACTTTTTTTTTTGCGGAAAGCAAGGGGATATACTTGATAAAAGGAACCATAAGCACCCCATGCTTCTTTTGTGAACCCAGCACCCTATAGTTTGTATCTGGTTACAATGAGCTTACAAACTTGACTGACTTTTACAATCTGCAGTTGCTGCTCCGTTGAAGCGGGCACATGTGCACAGTGAGAAATTGTGAATTCTCTCGTCCAGTTCTGCTATTTTGTTTTCAAATTACTGCAAAAGAAAAACATGTAAAAATCTTAGTATAAATCAAATTAAATGCAAACACTGTTTATTATTTTACTCATCTATTCATTGGAATGTACGAAAAATAATTAAACTTTTGCAAGTCGGTTTAGTAATGGTAACAACTAAAAGTGTCAGCCACCGCCCACCGACCCCAAAACAATGAGCCGATGATGGCTAGGAGGTGGCCGCCAACACTAGCCTTTGAAACCTAGCTTCTGACTCCTCGTCGTAGTTGCGGTCAGCTATGGTCAGCGAGTGGCATTTCAAAGTTTTCCATTTCAAAGAAAAACCGGCTTAATCGGCGGCAAAAATCTATTGAAGGTGCTCTCACGCACCTATTAGATCCACAAGATCAATTCATGGCATGCCATCAACCTCCTCCAGGGCCGGTCCTAAGAATTTGGAGGCCCGGGGCGAAATTATGTCTGTGGGGCCCTTTGTATAACCATAGTAGCATTAATACTAATCTATGTCTATATGAAATGTAACAAATAAACATTTAAAATGCATTCGAATCAATTTTCATATCAAATAATTTGTATGTATTACCTTTAAAAAAATCTTCTCACATTCCTTGGTGCAAAATCACTTAGAATGTGGTGGTTGTCAACCCGATCCAGCAATTCCTTCTCAATTCTTTTCATCCATGGCAACTCTCGTGGGCTCGAGGTCTGAGTTAATCGAAGCACTAGTATTACCCTTGAAAAAATTGCAAATCACTCCTTTGTGATTGTATCAAGTCAACCTCATGTTTCCTTTTTCTTGTTTCATTAACACATGCATACTTTTTGGATGACAGGATAACACAGGGAACTGAAATAATAAAAAATTGCACCAGAAGTTAAAATGTGCTATGCATCTTGTATGAGAAGATAAATTATTTAGTTAGCAACAATGTTGATTCCTGCTAATTATTGGAGGTAAATTATATATGTGAAATAATGAATAGTAATATGATTGTTAGAGTCCCAATTTCCCAATACCTCACACAGATCACACGCTTTTACTCATCCAGATCTAGGGCATAAAAATTTATACCTGGAAATTGATCTGATCGGTGTTGGTGATCGGACACTCGACTATGCCACGATGTGGACTTCCGGCGGGATCTGGGAGCTGATCGTGCGTTCCTAGCATCTGGAGAGTGGAGACCGGAGGCGCTCGGCGATGTAAATTGTGAGGGATTGGGCGTGTCTCCATCGTGCGTGGCTGCGTACAGCACCTGGAGAACTGTGTGCCGGCTACAGATGCACTTGCGATGGGGAGTTTGGAAACCAAGGGAACAGGGAACAGGAAATTAAGAGATAAGAGAAGGATGTTCCTACAAGCCTCCTCAGAGCTTTGGAAGATCTGACCGTCCATCTCGATTCCTTGATGCGTTTCCAGCCGTCGGATCGATAGCTGAGAGGAGCTGGGCCATCGGATCTAGGATAGACACTATAGAAATGAATAGTTACTGCCTCCAACTGCCTCCACGCGCTGCCGCTTACTCCGTTTGTTCGACCGGGCGTCGCTGACATGTGGGGTCACCCGCATGCGGGCCGTGTTTGTCAGCGGCTGTGCCTAGGGATGCATCCGGTGTACGCGCTTTGCTGTCAAAATATCATGCCACCGCCAGTTATTTCGCCACCCCGCCGAGGGCATTTGCGGGAATTCGCGTGCGAAACCGTGCGTGGCGTCGTGTGGGTGGTTGCATTTGGCATAGGAGTGAGGAGGGCCACCGATTGGGTGAGAACCCTAGCCCATTCCCCCCGCCGCGCCCCTCTCCCCTTCTCTACCACAGCCGCCGCCGCCGCCAGCGCGGGCCGCGGACACGACGAGGAGGCGCATCACCGCGCGCCGCTTGGCCAAGGTCTTCTCCCGCATGCGCCACCTCCTCGCCAAGCCCTTCCCCTACGCGCGGCCCTCGCCGACTCACTCTTCCTCCCCTACGACCTCGTCACTTGTCTTGCTGTGCTTCTTCCACGGCGACTTGCTTTTCAGTAAGATGGACCGACCGAGCGATCGACCTTGTTGATGGTTTGCGGGCACCCGCGGTGTCCGTTGAGAGTACAGCCGGACCTTTGTGGTGAGGCCCAAGGGGAGGCACCTGGCCACCATTGTGTGGCTCCACGGCATAGGCGACAACGGAAACAGGTTCCATCCTATACTTAGCGGATGCATACATACATACATACTCCATGTTGCACTGCACTTCTCTGTTTTGTTTGTTTTTGTCTTCTGTTTTGTTTGTTTTTGTCTTGGTTTTGAATTGATTTTCTTCCGAGAGGCACGAGTGACATGTGATCTTCCAAGCTCAGCTGCAAATCAACCACTAGCTCCTGTCCTCAGTAGGAACATATGCTAGCTAGACAGGAGTACGTACTAGAGATACAAGCACAGGCTTGAGCCACTTCTTGTCTAAATGCATGCGACCTACTGTACTAGCTAGTTAGACACACGACACCACGGAAGTGTGAAGGCACGTATGCATGGCATAGGGTCGACCCATTTTGTCATATGCCACAACCAGAACCAGTACACACTGATTATTCCTTGCTCACTTCTCACTTGTCTCTTATACCCCACCGCTTTTCTTTTCTGATGGAGTACTTGTACACACGCGTCATTCAGTCAGTTGAATATATGCAAGTGCATGTTTTGCAAGAGGAACGTGAACTAAAACTTTATATATATCTACACAAGTTGATGACTAGCTGCAATACTTTTTATCTCATTCATTTTTAATTAATTAATTTATGGAGACCTAATTTGTTCCTTTTCCACGGCTTCGTCTTGTGCAGTTGGTCCCAGGTCCTGGGCAATCTCCCGTTGGATAATGTAAGTTGAACACCCATCTACAATCCTATTCCTAATTCCTCCTCTTCCCCTTAGCACATCAATAGTATATGTATAGCTAATTCTTGTTATCTTCGGATTAATTAATTAATGAAGATTATCTGAACCCTCAAGCTCAGTTATCCTCTTCAGAATAACTACTGTTTTTAAGTTTAACAGCCTCGTGCATCTCCGTGCAGGTCTTCTGTGGATTCCCATGTACTGCATGTAAGCCTCTCAGCCTAATTAATTACATATGGGATATGGCTTGGCTTGGCTGCAGCTTTGATTTTCCCCCCAGTTTTTATAGGCTGTTTCTGGGACAGAAATGACCATCTTTGCATCGCATTGCATACTGAAATGAAACAGGGTTCGATGTGGAGGAGACTTCGGTTGACGGCCCCGACGACGTCCAAGGGCTGGACGCATCCGCCGCACACATAGCAAACCTGCTATCGTCCGAGCCCTCTGATGGTAACCTGATTTTTTCTACATGTACCACATTCATTTAGCGAATAAAAATTATGTACTAATGCTAATAGCGCACGATCTCCAGTGAGGCTTGGGATAGGCGGTCTCAGCATGGGAGCCGCCACTGCGCTCCACTCTGCCGCATGTTAGGCTGGTCACAATGGGTAGGAACATAAGGTAGTAACATACACACTTATCTAGACTATGTTACTACCTCAACAGTGGGTAGGAACATATAGGTAGTGTCATGCAACGATGCATTTATTAGCTTATAGACTCATTGTTTCTTGAAGTGTGTGATGTTTCGGTAACTTAGCTAGTTACCACAAGCACCTCACTCTTCATTAAATATGTGCCACATAAGCAACGTTGTATTGAAATATGTGATGTTACTCCTAAGTTCCACCCCATTGTGACCAGCCTTATGCTCATGGAAGGTTCTCAAACGGTGTTGCGTACCCTATTATCCTCAGCGCTATCATTGGGTTGAGCGGCTGGCTTCCCTGCTCCAGGTCTGATACTGATATTTTTGACGAAAAAACAGTCATGTTATTGATACAGTATATTGGTAGTATCTGTTAAGCTCATATTCGAATATTGTTTAGGACCCTGAGGACCAAGATTGAGAGCGCACAGACTGCTTTCAGGAGGGCTGCTGCCTTGCCGATAATGCTTGGCCATGGAAGAGGTTAGCCATGTGCTGAATTAATCTCTTCTGAATTGTGAAATTTACTACTACTAAAAATAATGGTTAATTTCCTTCTTTGTGTTCCTGCAGGGGACGAGGTAGTCACGTACAGGAACGGTGAGAGGTCAGCCGAGTTTTTGCGGAACTCGGGCTTTTCTTACCTGAATTTGAAAGCCTACAACGGGTACTACAGATGGACATGCACAATTTTCCCACTTCGTATTTTTCTTCTGAAATTTAGTAGTACTGATATCATGTCATTTGTGCACACTGGGCCATCACACCATCCCTGAGGAAACGGACGATGTCTCCAAGTGGCTCAGGGCAAGGCTCGGGCTTGATCGCTCTTGGGCTAAGTGGAGAAGCTTGGGCCTTGGTGTCTGACACATGACATGAGAGAAAAGTATTGACACTATAGAGGAGGAGAAGGTTGATATATATAGGTTAATCATATAGGCTATTTGGAAGATAATAAACTACACTGAGCAAATCTCAAACTAGGAGAGCTGTATGTATCAGCATCACAATACTCAAGTGAAGTATGGTTTTAAGTTGATCATCAGCTTCATCAAGATCAAATTCCACCGAGTTTGTTGATCTGGCTACCATGGTGGAGAAGATCACAAGTGTCAGTTTTTGAAGGGCCCTGCTCTAGTAGGGAGTTTGCGTCATTGCTCAGCGATGCATCGGCCTGCGGCGCCAACCCCTGATGTGCTTGGAGATCAATATTGTGCTGAAAGTCTGAATAGAAGATGATGTCCTCGAGGCCGCCGTCACTACACAAAGGAACACATGATTAGAATGCTAACACATCCTATTTATCGTAAACTATCACTTGCATGTTGTTCCAATGAAGACCGTGGAGCAGGTGTAAACACATCACAAAGAAGACTATCACGACAAACTGTTCTTTTAAGAAAGGGGACGTTCATAAAAGTTTGTCGCGGCAAAGTCTGGTAAACTGGATCATAATTTGGCATCAATTGGGATTTTTGTTGGTAACAATAGCCCATCTTCATTGCTCCTCCTCTTCATATTATTGCCATAACTTACCAATTTGATTTTTTTTCTTTTGAGATTTCACTCTGCTCGGCATAGCAGTAGCGCAGGAGTAGATGGCATTTGACAAGGATGTTGAAAATAGAACTCACCCCAGGGCTTGAGTTGGTGGACCAAGATCAACATCCATGTGACTCAATTCGCTGGGGATGTGGATATCATCCATGATGCTTGTCTCTGTCAACTGAGAAGCCATGTCGTCGTTGATGATTGCGGACGATCCATTCGAACGGGCAAGTGTTTCACCGGAGCCGCCAGATGTTCCTTCAGGACTGTCACTATGTGCTTGTTGAGCCGCTGGCAATTGATCATGCAAGAACACGACTGAGCATAAATGTATAAATGCTATAAATAAAGGGATAAGTATATTTTTCGTCCTCGAACTCTTCCGAGAGTTTAGAAATCGTCCCTCAACTCTAAACCAGAGAGTTTTCGTCCCTCAACTATCAAAACTGGATAGTTTTCGTCCCTCGTGCCGCTTCCGGCGGTTTTAGTCCGGGATGAACAGTAAATCAGTGAACAATAAAATCGAAAAAATAGCAAAAAAAATCTGAAATTTTACAGCATCGAAGATAATCTGGTGCGCAAGACCCGTGCAAAATTTCGTGGTGTTTCGACATTCGAGCAGCTCGTGGCAAACAAAAAACTGTAAATATGTACGTCGGTGAACAGTAAAATAAAGAAATAGCAAAAAAAAAAAACATGAAAGATTTTGGCATCAAAGATGCACAGGTATGCAAGATGCATGCAAAATTTTGTGATCAAATGACATACAAGGAGCTCTAGCCAAAAAAAAAAAAATAGCGCATTTTTTTTAAAAATAAATCTGAGCCAAATTTTGTTTCTTTTTGTCACGAGTTCGTACAATACCCAAACATCACGAAAATTTGCACGCACGCTGGGCACCCAAGCCTCTTTTATGCCCAAAAAATTCATACCGCTTTGAATTTTTTTGCTATTTATTTTGAATTTACTGTTCACTGACGTACAAATCTGTAGTTTTTTGTTTGCCACGAGCTGCTCGAATATCAAAACACCACAAAATTTTGCACGTGTCTTGCGCACCAAAGTATCTTCGATGCTCTAAAAATTCAGATTTTTTTTATTTTTGTTGCTATTTTTTTCGATTTTACTGTTCACCCCGAACTAAAACCGCGTGAAGCGGCACGAGGGACGAAAACTATTTGGTTTTGATAGTTGAGGGACAAAAATTCTCTGATTTAGAGTTGAGGGACGATTTCTAAACTCTGGGAAGAGTTCGAGGACGGAAAATATACTTATCCCATAAATAAAATAAATGAAAGTAGAAAGAATAGATGTGTGGCGATCGATGCACTCACCGCCTTTCACTCCGAAGGTGTTGCCGCACCCTGTGCACTGGCACTTGTCGCTGCACCCGACGCCGTGCTTTGATTCGAGACAGCCACAAATCGAGCATGAGATCGAGCACCGGCAGCACATGAAGTCATGCAAGGCAAAACAAATAGAAGCAGAGGAGACGTGAGCATGTACGTACCTTGAAGCACTCGCAGTAGAGCTTCTTGCATTCAGAATTGCGGCAGTTGCATCCCTTGACGTGCACCCCTGCTGCTTGCTGCTGCTGCTGTTGCAGCCCAGGCCCATCGCCGGCGCTGATCTTGGGCTTGAAGGCGTCGGGCTTCTTTTTCATGATGCACTCTGCGCGCTCATCCACCTCGTCGGAGTTGTCCTCTGTGTTGCGGCAGCCCTGGCAGGAGCACCCCTCGTCGCAGAACATCCAGGCCTCGAAGCAATGGCAGTAGCTGCGTGCATGTGAATGCGGTTTCGGTGAGGAGGACCGTAAGAGCACGTCGGCGGCGTCGCCGGTGGCTTACTTACCGCTGGAGGCACTGGGTCTTCTCGCAGGTGCAGTGCGGCAAATCGTCCATGGCGGCCAAGGAAGAAGGGTCAGAGGGGAGAAGACGGGGTAGGAGGCCGATCTGTTCGAGTCTGATGCACGGAGTCTCCGAGGAACAAAGATGTCCTATTATACAGTACACCTGCGAGAAGACACAGAGTCCATGCAATTCTAGTCAAGTTGATGCGTAACGATCCCGTCGAGAGAAAGAAAGATCCTGGCAGCCGCCGCGGAGAAAAAAAAACATGCTGAGATCATGCGTACGGAGTACTAGAATTGGAAATTGGATTACGAGCCGTGTATCACATTCTAACCCTATTAATTGGATTAGAACCACGCACGAGCTTAACTGAGGAGTAATACTATACCAGTAGGGATTGCGTTTGATTTGGCATGAAAACACCAAAAGAATCAGCGAGGAAGATTGTATAAACATATAACGTAATGCAGTGTTCATCGCCCATCGATTTTGATTAAAAGCTTATGACTTACTGCTTAATTGAGATATATTTGGGGATGACTGGACGACGTTTTGCAGTAGCAAAGCCGGCGGCGGCGGCGGTCAGATGCACGGTGGATCGTGATCGATCTCGTCGCCGAAGGAGTCAAGGCGGCGCCTCGCTATTCTCGCTCCCCAAATCGTAGCGAGGAGTCCGGGTTGTTTCCTTTATCTGATTTTTTTTTTTGAGGGGCCTTTATCTGATTTCTACAAAGCCTTTCTACAAACAGGCCCAAACGCAGGTTCTGCTGCCTTTTTTTTTGGAACGACCGGCCACAGTTTTTTCTCCGGATCGTGAACCAGGCAGCGGCAACGCAGCCGGCAGGCGACGAACCGGGACAATTTTACCGACTTTCTCTTCGTTCGGGGCCCCTCGATTTTGGGGGCCTGTGCGATCGCACTGCTCGCACACCCTTGTCAACGGGCCTGGCAAGATTGTTGCCGCCAGAAAGGTAAATTCAAAGGACGATGTTGCCACACTCGTGTACGACACCGAGACGGCGGGGCTGTCCATCGTCCCTCACCGCATCCTCTCCAACCTCCGTCGCCAAGATTGCCGTTCAGCGGCTCAGTTGGGCCCACTAGTAGAAAAGGGGGCAATGGTCCAGGGTTGGTTAGCCCATTAGTCCCGGTTCAATCTAGAACCGGGACCAATGGGGGCATTGGACCCGGTTCGTGAGCCCAGGGGGCCGGCCGGGCCACGTGGGCCATTGGTCCCGGTTCGTCTGGACCTTTTGGTCCCGGTTGGTGGGACGAACCGGGACCAATGGGCCTGGCTCCTGGCCCACCACCATTGGTCCCGGTTGGTGGCATGAACCGGGACCAAAGGTGTCCATTTAGTCCCGGTTCATGGCACGAACCGGGACCAGTGGTGCAGCCTATATATACCCCTCGTGCCGGAGCAGAGCACTCAGTGCTCTGTTTTTCTGGGCCGGCGAGAGGAGGGGCTTTAGGTGCTCCAGCTCACCTCCTATGCACATGAGGTGTTCGATGAAATGCCCGAGCCACACTAGTTAAGCTTTCTCCTCTCGAAGCTCGACCTCAAAGCTCCATTTTCCTCGAGATTTGTCTAGATTTAGCGGTGTGTCACGCCGCACCCCTATCTTCACCGCCGTCGATCACCCGCGCCGATCTCATCACCGACACCACCGTGGTGAGCCTCTTGCTCTTATCTTCTTTCTGAAAGGAAAAATATTCTTATTTGTATGTTTAGATAGATACTTGTATCATTTTCTTACTTTTATTATTGCATCTTATATAGTGCGATGGTTTTGGTATCCGCCCCCGTCGGCCCTCGTCCTGTCTATGATTCAGATGTGGTATATATACTAATCTTTATAACTATTGGTTCATTTATTGTTTATGATAATTATGCGGACCAACGTGACATAGATTTTATTTATCTAGGATGTATGTGAACCGGAAATTCCAACCGACCCTATTGTCGAGAGGTTAAATTTAGTTGAAGAAAACAATTTCTTGAAGGAAAAAATAAAAAAAATTGAGGAGGAGAAGATGATATTGGAGTTGCATGTTGCGGATGTCGTCGATGATCACAAGATCAAGATGGATGCAATGCGCTTGAAGATTAGAAAGATTAGAAAATATGCCATTCATACCGAGGCTTGGTATCATTATGCCGTTGGATTAATTGTTACCTTGGTTGCGATTATGATCGCCTTTGTTTTAATTAATGTATGGTTTAATTAATTAGATGCTCTGGAGAGCTATATGTTGTTAGATGAAAACTATGTATGTACTTTGCTTTTAATGCATGTGATGATGAACTTTTATTAATTTGGACATTTAATTATATATAATGCACGCAGATGAACCGGCAATGGATGTACGGTGGCAGACACACCTCCGAGTACATTAAGGGCGTGCATGAGTTTCTCGATGCGGCTCAGGCAAACAAGCAGAATGGTTTTATGTGTTGTCCATGCCCTGATTGTGGGAATACGAAGTCTTACTCTGACCGGAAAATCCTTCACACCCACCTGTTCTACAAGGGTTTCATGCCACACTATAATGTTTGGACGAGGCACGGAGAAATAGGGGTTATGATGGAAGACGACGAAGAAGAAGAGTACGATGACAACTACGTGCCCCCTGAATACCGTGATGCTGCAACGGGGGGAGCTGGTGAAGATCAAGAGGAACCAGACGATGTGCCCAATGATGCTGCAACGGGTGAAGGTGCTGAAGATCAAGAGGAACCAGACGATGTGCACGATGATGGTGATCTCCATCGTGTCATTGTCGATGAAAGGACGCAATGCGAAAGTCAAAAGGAGAAGCTGAAGTTCGATCGCATGTTAGAGGATCACAAAAAAGGGTTGTACCCCAATTGCGAAGATGGCAACGCAAAGCTCGGTACCGTACTGAAATTGCTGCAGTGGAAGGCAGAGAATGCTGTGCCTGACAAAGGATTTGAGAAGCTACTGAAAATATTGAAGAAGAAGCTTCCAAAGGATAACGAATTGCCCGACAGTACATACGCAGCAAAGAAGGTCGTATGCCCTCTAGGATTGGAGGTGGAGAAGATACATGCATGCCCTAATGACTGCATCCTATACCGCGGTGCATACAAGGATCTGAACGCATGCCCGGTATGCGGTGCATTGCGGTATAAGATCAGACGAGATGACCCTGGTGATGTTCACGGCGATCCCCGCAGGAAGAGGGTTCCTGCGAAGGTGATGTGGTATGCTCCTATAATACCACGGTTGAAACGTCTGTTCAGAAACGGAGAGCATACCAAGTCGATGCGATGGCACAGTGAGGACCGTAAGAAAGACGGGAAGTTGAGAGCACCCGCTGACGGGTCGCAGTGGAGAAAAATCGTGAGAAAGTACTGGGATGAGTTTGCAAAGGACCCAAGGAACGTATGGTTTGCTTTAAGCGCGGATGGCATTAATCCTTTCGGGGAGCAGAGCAGCAATCACAGCACCTGGCCGGTCACTCTATGTATGTATAACCTTCCTCCTTGGATGTGCATGAAGCGGAAGTTAATTATGATGCCAATTCTCATCCAAGGCCCTAAGCAACCCGGCAACGACATTGATGTGTACCTAAGGCCATTAGTTGAAGAACTTTTACAGCTGTGGAATGGAAATGGTGTACGTACGTGGGATGAGCACGGACAGGAGGAATTTAACCTAAAGGCGTTGCTGTTCGTGACCATCAACGATTGGCCCGCTCTCAGTAACCTTTTAGGACAGACAAACAAAGGATACCACGCATGCACACACTGTTTACATGACATTGAAAGTATATACCTGGACAAATGCAGGAAGAATGTGTACCTGGGCCATCGTCGATTTCTTCCGACCAACCATCAATGTCGAAAGAAAGGCAAGCATTTCAAAGGCGAGGCAGATCACCGGAAGAAGCCCGCCATGCGTACCGGTGGTCACGTACTTGCTATGGTCAATGATTTACACGTAATCTTTGGAAAGGGTGCCGGCGCACTAGCTGTTCCGAATGACGCTGAGGGACACGCACCCATGTGGAAGAAGAAATCTATATTTTGGGACCTACCCTACTGGAAAGACCTAGAGGTCCGCTCTTCAATCGACGTGATGCACGTGACGAAGAACCTTTGCGTGAACCTGCTAGGCTTCTTGGGCGTTTCAGGAAAGACAAAAGATACACCCGAGGCACGGGAGGACCTCCAACGTTTGCACCAAAAAGACGGCATGCCTCCGAAGCAGTATGAAGGTCCTGCCAGCTACGCTCTTACGAAAGATGAGAAAGAAATCTTTTTTGAATGCCTGCTCAGTATGAAGGTCCCGACTGGCTTCTGGTCGAATATAAAGGGAATAATAAATATTCCAGAGAAAAAGTTCCAGAACCTAAAGTCTCATGACTGCCACGTGATTATGACGCAACTGCTTCCGGTTGCATTGAGGGGGCTTCTACCGGAAAACGTCCGATTAGCCATTGTGAAGCTATGTGCATTTCTCAATGCAATCTCTCAGAAGGTGATCGGTCCAGAAATGGTACCAAGGCTAAGGAGTGATGTGGCGCAATGTCTTGTCAGTTTCGAGCTGGTGTTCCCACCATCCTTCTTCAATATCATGACGCACCGCACCTTATAAATAGGTGCGCCTCCCTCTCAACTAGCGAGGTGGGACTAAACATTTGTGTTCGGGGCAGCACACGCCTTTGGTCCCGGTTGGTGGGACGAACCAGGACCAAAGGTGGCATTGGTCCCGGTTCATAGAACCAACCGGGACCAATGCCCCCTCTTTAGTCCCGGTTGGTGCCACCAACCGGGACCAAAGGCCGCCGCTTCCCGCCCTTTGGGCTGCTGAAAAGAGGCCTTTGGTCCCGGTTCGTGGCTCCAACCGGGACTAAAGGGGTGCATTAGTCCCGGTTTGTGCCACGAACCGGGACCAATGCTCTTGCTATATATACAGGACTTGTGAAAATTTGACGAACACATCGCCAGTTGCCCCGACGCCGCCCGCCGCCCAGACGCCGTCCGCGCGCCCCCGTCGTCGCCCCTGCCCCGCTGCCGCCAGGCGCTGCCCCGACGCCGCCCGCCGCCCGCCCCCGCCAACGCCGTCGCCGTCGTTGTCGACCGCGCCCGTCGTCGTCGTCGTCGCCGTCGCCCCCGAGCGCGCCTGGTCGCGCCCCTGCCCCACGACCCGCCCCCCACTGTCGCCGTCGTCGCCGGCCACGCCCCTGCCCCGACGCCGCCCGCCGCCCGCCCCCGCCAACGCCGTCGCCGTCGTTGTCGACCGCGCCCGTCGTCGTCGTCGCCGTCGCCCCCGAGCGCGCCCGGTCGCGCCCCTGCCCCACGACCCGCCCCCCACTGTCGCCGTCGTCGCCGGCCACGCCCCTGCCCCGGCCCATCGTGGTCGTCGCCGTCGCCCTCGCCGGCCGCCCCCGTTGTGAGCCGCCGCCGTCGAGGCTCTGTGTTCATATGTTTTTTCATATATGTATTAATTTTTTTGTTTATAGCTGTATGATGAATGGATGTGACTATATATGTATGTATGAATATAATGTTCATAGCATTTTTTTGTTTATATATGTTTTTTCATATATGTATTAATTTTTTATTTAGGTTGTTAGTAGATATCGATTTTAGGTTAGTGCATTTTATCACTGATTTTGGGTTAGTTGATCGATTTAGTGCATTTTATGTTTGTTGCATTTTAGGTTAGTGCATTTTATGTTAGTGGAGAGGAAAAAGTAAAATAAGGAAAAGGAAAATAAGTAGAAAAGCAGGAAGAAGGAGGAATAGAGGAGCTTCTTCTCCTCTGTTCTTTCTTCTCCTCTTTTTTTTCTTCTTCTTCCTCTTTTTTTATCGGGAACGAGGGTCGTCGAACATGACAGGAAGAAGAGGATAAAAAAAGAAGAGGAAGAAGAAGAAAAAAAAGAGGAGAAGAAAGAATAGAGGAGTTCTTTCTTCTCCTCTTTTTTTCTTCTTCTTCCTCTTTTTTTATCATGAACAAGGGTCGCCGAGCGGTAGAGAGGAAACCCTAATTAAATTGCAAGTATCGTCGGTGTGAGATACACGTGGCCATCGGTGTCGGACACTACATCCACGTCCCACAAGTGACGCGGGCTTCGACGCCCACGTCACTTGTGGGACGTGGATGTAGTGTCCGACACCGACGGCCACTTGTATCTCACACCCACGATACCTGCTTTTTAGGGTTTCCTCTACCGTTCGGCGACCCTCGACGACCCTCATTTCCGATAAAAAAAGAAGAGGAAGAAGAAGAAAAAAAGAGGAGAAGAAAGAATAGAGGAGTTCTTCTCCTCTATTCTTTCTTCTCCTCTTTTTTTTTCTTCTCCTCTTTTTTTCTTCTCCTTTTTTTTCTTCTTCTTCCTCTTTTTTTATCGTGAACGAGGGTCGCCGAGCGGTAGAGAAAACCCTAATTAAATAGCAAGTATCGTCGGTGCGAGATACATGTGGCCGTCGGTGTCGGACACTACATCCACGTCCCACAAGTGACGCGGGCTTCGACGCCCACGTCACTTGTGGGACGTGGATGTAGTGTCCGACACCGACGGCCACTTGTATCTCACACCCACGATACTTGCTATTTAGGGTTTCCTCTACCGTTCGGCGACCCTCGACGACCCTCGTTTCTGATATATATGATTCCTTACTATGATTAGCTAGCTAGCTAGTTCCACGTTTGCCACTAATATATCCATTTGTCATGTTTGAATAATAATTGCCATGTTGTAAATATTTGTAGAAACTATGGACACTATCGCCCGAGACGAAGCAAGAGAAGCGATGTTGAGGGACATAATCGCAGAAGGAAGTGATGCCGTCTCGTTGTATCTCAACGACACCGATGGTAGTCTGGAAGGAGAGGGTGAAGAAGCTGGCTCTGGTGACCTAATGCCGGTGCAAGAAGAAGAAGAACGTGAGGACGGCTCCGGTGACCGAAACGAGTCCGGTGACCGAACCGAGTCCGGCCAGGTATATATATTAGTTGATCCTGTGCTGACTAGCTAATTGATGCATTCATTGTTTTGGTATGTACACATTTTAATTGAGTCTTTGTTCTTTTTTCTAGCCCTCCGGATCGAGCACAACTGAGGTAAAGAGACGAGGCCCGAAGAGAAAGTTGAGGTCGGATGAAAGGTTTGAGATCATAGCAATCGCGCCCGACGGCCAACCTACTGAACCCATCCGAACAAAGAAGGCATTCGTTGCTCAGTGCGGGGTTCTGGTTAGGGACAAGATCCCGATCAGCATCCAGCAATGGTATAAGCCTAAGAACGAAGACCCTGAGGTGTCTTATGTCAATGATCTGCAGAAAAATGATCTTTGGACTGAGCTGAAGTCAAATTTCACCCTACCGCCAGAGGATGATCCGGAGAAGCCAGTTAAAGAGCAATTAATCAAGTCTTTTGCTCTTAAGAGGATGGCAGACCTATTCAGGAGGTGTAAGAAAGACCTGAATAGGTTTGTCGAGAAAAAAGAGACACCAGAATTCAAGGGCATATATGAGAAGGTCAGAGATGACTGGCCTGCATTTCTGGCGCACATGACATCGGAAAAGAGTAAGAAGATATCGGAGACAAACAAGAAAAATGCTGCGAAGAAGAAGCATCACCATCACACGGGGTCAGGTGGCTACCTGGTAGCCCGGCGTAAGTGGGCCAAGGCTGAGAATGATCTGGTTGAAAAAGGGATCGAACCAGAGACAATGAGCTGGCCAGACCGTTGCCGGACTTGGTTCTTCGGGGCTGGCGGAACCTTGGACCCTGTAACAGGGAAGTGCATTTGGACGGACGAGCAACGTGACATTCCCTTGAAGAACCTTCGGTACTATATCAAAGCAGCGCAGGAAGGGACGTTCCTTCCAGACAGAGAGAACGACGAGCTCACAAAGGCCCTCGGGAATCCTGAGCACCCTGGACGGACACGAGGCACCCCAGGCTCCATTCCGTGGAAGGTTGGGTTTCCGGACGCAGGCGGTTACAAAAGCCAGGAGAGGAGGAAGCAAGTGCAATAGTCCGAACTACAGGCGCTTAAAGCAAGGGTACTCGGGATAGAGGAACGAGAAGCAAATCGCAGCAACCGACCTGCCGAAGCTTCCCCTGAAGCTACCCCGCCATCTCAGCGGAGAAGCAGCGTGGCTTCCACCGAGCTGCTTCAGCCGGAGCTTGTCTTGACGGCTCCTGCCAGCTATCCCGTGGATGCTATCACGGAGGCTCAAATTTGCCACCTTATGACGCAATGGATGAATTTGAAGGTCAAGGCGGCTGTTGGCTCTGTTTTTCCTAATGAACCCGGCGCAACGTTTCACTGCCGGCCGGTTCCAGAAGGATATGCTAAGGTGATGGTGGATGAAATAACGGAGGACTTGAGGACCTCTCGCTTGACCACCCTACCGGAGAAGGGGAGACTCGGCTGGGTTCTGCTCTGAAGACTCCATGCCTATGGCGGAAGGAGCTCATCAACCTTCGGAACTGGACGCCTCCGCCTCCTCCTCCTCCTCCTCCGGTGAGTCAGGGCACTCCGCCTCCTCCACCGGCTCCTCCTCCGGCGAGTGACGACCAGGGCCCTCGGCCGGCTCCTTCTCCGGCGCGTGGCGGCACTCCGCCTCCTCCGCCTGCGCCGGCGCGTCCGAGCAGCCAGCCTCCTCCTTCTCCGCCTCGTCAGCAAGGGCGGAAGAGACCCGCCGCCGCATCGGCAGCAGCTCCGGCGCGTCGTAGTCCTTCTCCTCCGCCTCGTAAGGAAGTCAAGAAGACTGCCGCTCCGTCTGCTCTGCCGGCGTCTAGCAGTACAGCCAGAGGCGGGAGCAAATATAGATTCGGTCCTTCTTTCAAGACTCCAGAGAAGTTACCATACGAGAGGACCCCGGAGGAGAACGCGAGGATCGCGCAAACCGAGGTGGATGACTGGTTTGAAGGGTTGAAAGCAAAGAGAAATCCACCTCCGAAGGAGAAGCTAGATCGGGTGAAAGTGAAGCGCACTCTGGCTGCCCTGGCAAAACCACCCAAGTCTCCGCCGAAAGGCAACTATGAGCGCATTATTGCAAAGACATGGGCCGAAGCGTCGCGATCGGGAAGTACAGTCAGTGATAAAAGGCTGAAAGAACGACGAGGAGCTGGGAAACAAATTGCCCAGCTCGGCGAACAAGCAAAGCAATCATGCCCCCGCTCAAGGTGCCTAGCGTCGATCCGAGGATGGCGCCCGGTTATAACAATCCTGACGATTACCTGCCCGACGATGTAGATTATGGTTTCCTGGACTTGCAGATACAAAGATACGAGTACGGGAAGCCTCTCGTCGAAGATGAAAGATCTCTAACAACGATGATGCGAAGATTGCATGATTGGTACATGAAAACCTGCAGAGAGTCAGGAGGGAGGAGTACTTAGTATGTGAGAGTTAAACCGGAGCATGACCTCGTTGGAATTGGACTGTTGCATGTTCCATTTGAGGATTTCTATCAGTTCTTCAATCAATTGGCCCTCGATAAAACAACGGTCACCTGCTACTGTCTGTAAGTACTACTACTACTACTTCTGTCATTAAGTCTCTCTATATAGCTCAGCTCTTTCATTGCATATATTTATAATTATCCTCACTATATTATGCAAATTGAAGATCGCCGAATTGAAGAAAAGACAAATCGGTGATATTGGGTTCATTAACACAAATCTCATAGATGCAGTTCAGGTTAAAGATCATGCCACAGAAACCGAGGCCAACTTGCTACGATCATTCGAAATAAATGAACACAAAGATATAATACTCTTTCCTTACAACTTCAAGTGAGTGTTGTCTTGTGCATATTCGGTTTCCCTTGTATATTAGTCCAGGTATAGTACTGTAATTGATGAGTTATGCATGCGTGCGCAGTTTCCACTATATTCTTCTGGAGATTAGGCTTGAGAAGGGAGTAGTAACTGTCTTGGACTCGAGACGAAAAGATCCCGAGGAGTATGCGGACATGATTAAAATCCTAAAGAAGTAAGTAAAATTGATCATTATCCACCATATCAGCAAATTTGTTCATTTCGTGATATCAAGTAATTGTTTTTTTTTGTCTGGCAGTGTTTGGAGAAAATTCAGCACAAATTCCCCGGGACTCCCGAAGGAGCCGGAATTTTAAAACGCATGTTCCGCGCATCTCCTAGCTATTGATTCAAGCGCTAGTTTCATCAATACCATTTGACATTCTTGCTTATCTGTTTAATTGACCTCTATTTTTTGTAAAGTGGTTGTGGCAGGAATAAGGGAATGATTTCTGTGGATACTACGTCTGCGAGTCCATCCGCCACACGACCTGTGAGCGGGGCGGGTACTCTGAGAAACAATATGAAGTGCGTAAGAAATAATATTCACAATTTTTGTTTATTACCATCATTTGTGTTGAGTTTCATTCATTCATATATATATATATATATATATGTGTGTGTGTGTGTGTGTGTGTGTGTGTGTGTGTATTGACCCCCTTCTTCAAATTAGATGTTTCGGCAGCGGAATGAACTTCTAGGACCAGATCGCATGCGAGCAATTCAAGAGGAATTGGCGGCATTCTTTCTTGACCACGTGATCGCTGAAGACAGAGAATACTATGTGGACCAGGCGTCCGTATATATGTAGCCGGTAGTGTCGGACGATAGATATACGAGAACTTGTTGTTCGACCAATCTCTCAGAGAAGGAGATGTGGTCGATATCACTTCTCTCTGTATGCATATATGTTCATGACGATCTTCTGTTTCCTTCGTTTGCTTACTAGCTAGCATATGCCTAGTCTTCTCTATACGTATGTTTAGTACGTAACGTCGATCAAGCACGGACATAAGAGAGGACACTTCTCTCTATTAATTAGCTATCTAGCTAACACAATATATGAAATACCTAAATTAACCCTCCAAAATCCCCAAACCCCCCTTCCCCCCTTTAAAAAAAAACAAAAACCCCAGCCACAGAAATGCTGACGCGTGGAGGTCTATTGATCCCGGTTGGTGCCACCAACCGGGACCAAAGGCCCTCCTGCCTGGGCTCGGCGCACAGGCCACGTGGAGGCCCATCTGTCCCGGTTCTGGTTTGAACCGAGACTAAAGGGTGAGGGTATTAGTAACGACCCTTTAGTCCCGGTTCAGGAACCGGAACTAAAGACCCTTACGAATCGGGACAATAGGCCTGTTTTCTATTAGTGGCCGCGGCGCGGATCAGATCATCTCCCGGAGCTACACGTCTGATGAGGACGAGACGGATAGCGACGTCGATCGGCCGGAGGCCAAGACCCTGGCACCTGCTTCTGCTAGCCGGAAAGGTAATCTCACAAGACGATGTTGCCACGCTCGTGTACGACACCGAGACGGCGGGGCTGTCCATCGTCCCTCGCGCTCCCAGCGGCGCCATGTGGTATCTGGTGCCTCACCACGCCCACCGAAAATGGGATCTACACAATGGAGATCAAATCGAAGATGGACTGGCCGCTGAATGCAAGCATGCATCTACTGGAAGACGCATCACCGCCTACAAGCCACGATGCGTGCTGGTGGGGAACCAGACAACACTGGTCTTGGAGCAGCGTTATGAAACCACCCATTTTTCGTGTCGCCGGTATGCAGTCAAGTGCGGTGCACCCAGGGGACGGAGGACGAACCATATCCCATACATAGACATGAACGACGACTCCATTGGCGCATCCCATACCTTCTCCTATGATAGGGGACCGGTGAGTGGATGCGCCACGGCGAGTGGGATATGCCGTTTTCGGGTAGAGCCCACTATGACATTGGGCTAGATGTGTGGGTCGGGCTCCACGAGACAGTTGGGCCCCATGGTGGCTGCATGGCCGATGGCTACCTCTGCTGTTGCGACGTTGTGTCTCCCGACGGGACCTTCGTTCAACCGACCTCGAAAATCTGCGCGGAGAGGCTGTTCGACCCTCGCACGATTGTTAGACTTTGTGTATATGGGTGATAGTAACTATTGCGTCGTCGAGTTCCAGCGTGCCAAGAGGTGGCGCTCCATGGACATTAGCAACAAGCGTGAGATCCTTGTGACGACGTTCCGCCTCAAGTACGGCAAAAACGGCAATCTCACAATCACATCACGCCGACCAAAGCGGTCCTACCTCTTCTCTAGTTTTTATGAACGTGAACATTGTAATGTGCGAGCATTTTGGATGTAATCAAGGTGTTATAGAAATGAAGTGAAACACTCTTTTCAGCAATATTTCCGAGGTTTCCAACTGTGTTTAATTTCTAGAGCATCATCAATTTGACAAAACATTGATATTTATTTATTTTAAAAATATAATGAGGTTTTAGAGGAAGGCACGTTAAGTTGGACCATGCAAATTTGTGGTGTTTCATGAGATGTGAAACTTATAATTTGCGGTTGCATTGCAATTAGCAAACACAAAACCAAGCACTATGAAGAGCGCATTTGTTCTTTTGCACAATGTCGTGCAAAATATAGCTCTATGCACGTCTGCGGCTCTTGTGCTTGGGGATCGGATCAAAATTTTGTCTGTTCGTCTTCGGTCCCAACCCTGTTGCCCCAATGGTATTCCATTCATCCCATTTTTCTTTTTCTCAAGCCTTTTTTTTTTATCATCGAAGTTCAAGCCAACATTTTCATCATATTGAGCATCCTTAAAGCTTCCATTTTCAGGCTGGATTGGGCACCAGCGCATGTTATTCGTCTTTATTCCTGTCTCCGCTGCCTCATCTTCCCCAAAAACATGGAGGCATTCCGTCTGCATCAAGCTTTCCTTGTCGCTAGCAATTTAAGGAAAATTCTCTGGCGGACACGTTAGGTACCGTCATGGCAATTTAAGGAGCGTTCTTTGGCATGTGGCGTTTCATCATGCAACATGCTTCCCCCAAGGCATGACTGTAATACTTCTTTTCTTATGGCTTAGGATTTACACTTTCTTATGTGTCGCTCCTTCATGTTTAATACAGTACTAGAAGGGAACGCACGCTTCACTAAATCTGAGAACGGGTTTTGTTTAACCGGGTGTTTTGGGTGGGTTTTCTACGTGGGTTTGTTCAGTTCGGGTCTTACTGGGTGGAGTCTGACTACAGTTCGGTTTGGTTTAGTTTACTGTAGGAAGTAATTGGGTTTGGGTGGGTATGAGCTGAAACAGTTCGGGTTTAGAACAGTTTTGACCCGTGGTTAACAACCGGTGTGTGAGATCGGTTTGTATGCATAGTTTATCCTGGTGGATGGCCGCTCCAACTCGCGTCCATCGCGAGGCTCAACAGGCTCTTGGGAGGAAGCTACAGGGTCACCTCGGCCAAGCCAGCCGCGCTCGCCCGCGAGGAAGGGACTCCACTCCGGCGCTCGCCGCCCTGCAGGACACCGTGTTCCCAGGCCGCGGCTGCCGCCGCCGCCCGTCCTCGACCACTCCCTCGTCGCCGACCCCGACGGCCTGCTCGGCAAGACACTCGCCGGGGTGAGCCACTTTGCGTCCGGCCTCATCCGTCTCTGGTGATCGCGTCCACCCCCTGACGCACGACCAGATCGACGGGATCAAGGATGCGGTGGTGGCTGCACCGGGGACTTCGCGACTGTCGTCGTTCATGGCGGCGGCACTGGCATGGGTGTGCCTGTTGCAGAGCTGGTCCATGGGCGTTGAAGGCGCGACGCGCAACCACATGCTATTCTCGACGGAGTGTCGGTCGAGGCTGGTGCCGCCGCTCCCCGCTGAGTACTTCGGCGACTGCCTGCGCCTGTGCTCGTGGAGGCTGCGACAGAGCGCCTGATGGCGAGCGGCGGCTGCGGTGGCCATCGGGGCGGCGATAAAGGAGATGAAGCGAGGCGTGCAGGAGGGCATTGAGGGGTGGCTGGAGCAGGTCATGTCGGTGTTGTCGCAGCGTTCCATGTCGCCGAGCTCCTCAACCAGAGAGCATCTGACTGACATCGCTCGTGTCCGTGTGTGTGTGGTGATGACGAGTTGGCTTGCTCTTGTAAATTTGACGAGTATGTACTGTATACTTTACCAATCTCCAGTAATCACAAGCTGACCACAGTCCAGCGCTCAACCCATTTGAGCGAACAGTTTTAACCAATTTCAGTTGATGGTTCCAACCCACAAGTTGCCATTCGGTTTGGTTCAGTTTGGGTGGAAAGATGAAACAGGTTTGGTTTTAGTTGGGCTGAGGAAAATATCAAACAGTTTAGTTCAGGTTGGGCTGCCATGTTTATTTGTTCGGGTTTGGTCCAGAAATGGTTTAGTTTCTAAACCATTCTCAGGTTTACGCTTCACCGCGCCATTTTTTGCTGGCCTCGCAATAATGTAGGGTTCTTAAAATTGTTCTCCTTCTATAATCTATACAACCTGATGTGTACAGGGCCGGCCCAGGGGTATGGCCGGCAGGGCGACGGCCCAGGGCCCAGGCGAGGGAGGGGCACATGATGGAGTATTTATATATACTATAGCCCAGCAAAAAATAGGTAAAAATATAAAAGAATTAAAGAAAAGAAATAAGAGGCCCATCAGATAGCTCTCTAGCCGACCCCCGATTGATTAGCAAACACGAAGCGTCACGCGCCATGACACAGGCCAGTTGCCAGGCACACGACTACTCGTCTTCCTTCGTATTCGTAGGTTCGACGCCCGTCGGCCTCCTCGCTCGACGCCTTGCCGTGTCGCCCTCGCTTCGGCAGCCGCTGCCCGCTGAAGCTGCGCGTGCCGACGCCGCACGGCAGTCCGGCAGCCCGGCCATCCGGCATCCGGCAAGGCGGCACCACGGACAATAGCTATACAAGTATACATTCGACTGCAAGTCTTGAAGTCTATAACGCGGCCGTCTTCAATCCCTGAAATTCCACAAGGGAGTACGCTTGAACGTTTCCATGTTCCTCAGTTGTTGTCCATCCCCAAACCCCAATTTGACAAATTCAGTAGTTTATTTGTTATTTATTTAGTATATATGTATGTATTCAACTATACATCCATGATCCATCCTCCAATTTCAATATGTACGAAATTTTAAAATTTTCTAATCCAATCTATTAATTTTTTGCCATTTTGTATATGTCTAGGGTTTCATTTTGCGATCTTTTTAGTATTATTGTTGTTGATAGAGTCAGATCGCATTTGGTTATTATTGTTCTTCATGGAACCATTTGAATTATTATAGTCAAATTTTAAAGTAAAGATGTGTTTTAGTCCCAGAGACTAGAAAAAGTCCCTAAAAAGTCCCTAGGAACCAAACAGGAGGGACTTTTTCTACAGGGACTAGAAAAAGACTCTACTGAAGAGTCTTTTTTGATTAGTCCCTGGGACTAGAAAAAGTCCTAGGACTTCTGAACGAAACACCCCCTGAGAGTTACTCTTTGTTGAAGGAGAGATTTGCAATACAATAAACGTTGTATTGATGGGGTGCTGGTGCACGTATATATAATACAAGGGAAGGTCTCTACCTCAACTATACAAGACTAGGAGGTGGGCCACAACTCCAATACACGTGCAATACAAAACACATACTCAACACCCCCCTGCAGTCGAAGCGTCGCCGGAGACACAGAGACTGGACCGAAACTCCTCGAGGACGGGAGTAGGCAATCCTTTAGTCATCACATCAGCAAACTGTTGCGACGTCGGCACGTGGAGAACTCGAACACGGGCAAGGGCAACCTGCTCGCGCACGAAGTGAATGTCGAGCTCAATATGCTTCGTCTGTCGATGGTGCACCGGGTTGGCGGAGAGGTAGACCGCGTTGACGTTATCGCAATAGACAAGAGTGGCCAGTTATGTGCACTCATCGGTAGTTGAGAAACAAGGGAAACGGGGGATGATGAACGAGCATTGATCAGGTCACATGGCATCAAAAACATTGTTCTTTGTATGTCGCTCCTTCGATTTTAGGGTTTGCCAGAAAAACATGAAACATAGCAGAGGGAATAAAAACCACACATTATTTCCTTTTTGGAGAGAGCAGCCAACATTCTTCAAAATAAAAATAGGAACTCTTGGTTTTTGTTGAAAAAGTTCTTCTAGTTTTTTTAGTGAGGCACAAAGTTTTTTTTAGGGGTTAAGCACAAAGTTCTTCTAGTAAACTCGCATCCTGCAACAATTGGCCCATCACGAGCCCTCGGTTTGGTGCTGGTTAGTTCTGGTTTTTAGGCCCAGAAGCAACATACTCGTGGACTTTTTCCCCTAGGGTTTTCCTAGGGTCCAACCCTTCCTTCGGCGGCGCCGCCGAAGTACACCAGATACCACGTAAACCAGATCGATCGAGTGCTGATTCCGTCACGGTTCTCATGCTGGGGACGGCAGGGGTGGAAGGCGGCATCTGCATGGACGACAGGGGCGGTAAGCAGGAGCGCGACGGGCGGGAGTTGCCAGAAGTAGGGGAGCCTAGGGTTGGGGCGCCACCTACGGGTGGCGGGATGAATCTAGGGAGTGAGACGGTGATGGGGGATGATGATGCTAAGAGGAAGTTCGGGGGAGGGGAGCCTGTGGAAGATCAGGAGGACGAGGAGGAGGCAAACTGGGGCGACTACAGGCCAGATCATGATTTGGAGGACGTGTTTGAGAACCTTAAGCTGCAAGGAGAAGAGGAGGAAGATCTGGACTTGTCCGGTGAATTTGCAGAGCTGATTAAGGACGTACGCTGGATGGCTCTGTTTAGGGTTCATACCTTGCGTCCGTTTAGCCACGCTTCCTTGCTGAATTCTATGAGGAATGCGTGGGCTTGTGCACAAGGGGTAACTTTCAACATCAAGGGGCCAAATTTGTTCTTGGCTCAATGCCATTGTTTGGGAGATTGGAAGAGAGTCATGGAAGGGGGGCCATGGCAGTTCAGGAGGGATCCGGTGGTGTTGGTAGAGTATGATGGCTTCTTGAATGTGGAAGAATATGAACTGAACATGTACCCACTGTGGGTTAGAATAAAGGGATTGCCAGACGGACTGACGAGGAAGAAGGAATTGGCCGAGAAGGTAGCGAAGGAAGTAGGAGAACCCCCTTTTACTATAACGGTGAATGAAGGGAGGATTAATCCTTCGAATTTTCTGAGGGTCCGGGTGTTTGTGAATGTTTCGGTGCCATTGGTTAGGTTTTTCCATATCACTTTGAAGGAGAGGAAGAGATACTCGGTGTTCTATGAAAAGCTGCCAGATTTTTGCTATTTTTGTGGTCGGTTGGGACATGTTGTGGAGGATTGTGGGGATGGGGTGCATGATAGTTCGATGTGTGACTGGGGGGACTGGTTGCATTGGGTAAGCGAGCCGGTGGGGTCGGGTATGAGAGGAGGCAGAGGAGGAGGGGGGAGTAGGGGGAGAGGGGGTGCTGAGTATACGGGCAGGGGCCGTGGAGGAAGGAAAGGTGGGAGAGGAGATGGAGTTTATGGTGGGGAGACACATGCAGAGGAGGAGGAGGGTGTTGCGGACATCCAGAAGGAGGGAGGGTTAGAGCTGGTGGTGGGGATGGACATAATGCAATTTAAGATGATGAAAGCAGCGGAGGAGAGAACAACTAGGAAGAGGCTTGTAGGGGATGATGGTGTGGTAAATGTAAGGGGCCAGGCAGTACCGAACCTGGTCGGGAAGGTGGCGGATGTGGTTCTTCGCTTGGAGAAAGGGGAGAGTGCGGGTGTGGAGAGGCCCAAGGATCCGAGTACCACACCAGGGAAGAATCCAATTGTGAAAAGGAGGAGACATGGAGACAGAGGAGGGGAGGAGAAGGAAGGTCTGGACATGGACATAACTACACAGGCGGCCTCCGGGGAGGAGGACCGCTGAGCCCAATGAATTGCCTAAGTTGGAACTGCCGGGGAGGGGGGAACACCCGGACAGTTCGTGAATTAGCGACGCTGTGTAAGTCGCGTTCCCCCATGGTTGTGTTCCTGTGTGAGACTAGACAAAAGGAGGAAAAGATGAAGAAGATCCGAGCCAAGTTAGGGCTCAAAGGGTTTTGTGGTGTTGACAGCAATGGTCTTAGTGGAGGATTGGCGCTCTTTTGGAGGGATGATTGTATGGTTACAATTTTAGGTAAGGATGACAGATACATTGATACTATTATCCAAGCCCGTCAGGGTGCGGTGGAGTGGCGAGCTACCTTTGTCTATGGGGAGCCGCGGGTGGAGCACAGACATCTTATGTGGTCCAAGTTACAGAACCTGAAGACCATCAACGATTTACCTTGGCTTGTTATTGGTGATTTTAATGAAGCCATGTGGGATTTCGAACACTTTTCGGTCACACCTAGAGCGGAGGCACAGATGGTGGCCTTTCGTGATACGCTAGAGGTGTGTGAGCTCGTGGACCTTGGTTTCACGGGCGTGCCGTTTACTTATGATAATAAGCGGGGGAGATCGGCCAATGTTAAGGTGAGATTGGATCGAGCTGTTGCTACGAACGGATGGCGGAATCTGTTTGCATTTGCTGTGGTCGAACACATACCATCCCCGTGTTCGGATCACCTTGTGCTCTTTTTGAAGGGGGAACCGGACGCAGGGCCTGTGAAGGGAAGGAGTCGAAGATATGAGGTTTTTTGGGAGAGGGACTCGACATTACCGCAAACAGTGCAGGATGCATGGAGCGCTGTCGGTGAGATCCTTAATCTGTCACAATTAAGGGATGCATTATCCAAAACCATGACGGCTCTTGGTACATGGAGTAAGAGATTTGGCAATGTGACGAGGGAACTTGCGAAGTCAAGAACTCAGCTGGAAGAGCTCATGCATATGAATGCGGATAGGGATGAGATACGAATTGTAATGGATAAAATGAATGAGCTCTTGTATAGGGAGGAGATGATGTGGATGCAGAGATCAAGGATCTCGTGGCTAAAGGAGGGAAATCGTAATACAAAATATTTCTAGAGCAAGGCGGTTTGGCGGGCGAGGAAAAATAAGATCCGCGAACTAACAGATTCCATTGGGGTTGTGCACACAGAGTTTGCTGATATGAGTAGAATTGCAAATGAATATTTCCACAATATTTTTGCAGCCGACTCTTCCCTTGTTGCAACTGAGGTTGTGGATCTCTTTGAAAGTGTTGTATCGCCGGATGATAATGAGAGGCTGTGTGCCCCTTTTACTGACAAAGAGATATCTGATGCTATGTTTCAGATTGGACCGTTAAAGGCACCCGGTCCAGACGGATTTCCTGCATGGTTCTTTCAACGCAACTGGAATACGGTGAAGGCGGGTGTGCTGACAGCAGTTAAGGATTTTTTCAGCAC
Organism: Aegilops umbellulata; assembly: GCA_032464435.1. Classification (NCBI taxonomy): domain Eukaryota; kingdom Viridiplantae; phylum Streptophyta; class Magnoliopsida; order Poales; family Poaceae; genus Aegilops; species Aegilops umbellulata. Next base: position 508,432,746 of record CP136059.1, read on the forward strand.
CGGGGTTATGCCGGAAGGAGTTAATGCAACTTCTATTGTGCTCATCCCGAAAATTTCTAACCCTGCAAAAATGTCAGACTATAGGCCTATAAGTCTTTGCAACGTGATTTATAAGGTAATATCTAAGTGTTTGGTTAATCGGTTGCGTCCGTTGTTGGATGATATAATTTCGGTGGAGCAAAGCGCGTTTATCCCGGGAAGAATGATTACGGATAATGCCTTAGTTGCTTTTGAATGTCTCCACTACATCAAACAGGAGAAAGACCCCACAAAAAGCTTTTGTGCCTATAAGTTGGACTTGTCAAAAGCCTATGATAGGGTTATTTGGGCCTTCTTGAAGCAGGTGATGCAAAGGCTAGGGTTCTCTTGTCGATGGATTGATTGGATTATGGGGTGTGTCACATCGGTGAGGTATTCAGTTAAATTAAATGGAACCCTCCTGGAATCATTTGCACCGTCGCGTGGGCTGCGGCAAGGAGACCCACTCTCTCCATTCTTATTTCTTTTCGTGGTAGATGGGCTGTCAGCTATTTTGAGGAAGAAGGTGCAAGATGGTTCTATTGCTCCTGTTAAGATATGTCGTAGAGCACCGGGAATCTCTCATTTGCTTTTTGCTGATGATATGATGTTGTTTTTTGAGGCTACAAGAGTGCAGGCAGAACAGATTAAAGATGCTTTGGATCTTTATGGTGCGGCCACGGGGCAGAGCCTAAACTATGACAAATGCTCGATTTTTTCCGGTGAAGCGTGTCCTTCTTCGGTTCAGGAGCAGGTTAGAGATGTTCTATAAGTTACCAGTTTATGCTTTGAGGAGAAATACTTGGGTCTTCCCAGACCTGAGGGGCGTATGTCCAAAGGTAAGTTTCAGAACCTACAAACAAGCCTCACAAAAAGGCTAGTTCAGTGGGGGGATGGGGTTTTGGCCCAGCCAGGAAGGGAGGTTCTTATAAAGTCTGTCGCACAAGCTTTGCCCACATACATTATGGGAGTATTTAAGCTGCCTTACTCGGTTTGTGATGATCTTACCCGAATGGTGAGGAACTTTTATTGGGGATCGGATAAGGGAAAGAGGAAAGTGCATTGGAAGGGTTGGGATCATCTTATGCAACCTAAGGAGAGGGGGGGCGTTGGTTTCAGAGATTTTCGGTTGTTCAATCAAGCGCTCCTTGCTCGGCAAGCCTGGAGGTTGCTAACAAGACCGGAGAGCCTGTGTGCTCGTCTGCTTAAAGCCAAATATTATCCTCATGGTAAGCTTGAGGATACGGTCTTCACTGCAAATGCTTCTTCCTCTTGGTCGGCTATTAGCCATGGGTTGGAACTGTTGAAGAAAGACTTGATATGGAGAGTGGTTAATGGAGAAAGCATTCGGGTGTGGAGGGATAGCTGGATCCCACACCCTTTCTCGTACAAACCAATCTCTAGACAGGGAGTCTGTCGCATACGGTATGTGTCTGATCTACTAAATGATAATGGAACTTGGAAGGTTCAAATACTGCAGCAATACTTTGTTCAGGCGGACGTGGATGAGATCCTGAAGATCAAAGTGTTTTGGCGAGGGGGGGAGGACTTCATAGCATGGGGGCCAGACAAGAGGGGAGTTTTTTCTGTTAGAAGTGCCTACCATCTGGCGTTCGATGAGGTCCATCGGGCTGTGGCTGCTTCCTCCAGCTCGGCGCCTTCAGGAGCAAGGAGTTGCTGGAATTTCATTTGGAAGTGTGGAGTACCACCCACAGTTTCAACCTTTGCGTGGCGGCTCGTGACTGATGGACTATCAACATGGAAGAATAAACATAAGATCGGCTTGGAAACCACTAGTAGATGCCCGGTTTGTGGCCTGGATACGGAAGACAATTTCCACCCGTTTTTGAGATGTCAGTTTGGGAGAGATTTATATCGGGAGATGGCAAAGTTTTGGAATCTCCCTCGGATTCAATCGGTGGAGAACTGCGGGAAGGAATGGCTGTTACAGATTCTTGCAACGCAAAGTGACATGGAGAGGTGCATGCTACTACTCGTCTTCTGGAGAGCTTGGTTTGTTCGTAATGAGGTGGTACATCACAAACCAGCTCCGCCATTGAAAGTGTCTGTGAGATATCTTCGTAGCTTCTTGGATTCACTCTTGGCAATCAAGCATGACATTAGTGTGGATCCAGTGAAAGGCAAGACAAGCGTCTCCATGGAGGCTATGAGGCAGCCTGTTGCTTGTTTAACCAAAACGCCTTGGAGTAAGGCCAGGAACGGCTGGACCAAACTGAATACTGATGGCTCTTTTGTGTCAAGTAATGATGCGGGGGCGGGCATGATCTTGCGTGATGAGGAAGGGAGGATTATTTTTGCAGCCTGCAGGGCCCTGTATTCATGCAGTGATGCGCTTGAGGGTCCCGGGGGTCCACCAAGTGGGACCACCGGCCCCGAAGGGCTGCATGGGCCACATGTGGGAGGGGACCAGCCCCAGGTGGGCTGGTGCGCCCCCCCACAAGGGCCCAAGGCGCCTAGGGTTTGGGGGAACCCTAGAAGGGGGCGCCCCCCCTTGCCTTGGGGGGCAAGCCAACCCCTCCTGGCCGCCGCCCCCTCCTCAGATGGGATCTGAGGGGGCGGCCCCCCTCTCCCTTGCCCCTATATATATGAAGGGGGTGGGAGGGCAACCGTACCAATGTGCTGGCGCAGCCCTCCCCCTCTCCCAAGTTCTTCTCCTCTCCCGCGGTGCTGGGCGAAGCCCTGCAGGATTGCCACACTCCTCCACCATCACCACGCCGTTGTGCTGCTGCTGGATGGAGTCTTCCTCAACCTCTCCCTCTCTCCTTGCTGGATCAAGGCGTGGGAGACGTCACCGGGCTGTACGTGTGTTGAACGCGGAGGTGCCGTCCGTTCGGCACTTGGTCATCGGAGATTTGGATCACGACGTGTACGACTCCATCAACCCCGTTCACTTGAACGCTTCCGCTTAGCGATCTACAAGGGTATGTAGATGCACTCTCTTTCCCCTCGTTGCTAGTTTCTCCATAGATGGATCTTGGTGATACGTAGAAAAAATTTGAATTTCTGCTACGTTCCCCAACACGCACATGCGATAATGCTCTAGAGGCGGAGTTAGCATCATGCAGAGAAGGGTTGGCGTTGGCTCTGCATCGGACCACCCTACCTATTTTGGTTGAGATGGATAGTGCGGAGGCGGTGTCCATGATCGCAGGAGACGTGAGGTGGACAAATCAGTGCATCGTGCACTCATTGAGGAGATTCATAGGTTGGCCGATCTTGAGGGTAGAGAGATTTCCTTTATACATTCTAGCCGCTCTCAGAACATTGTTTGTCATGAGCTGGCCGCTTATGGCCGTAGTACGCCACGCACCGCAGTTTGGCTCGGTGCCGGGTTGGACTTCCTTGTAAAACTGGCTCTGGCCGAGAGGCCTCTTTGAATAATGAAATTCTATTTTTTCCCTGCCAAAAAAAAACCATGTGCCTCAAAATTGACGGCACGACCTTCAAAATCACGACAGTTTTGCTGGGCTAGCGTCGCACCAAGCGCCAAATAGGAGGTCCAGGTAGGCCTCTGCTGCACGCCTAACCGCTATTTCTTTTAAGGAAAAAGTCTAAAACAAACCCTGAACTCGTGGAGAAAAGCTAAATGGAACCCTGAACTCCTAATCCCTGAAATCAGCACACTCAACTCACTAATCCCGGTCTAAATTAAACCCTGAGACCGTTCCAAACAGACTGGCCGGGATTTCATTTTTTTGGAGAAACAGAGAGAGTTGGCTCTTGGGTCCGATCAAGTTGGGCCGGCCCAATGCGCCAGGTCGAGCACTTTATCAGTTGAGAAAGGAGGAGTCCAGCCCATCCACCGTAGGAGTCGAGGAGCCGCCCCCTGTCTTCCTCTCTGCTCTGGCGATGGTAATGGCGACAGGCGGCTGATCTGCTCCAGCGGTGACGATCAGGCCGGCGCGTTGTTGCGCGCAACGAGTTAAGGTATGTCCCCGAAGACCTCCTCCTATGGCGCCGCATTTGGCATTTTGACCTCTCTGAACATGGATGAGTTAGGGTTTTAGGGTGAAAAGGATCATCTTTTAAGTGGGAAAAAGTAGGTTCTGCTGTTTAGATTAGTTTCTGATTTTAGTTCGTACTAGCACAAGGTAGTGATCTGTGTGTTCTTTTTTCTTCTTTTTTCAGTTACATCATGGACCCAACAGAGATACTAAATGTTAGGTTTCATTTTGGAGGGGATTTCATCCGAATTGGTCGACAATTGGACTATGTTGGGGGTGATAAGGGGTTGTCAGAGATTGAGAGAGACAAGCTCTCTTTGCAGGAGGTCAAAGGGTTTTTGAAAGATCATATGGAATTGAAGGAATCAATGAAATTCTACTTTCATATTCCTGGGACTGAATTGGTTGATGGTTTGGTGTTCTTGGATGATGACAGTAAATGTCTGAAGATGGGGGATTATATTTGTGTTGGTGTTGTTGCACATATTTATGTTGAGTACCATGGGAACAGGACAGCGCTGACAGCAGCAGTTGCAGTGATTTTGAGGATGAACTTGTGCACTTAAGTGATGCTCCACCTGCCATTGTCACTGCTGAAGCTACTGACAGTGAAGAAGAAGTGCAAGTTGTTAAGAATGTCACTGCTGAAGCTACTGACAGTGAAGAAGTGCAAGTTGTTCAGAATATCATGGTTCCTGATGACACAGGGGTCATCTCCCAAATCATTGTCAATCCAGTGAAGCAGAGAAGGGGAAGAAGTAATGTAGTTGACAATGAGCTAGTTGAAGATGAATTTGCAGTGTCACAAATTTGCAATCCAAGTCAAGTTGGTCCTGCTACTTCACAACATGTGGCTGGTACTTCACAAGCAATTGCTGCTCCTGCACAAACAAATGCAGATGTTGACAGTGAAGGTTCAGATGATGACACTGACATTGAATATATGCCACACAGTGAGGACAGTGGTGAAGATTCAGAAGTGGTAGAGCTCAGAAGGCATGCAAGAAAATTCAAGAAAAGGATGAGAGAAACAAAAAGCTGGATTGGAAGAGATACAAGTGAAGCAGTTCCAATAAATTTGATTGCAAATATGGAGGAGCAGCTAGAAGGAGAGGAGAAGGAGTGGGACTTTGATTCATCTGATGAGGATTACTCCTATGGTGAGGATTCTGATGGAGAGCTAGAGAGGATGAAGAGCCAGTTTCCTAGATTCAACAATGACAGTGAAATTCCAAACTTCCAGTTGTCAATGGTCTTCAGAAGCAAGAACCAACTAGTCAAAGCTTTGAAGAGATATGGGCTAGTGACAAAAAGAAGCATTGTATTCCAAAAGTCAGAGATAAATAGAGTTAGAGCCAAGTGTGGATGGCCTGGATGCCCTTGGATGATATATGCAGCAAAAACCAGCAGGACAAGCAGATTCCAAGTCATCACATATAATGATGAACATCACTGTGCCCAAAACAGAGAGAATAGGCTAGTGACTGCAAATGTTATTGCACAGAGGTATGAGCACTTCATTCTTGCAAATCCAATGTGGAAGATAGAGAGTATGAAAGCAACAGTATTGCAAGATATGTTTGCAGATGTGTCCACCTCAAAGTGCAAGCATGCAAAGAAGCTTGTGATGGATAAATTGCTGGATGGCATGAAGAATGAATATACCAGAGTCTTTGATTACCAGCTTGAGCTTCTTAGAAGTAATCCTGGAAGTACAGTGGCAGTTTGTTTGGATCCAACTGACAAGATCAACAATGTATTTCAGAGCTTTTATGTTTGCTTTAATGCATTGAAGCTAGGATTCAAAGCTGGCTACAGAAAAGTGATAGGATTAGATGGTTGTTTCTTTAAAGGGGTTGTTAAGGGGGAGCTGTTGTGTGCTATAGCTAGGGATGCAAATAATCAAATGTATCCACTGGCTTGGGCAGTAGTTGAGCAGGAAACAAATGAGACATGGAAATGGTTCATTGGTTTGCTCATTAAAGATTTGAACATTAACAACAATGGAGATGGCTGGGTGTTCATATCTGACCAGCAAAAGGGAATTCTCAATGCCATGAATGACTATCTTCCAAAAGCAGAGCATAGGATGTGTGCTAGGCACATCTATGCCAACTGGAGGAAGAAACACATGGCACATGAGTGGCAGAAGAAATTCTGGGCTGTTGCCAAAGCAGCAAACATCCAAGATTTCAATTATTACAAAGCCAAGCTTGCACAAGAAACACCAGAGGGTGCAAAAGATATCATGAGAACAGAACCAGTGCACCGGGCAAGGGCATATTTTGCAGTTGGTTCCAACTGTGAGTCAGTGGATAACAACTTGTGTGAATCATTCAATCATTCAATTGTCGATGCAAGGTTTTATCCAATAATTTCCATGCTAGAGTAAATAAGGAAGAAAATATTTGCTAGAATTCAAGAACAGAGGGCCAAAGGTGTGAAATTTCATGGAAAAATATGCCCTAGCATATTCAGAAAGTTGAAAGCCAGCATAGCAAGAACACAGTTCATGAAGGTCCTTTGGAATGGCAAAGATGGGTTTGAAGTGAGACTGGTAACTGGGAGAAGAAGGCAATACACTGTAAGTCTTGAAAAAGAACTTGTTCTTGTGGTTATTTCCAACTTTCAGGTCTTCCTTGTTCTCATGCCATAACAGCAATATACAAGTGTGGGAAACAAGTGGAAGATTACATTGATCCTTGCCATAGCATTGACACATTCATCAGCATTTATGAGCATTGCTTGGAACCTGTGGAAGGTGAGGAGATGTGGCCTATTTCTGAAAAACCTAGGCCAGAAGCTCCTGATTATGTTAAAGTTAGAATGCCAGGCAGGCCCAAGAAAAATGCTAGGAGGAGGGAAGATCATGAGAAACCAGTTGGCAAAAAAATGAGCAAACATGGCGCTGTGATTGTTTGTTCAATTTGTGGCACTGCAGGCCACAACAAGTCTGGTTGCAAGAAGAATCTAGAGAAGGGCAAGAAAAAAATGCACATCTTGTGAAGGCAGCCAGGAAAAGAAAAAGCACTGAGGTAATTTTAGATGAGTTTAGTAGCTGTGAATTAATATGGTTGCTTACTAGTCATTTAACTTGCCTTCAAATAATTTTAGATGAGTTTAGTACATGTGAATTAATACATGAATCTCTATTGTAGGATGGTTCTACACAAGCTGGAAGTGCCCCTACTTCTCAACCAGCAGCAAGATCAGCCCCAACTTCTGGAACTGCTGGAACTGCTTCAAAGTTTAAGCCTCCCAGGAAAACAACTCCAAATGCACAAGCTGGAACATCTGCTGGCAACAAAAGGAGGAAGAGAGCTCCAGCATCTTCATTACCTAGCTACAAGTACTTCAATGCTAGTGGCAATGAGTAGAGCATGTCTTCTATAAGTACTCCAATGCTAGTGACCATGTAATGAAAACTATGCTTTTGGTGATCAGTTCTATGCACTGAACTATGTGCTTGTCATGATCATAGATCATTTCCTGTTGCAAACATTTGAATCCTTTTGGTGTTGTTGCAAACATGAAGATCATGTCTGAAATGAAAATGCCTGAAATATTTGGTCATTTGTGAACATATCATTTGGTCATTTGGCATGTCTGAAATGAAAATGCCTGCAATATCTGAAATATTTGGTCATTTGTGAACATTTCATTTGGTCATTTGGCATGTCTGAAATGAAAATGCCTGCAATATCTGCAATATTTGGTCATTTGGCATTATTCAACATTTCAATGCTTTTTGTGTTGTTGCAAAGATGCTCCTGTCAACATATCATGCTCATTACAATATCAAGAAACAAGGCAAATGCATAAACTGGATGATACTAAGCAACATACTTCATTACTAGGATCAAAAGACCAAATCTTTATTACAAAGACACTAGACACATTTGCAAACATTTAGTTCCAGCAACACCTGACACTAAGCAACCATTCTCCTTACAATGATCAACCTGACCACCATCTTCAGTGCACTAGAAATTTCCCTAGCACTAAACCTAGCACAAAGACAGCAAACACAACCAGAACTGTCCTATATTTGGTCTTCACTGCATCTATCTCAACACTTTTCTCTTTCAACTGTTCCTGCAAAGCCAACATCACACTTTCAGTCATTGTTTGCTCTTCAACAACATCTTCAGTCCTAGCACCCTTCAGCCTCCAAACTTCATCTCTTAAATCTCCAATCAAATCAGAAAAAACGTGAGCAGTGGATCATCATGCCACTCAACAAACCCACAACCACCATTCTATCAAATGAACACAAAGGAATGAATCAGATTTACCGAGCACTGCAAGAACAAAGGAAGGAGATGGAAAATGGAGCTCACCAGCGCATGGACGCACGCGTAGTACCTCCTCCTGGGGTTCTGCCGGCTCCACGATATCCACCTCGGCGCCTTCCTTCGCGGATTGCAGTGGCAGAGCTTCGACGGCTCGTACGCCATGGCGCCCTCGCGGTATGGCACCGACGACCTCAACTCAGCCTCCCTCCTTCCGCTAGCTCGACGGAATACGGGAGCGGAAGATGCCCCTGAGAACCCCGACATCGCACCTGCCCACCCCGCCGCCGCCGCACTGCACCACGCTCAGATCGCCGCCCGTCGCCTCTGCCGTCGCCGTAAACCTAGAGAGAGGGGAGTCTGAGCTGCTCTCTATCCAAATGCGTGGTCCACCGGTCAACACAACCTCTCCGTGGCCCACAAGTCAGAATCCTGGTCAAATCCCTGCCACGTCAGCATATTTGCTCTAAAATGGTCTCAGGGTTTAATTTAGACCGGAATTAGTGAGTTGAGTGTGCTGATTTCAGGGATTAGGAGTTCAGGGTTCCATTTAGCTTTTCTCCACGATTTCAGGGTTTGTTTTAGAATTTTTCCTTCTTTTAATCCATACACGTCGGCTTCCACTCAAAGGCCCAAAAGCAACGAGTAGCCTTGATCCGTAACACAATATTCGCAGTTTCGCACACCGGAGAACAAAAACACATTGCAACAACCCTAGCAGCTCCTCGCAACGTCCCCGGCGTTAGCACCGGCCAGGATGCTGCGATCTTTCCTTGCTCTCCGTCACCCTCGCACTCTCCTCTCCGGTAGCCACGAGCGCCGCCGTCTCGGCCGCAGCGCGGATGCTATCCCGTCCCGGAGCTACATCTCGTCGGAGGACGAGACGACGGCCACCGATGCCGATCACGCGGCGGCCAAACCAGTGGCAGCTACCTCTGCTAACCGCCACGGCAGCACATCGACCAAGCACAGGCGGCAGCATCTGTACCTGGTTCTTGACGACTGGAAGAAGGGCTTCAGCATCCACAAGCTGGACCTGCTGGGCGACGTCTCGGAAGGTGGCGACTTGGCCCCCCGGTCCACCGCCAATCAAGCGAACAAACTAATTACTGGAGCTTCGCCGCCCTTGGTAGCAACATCATCGCTACAGGGAAACTAAGCTACTACTCGGTAAAAGATTGTGTCACCCTCGTGTACGACACGGAGACGGCGGGGCTTTCTATCCTCCCTGATATTCCAAAGACGCTGCATGCTCATTGGCTCCACACGGCGGCGGCCGGGAACAAGCTGTACACCTTCGCGGGCAACTTGGATGGTAATGAGAGCTACTACAAAGGATGCATACATCGCCTCGATGATGGGCCTCCACCGACGGACACGGCAGCGTACCGGTGGGGGAACAGCGACCATATTGGTCTTGGAGCAGCATACCATGAACACTCCCTTTTGACGTGTTCCAAATGCAGTCGATCGCGGTGCACCCGGCGAAAAGAGGGCACACATTGTTTGCATCAGTTGAGGGGGGTCGAGACTCGGACCCCTGGGGCGAGGGGGATGGTGACTCGGACCCCTTGGGCCAGAACAGCCCCTCCCGCACCTACTCCTATGACATCGAGAGCGGCAAGTGGAGGGGCCATGGCAAGTGGGGTCTACCCTTTTTTGGCCAAGTCCACTTCGACAAGGAGCTTGACGCGTGGGTTGGGCTACACAAGGCACATGAATACCCAGATGGCTACATTTGCTCCTGCGACGTCATCTCTCCCACTGAGAGCCACACAAAGCCGGCCTGGAAGCTATGCAAGGAGATGATGTTCGACCCTGATGCAACCATGAGGCTAGATATGGATAGGCACATCCCGGCTAGTCTTGTGTACATGGGTGACAGTAGCTACTGTCTTGTCGAGGTCGTGCCGCAATAAAGATTCAACAGGAGGCATTGCACCAGCACTGGCAGCAAGTGCATGATCCGTTTGTTCACGTTCCGACTCAAGTACGGCAAGAACGGCGAGCTCAGAACCATTGCCCACAAGCCTAACCGCTCGTTCCTCTTTTCCAAATATAATGAGGATTTTCAGGTGCGGGCATGCTGGAAGCAATATCGGGCCACATGGCTATAATTAAGTTGAGTCCCCTGCGGATTGCTACAATATTCACGAGGTTGTTTGGCCGGTGCTTGTTAAATGCTTAAATTTCTAAATCATTACATATGTTCTAGCTATACACGTTTAGTTTGACTATAACAACTTTAAGTTGGACTACACGAATTTGTGGTGTCTCAAAAGCTGTGAAACTTGTATGAGCTGTTTCAATTTTTGATAAATATTGCAATTAACAAAACATGGGTGGTTCGTAAAAGTGAGCTTCATTGGGCAAATATGGCATGTGTTGAGTCCGACGCATTTTTTAGGTGGATGTCATGGCAGAACAACATTAATCTACAAAACAGAAAAGATAAATAAAAATTAGACAATACAGGTGGTAAAACGGTGATCTTTCATGACATGAGAACCCAATGTTGATTCAACTTCAGTACATGCACCCCAAACAATTATCATTCTTCCTTGTGATAGTCGATTGCTCCATGAGCCAAGGCTTCAGAATGGTTAGCTGAACTATTGTACATGGAGAAGGGAATAAAATACCGATAGCAATGCTCAATAGGAGCATTTTATCCTACAACCAATACTTCGGCATTGTACTAACTTTGTGGGTCAAGAACTCAAGATTGATCACATATTTGACAATATCCAATAAACACACCTATGTGAGCCATTTCAGCTGCCCATGACAATTAACCAATCTGACAAGACGCAAACGGAAGTAATTTGGAATGTAGAGTATCCTTTAATAATTAAGGTTCATGGTAATCCAAGATTATTACATGAGTACCAAGTTTCACATTAAGCATAATGATTAGCATGCAATTTTTTTAAGATTACTCCAGTCTAACACAATGATAGGGTTACAACATAACTCATTCGTCAACAGTTCTAAGCCTGCATTTATCTTATTATAAAGGAAAAGTTCCATTTGTGTGGCCAAAGAGGATATCCCCATTTTTTGATCCATTGGTCTCCAGAAAAGTTATATATCATAGGTACATACACTACTTTTTAGTAGAAAAAGTGACTCGCATTGTTGAGACACCCGAGCTTATCCGACACCAATTTGTATAGCAACTGATCAAACATCTTTCTCCTTAGTTGGTGGATGAATTGCACTCTTCCCAATAAACTCTGTAGCTAACCAAAATCTTCAATGTATAGCAACTGATCAAATATGTCTTCATATTATTTCGTATTTTGTTCCTATTTACTCTCTTTTTCTTTGAAGAATTAATTTTCATAGAATTGTCGTAATCTCCCATTCATTCCCTTGGTCGATTGACTTGATCTTACAACATCAATGAAATGTTGTTATGTAACAGTTTGCTAGTAACATGGCGTTTATTTGGCCGCCTCCACGGTTATCTTAGTCGCAACCTGTATGGACAGCCCGATGACATCGTTCACCATCGGTGTCCTGACATCTCTTGTTGTTTAGTAACAGACTGCTGCAGATATAACATAGGTCCATGTTCAGGTAAAACTGAATTCTTGTTACAAAAATGGTGAGATTTCTTTGTGCTACACATAGCTCTAAAGATGAGAGAGATTTCTAGAGCTCATGATTGTAGGCGTAAGTGAATAGAAGGAATAGTTATGAGCAAAGCTAAAAACAAAATTATAGAGTATATACAATAGCCGACCAATTTATCTTCGTCTCGAGCAAATGGCTTGCATGATACAAAAATTGTTAATATAAAAAGACATGGAGGTGGCTACACTTTTCCTTAATCCTAGCACCTAAAAATATTGCCCTTTAACACATGTAGCTCTGCCATTGCTGGAAACCTTTGGCTTGGAGCGAAACAAGGAGCTTCCTACTCGCTCCCATTGCATGCCACTGAACCATTATTCATGCAATAGCAATAAGAATCAGTAAGCAGAAATATAAAAACGACAGAACAAATCGCGCTCTCCTGTCAGGTGATGCCGCTTTCTTGCCGAGCTGCATTGCTTCCTGAAAAACGCCCTCCTCTTCAAGAGGTCATCAGTGACACATTGAGCTTCGAAGGCATTACCAGAATTTTGTGGGTACACCCACACACCTTACCAAATCAACCGTCCATTCACTTCATCCATCACCACCATGGCCATGTTGCTGCTGCCTTAAACCTACACCTTGGCTCTTCTTGCCATCGCCGTCACCCATGGTGTCGAAACCAGAACCAGAACCCCGTAGAAGCCATCAACACTACGTGTGCGACCGCTTCGGCCAAATTTCAGTGCAGCCATATGCTACTAACCAACCTGGATGTCAGGACGCCGGAGGTGAAGGACGTGATCGGAATGTCAGTCCAGGTGGCCGCCAAGAAGGCGGCGGAGGCGGCCGCATTCGACAAGGATGCCAAGAAACCCTCCGCGTGCATCGCCGACTATCTCGACGACCTTGCCATATTATCCAAGCACATCCAGATGCTGCGAGCGAAACTCGAAACTGTCAACGATGCGGGCTTCTTTGAGCAATTCGAAGTATCTGGAAAGAAGAAGTGTGGAAACGGCTGCACTTACCCGTCAGACGAGGAACGTGTTGGCACAGATCCCCTGTACGTTGCTCGTAGACGAGTGCTTTCCGTCTAGAGCACGCTTGTAGTCGTCAGACCGGCCAAGTTACTTTAAGGGACGGACGTACGTTGACTACGTAGGCGTACAAGTAACCAACCAGGCAAGCAGCTGGATTGATTTCGGCTAGAACGCACCAGCACAACTCCGCGTAACAGGCACACAAGAACACAGTCGATATGATGGCTATCAGGGCCATGTCGGTCCTGCGATTTGTATTGATTTGATCTGGGTTGGTACAAGTTTACAGGGGTAGGTTACACGCATATATATAGCAGTAAAAGCTAACAATACGAGTCCTAATCTACTTGGTGATTACACCAGTCCGAGCCGGACAAGGTCATCGTGGTTAATTCCAACAATCACCCCCCTAAACACGATGTCCTCACTTTATAGCTTGGACACCGATCCTTCGCCGCATCTTCATGAACTTCTGCCGTCCCAAAGTCCTGGTTAGGATATCTGCAAGCTGATCATTGGTGCAAACATAGTTGACGTTAATCTTGCTTTCTTCCACGCACCCCCGTAGGTATCGATACCTCGTATCGATGTGTTTCCATCTACCATGATGACACACTGAATTCTTCCACAGAAAGATTGTAGACTTGTCGTCAACGTTGAGCACCACTCGTTCCTTACCTGTGAGGTCATCGAGTAGCCTTCCTAGGCAAACGCCTTGACACACCCGCGGTTGCAGCTGCAATATACTTTGCTTCACGAGATGATAATGCGACCACCTTCTGCTTTTGTGACAGCCAACTTACTATGCTTCCTCTCAAGAAATGTGCCACGCCCGAGGTACTCTTACGGTCGTCCACATCTCCTGCCATGTCGCTATCACTATAGCCAAGTAGCTCCACCATCTCCTTCTTTTTCTCTCTCAAATAGACACGACCAAAGTTTGTTGTCCCTTTGATGTACGTGAGTATATTTTCCATCGCTGCCCAATGCTCTGTCGTGGGTGCTTCCATGAAGCGACTCACTATGCCAACGGAATAGGCTATGTCCGGTCTTGTATTCGTGAGATACCTCAACTTTCGGACCACACTTCTATACTCCATTGCATCAACCGCAGGTGCTTCACTTTTCTTGCTTAGCATAAGACGAGGCTTCATCGAAACATGACTTGGGTTGCAATCTTTCACGCCACAGCTTTCAAGTACCTTCTTTGCGTATGCCTCCTCGCATAACATGATCTCCTCCGGCTTTTGCTGTACCTCGATCCCAAGGTAGTAACTCAAGAGCCCTAGATCAGTCATCTTGAATAGCTCCTTCATCTGTAGCTTGAAGTTTGCAATCACCTCTTCGCCTGCTCCAGTTATCAACAGATCATCCATATAGATGCCCACTAACAGACGATCCTTGCCTTTACCTTGCTTATACATCGTATGCTCCAGTGGGGCTTTCTCAAATCCAAGAGAAATCAATGTACGGTCAAGCTTGATGTCCCATGCCCGAGGAGCTTGTCGTAGCCCGTACAACACCTTGTTTAGCTTCAATACCTTGTGTTCCTCTCCTTTTTTGATGTACCCTGGTGGTTGCTTCACATATACTTCTTCTTCTAACTCTCCAGTCAAAAACGGGAAGTTCACATCCATGTGATGTAGCCTCCAAGATTCTTGAGCCGCGAGAGCTATTAGTAGCCTCACCGAGTCCATCTTTGCAACTGGAGCGAACACTTCTTCGAAGTCCACACCTTGCTCTTGCACGTCTGCTTTAGCCACGAGCATTGCTTTATGCTTCACCAAGTTCCCTTCCGCATGCTTCTTGACTTTGTACACCCACTTGAGCTCTATGGCATTATGTCCGTCGGGAAGATCCGCGAGCTCCCATACTTTGTTGTCTCGGATCGACCTCAACTCTTCATCCATAGCACGACGCCAACACTCTTTCATATTTGCATCTTCAAAAATTTCCGGTTCTTCGATGTGCAAACTTCGTTGCCCTTTACTTTTCATCTTCACCGAATTTATCTGAAGCCCTGCTTCTGGAGAGAGGTCCAACACGCGTTGTTCTTGTGCTATTGGAGAACACACACTTGTTTCTGAACTTGCCAAAGTTCCGTTTTCTGGCGATGTAGGTTTTTCTCCTGATTCTGCTGTACGCAGCTTGTAGTGGCCAACTCCTTCTGGCCCACGTGGGGCAGTGCAAGTCCATGCAGCAGCTCCATTACCGCTGCTGCATACGTACATGCATGGCCCCTCATCGGCCACCTGCTCGTATGCGGCGCGCACGACTTCATTTACACACGGACTAGCTGAAGCTGGCGCATCACCACTCGCGTCTTGATCTCCCGTAGCGGCTGGCACGAGCGTTCCTGGCACGTCCCGCGTTGCGCCTCGTTCACGCGAATCAGTGCTGATGGCCGACACATCTAGTGCAGCTCGCCGGGTGTCTTGTTCTTCTCGCATGACCACTTCATCACGCCTCGCGTCGTGGTCTTCTGGCGCCACATCAGTGCCGTCTTCTAGCGCGACCACACCATCACGCATTGTGTCGTGGACTTCTGGCGCCACTTCTTCGCCTGCTTCTAGCGCGATCATGCCGTCACGCCTTTCGTCATGGTCTTCTGGCGCCACGACTTCGCCCGGGTTTACTGGCATGACCACACCGTCACGCCTTGTGTCATGGTTTTCTGGCGCCACGACTTCGCCTAGGTTTGCTGACGCGGATGTACTCACCGGACCCGTGTCCAGCCAACCAAGATCATCTGGATTCTCCTCACCACTAGCTCGCACATCAACATCATATCCCCATCGTCTCCTTCCTCGGCCATGAGCGCCTTCTGCTTCGGTGCTTCCTCACAGTCAGCCTTGAAGTGACCGAGGAGGCCACATTTATAACACCTTACTTTTCTGATGTCAAACTTCCTCCTCGGTGGTGCAGGCGCATCCTCGTCATCCGAGTCGGCGAAGTTCTTTCTCGCCGAGCGCTGCTTCCCCTTCCCCTTCTTCTGGCCACTGCTCGTGGATCCGCCTTGCTTTTCTTTCAACAGTGCGATCCATTGCGCCTTTGTCAACATCAGGTGCTCACTCGCCTCTGCGTCGCCGAAACTGAGACGTATTCTCTCGTCGTGGGCCTTGAACCTTCCGACGAGATCCTCAACCGTGAGGGTTTTCAGGTCGAGACATTGCTCGATCGACGTGACGATCTGGATATAGCGTGCCGGCGCGGCGCGCAAAAATCGTCGAACGATCGCAACTTCTTCTAGGGTTGAACCATAGCTGCGTATGCCGTTGACGAGGGTCTTGAGACGGGCGGCAAACTGATCAACCGTCTCACTTTCATCCATCTTCAGGCACTCGTAGCTTCTCATTAGGGACTGAAGGTGTGCTTCCTTGACACGATCATGACCCTGGTGCAGGATCTTGATGGTCTCCCATGCCTCCTTCGCCGAGTTCTTTCCGACGAGGTGTTGCAGCACATCTTTCGGCATGGCGGAGTAGATCGCCGTTAACGCCTGACGATCCTTTCGGTACTTCGCCGCGCCATTCGCGTACTCGGCGCCGCCGGGGTCGACGGCTTCCCAGTACTCAACTCCCTCCATCGCGACCTCCATGTTCATCGCCCATAGTGCGTAGTCCTCTCAATCCAGACGGGGGAATTGTGATCCCCCCACCATCGGCATCGGTGCTCCTGCTGCCGCCGTCACGATCTCCTTGCCTGTTTTTGACATGATCCTTCGATTGCTTTCCGAAGATCACGAACGACAAACTAAGCTCTGAATACCAATTGTTGGCACAGATCCCCTGTACGCTGCTCGTAGACGAGTGCTTTCCGTCTAGAGCACGCTTGTAGTCGTCAGACCGGCCAAGTTACTTTAAGGGACGGACGTACGTTGACTACGTAGGCGTACAAGTAACCAACCAGGCAAGCAGCTGGATTGATTTCGGCTAGAACGCACCAGCACAACTCCGCGTAACAGGCACACAAGAACACAGTCGATATGATGGCTAACAGGGCCGTGTCGGTCCTGCGATTTGTATTGATTTGATCTGGGTTGGTATAAGTTTACAGGGGTAGGTTACACGCATATATATAGCAGTAAAAGCTAACAATACGAGTCCTAATCTACTTGGTGATTACACCAGTCCGAGCCGGACAAGGTCATCGTGGTTAATTCCAACAGAACGTACCACGCATGGCAAAAATTCGGTGATGCCTCCGAAGCTCTACGTGTCACTGATGGCCTCTTGAAGCTGACAAAAAACCGGCATCACCTGCATCACCTGACTGAAGAGGAGAGCGCGATTTGTCCCCTCGTTTTTCATATTTCCGCTTACCGATTCTTATCGCTGTTGCATCGATAATGGCTCGGTGATATGCAATGAGTAGGAAGCTCCTTGTTTCGCTCCACGTGGAGGCAAGGTGGTGGAGGCAGTCGGCGATGCACTCGGAGGGTTTCTTGCTGGCGGCCTCCGTTGTCGCCTTGGCGCCCACCTGGACCGACATTCCGATGACGTCCTTCGCCTCCGGCGTCCTGACGTCCAGCTTGGCTAGTAACAAATGGCTGCACCGAAATTGGGCCGAAGCGGTTGCACACGTAGCGTTGGTGGCCTCCACGCTCAGGCCGGGTTCTGGTTCTGGTTGGACATCCGGGGCGACGGCGACGGCAAGTAGAGCCAAGGTGTAGGTTTAAGGCAGCGACATGCCCATGGTGAGGAGGGATGAGATGGATGGACGGTTGATTTTGTCAGGTGGGTGGGTTGACGGTTCCATCGAGTGAGCGGATTATCTAGCTGGTGTACCCCTTCTTATATGTACACCTAGACTAGATATCAGCCCATGCATGTATGCCTACCTGCTTACTTTCTTGTGGACGTCCAATTTTATAGGCAGGCGATTGAGGAGGAGCTAGCTAATTAAGTTGTGGCCATGGATCCATGGACTTGTTCTCCCTATGTCTAATATAGATAGAGAAGCTTGCTAGCCTCCTTATCTTAGCTTAATTGTCGGTCTCCTTCAGCCTTTGCTATATGTTTAGAAAACAAACTCCATCCGACCTAGTTTTTTCCAAACAAAAACCATACCCAATTGACTCCTTCAGCTTTGCTATGTTTAGAGCAAAAACCATCACCTGCCTAGCTTATTCCAACATATAACATATAGGAGTAGGATTTTCTACAAGTGCTTGCCACAGAACTAGTTAAGGGTTTCAACGGTGCAAAAGTTCTCAAAAATTCTGAAAAAAATACTGAACCAACACACCTATAATATAACATGATCCAACGGAGGGATTAAAAAGATACGACTGTATGTGTCCTAGACAAAAAAAAACAAATAGTTCAGTATATATTTATGTCGCAGTGAGCTGAAATGCTTATTATTTTTGCCGAGGACACATAGATGCATATTTTGACAATCCCTCTGCTGGATCATCTTATTACATTAGAGAGATGCTCCCATATTTATTTCATATTTTTTGATAACTTTTAAACCGTTAAAAGTTTAGCGACCCTTAACTAGTTCTATGGCAAGCTATGATAGACACAGTTTTACTCTCTGGATGACAAAATGACTAAGTAGGGTCATTATCAAAACTTATTTCAAGAAAGCTTATGATAAAGTCAAATAACCATTTCTTCGGCAGGCCACAAAGATGATCGACTTCATCGTAAAATGGCATGCCTGGTCGATAGTTATATGTGTAGCCAAAGTGTACCCATATACATTTAAAAAAAAGTGTACCCATAAAAGTCAATGGTGACATTTTTTTGGTCAACGGTGACATTAGTCTAGACAAAAAGATGACTTACTAAGAGAAATGACATTAAACTTTGTTCTTTTGTGTGTCTCCTTCGATTAATACATACTGCATGTGCCAGATTTGCAAAAAAAATGCGTGCAAGGATAAACATTCTTTTTTTTGGAAAGAGAAACCCAAATATTCTTCTAATTAGTTTTTTCTTGAGAGGAGACCTAAAAGGTTTATTTCTTCATTTTTATTTATCTTTCAGAATGATCCGACTATATTCATTAAAATAAAAAATTACATCAGATCAAAGGAACTGAATCACAAGCGGGCAAAAAAGATCTATTACACAACAAAAAGTTACATCAAAGATCTTTGAGTTTGTTATCTCTAGCTCCTCTTTCGCACCTTCACTTTTCCTCGCGCCTCCGGTGAAAAAGCTACAAAAGATCAAACCTGCACAAGCTGCACTGACCACAAAGGTTTTGAAAAGCCACCCACTCCAATGGGTGAGAACATAAAATCGTTGAATGCACTGTGGTTTAATAGCTATTAAACTATAGGTATTCTGTTTCTATTTCGCGGAGCTGACGAAAGAGGTTAGATCTATAGCTAGCTCGTTGAGTGTAAAAGAGGACTAATGAATTTTTTTCTAGCATGCGGAAAAATATAGTCAGACTTTTTTTGAAGTCCTAAGTCATGCTATTTACATATAACTCAAGACTGTTTCATGTGTTACAGTTGTGTCGAATATTGTGTACAAGGTAGGTTACAGTTGGACTTGTACTAGTATTGAGTTTAGATAGGATATGGAGTCGTGTCCTAGTAGGACACACGTATCCTAGGCCTCTCATATATAGCGGGAGTAGACACATGATGTAACCTATGCCAACATAATAACACAGACACGCAAGGGGGAGCCGGCGGCGTGTGCCGGTGCTCGGGTGGCCGGTGTACGGTATTATGACGGTGTCATGGGGAGGAGCGTCCGTAGTCAGGCCCCGGGGATGTAGCCATATCGGTGAACCTCGTTAACAAATTTCGATGTCATGCTCATGTGATTGCTTGGTCTCGGATGATCAACGGTATACCTCGAGTTTATTCTAACATCATGTAGTTCTCGTATTCTAGAAAACAAGAGTATGATCACTATATATGTTGGTCCCATGTCTCTGTGTGAGCACTATGGCACTAAACACAAGACATCCTTTGGTGTTTTACAGAATTCATGGGCTACATCTGCAAATGGAGCACTCCCAATTGAGCCCACTAAGAAATCATGGAGCTTTCAAGTCTGTGTGCATAGCCCATTTTTTCAGCAGTGGACTTTTTTGTTGTTAGATTCACCAATGGACTTGAGTGAGCACATGTGCACTAGTCTTACACAATTCAGTAATTACCGGGACGTTGATAGCGATGAGTCGAGGCTTGATCGTAACATAGGGAATTGCTCGCCTAAAGAGTGAGGGAGGGGAAATTGCATATATTTGCGCGCGCGCGCGTGTGTTTTGTTCTAATAATTATTTTCATTCTTCTAATGACCCAGGCCATATGTAAGTTGAACTACAATTATTGCAATGATTTTTTTTAGTTCTAATGATCCATGCCACTTCTAAGTTGAACTTCAACGATTGCAATGATGAACATTAAGGTTGGAGGTGAAATCTTAACTACTCCTACCGTCCAGAATTACTAGTCACATAAATGGATAAAATGGATGTACCTAGAACTAAAATACATCTAGAGACATCTATTTCTTCGACAAGTATTTTCAGA